>CM056057.1:136806190-138006190 GCA_029574335.1 Rana kukunoris | reverse complement strand
TGTCTGCCGCCCAGGCTCCACCAGTAGATCCTCAGTGAGAGAGAAAAAGTTTCCTTCTCCAGACCAGGACTTCAGGACAGTGCCCTCCAGCAATCTTTTCCAGGCCCTCAGTCCAGCACCTTCTGAGTCCCAGACTGCATTTTGTTGTCTGAACTGGGACCCTAACTAGAGAGTAAAGAACACTCTGGAAATGCCTCCCAAATGTTTATCACCTCCCCAGCCGCTGTCACGTACCTGGCGGTAGAGTCTGATATGCAGAGGGAGGCCTCTCTTACACCTCTGACTCAAGACCCTTGGTAGAGTAAGCAGGAGTGCAGAGTCGCACGAGTGCCTGGCAGAGTTGCTAGCAGTGGAGCTGGACCGAAACTGATGGTAGAGCCGGGATGGGACCAGGAACAACTGTCAGGCTGGAGACTGGACCTCAGGCAGATGCAGGCAGGCTGGCTGGAGACACTGGTAAACAAGTCTAGAACAGACATGGATACAGGAGCAGAGTCAGGTGCAGGCAGGTTTGGCAACAGGCTGGCAGAAAGGTAGCAGAAGGAGCAGGCAGGAGTGTAGTCAAAGACAAGCCGAGGTCAGTGCAGGCAGATAGCAGGATAGCAGGAATAGTCAGGGACAGATATCATAAATCACAGGGAACGCTGTATACCAGACAGCACTGATCCTAGGGAATAAGTAATTTTAAATAGTCTGTTTGGCACCAATAACTGTCACAGGGTGCACCCACACACACTGGAAAGACCAAGCACACTTGTTGGCATTTCATTCTGTATTAGCGCGCATGCGCGTGTGCATCGTTGCACAAAAGGGTGCCCAGGCAGCCCTTCTTAGTGGGACATGCAGTACTGTGGATTATTGGTGTGCCCTTCCTGACAGCCACCTTCTAGACACCTTTATCCAGGGATTGGCCAGAGCATGATAAATATGCTGGTCATTTGACTCTCCCTACCCTGTATTTTGGAAGCTTCTTGTAGAAACAGGTGGGAGGAATGCAACCTGACAAAAACAATCAGTTGCTGCACCACTGATTGCAGCAAGGTAGAAAAAAATAAAGAAATTCAGCAGAGCATACTAACTAGATGAGGGTGTTACATACAAAAATTGATAAGATATGCAAATAATGCACTTGCCTCTGCTGCATACTGGCAAAAGGTGGGTGACTCAGACTTATCAGAGAAGAAGAGAGATAAGCCGAGAAGAGAGTTAAGTACACACGATGGGACTTCCAACAAACATTTCTGTTGATTTTGGTCCAAAGGGCGTTGGCATACACACGGCACACCAAATTATGTGTTTTTTCAGCTCTTTACCGTCACCCTTTGGGCAACTTCTGCTATTGTTGTCTGATGTTTAGCATTGGTTCTGAGCATGCGTGTTTGTACTTCAGCTTTTAGTTGGATGGACTTGCGTACACACGATTGGATAAAGTTTTATTGCCCAACAATTGGTGAGCATGAACAGCCAACTTTTGTTGTTGCCTTGTCTGACCGTGTGTACAGCAAGCCATCGGACTTTTGTACAAAGTGCAAATACGCATGCTCAGAACCACTGTTAAAATCAACCTACAATAGCAGAAGTTAACCAAAGAGTGGCGGTAAAAACCATGTGATGTTGGGAAAGTTTTAGAAAAGTTTGCAGAAAAGTCCGAGCGTGTGTATGCTATGGGTGTGACCGGACAACTCTCTTCGGACAAAAATCCAAGGGAAAGTTTGTTGGATGTCCGACCGTGTATACGAGGCTTAATTCAGCCAATAATTGTCTGATGGAGCATACACACGGTCGGATTATCCGACACAACACGTCCATCAGACAATTATGGCCATAAAGTTGGATCGTGTGTACGAGCCTATAGGCGTTAGGTAAAACGAGAGTGTCCCGGCTTTGTGCAAAATCTGCTTTAGTATATACTTCTCATGCCCACAAAGTTGTTAGTACAAACAGCCAATGAAAAATGATATCCATCCAAGTATAACTCCCTCACTGGAGGTAAATGACCCCCTGAGGAACCCATTATTCAGCAACCCCCTGTTGCTGCCTTAATTGTCCAGTCTTCTCCTCATTATTGATTTGCATGTCGAAAACTAATCATTTTGTTTTGTTTTGGATTCATTTGTTAAAGTACCTGCAAACCCTCACCTTGTAAAACAACTCACTCAGTTTAAAATACTGTAGAAATGGAAGGTAAATCATTTGTGTGTAGTAAAAATAATTACAAACACCTTTTTTCGCTTTTTTACACATTCCCTCTGTTCTCAGCTGCATAAGAACTGGGGGAGGAGAAACAGCAGCACACTGATCTACCCAGTGAATGGCTGTTTGTGTGGGGGGGGGGAGGAATGTCAGGCCAAGTCTGATTTTTGGAAGAGAGCAGGCTGAGTTCCCAGCATAGCTAGATAACTTACCATGTTGTGCTCTCGTGTCTAGTGTGGTCAGTTTTTAGTATGAAAGCAGGAGGGACAAGCAGGAACACCAGAGATTTCACATAAAGGAAGCAATACAAAGAGAACTTGGTGCTTTTTTGTACAAGGAACAGCAGGTACATATCAGGAACAGAAATGTTGAATTTACTTACTCTAAATGTAAATTATTTTGTTTTGTCATATTCATTATGTTAGAATGATTCCTTTTCAGAATTTGTTTTGTATAATTGGATCACATCCGTGACCATTGGATGCTCCTTCACCAGTGAAAAAGTCCTTAAACTGTGTAATCGGATGAATCACCAATGCAAAGTGACAACCAATCAGCTGAGAACCTCCACCGTCAAAGCATATAAATCTGCTTACCAGATCCCAGCGGTCCCTTGATTATAGGGGACCCCAGGTAGCATGTAGATATTAAAAGTTTTTGGGCCAGAAGCTGGATGGAAGCAGCCTAATAGAAATCGTCTACTCATTCCATTATTCCAAAACATTGGCGATCACGTGGCCTCTCCACAGCATGATCCAAGAGGTAGAAGAGGGCCTGAAGCACTGTGTGCTGAGCCTCTTTACTGTTTTTCCTTGCTGGGTGGTGAAGTTTGGCGGTAAATATTGCAATGGAAGCTCCAGTCGGAGCCCGTATACTCAACACAGTAAACTTTCCACTCAGCAGTTCAGACAGTAAGGCTGCATTCACACCTTGGCGTATTTACGCCCGACGCTCGTGCAGCTGGAGGGGTGATTTAACATTGATGTTTATGGCGATGGTTCACATCTCCACGCCGAACGCCGAAACGCCATACGCCTGAAGCTCAAAACAAGTCCCGGACCCTTTTTTCAGGCGGTATAGAGAACAATGTTATGTAAAAAAAAAAAGGTTAAAACAACTCGTTTTGTCGTGGCAAATCGCGGTACAATACGGAGCAATTTGTCGCGGCAAAATACGCCGCGTTACAGTGTGAATGCAGCCTAAAGGCAGAGGATTCAGCCTCCCAATCCCTTCTCTCTGACGTGTCTCCCTAATGTCCTCCATCCATGTTTTCAATATCTCATCCAACACCAGTGGCTGACCTCACAAACGAGCTTCTAGAAGAATGGTCAAACATTCCCATAGACACTCCTAAACCTTGTGTACAGCCTTCCCAGAGGAGTTGAAGCTGTTATTGCTGAAAAGGGTGGGCCAACTCAATATTGAACCCTATGGACTAAGACTGAGATACCATCAAAGTTCATGTGTAATACTAATCTACATTGTACTAAGTAGAATCTGTATTATAAAATTCAATACCGAGCGTATAAACTGATAATCATGATAAAATCATTTTTAGTGTACAGTACATACAGAAGTGCAGAACGAACTTCACTCCTATGATCCACAGGAGAAGTTCAGCCAAACAAGCTTTGCCTGTACTTCTTTAACTGATAACATATGTGTCATGTGGCTCTAGGATCTAGTGAGTGATATCTCACTAGATCTAATCAATTGATAAGGTCTCAACTGCTCCTCCCTTTTATTCAATGCACATGGTTACCTGGCAGGTGGAGCTGATCTGAGAAAATCATCTTGGAGGACTATTGTCACGTATCAGGTGAGACCAGAATTGTGTGGACTGCAACAAAGGGAACCCAGACGCGTTTTAAGTGAAAATATAATTTATTAAGGATAGTGAAATAATATCAAAATTCAACCTCCAATACCACACCAACAGAAACCACAAATAATAAGAGTAATAGACCAATATGTACAAGTAATAGGGACAAACCAGAATCACAACAGGGCCAGGCTAGGATCGTCAATGGGAGGTCAGAAGCTGGGGAAAGGGAGCACAAACAGGACAAGGAGGGGATGGATGGATCACAGGGGGAACAGGTATAGGTACAGGGTACAGGATCACAGGATTCCAGGTTCAGGTTTAGGTTCAGGGCTCAGGTGACGCCTGTTTGCAGGAGATGTCGGCCCCACGCTGCCAGGAACCCCCCGCTGGTGGACACCAGTACTGCGTCCCAAAGATCATATAATACCACCAGGGGAGAGCTCCCCTGGCAGTTCCAGACTGCCAGGAGACACCTGGTGGTGGACCACAGTACTGCCGCCAAATATCAGGCAGTATCACCAGCGGGAGGAACCTTTCCTGACAACTATAGTATACTATATAGGATAATATACCGTATATACGTCTACTGAGAACATAAAGCAACCCCCACCCACCCGACACACACACACTCTAAAAGAATGCCAAAGCAATATACAATTATTTAGGGACGGAAGTACATACCCATATCAAGATGCCTTATTTTTCTTAAATGCCATATTACCACTGGACTAATTTGGCTTGTGCCCTGCTCCTGTGCCATCATTTTGAAACATAACCTCTTTAGTGGCCAGGGGCGGACTGACGATTTTGGCACTCGGGCACTGCCTGAGGGCCCATGCCACTAGGGGGCCCCATCAAGGTTGCCAGCCTCAGTAAAACCAGGGACAGCATGTACAAGTGTGTGTTTTTTTTACATCTGTCCCTGAAATGTCCCTTACCAACATCCTTTTGGTCTAAAAATCCCAAGATTATAGCTGCCCCGCCTCTCCAGTACATTTTCAGTGCATGTATGTGTATTCTGTGTGTATTTATACTGTGTAGCCCCATAATCTCGTATTGCCAATGGGCCCCATAATCTCCTATTGCCCGGGGGCCCCATGAGTTGTCAGTCCGCCCCTGTTAGTGGCCCACTTCTTCTTCATTCTTCTATCTTGGCTTACCAATGATGATTGTATCTTATCTCAAAAGCATCCTCATGCTGCACATGCACGAGCATGCACTGTACGATATTACATCCAGCTTGCGAGAAATTAGGGGGTAGGTTATTTTTTAATACAGATGAGTGTAATGTTGTACAGCACATGTATAAGATTAGGTGCATCACGTAATACACGTGGTTTTGCACATACTTAATACAAATACAGACTCATCTTACAAAAAAGGCTTGATGTGGCCTTCCCAAGCAGCAATCTGTGAGGCCCTGGCCACATCACCAGAGCCTCAGATCAACCCAGAAGTAAAAAACACAGGCAGAGTCTGTGTGACACAGCAGTGCCTACCTACAGGGTATAGTGAATACGTATCACAGAATTCAAGGAAGTAAATGTGTGGGGATCTTCACAAGGTTAGCTTACAAATCATTCAGATTAACAGAGCTGTATCCTGGCCCAGGCCTAGGGCAGCACGTGGCAGGGGGGCAGCACGGAAAGAGTCTCCGCCGGCTTGCACTATTAGTGTAGCACTATTAGTGTAGCGCCAGTCTTATGGGGCGGACTGGGCAGAGAGGCAAGCATTCCACAACTGTAGGGGGGGCGGGGCTTCTAATTTTGACTGTCCTATCATCCTGGACCACAAACCTTCCTCACTGTGCTATATGTTTTCTGCTGTACCATTGGCATGGTTTATATCTTTTTAGTCCTCTCTATAAAATTATCAGAATTTTGGGCCTAAAGTAGAACTTTAGGAACACTTTTCTATTTAATTTTGGATAGCGTAAGTGTAAGGTAAGGTAAGGTAAGGGCAGGGGTGTGGCCTTGACAGGAAGGGGTGGGTCATATTTAAATTAGGGGTGCACGAGTTTAGTCAGGCCTAGGGCAGCACAAAACCTAAATACATCCCTGCAGATTAATAGAAGTAACCTAGCAATAATTGTAATGAATATATGAGTTTACATTTTGACCATAGATGCACTTTAAATGTTTAAAGCATGACCACAGATTCACACCTTTCACACTAGGCTTCCATATCCAAGTCATTATTTATTAAAGCTGCTGATTAGAATTGTACATTAGAGAATGCTTATATCCCAGCCATTATTCTTCCAAGCTGTCCAAAGAATATCCTACCTAATATCTACTGCTAAATGTAAAGCTGTGTCTGGACTCTGGAGTATTGCTTTATTCAGTGACTAATATTGCAAATGAGAGTTTGAAGCTCAGGTATGAGCATGCAGCATCTTTACCTGTTTCATCACACAGACATCTTCCATGAATACATTAGTGATGCTAATCACAGACCTTTTGCTTCCCGCTGATGTTATACACAATGCAATCCAGCTGATTGCAGGGAATAGAAGCGCCAGTGATCTGCACTATAATTTAATTTTAGCTCACAGCTACAGAGGCGGCTGCGGGAGGTTCAGGCCTGGCGATATCTAATTCTGCTGATTTAAAAATTGGAGCTGAATGGAAATGCAAATCTGGGTGACATCTCACCTCTTTGATTGCACTACAACAAAATGTATTTACAGGAGGGAAGAATACAAAAATGTATTTACAGGAGTGAAGAATACACAGCCTGCAATACTGGCATACAAGTGTACAGGTCTACTCCAGCCGGAACCAATATTTCTGTTTCTGGCAAAGAATGTGTTTTTTAAGGGTCTCCACAGCAGTTTCCAGCTGCTTCTGTCTGGCACTCCGCTGACTATTACTGTATACATACAGGTACAGAAGGTGTGTTCTATACATAGCGCATGGTCACTTTCCAATACCGGTGCTATGTTAAATTTAGAGGGGATCAGAGAGTTAGTTGATTTGTTTAGATCTCTGTCTCAGCGTTGGCTGTGCTGTAGGTCCATTCTGCTGTATCTGGGGTGCTCATCTCACCCCGGGTCGGCAGGTGGCAGCAGTGGAGTCAAGGATTGGGTGCTCTTGCCCAGCAGCCTATCAGGAGGATTTGGCCTCGCTGTGCATGCTGGGAGAGAGTATTTATGAGGCAGACACCATCTTCCTGGGTCTCTCCTCGTGTGGTGCCCACCTTTAGGGTAGCCACTTCACACCGCCACGGCAAATGGCCTTCCAGGCCGGGGGTGCAACTCAAGGATCCTGTCCCGTCAGTCGGTACCCTAATTCAAAACTAACTGAAGGAGATCCAGATGCCAAGTCTGGAGGATTATCTCCGCTGTTCATTTACCAGGAGGGTCTGTGGCAGAGACTTTTTTCCTAAGGTTCGGGTGACATTCTGGCTGCCAGGCTGGTGAGAGAGGCCTGTCCAGGTGCACTATACCCACTCCGGCTAGAGTGATGAAAGAGACATTACGTGTGGGAGCAGGACTGTTTCCCTATTGCTGACATCTGGATCTGCTATTTTCATTACTTCTCCTATCTCTACTATCTAGCAAAAGACACCTGTCGTGGACATTTCGTGGACATTTCGTTACTACAACTTTGTCACGTACCTGGTGGACGAGCCCGACGTGCAAGGAGTGGCTGCCCTTGCTCCTCTGATCCCGGGACCCCCTGGTAGAGTGAACAGGGAGTGCGGGAGTGCAGAGTCGCACGAGCGCCGGTTGCAGCGCAGGTGCTGGGCCGGAAGGCTTCAGAAGACTCTTGGTGCTGCGTAGAGTGGCAAGTATGGACTGTATCCGCTGATGGCAGGTGAAGATGACTGGAGGCACAGGAATCACCAGAGCGGGAGGTGTACCGTAGTCCAATGGAGGTAAGCCCCCAGCAGGAGAGTCTGAGGCCGGCTAGCGGGTCAGGTGCAGGTATAGTAGGCAATGCAGATCAGGAGTCAGACCGGAGCAACAACAGAGTTGGCAGCAGCGGCAAAAGAGGGTAAGGCAAGCGGATCGTCAGGCAGGCAATAGGTCAGGGCAGGCGGAAGGCAAGCGGAGTCAGGAACAGGCCGGGTTGTCTGGAACAGATTCATGTAAGTAGATACAGGTAGTCTCAGGAACTGCTGTAGACCGGACAGCAAGAGGCAAACGCTGACAGCAAGTTTAAATATCCTCCTTTGGCGCCAGAATGACGTTCGTGCGATGCGCGCGCACCGTTGCCGTGAACGCGCGCGCCCGCTCCCGTCGCAATGTCGCGATCGCGCTCGCGACCTTGCCGCGAATGCGCGCGTCCCGATCGCGCCAACGCGCCGCTAGCGCCATCTGGTGGCCGAAGTTGTTCATGACATTGCCCCCCTCCAATGGGCAGCCTCCGGATGCCCAACCGGGATATTTCCAGCGGGTGGGAGTCTTTAAATGACTGGATTAGTCTTTCAGCGTGTATATTGTCCTCCGGTTCCCATGAATTCTCCTCGGGTCCGTACCCTTTCCACTTGACGAGGAATTGAACTTGGTTGCGTCTCTTCCTGCAATCCAGGATGGATTCAACCTCAAATTCCTCCTCGCCGTCTATTAGGACCGGCTCCGGCGGACCTGTGTTCCTCTCAGGGAAGGGATCAGCAACGACTGGTTTAAGCAGGGCCACGTGGAAGACCGGGTGGATGCGGAAGGTTTCTGGCAACTCAAGTTCGTAGGCAACCTCATTTATCTTCCTCTTGACAGGAAAAGGGCCCACAAACCTAGGGCCTAGTTTCTTCGAGGGGCATGCAAGCTTTAAATTCAGGGTAGACAAATAAACCTTAGTTCCAGGTTCCAGGTTGAGTTCCCCTCTTCTCTTTCTGTCAAAAATTTCTTTATTACGCTCTTGTGTCTTAGACATTGTCTCCTGCAGAATCTTATTATTTGTGTCGAAGAAGGTCAGAGTTTCCTGGACGGCGGGTACCGAACACTCCGGGACGGAATTGGACAAGAACAAAGGATGGAAGCCGTAATTCGCATAGAAGGGCGATTGTTTGGTGGCAGAGTGGACGGAATTATTGTATGCGAATTCCGCCAGGGGTAGCAGGGACACCCAATCTTCCTGCGAGAAGGAGGAGAAGCAGCGGAGATACTGTTCGAGTGTCTGATTCGTTCTCTCTGTCTGCCCGTTTGATTGCGGATGGTATGCTGATGAGAATGATAGACCAATTTTGAGACTGCTGCAAAGTGCCTTCCAAAACTTTGAGGTGAATTGCACCCCTCGATCAGACACAATATCCACAGGAACACCGTGAAGCCTAACCACTTCCTTGATAAAGGCTTTGGCCGTCTCCGGGGCGGAGGGTGTACCCTTCAGAGGTATAAAGTGTGCCATTTTAGAGAGTCTGTCTACTACCACAAAGACAGTTGTGAAACCCTCTGACGGAGGCAGCTCAACGATGAAATCCATGGAGATCATTCTCCATGGTCTTTCTGGTACCGACAGTGGTTTCAGGAGTCCCCAGGCTCTGAGTTTGCTCCCCTTGTTTCGAATGCACGTGGTGCAAGATTCCACGTAGTCCCTGCAATCTTTCAGGAGCTGGGGCCACCAAAAGGAGCGTTGCAAGAGTTCAGAAGTTTTGTGTACCCCGAAATGGCCCGCCAGCTTGTGGTCATGGCAAGAACTCAGGACGCTGACCCGTAGGTTTTCAGGTACGAAGATCTTGTCCTGATGCCAAAGTAAACCGTCCCTAGATTGTAGTTCCAGACTTGGAGAAGGGGGAATCACAGCAGAGGCTTGCCTGATTTGGGGCAATAGGTCCCTTTGTAGTAGTAGGAAATTTCCTGAAGGCAGGATGGTATCCGGGGGGCTGGAAGACTCAGAACTACCATACATGCGGGATAGAGCGTCAGGCTTAGTATTCTTGGACCCTGGTCTGTAAGTGATGTGAAAGGAAAACCTTGTAAAAAAAAGTGCCCACCTGGCCTGGCGCGGTTTAAGTCTTTTGGCCGCCTTCAAATATTCCAGGTTCTTGTGGTCTGTGTAAATCAAGATTGGGTGCGCCGCGCCTTCCAGGAGGTACCGCCATTCCTCCAAAGCGGCCTTTATTGCCAACAATTCTCGGTCCCCTACATCATAATTTCTCTCGGCTGTTGACAGTTTACGGGAAAAGAAGGCGACAGGGTGTAAGAGAGCCTTGGGGCCCTGTCTTTGAGATAGCACTGCCCCGACCGCCGTTTCGGAAGCATCCACTTCTAAGATGTAGGGCAGGTTTGCATCGGGATGCCTGAGGATGGATGCAGAGGTGAACAGGTCTTTCAGAGCTTCAAAGGCCGCCTGGGCTTCTGGTGTCCAGCGAAACCGGGTAGTTTGTTTAGTTAGGTCGGTTATTGGAGAAATTATGCTGGAGAAGGCCTTGATGAACTTTCTGTAGAAATTCGCAAAGCCGATGAAACGCTGGACGCCCTTCTTATCTATCGGCGCTGGCCAATCACGGATTGCGGAGACCTTCTTGGGATCCATTTCCACCCCCTTTACTGAGATTATGAGCCCCAGGAATTGTATGCTCGAGCGCTCGAACTCGCATTTTTCAGGCTTAGCATAAAGTCCGTGAGTTCGGAGTCGCTCAAGCACGCTTTTGACATGTCCCCGATGTTTCTCCAGGGACGGGGAAAAAATTAAGATGTCGTCCAGATAAACGATTACAAAAAGGTCGAGGAAGTCTCTGAAGATGTCGTTCACAAAGTGTTGGAACGTCGCTGGGGCGTTGCAAAGTCCGAAGGGCATAACTAAATATTCAAAGTGTCCGAAACGGGTACGGAAGGCGGTCTTCCACTCGTCCCCTTCACGTATGCGGACCAAGTTGTAGGCCCCGCGGAGGTCTAATTTAGTAAAGATGACCGCGGCCCCCAGACGTTGGAACAGTTCAGGCACCAGGGGTAGCGGATACCGGTTCTTGATGGTGACTTTGTTGAGTTCCCGATAATCCACACAGGGACGAAGAGAGTGGTCTTTCTTTTCAACAAAGAATATCCCTGCTCCCGCTGGTGATGTGGATGGGCGGATGAATTTCTTTCTTAGACTGTCCTCAATGTAGGTCTTCAAAGTCTCAAGTTCAAGACCCGTTAGGGGAAAGATCCTACCGAAAGGGACTTCGGCCCCCGGGAGAAGTTCAATGGGGCAGTCGTAGGACCTATGGGGCGGAAGGGTCTCTGCTCCCTTCTTACTGAAGACATCTAGGTAGTCATGATAAACTTCAGGGACAGATTGGCGGGTTTCGAGATCAGAGTCCATGCAGAGTAAGGACGGAGGCGGAGATACTACTTGCAGGCAGTGCTGTTGGCAATAAGGAGATTGGAAGCTGATCTCTCCCGTGGTCCAGTTGACCCGTGGGTTGTGGGCCTGTAGCCACCGCAAGCCCAGTATGACAGGGAACAGGGGGGAGTCAATCACATCCAGGCGCAGTAGCTCATGGTGGTTGCCAGCGATGGTGGTGGCTAAAGGCTGGGTTTCCCGGGTGACCGGTCCGGATCTTAATGTGGAGCCATCAGCTAAGTATACAGAGAGTCCAGTAGCCCTAGGGCGAAGAGGGATCTGATGTCTGGAGGCGAAGGCTTGATCCAAGAAACAGCTGCAGGCTCCCGAATCAATAATGGCGCTGACTTGGATAGTCTTGTCTGGAAGCTGGAAGAAAACGGGGACAGCTAGGTGAGTGGAATTGCCTGGGGGAACAGGTAGATGAACAGATGACGTGGACAGACACTTACGGAGCTTTGCGGGACAGGTCCTCACGTAGTGGCCAGCTTCCCCGCAATACAGACACAAGTTGTTGGCTCTACGGCGTTGGCGTTCCTCAGGGGTGAGGGAAGGACGGAGGAGGCCTAATTGCATCGGCTCCGAAGTATCTGGGGCAGATGGAGTTGATAGAGCTGGATTGGAAACGGTCGGTACCCGTGGCAACATCCAGACAGGACGAGATGGGGCCGTGGCCCTTTCAGTTCTGCGCTCCCTCAGACGCCGGTCAATCTGAATGGTCAGGTTAATTAATGCTTCCAAAGTTTCTGGGACTCCCACCCGGGCCAGTTCGTCCTTGAGTGATTCGGAAAGTCCTAGGCGGAACTGGTAACAGAGAGCCGCATCATTCCACCTTGTATCCGAACTCCATCTGCGGAATTCAGACACGTAGTCCTCAGCTGGCCGGCGACCCTGCTGTAGAGCATGCAGGGCAGCTTCCGCGGAGGCGGTCTGATGAGGATCTTCATATAGTAAGGACATAGCCTGAAAGAAGGTGGTCAGGTCATCAAGTGCAATGTCCTTTTGTTCCATCAGGCGATGGGCCCAGGCCTGCGGTTCACCCGAAAGTAGTGCGATGACAAAACCGACTTTAGTAGCTTCTAGAGAGAAAGTCCGTGGTTGTAGGGCGAAGTAAAGTTCGCAAGCATTGCGGAATGCCCGATATTTGCTACGTTCTCCGGAGAACCTTTCTGGCGTAGGAACCTTTGGTTCGGGTGGTAGCATGATGACAGAGGGAGACGTGGATGTGCCGGAAGCAGCAGAGGTGGAAGCAGGAGCAGACAATGCCTGGACGCGATTTTCCAAACGCGTGTAGCCCTCTTGCAGGGTACGGACTGTTTGGGTCAGTCCGTCCAGGTGGCGACACAGTTCTTGCATAGGATCCACTCCCTGCGCGGGCTCGGTCATGGCTGTCCGGTACTGTCACGTACCTGGTGGACGAGCCCGACGTGCAAGGAGTGGCTGCCCTTGCTCCTCTGATCCCGGGACCCCCTGGTAGAGTGAACAGGGAGTGCGGGAGTGCAGAGTCGCACGAGCGCCGGTTGCAGCGCAGGTGCTGGGCCGGAAGGCTTCAGAAGACTCTTGGTGCTGCGTAGAGTGGCAAGTATGGACTGTATCCGCTGATGGCAGGTGAAGATGACTGGAGGCACAGGAATCACCAGAGCGGGAGGTGTACCGTAGTCCAATGGAGGTAAGCCCCCAGCAGGAGAGTCTGAGGCCGGCTAGCGGGTCAGGTGCAGGTATAGTAGGCAATGCAGATCAGGAGTCAGACCGGAGCAACAACAGAGTTGGCAGCAGCGGCAAAAGAGGGTAAGGCAAGCGGATCGTCAGGCAGGCAATAGGTCAGGGCAGGCGGAAGGCAAGCGGAGTCAGGAACAGGCCGGGTTGTCTGGAACAGATTCAGGTAAGTAGATACAGGTAGTCTCAGGAACTGCTGTAGACCGGACAGCAAGAGGCAAACGCTGACAGCAAGTTTAAATATCCTCCTTTGGCGCCAGAATGACGTTCGTGCGATGCGCGCGCACCGTTGCCGCGAACGCGCGCGCCCGCTCCCGTCGCAATGTCGCGATCGCGCTCGCGACCTTGCCGCGAATGCGCGCGTCCCGATCGCGCCAACGCGCCGCTAGCGCCATCTGGTGGCCGAAGTTGTTCATGACAAACTTTCACCAATCATCCCTAGACATTATAGAAAAACACAAGTTAATATGCCGCCCAAAACAAACCAGCAGCTCCTTCGGGGGGTAGTGCTACTTATATAATAGAAAATGCAAAAGGACTCCCATGCATTTTTTTTTTTGGTCTTAAACAGAAAGAACAGGGTATGTTTGATCCTACAAATTTACTCTTACATTATAATATTATTACAGGTATTTATCTAGTGGTGAAAATATATACAGCATTACAAACTACACATTCACATCAGTCATAGCCCTCAAGGAGCTTACAATCCTGGGGTCCCTATCTTTCATGTGTAGCACCTGGCTACTTTCAGAGCCGGTGATATGTTAAATTTAGGGGAGAATTCAGAGAGATATTTAGCTCTGAATTAGTTTGACTGTTTAAATTTGTGTCTCTGCTCTAGCTTGGCTGTGCTGTGGGCTAACCTCTTGTCCAGGGACTCTCGTCACCCCCGGACGGCAGGTGGCAGCAGTGGGGTCAAGTGTGTCTGAGTATAACTCCATAGCAGCCAATCGGGAGGTAGGGCCGCCTCTTGCTGTGCACGCTGGGGAGGGGTATAAAGGGATCAGACGCCATTGCCTTGAGGTTCTTCTTCCTCATGTGGTGCCCACCATTGGGGTAGCCTTTCCACGACACCCCCGCATATGGCCCTCCTGGCCGGGGTGTGCCTGGGTAGCAGTGTTTCTGGTTCCAGGACCACGTTGGCCCAGAGCAATTGATCTGCTCTGTGGGCCCAGTGATTAACTGGGTACCCAATCTGGAGGGGGTCCCGAGCTGTCTGTCCAATTGGAGGAAGCTGACCGATGAGGAGTCTGTCCGAAGGATACCAAGCACGAGGCTGGTGTTCCAAGAGGGGTCTGTCTATTCATCGGGGGGACAATCTGGGATCTGGCAGGCTGGATGTTGGTCACCTTTCAGTCACTGATGTTGCAAAACTACCTGAAGGAGATCTGGGTGCTGAATCTACTGAGAGAAGATTCCAGACCATAATTGTCTCCAATCTTTTAGGAGGGTCTGTGGCAGAGACTTGATCCCAAGTTTGAGTGACACTCTGGCTGCCAGGCTGATGAAAAAAGCCTGTCCAGATGCGCTATATTCACTCCGACAGTTGTGGTGAAGTAAAGTGTTGATGGAAGCAGGACTGTTTCCCGTATTCAGTTACACCTGAATCTGCTGTCTCCTATTTGCTATCCCTTCACCTTTCTACTGTTTAATCGTTTTTACCCGGCTGGGTAATAAAAGCACAGAAAAGACACCTGTCTTGTGGACATTACCTTTACTACAACTCTCAATAAGTACCCTAGACAGCGGAGATACAGAGGTAACATGCCACCCAAAACAAACCAGCAGCTCCTTCAGGGGTAGTGCTACACATGCATACACATACTAGGGACAATTTGTACAGGAGACATTTAACCTGGCAGCATGTGTGGGAGAAAACTCATACAAGCACATGGATACTATGCAAACTCCATGCTGGTTGTGTCCTGGTTGGGGAAGATGCAGATTACATTTGGGCAAAACAGAGGCAGGAATGACTTCCTCCCTATATATACACTCCTCGCATGTTTATTTGTGGTCATATGACTGACCACTAGTCCACTGTCGCAATCCCTTGAATGAATGATAACTTATATAGCGCGTCACATGCGAACTAAATCGCCTCTGGGCGCTTCTCTTGTGATCTGAAGGAGTGAGTAGGGGAAGAGTTGCATGTGCCCATTTAGACAGAGCCATGTTAGAGCTCTTTGTAACTATGAAAGCACCTGCATATTGGAGGAAGTGTCCACTGCTCTGCACTCGAGATCTGTGTAACAATGACAGCACCTGTGCACTGGAGGAAGCATCCTTAAAGGATCACTAAAGGAATTTTTTTTTTTAGCTAAAAAGCTTCCTTTACCTTACTGCAGTACTGGTTTCATGTCCTTATTGTTCGTTTTTGCTTTGAAGTTGCTGTAATCCTGCTCTGATCTCCACACTTCCTGCTTGTCTGTTTCCTTATAACCTCCATACTGGGAGCTTTCTCACGATGGTTTAAGCTGTCATTACTGTGTGTCTAAAACTTCCCAGAACCAATCAGATTCATTTTAAAAACAAAACACTGCCCTGGATTTGTTTGTTTTTGTTCTGTGTTTCTAATTCTACTTTGCAGAAACATGAAGCCAGTTCAAAAATGAAACTAACCTGCAGGCACATTATATGATTGATTTTTATCTATTTTTAATCATTTTGAAAAGGAATCGGTTAACTTTTATGTCTCTATACCCTGTAAACAGTCATTTCAGCAAAAAAAATGTTTTCCTTTAGTGACTCTTTAATGTCCAGCATGCATGGTTAGTCACTGCAGCATCTGCGTTCAAACACTTGCATCCTCTGTGCCAGGCTTTTTCAAGGAACAGCTTCCAGGTACTGATAACTGTAGGGATCAGCCATTTAAATAGCAGCAGTATGGCATCGTTAGCATTGCACCTGAAATAAGGCAATAGGAAGGGAAACAGCAGGATCATTATGTATTAATGCGGTAAAAACGAATTTAAAGGAGCATACTGTGAATATACAATATATCAATATAATGGCAACCTTTCAAAAAACAGTTTTCCATTTTAGATTGGAGTCCTGCTTTAAAAACCCAAATCGTTTTTGGAAATGCAGATTTCAGCCAAACTTTTACTGCAACGTTCATGCAATGAGGTCATCTGAGATCACTGTTCAAGCATCATAAATGGATGTTCAGACAATAAAGTCTCGATTTTAGGCCAAAATTTTGACCTCCTTTACTATTTATCTCAACTCAACAGGGTCAGTTAATGTCTCATCAATGCCAACAGTCAGTCAATAATTTCACTGGGGCACAGGTACGTCAGTTCAGTAAGGCCCGGAGTGAGAGAAATAGAAAGAGAGATAGTGTAGGGCCGGCATGACATGGTGAGAAGGAGAAGCAAATATGGGGTTAAGGATTGTAGGTGGAGAATAGGGGAGAGGTAGGATTGGTTGGAGCAACAGGTTAAGAAGAGATTTGTTGGAGTTTATTTAAGGTGTAAGTGGGGTGTCCCGGGCAGCAGTGGAGGGACAGGTGACAAGAAGGTAGTTTCCCATCCACCCTCCCTGTGTTTTTTTTTTATTATTTATTTTTTATTTGCAGGTGCAGTATGAGCAGGTGACATTATGGCAGCTAATAAAGTGGTGGTGGTTGGTCTTTTGACGATGGAAGAAAATACGGTGGAGATGGAAGTGTTGGGGACTCATCAGTGGTACTGTATGTGCCCCTCTGGTTTATTCCAAATAACTAAGGTTAGCTGGAATATGGTAATGGTTGCACTGCGGGTGTGGGTTGTCTCCGAGCTGGTGTGTCACGGCTGGAGGCCTATTATGGTAAAAGGTCCCGCAGTGTTACAGTGTAACATTTTTGAATTCTGGGTGCCGTCAAAGACCAACAGGCTGAGGACTGTTAGTTGTGTTTCAGATGACAGATGTTGATGTTAAAATACAGTATTGCGGATTTTAATGAGTTGTTTTGTTAATAAAAAGGCTGCTATGGCCATTTGTACTCCAGTTCATGTGTGGTCTCTTTAATTTAGGTAATATTAAGGGGTAGGGTGTGTATACTAATGGTGGGGCAGACATCAAAGAAGGTGGGACGTCTGATCTACACAGGTCAAGACCTAACAATAATATATCTCCTATAACACATTGCTCGGGTCTCTGAACCTGAACAGAGCACAAACAATTACCGTATTTATTGGGGTATGGCGCGCTCCGGCGTATAGCGCGCACCCTTAATGTGGACCCAAAATTCCTCTAAAAAAAACATTTTAGTACTTACAGTTTTGGTGTCTTGCGCGGTGTCCATCGGCGGCCTTGTCCGGTCCGTCGTTCGTCTGCGGCTTCAGTGGTGTCCTCCCGGCTTCTCCCACGCTGTCTCCGAGTCAAATCCCCACTTTCCGCACTCAGTTTGAATGCCTCCGCCGACATATACCGAGTGCAGTACACTCGAGTACATTCGACCAGGCTCGGCTTCGCTCGTGCTCACGCTCTGTGACGTTTATGCGTGAGCACGAGCGAAGCCGAGCCTGGCCGAATGTACCCGAGTGTACTGCACTCGGTATATGTCGGCGGAGGCGTTCAAACTAAGCGCGGGAAGCGGGTATCGGCATATATCGCGCACCCACGATTTTCCCCTTATTTTAAGGGCAAAAAAGTATGCGGTATACGCCGATAAATACAGCATTATTGAGCTCAGTATTCACATAATATGGCTCGTATTTTGGTTGTACTACTGCATAACATTGTCAAGATACATACAATAAGTGAAACGTAACCTGAGTGCTCACAGCCAGGATATGTATTATTTACGATATTGTGACAGGAAGTCAGGTAAATCTGTGTGTGTTGTCCCAGATGGGAGGTACTTTTCTGCCTTGTTTAGACAATACACCAATTACTATTGGGCGTCGGCTGCAGAGATGGCCAGAGAGGTTTGGGGCGTTAAAAGGTTTCAGCTGTTCAGAATTAAGCAATTAAAGCCCCTATAAAGCCTAAGGATAACGACTGATTGCTGCATCCTGGGGCTTTGTGAGTGAAGGAGCAGTCACAAGCACTTCTGAAGAGGTGAGGTGCTAATGGATATTTATTTCTGTGTGAGAAATATCAAAGAGACTTTTTTGTTGTTTTCTGCTGTAGGACGAGCAGTGTCTGCCCAGCAGTAGGCTGTGCCAGACTCCATAGGTAGGTTCCTGTGTTTGGAAGGTAGACGCCCCAAGTGGCAAGGGTTTATTTTATGTTTTGTTTTGTTTATGCTATTTTAATGCTTGCACGTGTATCCCGCAAGATGGAAAAATAAACCATATCATTTGTTTTCAGTCATCCTCAAGTGCCTTTTTGTACAGTTCAGCGTGTAGTGAACCCATAGAGGGGGTCACACACACCCGCTACCGAGTTAATCCCTCACACATGGTGGAGTGCCGCGGGCAGTTAAAGTAAACCCAAAATGGAGGAGATGATAAAACAGATGGTTATAATAAATGCAGCTCACCAAGAGAGCATTGCAGCTCAACAACAGACTCACCAAGAGATCCTTGCAGCTCACCAAAAGAGCATTGCAGCTCAACGACAGGCTCATCAAGAGAGCCTTGCAGCTCACCGAGAGAGCATGGCAGGTTGAAAACAGAGACACCAGCAGCAAATGGAGGCCATCATGAAACTATTTGAGAGAACAGAGGAAAAGGATAGCAAGCCCTCTCTGATTGAGAATCCAGAGGACCATAATGCTATGGAGGTTACCACGTCTGTTGTTGAGACGGAGTCATCACCGGAGTGTAGTACTTCACCAGAGGAACAAGAAGTGGAGCCAGAGGAGTGTGCCCTGGCAGAGCCTGAAACTCCTGAAGTAAAGGAGCCGCCATTAGTAGTATAAGAGTCTGTAGAGCCTGTGGAATCCAATGTTGTGAATGGCGTTCCAGAGGTCAAACCAGATGAGACCAAACCAGAAAAGAGAGACCCTCATGTACAAGAAGATGCTGAGGTGGTCCCGGATGTCCCTGCAGTAGCAGCTCCTATGAAGCTGAATCGACGTTCTGACAGTTCTGCTAAATACAGTAGAGAACCTTTAGCAAATACTTTGAAGAAATTTGATGATCCAGCTACCAAAGCTGTTACCTTGGAACTGGAACCCAACAAGTTTAAGGGCAAGATTTTGGATTGCGCCAGATCTTTTCGCGAAGCCAAATTGCTGCATTACCATATGAAGTATTTCCCTGGCGTTGACAAGTCAGAGCAGGATCAGAGTCCTGTCACAAGGCATATGAAGACAAGAGGCTCTTTAGCTCACGAAAAGGCCAGTCAGCAAAGCTCACTCAAGAGAATACGCACCACAAACAGTTCAAAATTCCCACCGACCGTCCCTAAAAGACAAAAGCAAGGAGAACTTAATCCAGAAGTCTCATCGCAAGCCAGACAAGCTGTCTGAAAGTGTTAAAGAAAAAGTAAGAGAAAAGTTCAAAGATTTCTTGAGTCTGAAGTCAAAGAAAAAAAAGAAAGCAAAGTCAGAGCTGTCTGGTAGTGAAGAGAACATAGAGCTTTCTAAGGAGCTCTCACCAAAAAAATTACAACCTTCAAAGCTCAACAGTGATTATAAGGCCCCGTGTTCCGGTAAAAGCAGCGATCATGGATGCTGTCCATATACAAGACTAAGTGATGAGGAGACGCTCAGCGATTCTTGCACGGAAAGCTTACTTTGGAGTGATGAGGATTACAACAAAGAGATCGTTGTCATGCATGCTGATGGTTTTCTAAATCTTGGCCACAACAGGAGAAAGTACAGCTCTGCCAAGCAAAGACTTGTGATGGACAGTATGGATGAGAATGCTATGGATGCAAATATGGGCGAACTGTTAGATCTCTGCTCAGGAAAGTTTAAGGAATCACTGAGATGTCCCCCCAGATATATGATTTGTTCTCTGCCACGTCATGGACGATATGAGGAGGGAAGCCAGATTAACGTCCTTTCCGTGCAAGATGTCCTTCCTGATGCTGGCTGGGACGAGATGTGTAGGGAAATATGGCAGCGCAGATCTCTGGCATACCTGCAGGTGGAGGCGTCAGGACAAAAACAGTGACAGAGTCCGGAAAGGGCAGCAGCTGGGTGCACTTCCAGGACTCTTACTCTAGCTTGGACAACGGAGACTGCTGTGGACAACGTGGTGACCATGGAGTGAAGCTGGGCAAAAGCCAAGGAGATCCACTGCAGGGATGCCTGCTGGGTGCCAGGCTGAGCTGCAACTGGAGGTGGGAAGAGCAGCCTAAAGAGCTTGGCTTTCCTGGCTGTGGCAGGGTAGGGGATGCCCCTATGCCGTAGCTCCGCTGTGAGCTTGGGGGTGGCCCAAACACTGAAGGGCTAAACGCTGCTGCTTTCTGAACCTGTGGAGGGTGACAGAGGGGCAGAGGCAAATGCTGCATACACACGATTGTAAAGTTCGACAAGAAAACTGTGGATTTTTTTCTGACTGAATTTCGGCTCAACCTTGTGTTGCGTACACGCGGTCAAACAAAATTCCGACCGTCAAGAATGCGCTGAAAAAAAAGAAAGTTCAATGATTCCGAGAATGCATCGAATTGATTCCGAGCACGCGTGTTTTTTTGCTCATCAGAATTGCATACAGACGATCGGAATTTCCGGCAAGAACATTTCCCATCGGAAAATTTGAGAGCCAGCTCTCAAAATTTTGCTGTCGGAAATTCCCCTTCCCCTTCAATTAGTCTTCGCTGCCGGCCTGTGACATGGATCCAGCTAAAAGATAAGATGAGGGGAATAGCATGTGTTAACATCATTTGTAAAGGAAGGGACATAGGGTGGATCAATCATGTCTTGGGGTTGTATTGCAGCCAGTGGCACAGGGAACATTTCACGAGAATAAGGAAAAATGGATTCAATAAAATTTCAGCAAATTTTGGATGGTAACTTGATGCCATCTGTGAAAAAGCTGAAGTTAAAGAGAGGATGGCTTCTACAAATGGATAATGATCCTAAACACACCTCAAAATCCACGGTGGATTTTGCCATGGCCTTCACAATCTCCTGACCTCAACAAAATTGAAAATCTATGGATAGACCTTAAAAGAGCAGTGCGTGACAGACAGCCCAGAAATCTCAAAGAATTGGAAGACTTTTGTAAGTAAGAATGGGCAAAGATACCTCAAACAAGAATTGAAAGACTCTTGGCTGGCTACAAGAAGCATTTACAAGCTGTGATACTTTCCAAAGGGGGCAGTACAAGATATTAATATAAAAGGAAAGTGATGAGCGCAATTCTAAACTAAACTAAAAGGCGCAAATAGCGCCCCTAGGCAAAAAAGTGTAAATAGTGCACATTCCAACCACAAAATATAATGAAAATAAATAAACAAAAGTCCAGTGATGGTGATAAATCACAACTGTGTAGGATGGACAGAAACCAGTCCAAAAGGTGAAAAATAGCAATAATCGTGTCAAATGCATAAAATGGAAAAAATTAAGCTCTCATCGTGAATTAAGTCAAACCGAAGTGATCCTTCAAAAAAGCGCTGTAACACAAACAACTGCAGGAAGTCCCAAAATCATGCAAATGCTGTTTATTGCAAAAAGTCTGTTAAAAAGCATATATGTGTATAAAAGTTCCAGTCTCTGTTGGAGAATCTACAGTGTGCAGCGTGGTTGATCCCAATGGCTGCCTGTCACCAAACTAAAACACACAGCATGAATAGAGACACAGTTACACTCGTGTGGAATGAGTGCCTAATCCCACAGGCATGCAGTCTCGCTCTGAAGGCGGAGGATCCAATGCTAAATGGCATCCACGGTGAACCGTGTAGAGCACGCTTACCGTGTCCCAGATGGAAAGGAAGGGCATGCAGGGGAGATGTGTCCATATACCAGCCGAGGGGATGATGATGGAAAATCCTGTGCTCAGGGCTCAGTCTGAGCGCGCGTTCCGTTCAAGCTACACGTGAAGTGTCACTGACGCTGAACAGGAGGGGTGGAGACAGGACTCGGAAGGAGCTGGAGTAGGATAGAGTGGAGACTCGTAGGCTGGGTCCAGGCAGTCAAGGTGGGCGGGATCCCGAATGGATAAGCTGGAAGCTATGTGTGAGAGGATCTGTGGAGATCTGTGAAGTCTGCAGATTTGCAATGCAACTCGGGCTGGAACGGTGGATGTGTAGAACAGTGTTTCCCAACTCCAGTCCTCAAGGCACACCAACAGGTCATGTTTTCAGGATTTCCCTCAATTGAAACAGCTGTGGTAATTACTAAGGCAGTGAAACTGATCGAATCACCTGTGCAAAATAATGGAAATCCTAAAAACATGACCTGTTGGTGTGCCTTGAGGACTGGAGTTGGGAAACACTGGTGTAGAAGCTACAAGCTAGGACAACATGTATCGGGTATTAACCCTTCATCAGGTCATTAGGGTGTAGCAGTATAGGGACTATTTATAGGAGATTGATGCGTATGGGATGAGGCATAGCAAAGCAATGTATACTTAAAGGGCTATGCTAGCAATAACAACAGTACATGTTTCCTGGTAGAAACTTTTAAAAACATCATAAACACACGTTATGGGGATGGTGGGAAGGGAGATGGGGAAGACAAGAGAGGAGATGGCTAAAAATAACTGTATATATATATTGAGAAAATGTATAAAAACAATAATAAAAAAATTGATAAAAAATGAAATGAAAAATTTTAATAAATGGTGATTGGTAAAATGTAAGTCAATTTTCTCTGTTAAAAGCGGAAAATAAAATCTGTTGAATATTATGCAATAATAATAACAATCAATCAATATACATATATATGTATGTGAATATATACGTAAATATATGTGGGGGGAAAAAACAGAGCTAAATTCTTATAAGAGGTTACTGATTTCGAGCCCCTCATTTAGGCCGTTAGGGGATAAAGCCGATAATTTGAAGATCCAAAAGGATTCTCGTTTACATAATAAGACAAACCTCTCGTTAGCGGTAAGTGTGCCCTCAGGTATGTGTTCTATGGCAAGTACTTTTAGATTTTTGAAATTTTTTCCATGGCAGCACTTAAAATGTCTTGGTACACTGTGTTCGTCCGCGCCTTTATCTATAAGGCGACGGTGGTCTCCGATGCGTTTTTCTTAAGGTACGCATGGTGCGACCGACATATAGCATCTCTGTAAGATCTATCGTCTATTTTCGCTTTATATGTATGTAAGTGAATTTACCCATTAAACTGTTTCCAGTTTTTACTTAATTCACGATGAGAGCTTCATTTTTGCCATTTTATGCATTTGCCTAACCCACGGTGAGCGGACCCTGATTACGCCTGGATGTGGACAGCTCATCTATCCAAGACGGAATCCAACAACAATATCTAGGATTGAGTTGAGGCCCTTTTCTTTCCGTTGGGAGGTAAGCGCTCTGTGAGCACAGATATCTTGGAAGACGTCTCTGGATTTTCCGATTACTTAAAGTGATAGAAGCTATTGAATTGTTTGACACGATTATTGCTATTTTTCACCTTTTGGACTGGTTTCTGTGTCCATCCTACACAGTTGTGATTTATCACCATCACTGGACTTTTGTTTATTTATTTTCATTATATTTTGTGGTTGGAATGTGCACTATTTACACTTTTTTGCCTAGGGGCGCTATTTGCGCCTTTTAGTTTAGTTTAGAATTGCGCTCATCACTTTCCTTTTATATTCATTAATTGTTGTTAGCACATAACAGATTTGAGCTGCATATAATTTAGTTTAGTTTTCCACTGTTTACGTTTATTCACTGTTGGGCAGCGCTGTAGTTCTCCTTTTAGTACAAGATATTAACTCTGCAGGGTGTCCAAACTTTTGCAAACACCATTTTTTTGTTTTCTGTAATTTTGAAAGTGTAAATAATGGAAATAAAATCTAACTTTTTTGACATATTATAAGAATGTCTAATCTGTAATTTAATGCCTTTTGGAGATTTTTCCATCTTTCCTTGGCTTCGTTATGCACATCAATACAAATTTTTACCTGGGGTGCCCAAACTTTCGATCCCCACTGTAGAAGTATCACTGGGTTTGAGAAGTGCCGCAACCTTGGGTATCTAAAGCCAGCTTGCTTAGTTGGGAAACATGTCAAGCTGAATCTAGATAACTAAGGTTGTGGCACTTCCCCGACCTAGTGATACTTTTAAGCCTTCTATACTATACATCACCAGTTTTGTTGGGGGGCCCAATCAACCTCATATGAGGCAGATCATTTTATCATATTTGATGTACATTTGGAGTAATTTGTTCTTACACGCTCTTTTATACCGAATAATGTGAAGTAAAGTAGTTGATTTTAATTTAACTGTATTTCTATTGCTTTTAAAGTCCATTTTTCTTTTGTGTGGCCAACTGTAATGGGGGTTCTAACACCTCATTAGTGTGCATCCGGGTCCACAACTAAAGAAAACATTTTGGCTTGAGATACTGTACATTTTAAGAGAGAAGCAAACTGTTGCTTATCCGGTTCACTTTTATTATGCTTTTCTCACAGCACACGGGGCTATTCATTAGCTGTCTGACAAGATTTTTTATTTTTTTTTATCAGTTGTAATGATAGAAGCTGTTTAAACACCTTTGGCTCTAACAAGCCCTGGCATTAACTGTCACCGACAGCAGCATTAGACCTGTTTATAATGTTTCTCCTCTGATAAAATAACAGAATTAAACTATTCTGATTCACAGTTAAGTGACATTAAGCTACGCCACCCTCCTCATACAGGCAATTGTATGAAATTAGGGCAAGGTGCTCCAAGGCGCCTTCAGGCCTCGCCCTGCTAAGATACAGCAATAATATCAGACGTCTTGCATTTATCAAAGCCATTTTCTGAAACAAGACGCTACAGAGCCATCTATGTAATCGCTCTGGCAATAATTAAATTTGTCCATTAGACTTTTTTTTCTAAACTGAAATGGAGTTATGATTGAATTTCAGAGCACTTTTATTTTTTAATTACTGTTTTTTTTTTTTTTTTCAGGCATCCCACAAGTTTTTTTTTTGAGAGCGCATGAATGCAGACCACAGGGTGAGAGTCACCGATGACAAGTAAGAGCAAATAACATTCTTTTTAAACCTTCTTCTTTTTTTTTCACTCAATATCCTTTGTTTCTCACTCCATTTTCATTTGCTTTTATCATTTCCTAGCGTGTCAGGCAATTTCCAGCGCTCCTTGCAGTCTGCTCGAATGTGGCATGTTGTTTTACAAATAAATAATTCAGTGCCATGAACTCCTAATGACTTGGAACAGAAGGAGCAGAAAAATCCTTTCTTACAGTGGAAGATGTTTTGTTAACCTCTGCGTGGAACCGTGCCGTACAATCACCTGCAGATGAGGACAATATTTGTGCGGTAAAATGGATGAAAAAAGTGAAAGCAATAGATGTAGAGGTTTTGTTTTCTAAACTGGAATCAGACAGATTAAATTGGACCTGTCAATAAAATCCACACATTACAGATGAACTCTTGCACTGACTTCAGTCTTACACAGGTTCTTCTCCTGTACTGAAACTTCTTATACACACTTTGATAAATGATTTATTTATTTTCTGGATGATCTCTTCCGATAGGAATTATCAATCTATGGTTAACAACCCATTCAATTTATGTGGCAAACACGGAAAAGTGGATTTTGATCGATAATTAGCAATTACCCCTTTCCTGTCCAGCAGAGCTTTTCCTGGCCCGCCCTTACCAATTAGCTTATTTTCGTTTTTTCAATCAAGGGGAATCAGGATCACATGCAAGCATTGCCTAGGGTGGTCTGCATGCAGATACAGCCTGCCTATGGATGCCCACTCCTCCAGATGCTTCAAGGCATCTTGGTATTTGTAGAACTCCTCCAGGAGCAAGATCACTGTTTGCATCAGGTGTGAGGGCTCTTGGGATGTGTACCGAGGCAATAGATTCCAATGCGCAATTCCCAATGCCATGTTCCTGAAGAAATGGCTGCATGTGTAAGCGACCACGAGCTGGAGCCGAAGATCGTCAAAGCAAGAGAACGTCAAAAAGTACACCATGGATCTCCAAAATGGGTCCAAAGCTTCATTCAGCGATCACATTATTACAGCAGAAGCAACATTTTGCAGCTTCACAAGACCCCTTCATCAGCAGATCGTGGTGCAATATCAGGCTCCTGCAGACTGTCACGCCTCGTACACACGACCGGTTTCCTCGGCAGAATCCAGCAAGAAACTTGTTGGGAGACGTGTTTTGCCGAGGAAATCGGTCGTGTGTACATTTTTCGACGAGAAAAAAAAAAAGAGAGCATGTTCTCTTTTTCCTCGACGGGAATGGAGAAAATTGTCTCGTCGAGTTCCTCGACAGCCGAACAAGGAACTCGACGAGGAAAATTATGTGTTTCGCCCGATGAGTTCCTCGGTCGTGTGTACGAGGCCTAAGTGTAACTTTTTGCCTGTACTTTCGATATGGGCAGGTAGTTACTGCCACTATCCACACCACTATTTTACCGTTGAATTTGTGCCGCATTTTGGGCGCTAACGGGGTGCTTTTAACCCCTGCTAGCGGTCGAGAAAGGGTTAATAGCGCCCACAATACGCTGCTATAAGGGCGTATTGCCCTCGGGGTTTCACACTGGAGTGTGAGGAGCAGCAGTTTAAAGGCGGATTGCAGGTGCTATTTTTAACACTATAGCGCCTGCAAAATGCCCTCAGTGTGAAAGTTGTCTAAATAAAATACAAGGATGGTCACCAGCTCCTCCGTAGTTCATTAAGAACAGCAAGCCATCATCCGCAAAGACCGTTGGTACCTGTATTCTATTATTTCACAGAACTCTGTGAATGAATGACTGACATGGCCATGTGGGTGGAGCCCTGCACAGCTACGCTCTTTTCAAATTGTGACAGTGGGTAACGGGAGAGGATCCCCAGCCCACTGTGATAGGGAGGGGGAAGCTGCAGGAGTGGGAATATGTTATATGCTTCACCCTAAATATGTGTCGAACATGTTCCCAAAGGTGAACTTATTCTTTAGGAGCTTAGACCTAAAACAAAGACCACATTGTTCCTGGATACCAGGAGTATTGTGGATGTTTCATGTCATTCAAGGTCGGATAGACACTAGACTCTGTTTGGCTGATCACTTTCATATACATAATGGAAAAAAATATAAACATTCATATGACTATATTATATAAATGAGACTAAGTATAAATCCAAGGTAGGATCCAAGCTTTACTCACCGGCCAGCCCTCTGGCAACCAAATCAACCTAATAGTGTGCGTTAAAAATGCATGCGTAAGCCACAGAGCTTCGCTACTGCACCCTGTTATCTGTGGTCCTATCACTAGCTTATGAGTGACTCCACAATGGATGCACATGCATTCTGAAGGATAGGTGAAGGTCAGGTGGACTGAAGGGAGCCCACCCCTTCTTAAAGGTACATGGGCACATTAAACACCCAACAATTTGCACAATGGCTGGAAAGGTGTCAGTGCATTGCCTGACCAATAAAACAGAAATATTACAACAAAAAACGGTGTCCACTACCCCCACCTATAACTTGCCACTGCAGCAAGTAGCATTGGAAGGAAACATATGATATGAACGAGACCAAGGATAAATCCAAGGAAAAGATCCAAGCTTTACTCACCGGCCAGCCCACTGACAACTGAATCAACTTATCTAACTGTATGCGTATTTTAACCACTTCAATATATAGTATATATATTGACTGTGACTGTGGACATCATATGACGTCCACAGATGGGATCTCCCATCCTGGGTGGACGTCATATGACGTCCTGGGCTTTGTGGGGGGATATCTGAATGATGCCTGCAGCTAGAGGCATCATTCAGATATCATTATTTGGTGGCGGCAATCCTGTGCACAATGTGATAGATAATAGCAGCAGTTCCGCCGCTTGATCATTCTTATAGGCGACGGGAGGGGACATCCACCCCCTCCCGTCGCCATCCGGTGCTTCTCCGGGCTCTCCTGTGTTATCGGGGGCCCGGAAAAAGAATCGTCCAGCGCCGGATTGGAAGCATAGAGATGAGCATGGTCACCAGTCATTTCTATGACCGCCGGAGGCCCGGGCGCGATGTGATGATTTTTTTTTCACGATTTCATGCTTTCCAGCCTGGAGGAGAGATGTGGGGTCTTATTGGCCCGGCCTCTCTCAATAAAGAGGACCTGTCACACGCTATTGCCATTACAAGGGACAGTTATTGTACATTCCTTGTAATAGGAATAAAAGTGATCAAAAAATTTTTTTTTTTTTAAAGTGTAATTTTTTTTTTAAAAAAGTAAAAAAAATATATATAATATATGCCCACATATGTAAACACTGTTCAAACCACATATGTGAGGTATCACTACGTGCGTTATAGCGTGTGCAACAATTGTAGCACTAGACCTCCTCTGTAACTCTAAACTGGTAACCTGTAAAAAATATTCAAAGCGTCGCTTATGGAGATTTTTAAGTACCAAAGTTTGGCACACTCGATTGCTATTACAAGGGATGTTTACATTCCTTGTAATAGGAATAAAAGTGATCAAAAAAATAAAAATATAAAAAAAGTGTAAAAATAAAAAGAAATAAGTAAAACAATTAAATATAATATATATATTTTTTAAAACGCCCCTGTCCCTGTGTTCCATGAGTGGAAAGCGTGGCCTGTTAGGTATCTATTTACTCGGCGTAACATCATCTTTCATATTTTCCAAAAAAATTGGGCTAACTTTACTTTTGTTACTTTTTAATTCATGAAACCATTTTTTTTAAATTAAAAGGCGTTTGAAAAATTATTGCGCAAATACCGCGCAAGATAAAAAGTTGCAATGACCGTCATTTTATTCCCTAGGGTGTCTGCTAAAAAAACATATATAATATTTGGGGGTTCTGAGTAATTTTCTGGCAAAAGAATGATGATTTGTACATGTAGGAGAGAAGTGCCAGAATAGGCCCAGTATTGAGTGGGTATAAAACCCCCGATATTGAAGTGGTTAAGCTGGGCATGGGAAGAATTTCACCATTCTGGCACTTATGTTTTCTGCCTACCTGTTCAATCGTTATCTGACATCTATGGCCACTATAGCAGAAAGCTGTAGCCTCTCTGTGAACTGAGTTTATCTCAGCATTAAAGTAGACAAGTCATATAATAAAGTAAGAGTTATTTCTTAATTCTTTAAAAAAATAACTCATCATTAAATTACGCCTTTGCACTGCAAACCATGGCTTTAGCTAGGCTGATATAATGTTACCAAGTCAAATAGTGGGAAGCATTTCTGCACAGCCAATAACTACACAGGCACCAGGATTGACATGATTGTGACATCTCTATGTGTGCATTTCAGTCCAAGAAGTAAATACTGACCTGGATTATGCCTAAACAAACACAGTTCCATCCTTCTGTAGAGAAAATCAGACAAATGCATGGCCGGGGGGAGAACTGTAATGTCTCTGAGAGGTAATAAATACCTGGAAGTGTAACACTAATACATCATTTGGCATTCAAACAACATGAACACATATATCTAAGTCCACTTAACAGTTTGTAATCTAATTTTCTTAATGTAAAGTGCACTGCAAGAGGGGTAATTTAAAAAATGGTTCATGAAACATAAAGCAAATATGGAGCAGCAAGGAAGTAAAACCTAAACATTACAACTGTTTTTTGAGACAGATGTCTTCTGTAACTGATCAACCACACAAACCACCAGTGTTGTAAGTAACGGAGTTACAATAAACGCAGTTACCTAACGCAGCCCCTTTTGAGGGTAATGAGTAATCTACCTGATTAAACTTCCCCTCACGGTAACGCAGTTCCCATTACTTGGGCGGCATTACCGCAATTACATCTACCGCCACTAGATGGCAGCAGAGTAATTGCTTCTGCCAGCACTGTGAACATAAATATGGGTGGAACTCCGCTTTAGAATCATGTGACCACTGTGATGGCCTGTCACAGCGGTCTGAAAACTCCCAATCGCAAGGAGCCCTGGATACAATGAGCCCCACCCGCCTCACACTGACCTATCACCGGGGAACAACTCACATCGATCACACACACTGTGTGCGCAACCTGATCAATGATCTGGGGAACACATGGCCGGAACAAAATGTTCCACAGAACAAACGTTCCACAGAAAAAAAATTCCCTATACAACACAGTGTACACAGCGACATCTAGTGGTCAACATGGTAAGTGCAGGACACCTATACAGACCAATGATCAGCAGGTTTTTTTTGGTCAGTGATTTCATCTCTTCATCAGACAACAAAGAAAAATCTGACATCCCCATTCCAGATCCCTGGCGTCTAATAAAGCTTATATTAGATAAATTAAATAATAAACAATAAACTATAGAAAAGTCTAATAAAGCCTAATATAAGATTTTAAATTACAGACTCTGTAAACGTCAAGGGAATGTATATCATAAACATACATTTTAATCCAGCTTATAATTTGGATGTAATATGTAGCAGATGGATAAGGGTTTTAAGTCCTATTAGCTGCACATACATGGTGGGACGGATGCACGTAGGCTGGGATATACACGAGATCAACATTTGTTTCCGGTTTTCTTCTCTCAAGGATCTGGCATTCTTTTGTCTTGGAGTATTAAATACTCACTGCTCCCTGGTAAGCGCCAGTCATCTGCTTCTCAACAAAGCATTGTAGAATATTAGAAAAAAATTCAGTTACTTTGCTGAGTAACTAATTACTTTTTCAATGTAGTAACTGAGTCACTAACGCAATTACTTTTTCGGAGAAGTAATTTGTAACTGTAACTAATTACTTTTTTAAAGTAAGATGAGCAACACTGCAAACCACTTTACTATCATCTACAGAACATGGAATTGTATGTGTCAGGAAAAGAAAGCTGGTGCACAGGGGAATGCTTAAAACTTCCCTAGTGGAAGCAAATTTTAAAGTGCTATCCAGATGGTATTCAGTTCCGACAAAATTAGCAAAGATATACCCTGACGCTTCACCCATTTGCTTCAGAAAATGCGGACAAGAGGGTACTATGTTTCATGTCTGGTGATCCTGTCCCAAAGTCCAACACTTTTGGATCAGAGTTTTTACATTTGATCCACTCAGTAACTGGACATAATATACCTAAGGATCCTAAGACAGTGCTATTTGCGGACCTACTGGACGGGACCCCTAGACATCTTCAGACTCTTATCTTTTTATTTTCTCTGCAGCAAAAATAACGTTAGCGCGAGCATGGAAAACTCCACTGATCAGTCTTAAGGTGTTGAAAAGTAAACTTTCTTTGATTATGAGCAATGAGAAATTGACCAGCATCCTTAAAGACAAACTAACAAGATTTGACAAGGTATGGTCCCCTTGGATTTAATACCTCCAATCTCCATGATCCCTGGATCTGATTATTGAGAAGGTTTAGATAGGTAGACATAGATAGGTAGATATGATATTTTAGCCTAATTGTCTCTCATTTATATCCTATTTTCTTTCTCCTCCTCTACTTGATTATTTTGAATATCTTTTTTATCTATTTCCCTTCCTGGGATGTAAACATTTTTTTCTGTAATGAAATATCATTTGTTTCCCAATGTTATTTAACCACATGCCCACCGCACTATAGGGAAAGTACGTCCTATTTTTAAAGATGGATATCTCGGTAACGGCAGCAGCTGCTGCCACAACCGAGGTATCCATCTTTGCAGTGGGCAGTTCTGTACGCGATAACGGTGGTCTCCCCGGCAGATTCGCCGCAAGATCGCCGTTATAGGTGGCGGGAGAGGGCCTCCCCCTCCCGCCACTCTACCGCGCCCTCCGCCACTTACCGGAGCCGTCGGTAGCGGGGGAGGTGATCGGGTCCTGTCGGCAGCTGTGTTGGGATACGAGTGAGGGAAAAATCGCCCCCACCCGTCCCCACAGCTCTGCTGGGCGGAAGTGACGTCAAAACGTCAGTCCCTCCCAGCGTCTTAAAGAAACATTTTTTTTTCTGTGATTTGAAAAAATGACAGTTCAATTTATTTTTTATTTTTTTGCATTTAAGCCTAAATATGAGATCTGAGGTCTTTTTGACCCCAGATCTCATATTTAAGAGGACCTGTCATGCTTTTTTCTATTACAAGGGATGTTTACATTCCTTGTAATATGAATAAAAGTAATCATTTTTTTTTTTTTTCAGTGTAAAACATTATAAACTAAATTAAAATAAATAAGAAAACAAAAATTTTTTTTTTTAAAACGCCCCGTCCCGACGAGCTCGCGCACAGAAGCGAACGCATGCGCGAGTAGCGCCCGCATATGAAAACTGTGTTCAAACCACACAAGTGAGGTATCGCCGCGATCCTTATGCCGCATACACACAGTCGTTTTTTGCGATGAAAAAAAACGTTGTTTTTTAAAACGTAATTTAAATTGATCGTGTGTGGGCAAAACGTTGTTTTTTGTCTTCAAAAAAACGACCAAAAAAAAATTCCAACATGCTTGAATTTTTTGTGTCGTTTTTCAAAACGTCGTTTTTTGTTTCACAAAAAGTCACCGTGTGTAGCAAAAACGTCGTTTAAAACGATGTTTTCAACCCGTGCATGCCCAGAAGCTAGTTATGAAGCGAGCTTCAATGGAAAAGAGTGGTGAACGTAACCTCACTTTTTGTGAAAAAACGATGGTGTGTATGCAACATCGTCTTTGAAAGTGACGTTTCAAAAACGTCGTTTTTTACTTCACAGAAAACGTCGTTTTTTTTCATCACAAAAAATGATCGTGTGTACGCGGCATTAGAGCAAGAGCAATAATTCTAGCCCTAGACCTCCTCTGTATCTAAAAAAAATGCAACCTGTAGAATTTTTTAAACGTCGCCTATCGAGATTTTTAAGGGTAAAAGTTTGACGCCATGCCACAAGCGGGCGCAATTTTTAAGCGTGACATGTTGGGTATCATTTTACTCGGCGTAACATTATCCTTCACAATATATAAAAAAATTGGGCCAAATTTATTGTTGTCTTATTTTTTTATTCAAAAAAGTGAATTTTGCACTTGTAAGACAAATACGGTGTGACAAAAAGTATTGCAATGACTGCTATTTTATTCTCTAGGGTGTTAGAAAAAAATATATATAATGTTTGGGGGTTTTAAGTAATTTTCTAGCGAAAAAAACTGTTTTAGTCTCGTAAACACTGAATCTGAAAAACAGGCTGCTTTTGCTGATTTCGTGTTAGTAAAAGTTTGGTGAGAGACGATTCGCTGTTACAGCGTGACGAATGTGCTATCTCCATTACGAACGCTAGTTTTACCAGAACGAGCGCTCCTGTCTCATAACTTGCTTCTGAGCATGCGCATTATTTTCACGTTGTTAAAGCCCACACACGACCATTTTTTACGACGTTAAAAACTACGAGAAAATTTAGAGCATGTTTTACATTTTTAATTCCCATTTTTAACGTCGTGAAAAATGCTCTGGAGCCCTCACACGATCGTTTTTAATGACATAAAAAAAATGGCATTTTTCACATAGCGAAGAACGGTCGTGTGTACGTGGCAAAAGACCTGACTAAGATGTCACACAGGAACCGAATCGCACTTTACAAAATATTAATGCAGCCATGTCAGGCACAGACTCACTGTATATGTATATATTCTGATATTTTGTAGAAATAAGGGGAGAATTTGATTGGTTTGTAGGTGGAACTTTTTTTTCTTTGGAGACATAAAATACATTACCCACAAGCAGTGTTTTCTGCTTTCAATTTCTTGGCAGAATTAATTTTGAGCAACCTCTTAACAGCTGAAATAAATGTCTCAGCATTTGCATTCTTGAATTTTACTGCTAAATGTCACTACTGTAATTTGTCATACAGAGAACATGGGAAAAAAACTATTACTATGTAATTCCTTTTTATAAAACGGTTGCTGTGTTCCCCCTGAAAAAATAACTATAGATATATTCCTGTCAAAACAAAATATTAGGGGCTTTTTGAAAGACCGAGATTGATTTTTTTATGACTTTTTTCAGTTTGTATGTTTTTGTTCTAAAGTATATCCATTGTTTAACTATATACAGTGGCAAGAAAAAGTATGCAAGCCCCTTGGAATTACTGTATCTGGTTGTATGCAGTAATTTGCTATAAAATGTGATCTTATCCTTATCTAAGTCACAACAGTAGAGAAACACAGTGTGCTTAAAGCAGAACTAGACCCTCCTATCCTTTAACCTCCCCGGCGGTATGATCATGTCAGATTTTAAGTGCTGAATTTTATTTTATTCCATTCCATTCCATTATTTTGCATGGAAATTTGGCGTTTTATATTGTAGGCCTGCAATTTTTAGGAATAACTCACTTAAATTTGTCCAAACAAGAGTCTAGTAGACATCCCGGGTATGATAAAATTTGAAACACAAAATCATAAATTATAATATAATAAATACATATACCGTATTTATCGGCGTATAACACGCGCCGGCGTATAACGCGCACCCCAATTTCAGAGGGAAGTTTCAGGAGAAAAACTTGTTTTTAAATTTTGTGGTCAGTGTCCATCTGCAGCCTCAATGTAGCCTAGCCTGTGCCCAAATGCAGCCTGTGTCCATCTCCAGCCTGTGTCCAAATGCAGCCTGTGCCCATCTCTAGCCTGTGCCCAAATGCAGCCTGTGCCCATCTCCAGCCTTACCTTCTCTTGTGGTAATCACCGAGCCGAGCCTTCATCCGAGCCGAGCCGTCATTTCCTGTTCATTCAGCGGCAGTCACACACAAAGTCCCGCCTCCGCCATTGGCATTGGACCAGCTCCTGTGATTGATAGAACACTGGTCCAATGCTGGTGGCGGAATGTGTGACGTGCGTCGAGTAAACAGGAAAGACGGCTCTTAAACTCCGGCGGCACTCGGAAGCTGAGGGACAGTATCGGCGTATAACGCACACCCGTGATTTTCCCCCTGTTTTCAGGGGAAAAAAGTGCGCATTATACGCCGATAGATACGGCAAATATTTTTAACAAATATAATAATAATAATACAAATTATTACTTTTAATTTTTTGATGACGAATTTTCCCACAAATCGCTATCGCTCAATTCTGCAAGTGATTCTAATTTATTATCGCTGTTTTTTAGCTGGTCTAAAACCACTTTTGACATAAAGTGACACTTTTTGGTTGCTATGGACAATCTCCAATTTCCAGGCAGGTATACTGTATGTATTGTGTTTAGTTACTTTTTTAAATTTGGTGCCGATCTCTGCCCCCGTGTGTGGTAACGTCGCAGGGAACAAAGCTCGGCAACACTCGGCACTGTGAATCGAGCGAGGACACCAGGGGGAACACAGCAACAGTTTTATAAAAAGGAATTACATAGTAATAGTTTTTTTCCCATGTTCTCTGTAAAAAAAAAATGCCTCTTTCTCAGCTAACAAATCAAACTGAAACACACACATGTATATACATGTATATGCACACATGTATATATTGTATATCTGTAAAGAACATAGAATACAGAATGTATTAACTTTTTTTTAAACCTTCTAGGAAAGTAATTTGCACTTTAACCAATTCATCCCCAAAAGGATTTGCCCCCTTAATGACCAGGCCATTTTTTGCGAAACCGCACTGCGACGCTTTAACGGACAATTGCACAGCCGTGCGATGCTGTACCCAAACAAAATTGCTGTTCTGTACGGTAACTGTCAACCTCCCTTGGTCTGGGGCTCCATGCAAGATCTCACCTTGTGCAGTTTCAATGATCATAAGAAAGGTGAGGAATCAGCCCAGAACCACACGGGAGAATCTCGTCAGTGAATTTAAGGCAGCTGGGACCATCGTCACCAAGAAAACAATTGGTAACACACTACACCGTTAAGGAATGAAAACACATGTACAGCCCCATCTGAAGTTTGCTAATGAACATGTGATGTGGTGTTGAAGTCAGATCAGATGAGACTTCGACAATCAACAATCGAGACAAATCAACTCAACTCGTCGTGTTTGGAGGAGGAGGAATGACCCCAAGAACACCATACCCACCCTCAAATGTGGAGGTGGAAACATTATGCTTTGGGGGTGGACAATGGACTGGGCCATGTACCATCAAATCTTGAGTGTGAACCTCCTGCCAGGGCACTGAAAATGGGTCGTGGATGGGTATTCCAGAATGACAATGACCCAAAACACACGGCCAAGGCAACAAAAGAATGGCTCAAGAAGAAGCACATTAACGTCCTGGAGTGGCCTAGCCAGTCTTCAGTCCTTATTCCCATAGAAAATATGTGGAGGGAGCTGGAGGTTCGAGTTACCAAACGTCAGCCTCGAAACCTTAAAGCAGTTGTAAACTGCATATACAATTTTTTTTTTTTTGTGAACCTGCAAGGCAAAAGGCATAATCAGCTAGTATGCACCGCATACTAGCTGATTATGAAATACTTACCTCGGAACGAGGTGAAGAACACTTACCTGGTCCACGCCGAGCGAGATGTCATCTTGCTCCGGTGTGTCTTCCGGGTATCGCCGCTCCAGCGATGTGATTGGCTGGAGCGGCGATGACGTCACTCCCGCGCGTGCGCGCGGGAGATTTCAAATCGGCAGTGGGTCGGCGGCTGCCGGTCCTTACGCCGTGGATATCCCCTGTGCATGCGCCGCTGCAATCGCATTGCGAGGGGAATATCTCCTAAACAGTACAGGTTTAGGAGATATTCTTTATACCTACAGGTAAGCCTTATGATAGGCTTACCTGTAGGTAAAACTGAAAAAAGTGGATTTACAACCACTTTAATGACTTGGAGAGGATCGGCAAAGAGGAGTGGGACAAAATCCCTCCTGAGATGTGCAAACCTGGAGGTCCACTACAAGAAACATCTGACCTCTGTGATTGCCAACAAGGGTTTTGCCACCATGTACTAAGTCATGTTTTGTGAAGGGGTCAAAACTTATTTCACTCATTAACCACTTCAGCCCCGAAGAATTTACTTCTCAATGACCAGGCCATTTTTTGCGATACGGCACTGCGTAGGTTTAACTGACAATTGTGCGTTGTGTGACGCTGTACCCAAACAAAATTGACGTCCTTTTTTCCCACAAATAGAGTTTTCTATTGGTGGTATTTGATCATCTCTGCGTTTTTTTTTTTTGTGCTATAAACAAAAAAAAGAGCAACATTTTTGAAAAAAACACAAGATTTTGTACTTTTTTCTGTAATAAATAGCCCCATTTGTTGCTCAATTTAGGCCGATATGTATTCTTCTACATATTTTTGTTAATACAAATCGCAAAAAGCGTATACTAATTGGTTTACGCAAAAGTTATAGCGTCTACAAAATAGGGGATAGATTTATGACATTTTTATTATTATAATTTTTTTACTAGTAATGGAGGCAATCTAAGATTTTTATCGGGACTGCGACATTATGGCAGACACATCAGACATTTTGACAAATTTTTGGGACCATTGGCATTTATACAGCGATCTGGTTACTGTAAAAATGTCACTGCCAGGGAAGGGGTTAATACTAGGGGGCGATCAAGGGGTTAACTGTGTTCCCTGTGTGTGTGGTCTAACTCTGGGGGATGGGACTGACTATAGGAGATGAGAGATTGTGATTCCCAGCTCATAGGAACTAATGATCTTTCTCTCCTCTCCTCACAGAACTGGGATGTGTGTGTTTACACACATGTCCCTGTTCTGCCTCTCATGCCGTGAGCGCTCGGGGCCGGCGGTCATCGCGACCGCTGGTCACAAGCATTGTCACCCCCATTGTGCCTGCTATACTGCTTAAAGGGACCGACGTACAGCTATGACAGTTCATAGGATTGTGCCGACCTGCCGCCGTATAATGACGGCGGCTGGTCGGCAAGTGGTTAAAATGCAAATCAATGTATAACTTTTTGAAATGCATTTTTCTGGATATTTTTGTTGTTATTCTGTCTCTCACTGTTAAATTAAACCGACCATTAAAATATTGACTGATCATTTCTTTGTCAGTGGAAAAACGTAAACAAATCAGTAGGGAAGCAAACATTTTTTCCCTCACTGTAGATTAAAGGGTCACTAAAGGAAAACTTTTTTTAAGCTAAATAGCTTCCTTTACCTTACTGCAGTGCTGTTTTTATGTCCTCATTGTTCGTTTTTGCTTTGATGTTGCTGTAATTCTGCTCTGAACTCCACACTTCCTGGTTGTCTGTTTCCTTATAACCACAGTGCTGGGAGCTTTCTCACTGTGGTCACTAATCAAGGAGGTGTGATTACTGTGTGTAAACTGAAACTGGGTTGGTGCTGAGGGGTTTTAGACAAACCATCACTGTCCTCTATTGGCTCTCTGGCTCTGTACATCAGAGAGACAGGAAATAACAGCAAAAACGAAACTAGAACTGTAGGTTGATTATATGATTGATTTTTATCTAATTTTAATCATTTTTAAACGGAATCAGTTAACCTTTATGTCTCTATACCCTGTAAACAGTCATTTCAGCCCAATTTTTTTTTTCCTTTAGTGACCCTTTAATTTTCTCTTTCACTGACAGTATAGCCTTGGCTGTATCTAAAGGGTACCTGAGAGCTGAATGTTTTTAGTTTATGTGAACATTCACCTAAAAACTTCTTTCTAATTTTAAATGGACTGAGAAAAGGTTAGAATCTCTTTTGTTGCTGTCTGTGCCCCCATTTGGGGAGTTTTTACCTCACCTCTTGCCCTTCCCTGTGATGGGAAGTAAGGTTAAATCTCCCGACTGGAAATACAGACAGCAGAGGAAGGTCGTGCGAACATGTCTGTGCCATCAACGCCATTTGGAAAGCTGCGACCCCCAATGTCTGTGCCGGGTGTCAATGCAGTGTCTGCTGCCGCTGGAGTACCCCTGACAGTCCCCCCACTTCCCCCAACTCGCTAATCAAAACAAAACTTTTTTAATGATTCCTTGTAGAGATACTTCCACCCTATCACATCATTTGTTGGTATAAAGACTTCTAGAATAGAGAAATTAGCCGCTTTTATTGAATCTGAAGATTCTTCACATCTGGAGGAAAGTATTTACTGGGACAGCTTATATTCAGCATAATAATGTTCCACTAATTGTAAAATGCAGCTTTAATGGAGGGAAGGAAGAACAAGAAAGCAGAAGTTATGATGAGAATATTGATGGAATACAACATTTGTTCAAGCTGTAATTAGCCAGAGAGTGAAGCATGGAGCTCCTTTCAGGAGGTGGCGAGGAAAAAAGCTGACACAAATTCTGGAAGGCTGCAGGACACCTTTTGAGTGAATATTCATAGGCAATAACAGATCTGAAATGAAATGTTCAATAGGAACCTTCATTATAATATCTTCTCATTTGTTTACACACCAGTGCACTGATTTTCATTTTTTTTTTACTTCCAAGTGGAATATTCAGCAGTTTTTTTTATATTAATGTAAATAAATAGTATGCAGAAAACAAAGGGAACATTGCATTGGAAAGCGGCATGTGCCATGATGAGGGTGGAGTATTTATATATTTACAACAGCCATCCATGACGTGACAGTTAGGCCGCAACGTCACCGCCACGTCACCGCACCAGGAAGTAAAACACTTCCTCGCGCATGCGTCGGATCCATTCACAGGATACGACGCATGTGCGGGCAGATATGTCCGCAGGTTAGGCGTACTAACCAGCGGACATATCCGACGGGCAGCTCTCCAGCGGAAAAATTTCAAAGCATGCTTTGAAACTTTTCCGCCGGAGGAATCCGTCCAAAACTGTCCGTTTGCCCCTACAGACGAGCGGATTTTTCGGCTGAAATGGTCCGTCGGACCATTTTCAGTGGATAAATTCCCTCGTGTGTACGAGGCCTTACTGTCTGTTTCTGGTTGGATTAGGTGATGATTGTACATCTATACAACCAATATGGCCGGTGCTTATTGAGGCTATTTAAAATAGCTGAAAATGGTGTTAATGACTCCGGTCTAGTAACTGAATAGTAAATTACATAATGAAGAGGAGTAGTAATTTTGTTTTGGTAACGTTGGAGTCGAAGAAATGTGGAAGGTGGTGTAGAGACAAAGGACATTGAATGAGAAAAGAGAGATAACAAGTAAAATAAAGGATTTGGGGTGGATTTGAAGTAGACAATGCCATGAAGATAAACTTTGACTTTAAAGAACTATAAAAGAAGGCAAAAGCAGAGGGGCAAGTGGTGAACACTCTTGATTTTACAGCTTTGTGTTTAAATCCTACTTTGGACCATATCTAAATGGAATTTGTATAGGGTTTCTCAGTTAAATGGAGTCACATACTGGTAGTTTTACCAGCCATAGCATGTGGTAGGGAAATTTAATTGCAAGCCACATTTTCCTTTTTGATTCCTTCATGATGTTCCCATAGCTCCCAACTGTCCCTGATTTCGAGGGACTGTCCCTGATTTGGAACAATGTCCCATGTCCCTCATTCGTCCCTCCTTTTGGTCTGATCTATATAGTTGTATATAAAATGCACTTTGTACTTATCAAAAGTGTTTTCAAGACCTAAACCTTTCATCTGAGTTCTAAATTGCTGCATTTCTAAATTCCAAGAGCCAATATAAAGGAATAGTAGAGGTAAAAAAAAGCACTTGTGGGTTTAAACAATCTTATTTTTTTGTACAATTCTCCTTTAAGGGGGCATAGTAGGGGGTGTGTCCTATGCCTGCATACATTTGTTGATAGGCATCCCTCATTCCCGTCTCAAAAAGTTGGGTCGGTATGATGTTCCTCCTAACTATTTTCAAATGATGGCACTTATGTAAGTGATAAAATCTTTGAACCACTGACCAGTGGGCAGATTAGTAGCATACGTTTATTCTCTTTGCTTGTTGCAGTCATACTTACAGCTTTTGCTGTCCACCCTACACTGGTAAATTCTGCTCCTGCTCCCAGAATGCATGACATTTAATTTCATGGTTATTAATGAAAATAATTTTGATACATATAGAGGTCTATTAATTAAATTTTCAACCCGGGTGGCAAAAATGCTAGGTATGCCACTGGCAGATAATGACATTGTAGTTGAATAAAAAAGCATGTTTTAATATGTATTGATTAAATTACTTTACTGAATTATCTCTGGTTCTTCATTTTCAATGCAATGTTTTATTGTAATTTCTTCTGTGCCTGGCATGTGTTCAAGTCAACCGAGACACAGGGGACATGCTGCTGTATCAAGAAGTATATTTCTCATCCAACAGAAATGGCCCAGACTGTATTATTGGACACAGTTACCTTATTGGTGCCACCTGCTGTTCAGCATAATACTTTACAATGCACATTTGTTAGCTATTCACTTATTACACCTCAAGAGAGGCAGTGTAATACTAAATGTTATTGCTTAATCTTCATAAAACTCTCCGATGCTTGTTCATTTATTCGCTTTTGTCCATTGTCATCTCGGTGCTAGCCCGTCACTGAAAAACCAATACAAATTGTGCGTTCTAGCTCACTCTCTGCAGCAGCCAAACACAATTTTTTTCCCCTTAATAAAAATGTCTCTCTCTATTTTTCACTTATGTGGCTTATGTCAGCTTTGGTCCTGCAGAGGATTCCCAGAGGAGGCGTTTTCTCTATCTCAGAATTCACTGACCTCTCCAGTGACAATTTAAACTGGCAACTGTATATTATACTGGAGACAACGCCACCGGTCTCTCAGCTCACATACGGCTCTATTACATAGTTTAGACATTTCACTTTTTAGTAGACCTGTTTTTATTTTCTGCTGTTTTAACACAAGAAAAGGTTTTAGGACTAAAAACAACTTTGTATCTATAGCTGCGTTTAGACTTACGTGTTCACAGTAGGGCATTTTATTTGCTTTGTGACAAATACAGAATTTCTTATATGTGTATAATAACAGAGACTGTGAAACTACAATGAGCCGTAAATGGACCTAGTGTGGACAATGGTCCTTAGGACCTATTTATGCATAGCTGGTCCCTTTCAGTGCTTTAACACACACATATTCTTCTTTCTCTGGATCGATCAACTGTGGGTATAGAATTGGGTATATGGGATTGTATGATATTATTATTATTTTTTTTTTTTTATGGTTGAACTGGATAGACTTGTGCCTTTTTTCAACCTAACTATGTATTAATGTGCATTTTATTGCATATTATGTTGCAGATTAATGCGCATTGTTTTAAGGCAGACAACACACAACAATGGACTCAAAATATAACATGTAAGGATGTAAGGATAACAAAATAATATACAAATACAAATCTCTAAAACTGTGCATTTTTTGTATATTATTTTATTTTATAAATAGATTTTCTAAGGATGGCACTGCAGTGACTGCATCCCTTTAAATCAGAAGGCATATATTTATTGAACCAGAAAGTGTTCATCTGTAATGGCCCCTCCACTTTAACACTTTTAAATAATGCAAGTCACTTTTCTAACAGATGAGGGAGCAATCTGGCGATCTAAAAGCGCTAACAGCCATTGTGTGTCTCACCTTCTTCCCTGAGACCAGTGTGGCGGCTTTTCAACTAATTTTGTCCTCAATAAATAAAACATGCAAATTTTCATTTCCCAAAGTCAGAAAATGCTCTTAGAAAAAGCCTGGGAAAAAAGGCAGCAATAAAAAAGCATTAGGAACTTTGCCAGAGGCTTAGCTGAAAAAAAAAGATAAATAAATATAAATAAAATCCCGTTTTGAGGTCTGTTCACCATGTGGGCCAAAACATATGCATGACTCCTGAAGAGGATGTGGCATGGATTTAAGTTTTAAGCCACCAAATGCAGGACAGGCTTAAAGGGTTAGTAAAGGAAAAAATGTTTTTCCTTTAAATTAACAAACATGTTATACTTATTAGTTTAGCACAGAATGGCCCCGATCCACGTCTTCTGGGGTCCCTCGGCAGCTGTCTCTGGTCCTCCCCGCAAGTACTGACCACAGTCATGCAAATGCTCGCATAGTGGTGAGTAATTGCGGGCGCGCTCCCGTGATACAGCGAGCGGCCATAGCCGCTCACTGTATCACTCGGCCTCGCCCCTCGGAGCGCCAATTCGCTGGATGTGTTTGTGCAGCAGCGCCAGCCAATGGCTGTGCTGCTCTTAATCTATTCGCTCTAGCCAATCAGCGGCCAGGCTGAGTGGCGAAGAGGATCTCGGGACCGCGCGCAGGACTTTCGAGGGTTCAGGTAAGTATAATGGGGGCTCAGATGTTTTTTTATGTTTTTTCAGGGCATAGATTGCATTAAGGTGAAAACTATTTTTACTTTACAACTCCTTTAAAGGAGTTGTAAAGGTATCATTTTTTCTTCCTAAAGAGCTTCCTCTACCTTAGTGCAGTCCTCCTTTACTTACCTCATCCTTCGATTTTGCTTTTAAATGTCCTTACCTCCACACAGTAATGCAAGGCTTTCTCCCTGGTGTGGAGTGTCGTGCTCGCCCCCTCCCTTGGACTACAGGCAAGTCAGGACGCCCACTAACACACAGCTCCTTTCTCTATCTGCACGGTAGAAAGCGTCCTGACTCTCCAGTAGTCCAAGGGAGGGGGCGAGCACGACACTTCACACCAGGGAAAAAGCCTTACATTACTGTGTGTAGTTACAGACAGAAGAACAGGAAGTGAGGATTTCTCAGAAGAAATAAGGACATTTAAAAGCAAAATTGAAGAATGAGGTACGTAAAGGAGGACTGCACTAAGGTAAAGGAAGCTATTTAGGGGAAAAAAAATTGTACCTTTACAACCCCTTTCAGCTAGCAATGAAGTTTGGGTCTGCTGCTACTATGGGCGAGGGACTGTCCCTGATTTGGAAGAAAGTCCCCAGTCCCTCTTTAAATGTCTTTCAAAAAGTGTTTCCCAGTGCTAAACTTTTCACCCAAGAGGACGTGGATGGGGGTGTGTACTATGCCCAGTGCTTTAAGTGGGCCGGAACGCGGCGGTACTCAGTACCGCCACTTCCAAAAATGGCCCTGGAGAGTACCAGCACCTCTCCGTGCGCCCAGTACGTGGGTTTCCCGTACCGGAACGCACTGGCGTAGCGGGGGGGGGGGCTCCTGCACCGGGCGAAAAATTGCAGGGGGGTCAAAATCCTGGCGTCCGCGGAATGCGCCGCCGCCACCGACTTAGGAAAGGCCGCGGCTTTGGCCTAGCTCTGGAGCTATCGGCCATCTTGTTACACCCGGCGGCGGCGCGCGATGAGTTTTTTTTTCAGCCCTTCCGCCTGGTTGGCTGGTGGAACTGTCTGTCTCCCTTGATGTGGGAGTGGCGGGAAACACCAGCCAACAAGGCAGAAGGGCTAAAAAAAACAGATAACGGCGCAGGAGATTGGCGGGCGGTGGAGTGGGAGGCTCTGTACCTCTGTGCTGCGCTGATTGGCCTGGAAGTTGGAACATGTGTTTACAGCGCGGCGGCAAGTTTCTCCATCTCCAGCAAGGTAAGCAAAACACTCTCCTGTACCACAGGGGAGAGAGAGAAGGGGGGGGTCGGTGTAAATCTAAAGGGGTGCACTGCCTGATCCCCACCTATCCACCTCAGAGCCTGTTATTTTAGTAAGACTGCTGGGACTTGTAGTTCTCCATCTTCTCCTGGGGCTCATGGAGATTGGAGAACTACAAGTCCCAGCAGTAAGCTGTATGCGATCCACCATCTATGGGACTACAAGTCCCAGCAGTAAGAAAAACTGAACAAAGATGGTGGATCGCATGCACCTGAGCCCCAGGAGACGATGGAGAACTACAAGTCCCAGCAGGTTATAATATAAAGCTCTGAGGTGGATAGATGTCTGGACAGTGACAATTGGTGGCACAGTGGTGACAATTGGTGGCACAGTGGTGACGATTGATGGCACAGTGTTGACGATTGTTGGCACAGTGGTGACAATTGGCATGGTACAGTGACTGCATTTGATGGCATGGCACAGTGGTTGCGTTTGTTGGCATGGCACAGTGGTGACAATTGATGGCACAGTGGCTGCATTTGATGGCATGGCACAGTGGTTGCGTTTGGCATGGCACAGTGGTGACAATTGATGGCACAGTGGTTGCGTTTGTTGGCATGGCACAGTGGTGACAATTGATGGTACAGTGGCTGCATTTGATGGCATGACACAGTGGCTGCATTTGATGGCATGGCACAGTGGTGACAATTGATGACACAGTGGCTGCATTTGATGGCATGGCACAGTGGTGACAATTGATGACACAGTGGCTGCATTTAATGGCATGGCGCCCTGTGATTGGGCGTATGTGGTCATGCGCTAGCGCCGGGGGGGGGCACCGGCGCCTAATAGAGTACCGGCACCTCTTTTGGCCCACTTAAAGCACTGACTATGCCTATATAATTTTTCTAATAGGCGTCTCTCATTCAAATATCAAAATGTTCGGAGATATGTATGGGTTTGAAGTGAACCCTGCATGCTCAAGGTTCGCAGTCACAGCAAACTAATGTGGGAAGTCGCGCTACCTGGCATCTGAACTTGCTACTATATAATCCTATATGCACAATCCTATACCCACAGTTGATCCAGAGGAAGGTGGAAAACACCAGCAAAGCATGATCCAATCTGCTACAGAGGCAACCAGATATTCCCCGGATCAACTTTACCTATAAATGTTAGTACCCAGTTATATTATGTACATTTAGGAAAGAATCCAGGCCTTTTCTTAAGCAATCTACTGAGCTGGCCAGAACCACCTATAGAGGGAGTCTATTCCACATTTTCACAGCTCTTACTGTGAAGAAACCTTTACATATTTGGAGATGAAATCTTTTTTCCTCTAGACGTAAAGAGTGCCCCCTTGTCCTCTGTGATGACCTTAAAGTGAATAACTCAACACCAAGTTCACTTTATGGACCCCTTACGTATTTTCACATGTTGATCATATCCGCCCTTAATCTCCTCTTCCCAGGAGAGAAAAAATTCAGTTACTCTAATCTTTCTTCATAGCTGAGCTCCTCCATGCCTCTTATCAGTTTGGTTGCCCTTCTCTGCACTTTCTCCAGTTCCCTGATATCCTTTTTGAGAACTGGTGCCCAAAACTGAACTGCATATTCCAGATGCTCCAGCAGGGGGCCCGTGTGACCCCCTGTACACCTGGATAGGATGGCCAGCAGAGGTGGCAGCAGGTACTGTAGAAGAACCGATCCCTCCATGTATACTTGGAATGCCCGATTCCCCTCCTCTCTCTCTCCTGCAGACATTCAGTGGCTGCAGGAAGGAAATAGAGGGCATTGGTTGGCCTACATGCCACCCCTGCGGCCTCCCTATCCCGGTACTGCTTTCCCAGAGCCCCTGCATGTTCTCCTGGCCCCCTCACCCATATCCCCCCCTGCGGCACTTCTGGGTTTCCCCTCCCACCTCCTGCCAGCTGCAGCAGAGGATCCGGTAAATGTGGAATTTACCTGCTTCTACCTTATCTTATTTACAGAGCTTTTTCTATTTATTCATTCTGTGCAGGTGAGGCTGCAGATATTGAGATGTCCTCCATCTTATTTCTCTGTCTCAAAGGTAAAACGTCAGAGCTCTGTTTAGACCCCTAATATTTAACCAAACCCGGGGGTCCTAAACATTTAAAAAAATTAAATAAAATTGAATAAATAAATAAATAAAATCGTAAAACAATAAATAAATAAAAGAACAAAAATAATAAACTACTGACATCGGTGGTGTGTTACATACACTTGTGACCAGGCCCTGGCGTTCCACCACTGTGGGGGGATCCCTATACAGAAAGAAGGGGCCCACTGCGGGACCATAATATTTCTCTGTCTCAAAGGTAAAACGTCAGAGCTCTGTTTAGACCCCTAATATTTAGCCAAACCCGGGGGTCCTAAACATTTAAAAAAATTTAATAAAATTAAATAAATAAATAAATAAAATCGTAAAACAATAAATAAATAAAAGAACAAAAATAATAAACTACTGACATCGGTGGTGTGTTACATACACTTGTGACCAGGCCCTGGCGTTCCACCACTGTGGGGGGATCCCTATACAGAAAGAAGGGGCCCACTGCGGGACCATAATAAAGGGTCCCACAATGGGATTAAAGAGCCCTAGGATAAGTGGGAAGGGCCCCAAAAAGCATTCGTCACCTCAGTGCATAAAGGGGCAATCCTGTTTACCAAAACCTTGACACTTAAGTTATAAAGAGTTAACCTTGCATGTAAGAGAAATCCAAACCGTCCATTAGGCTCCTACTGCAAAGACTTCTTCCAGTAATACGCGGACCCAGACTGCCCAATCCTGGAGCAAGGAGCTCGGAGTGACAATGGTGAGAGTTGCACAAATCAATCTTTCCCTCAAAGGATAAAGAGTGTCGCAATAGTGTAATAGGTTTTTTAAAAACGACTTTAATAAAACATTTCAGATGATAAAAGCAAGCATATCTGTGTACAAATAAACTGAGGTAGAGAGGCATGTCTACGTCGTCCTGTTTCACCTTACATGTTTCATTACAAAACGTCATCAGAGGCCTCTATGCTCTTTTTTTTCCCCCTTTTTTTTTTTTTTTTTTTTAAATAGTTTGCCTATTAGTCTTAAATTGGCCAGAATTTAGCATCAAAGTTAACTTTGACTTCAGTGGGATTCGCTGCTAAGTTTGGGTTTTGAGAATTTTTAACTGGTTTCCACAAAAATGCCCCATCTCACTATAACCTTCTGGGTTCTTCTACAGGAAACTGCTTAATCCTGGCTACCATCTGGAGCTCTCCATAGTGCTGAAACTTTGTATTTACAAAAACATCATACAACATTTATAATTGTAATTTAAATATTGCAGTGAAAAAATTATCATAAAAAAAAAAAAAAGGAATGCATGCAGAATACCTTTTTTTTTTTTTAGTTGTTATTGTTTACAAAATTGTGTATGTTTTTACATGTTTTATGTTCCTTATTGCTATTATTGTAGTTAAAGTGGTTCTACAGTCATAATATTTTTTTAATCTTAATGCATTCTCTGCATTAGTGTAAAAAAACTCCCCACTACCTATCCATTCCATACCCCTTACCCCTAAACACTCATCTGACACCTCTCACCTATGCTGAGCTGTCCTGGCTGCACCCCCGCTCTCCCCTCTTCCTGGTCTTCCTGGTCTCACAGGTTACACTGAGGGCAGGGGGAGCCACAGGCTCCTGCTGCTGTCAGTAAAACTCCTGGGAGGAAGGAGCAGGGTCATGGCTTACCAGCACTGTGTGTGTCTTTGGATGCACACAGCCCAGCACCCAGCTTGCTGAAACGGCATTAGGAGGAAGAAGGTTCAGATAGAGCCAGCAGGGAACCGACAAAGAGGTGCAACAATATTGCTATGTACAGAGTTCAGACGCTTACTATGTCTAGAGTGCAGAGTTCAGGAAAGCGCTACGTACAGAGAGCAAAGTTCAGGGGTGTGTTACATACAGAGTGCAGGGTTCAGGAGTGCCATATATACAGAGGTCAGGGTTCAGGATTGTGCTATGTGCAGGGTTCAGGAGTGCGCAATGCATAGTTTGCAGGGTTCAGCTCTCTTTCACAGGCTGTATACCTCTCACTTTCACCCCTCTTCACTCTGTACTACTCTCCCCCATCCCCAATGGCTGCACACTCCTCCCTCGACAGCCCTCATCCCCCCAAAGCTTACTCACATCTCACCTTTTTATAAAATATCCAACCTGACTCTAGTAACTCTCTGCAGTGTAGGCAGCTCCTCCTTTCTCTCTCTCTCTCTCTCACTTGCAGCAAGATCATTGGTCGGCATCTGTGCACCCAGGCACAGATGGGAATCACAGCACAGCCTACCACAAGTGGTAGTGGTGGGTAGAGGGTGAGAACCGGAGATGGCAGATTGCAGTTCCGCCACGTTCCAGCTGTAAAAAAAGTCCTAAGTGCAAGGGCCACCCAAAAAGGCCTGGATTTGTCCCGTAGGCTCTGTGTTTGACACATGTGTTTGAGACTGTACAATCAGATTGTAACATGCATAATCCTATAGAAGATTCTATAATTAGATTTTAATGTCTCAAAGGTGATTCAGCATAATCTTAGTTGATAAGTATACGGGATTGCATGTGTTTTTTCATTTGCAATCATATTGGGTAAACATTTTTTGAATACTAAGTACATCCAATTTCTGAATACTGTTGTGATGTTAAAATCAAATCAAAACATGTGAAACACAAAGAAAAGTAAGATGTGTATGTAGCGCCCCCTGGCCTCACAAACGTCACCAATGTGAATGCAAATGACTAGGTTAGATATCATCGCACATGGCAGCATGAGAACAATGGGCCAGATTCAGAGAGCCATTACGCCTGTCTAACTGGTGTTAGACTGGAGTAATTTCAAATTACGCACGTTTTTTAGCTAGTCGAAAACCTCAAACCATGAATAGACGGCTGCGGGCTTCAATTCGACTGGATTACGTGTTTGTACGCCTTCGGATCTACGCTGCAATAAAATTGCGGCCACTGGGTGGACTTCCCGTCGTTTTCCGCGTCGGGTATGCAAATGAGCTTTTGTCGGCGATCCCCGAAATTACGATCTTCAATCGCAATCTCTTACGGCACCTTTAGTCATCTTTTATTTGCGTAACACTATACCAGCTTTTTGCTGCTCTAATATTAGACAGCCCATGTTAAGTATGGGCGTCGTTCCTGCATCGAATTTCTACGTTTTCCGACGTCTTTTAATATTTTTTACGTAAGTCGTCCGGGAATAGGAATGTTCGTAAACGCCGCTACTCAAACAACGAATGACGTAACAACGTGATTTCGCGCAATGCACGGCGGGAAATTTCTGAACGGAGCATGCGCAGTTCGATCGCCGCGGGGACGCGCTTAATTTAAATGCTTCATGCCCCCCAATCGCGTATTTCAATTACGCGGCGAGAAATAGACTACGCCGCCGTAGCGTACGGGCAAAAATCTACCAGGATTCGGTGTAGAGCCTGGTAAAATACGGCAGAGTAGAGTATTTCGATTACGCAGCGCAATATTAAGTGTATGTGAATCTACCCCAATGATTTTAGGGCCATTGTGATAGCAGTTTTTGGGTACCATCGTTTTTTTAGCCTTATGGCTTGACATATATAGTATCTATATAATTAAGGTAACCACATTTTTGAATATTTTATATTTTTACATTAACACTGCAATCACATGGGTCATTTGAAGAACCGCTTGCAAAAATTATATGCACAAATGTATAGGAGTGGGGACACAAATGCAATGTGTTAGGTCTAACCAGGCAGTGGTATGCTAACTAAAGTATTAAGCCTGATTTGCTGGAAATCAAAATGTTAAATCGCCCAGTGTCAGAGCTTCAATTATTAAGTGCCAACCAGCATACCGCTAGCTAAGCTTTGCCTTTAAACCAGTGCCAATCATCCATGAAAATGAAACTCTTCAATCACGTGCTTTAACACTGGCCAGCTTGTGAATGATAGCTCAGGCAACCAATGGCAGGCCTCACTGTAAGCTGGAAATGGGAGTTGGCAGCTAGGAAGCATTAGGGTGACCACATTTCCAAACTACCATTCAGGGACACCCCCCTTCCCAAAAATCAGCTTGTGGTGTAACAAATCACAGCACAGTAATTGGACATAAGAGGTAGGATTTATGATTTCTCCAAACACAAGCAGGGGGTGGGGACTGTGCGCCTTTAAACATTCAAAGCCAGGACAAGTAATGTCAGTGAGTAAAGCAGTGATGTGGCAGCCTTTTTGGGGGCATTAGTTTTTCTTGGGGGTTATGGCTGTAGCTGTGTCAGTTTCATTCCGGGACACTGTGTTGTCCTGGAATGAAGGTGCCCGGGACAGACGTGAAAAATGCAGGACTGTCCCGGGCAATCTGGGACACGTGGCCACCCTAGGAAGCATGGGGCCAAATATGCTATTTTTTGCTAGCTTAAAGGCCCAAAAATATCCTGCGGAAGGTGGGAGTTCTCAGGGTCTATTAAACTTCCCAGAGCCAGCATTTACATAATAGAAATATCTAAGGAACATACACCTCAAAATTCCCACAAAAATCTCCTGGTGTCAGTTTACAATCTTACTTGCATCTTTAATATTCAACATGTAGGCTATATTTAAATCCTGCCCCTGCTTTTTGACATTTATACATGCATATAGCATTTTAATGGCATCTCTAAAGTTTATCGCCATTGCACCAGATGAGCCTGGAGGGAAAAAGTGTCTCTCTCTACACAGTCTTGTACCTTATTTATTACAATTCTCTCACCTTGCAGACACCTGAATACATTTATAGGAAACGGCACTGCTGCCAAAGGATCTCAGGGAAAAAGGAGATAAAATCACAGATCATCACTCAGATCTATATACATTCAACTGCAGAAATTCAAGCAAAGTCAAATAGGCCTAATGCACACAGGCCTTCCGTATTTACTGCTGGAGAAATTGATCTGGTAAGTATAAACAAACGTTGTTCTTCCTAGTTCTGTCTCTCCTGCGTTTTTTTTTGTTTTTGCATTTACATACATTTAGCTGCATAATACCAGACCAAAGCTACATGCACACTGGGCATCTAGCCATGTGACCAATCCCAGCATTTTTGTGCACAGCGGAAGTACAAGTGCAGTGCCCAGCCATGCTGCCTGTATAAAGGCTATGACAGGCTGAAATATGCTGTAGCTGGATACTGTACCGAGTGATACCTGATGAGGTAAAAGCAACTTACAAAACATTATTATTGAGGAGTCTGTGACTGAATGTGGGCGGTTCTCACATAGTTAGGACTGCCATACAATGTCTCTTCTGCAGCTGGAGAAGTGCCAGTTGAGCTGCAGAAGTGCCAGTTTGACTGGATGACTGCACTTCTGTGCATGTGCAGGAGTGATGTTATCCATCCCCGGCCAATCAAGATGGCACCTATAAGTAGCTGAGTAGAAGATGTCGGTGTCTTGTCACATTCGGCTCCCCATCACAGATTGCTCCGGAAGTGACGTTCCGTCGCCGCCATCTTGCTACACCCCACACCATTGCAAAGTACTACCAGTACTACAGTACTACCAACCACCATCCAACTGGAGTTGGACCCCTTGGCCTTCAGGAGAATGATTAAAACTCATCTCTTCTGAGGCAAAGCGTTTCCTTATCGAAGGAATGGAAACAGCACCCAGAAGCGATTCAGTTTGCAAGTGTTTGCACTATATACGTTTTTCACTCACTCACTCAGTAATTAAAGAGGGAGAAGGGGGCAAGCGGACATCTTGTTACACCCACTGGAGTTTGAGATTTCACAGTTATTTTCAACACAAAACGGAGCTTATATACTTAAATACAGTGTTTGGAATTCTGACGGACTGTTTACATGTTAAATTTTTAAAGCACCAGCAAACCTGCTGACCTTACATGCTTGCTAATGTGAAAGAACACCTCTGATTTTCACACTTAACATGTAAACCGTCCGTCGGAAATACAAATACTGTATTTAAGCATATAAGCTCCGTTTTGTGTTGAAAATAGACCTGGCGCACGGCATTGAGAAATGTAAATAGCGGGGAGATCTTTCAAAAGATGTTGGTGCTTTCCTTTTTCATCCCCTATGATTCCCATTACTGGAATCAATGAGGCCAAATAACACCACCCACGGTTACCAACCGGTAACCATGGATAGCATTCCTTTCCGCAACACATATACACTATTCCCTAGGAAAAATGGTTGTTGGCTTACAGTATCCTGAACACATTCAGACTAGGCAGCCATGGTCAACTGGTTCAAAACAAAACTCACAGGGTTATTGATACCAGCTCCCCAATTCAAGATGGTATTTCAATTTGTATTACATTCTGGGTTATTGGTGTGAAACATGGAGGGCAAATCTCTGTTTAAAGAGATATTAAACTGTGTGCTCTGCCATATCTTTTGACCTATATTTAAAGTGGTAGTATACTCTATACTACCACTTTTACTTACAGGTAAGCCTATAATAAGGCTTACCTGTAAGTATAAAGAATATCTCCTAAACCTGTATGGTTTAGGAGATATTCCCCTAGCAATGCGCCACTGATTGCAGTGGTGCATACTAGCTAATTATGGCTTTTCCCTTGCAGGTGTAAAAAAAAAAAAAAAGATTATGTGGGTATACAACCGCTTTAAGGAATTTCCTAAGTTAAAACACAAATCTGAAGAGTGGCTTCTACCAATTATCGGAAGGGAAATTGTGTTATTTGCATATATGGCCGATATATTGGTTATAGTTACAGGAGGAGTACCATTTATAAACAGAGTTATGTTCACAGGGACGGCTAACAGAGGAATTCGAAGTGTGCCTGGGTGCAATTTACTGCACACCAAGCATTTGTCATGACCTGACTTTTGAGCATATGAGTATTTATACTGAAGTAACAACATTTTATCAGTAGGTGGGTATGAGTCCTTTGGGCCCTCCACATTGGATTCCCTCTTTTGTCTAGTTACTGTTCCATTAGAAGAGTGGCTGCATATGGCCTTTAGGGCACCCAAATCCTCAGGATGATAGACACAATTAGTGATGATCCACGTTGGCAGAAACACCATCAGTGCCACCATAAAGAGTAGTCACAACTGTCTCACAAAAGTATGTTGTGAGAGAATTGAGGTCATATTTTTTTTGAGTCTTTTATCACCTGTTTTACTCGCTCTTCGAGGATTTGCATCACCTGCTTGAACTCCTTTATCTGTATCTTGCTTCTCTGTCCTTTGTGGTACTTTCTTTATCCTCTCGTCGCGAATCCAGGCCTTGGACTGTTCTGTGAGGACATCGGTTCTGGTCACTGCGACTATGCAAGTAGGCAGGCGAAAAGGGTAATCTTGCTTCTTGGTCTGGTTCAGCTGGTGAATTACATCCACATCTCCGGGTTGAAACTCGTGTGTTGGTTCCTGTGAGGGTAATGAGAAAGAAGATAATACATTACCGTAGCTGCCATTCAGCTTCATAATCAAGTTTCTTCAATATTCTTCCTGTATCAAACTCAGATCTCCCTGCTCTATTACCAAAGGGTTTCTTAATCCAGGGCATGGTAAAAGGTTGACCCATCAGGATCTCAAAAGGGAATAAGTGATTGGTCTTGGAAGGGGTCATTCTTATTTCTGCTAAAACTGCAGGCAGCACAGCCACCTATGTTGCTAACTTATTTTATCTGTAATGGTTCGGTTTATTCTTTCCACTATACCTGAACTCTGTGGGTGATATGGTATGTGGAATTTCCACTCTATTTGCAAAGTCTTGTGTTAGCATTTCAATTGTAGTGTTTTATTGTTTATGTCCTATGCCATGGTACTGTGAGATGAATAAAGGTGCACTTGCTTTTGGTATGCCTGGTTTCCCCTTTTTGAGAATTAGTCTTTTGGTGAGGCCATAGCCTGTGGGTCCTGCAAAACATGTTCCCAGGTCAAAGTTGTGGGTGTAAGGGGGCATTTGGATTAAAACTAGGACTGTCAAAGCAGCTTGTCTAGCAGCGGCATCGGCCAGTGCATTCCCTTTTAAATGTCATCAGTACTGTGTGTGCGTGTGTGTGTGTGCACTTCTGTAGGATGACCAAATGTAAATGATGTAGCCATTTCTACAGCCATGGCATAAGAGGCCAAAGGCCTCAGACACGCCGTCAAGCCTTGTACCGTAACTGGGACTACTCTAGAAATAAAGGCTACAGGTGTCAACTTTCCTCCATGCTCTTGTGCAAGGACCCCAGCCATGGTTTTACAGTTGTCCCTTGCAAACAAATGAAACACTTTACAATAATCAAGTAATCCCAAACCGGGAGCTGTTACCATAGCAGTTTTAAGATACACAAAAGCATTAACTATTTCATCATTCCATTTCACAAGGTCAGGACTGTCAGGTAGAGCAGCTTGTCTCAGCAAGTTATCATAGTAGGAGCAATCAGGTATCCATTGGCAGCAGTAACCAATCATACATAAGAAGGTTAACACTTCCTTCTTGGTATGTGGGCAGGGCAGACCCATGAGAGCCACAGCTCTCCTGTGACTGGTCCTCTTTTCACCATGGGAGAGAGTAAAACCAAGATACTCAGCAGTTTCCTGACACCATTGCAGCTTTTTTCTTAGACACTTTGTCAACTGTCTATGCTAAATGTTCTAACAGTAAAACAGGGTCTTTCTGACAGATTTCCTGGGAAGGACTACACAACCAGTGGCGGTGCGTCCATAGAGGGCGCTGGAGTGCCGCCCCCCTCTGGCTCCCGCACACACCACTGACAATATACATAGATTCATGCATTACATTGCATGAATCTATGGATTGCCGCCGAATATTCAGATGGCAGGCCCCCTAGTGAGTGCCGGCCATCTGAATAATGGCGGCTGCGGAAGTGACAATCAGAGCCGGCGGCTCTCATAGGCTTTCCGATTACAGCCCTCAGGCTGTAGTAGGCTTCCTGAAGCTTATCTAAGGGATGCACGGTATGTGCGTTCCTTGGATAAGAGTGACAGGCGTCTCAGCCAATCAGGTTACCGGTAAAGCGTCAACGAGGGCGGAAGAACACAGCGGGGGACATAAGAAGAAGCACGGCTGATCCCAGGTAAGTGCCGGGTGGGCATTTTACGGGCACAATGGCTACAATGGCAGGGCACAGTGGTGACAATGGCAGGGCACAGTGGTGAAAATGGCAGGGCACAATGGCAGAGCACAGTGGTGACAATGGCAGGGCACAGTGGCGACAATAGCAGGGCACAGTAGCGACAATAGCAGGGCACAGTGGTGACAATGACAGGGCACAATGGCAGAGCACATTGGTGACAATTGCAGGGCACAGTGGTGACAATAGCAGTGCACAGTGGTGACAATAGCAGGGCACAGTGATGACAATGGCAGGGCACAGTGGTGACAATGGCAGGGCACAATGGCAGGGCACAGTGGTGACAATAGCAGGGCACAGTGGTGACAATGGCAGGGCACAGTGGTGACAATGGCAGGGCACAATGGCAAGGCACAGTGGTGACAATGGCAGGGCACAGTGGTGACAATAGCAGGGCACAGTGGCTACAATGGCAGGGTACAGTGGTGACAATGGCAGGGCACAGTGGTGACAATGGCAGGGCACAGTGGTGACAATAGTAGGGCACAGTGGTGACAATAGCAGGGCACAGTGGCTACAATGGCAGGGCACAGTGGCTACAATAGCAGGGCACAATGGCAGGGCACAAAGGTGACAATGGCAGGGCACAACGGTGACAATGGCAGGGAACAGTGGTGACAATGGCAGGGCACAGTGGCGACAATGGCAGGGCACAGTGGCGACAATGGCAGGGCACAGTGGCTGCGTTTGATGGGCACAGTAAGGCTGCAATTGTTTTTTTTTTTGTTTGTTTGTTTGCGCCACCCAAAAATTTTGATCACCAGCCACCACTGTATACAACAGTAGGTCATTGATGCACTGAAGAATTATGGAACCTTGGGCTAGGCGCCCAAGACTGTAAGGTGGCCTGGAGAGCTATTGAGTAGACTGCAGGTGAGTTTATATAGCCATGGCAAGCAATTCCAGGTTATCTGGCGGCCTCTATAGGAAAAAGATAGTTGTAGTTGTGTCTCTTCGTCAACAGTGATGGAAAAAAAAACATTACTTAAATCAATAACTGAAAAACACACTGCCGAGACAGGTATGGAGGTAATGAGAGATGGCACATCAGGTACATTAGGGGCAATTGGAATCACAAGGTTATTTATGGCTCGGAGATCCTGCACAAACCTGTATGATCCATCACTCTTTCGACTGGGTTTATGGGAGTGTTATAAGGCGATATGATGGGTCTTAAAATGCCTTGTTTTAGGAATTGCTCAATAATGGGTCTGATACTTTCCCCCTTTTTTTTGAGAGATGGTACTGCTTGTGGTAAACTGGGGATACTCCTCGTTTTAGTCTGGCATGAAGGTATTATCCTGAATGAATGATGTAAGAGCACAATTCCAGTGACAAAGTCACTCACTATGAAGTATCGTATCTGCTGAAGAGGTGGCTTCCTCTTGGCCCATTTGAGTGGTGGGGGGTTGCACCGCGATTCAAATTGCCAACTTGTGAATGGAGCCTTACAGCTACAAGGTGTGGTATGGTTTAGGGAGAAGGTCTAATAATACTGACTCAGCTCAATTGTGTTTGGCTATGAAACAACCTTTGACAAAGAAAACATTTATCATTCTGTCTTGGGGTTGTCATCATGCTTTATTTAACATCTATTTCCCTACACATTTTTAGCTAAACTTCAGCTTTATAGAAGGGCCTACAGAGATTGTACAATCAGAATGTGAATGGTCACCCTTAGATACACTGTGTAAATGAATTACATAGGAAAAAAGGGACAAATTTTAAGACTAAATATGTGTAGACAAAGGGCACACTCCGGCCCCACCACCTTGATACCCGGACCACTTTAGGTCTAAAGGTCTTTAGGTCCATATCCGAAGAAAGATCAGATTGGCAACTGCCATGTTAGGTCTTTGGGTATTTTTAGCAATGTTTGCGATGTGATAAAAAGGCAGGTTTGATGCATTTGTCTTCCACTGGATGGAAACCCACAGGTGCTGCTAATGTGTTTTATATGAATATGCATGAAGCAGAATGACCTAAATGAACAGATTTCCATATGTAATATGCAGATGAAGTCACTGCTCCTAGATTAGAAAGATTGTGTTGGCTTTTCTCTGTGAATATCTCTATTTTTAAAGAAAAACTTTGCTGTAAGCAAAACCGTGGCAGACTTATATCTACATATTATCTATTTAGTTAGAAACCTCACCTCTCTGGGTTTTTATACACGCCGGAAATCCAGAACTTTATTCAGTGTAATCATATTATATAAAAGCACCACATTTTGATTCTATCTGGAATACATAAATTTAATTTAAAAAAAGAAGTATAGAGTTTAAAAAACAAACTTACATACTCACCTAGGTGGATGCAGCACCTGTCCCCGCCGCCTCTAATGCCACGTACACACGATCCGAATATTGTACGAAAAATGACGCTGAGGAAGAATCGTCCGATAATCCGATCGTTAGTACAGGGCTTCTGTGAGCCGATCATGACAGTTCATCCGATATTATTTTATCGGACATGCACAAAATGTTCCTCGTACGATTAGTAACCTATTCAATTTCTACTTGCGACTAGTAAACTGAAAAAGGCAGACAATCTGTCGTCCGATTTTCGGATTGTGTGTACGTGGCATAATACTGAGACATGAGGGGTTAAAGACAGCTAATTGCTCGGTTTTCAGTGAACACAGAGAGCATTGACTGTCACCGGCTCTCTGCTCTGCCCCTCCAGCACTTACTGGCTGTGGAGGGGTTGGGAGGCTTACGGAGGCTGTGGAGGGGTTGGGAGTGGCTGTCTCAGGCTGTGAACAGCATGCTGAGAGGCTGAGCCAGCTGTCAGTCCAGGCATCTGGGTGGATCCCAACACTAAAGTCGGAATCTCTCCAGAGTGTGAACTTCCTGAGTGATGAAAAAAGAAGGGAAAGAAAACGCGTCTACAAATAACAAACAATAGCAGCCAGCACAACAAAGGATCAATCTGTGTGTGAATAAACAAAGTAGTAAAATGCAGCGCTAAATATGATAGCGTGAACACCTGCTACTCAAACATGTATTGATAGCAGAGAGTCACTGTGGTGCATACAACAAATATACAATATAATTCAAATATTGTCATTTAATAAAATATATAGTGAAATGAACAGTGACACATTTACATATGACGAAAAGTGCTAGTGCATAGTTTTTATAGAGTCCATAAAGTGTTTCCAGTGGATGAAGTGACTCTCCAAGGTGAATAATAATAAAACAGTTGTCTGTAGGTATTCCACCACCGATAATAAAGAGAGGCTTACCAGATATGTTGAACTCAACTAGGCATACGCCCAATGAGTCAATAGAGCTTGTGGTGTAGCACACCCAGGGGAGGAAAGTATATGATGTGAACTCTGGGGGTTCTTTAGCTCTGCAAGATTAAGTGCTTAAACCGTAGTAGTGAACAAAAAAGGGTTTTATTTGTGATCAAACCAAACAAAACAATGCTTTCTTCAGCACACAGGGAAAATTATCAAAACAAAAGTCCTGCTTGTCTCCAGCATAAATTAAAAAAAGTCTGTTTTCCCTTCAGCACAGCAATAAAAGCAAAACAAAGGCACATACGGTTTGGTAAGTATTCCAGTCCTTCTCAGCAGTGCACAGCTTCTGCAGACAGGTTCACTCCCATACTCCTTCACACCCTCTATCAGCACTTCCTGTCCTTTTAGCTGATTTCCTGGGAGTTCTTAACCCCCTGTGTGCCTGAAAGCTAGGGGTCAAAAGGGGAGGCTCTGTCCCTCCCGAATGTCGCTTTAGAGCTTCCGAAATTCCGGGCCCCCAAATGACATTAAGAAGGACAAAGAGGACTGTAAGCCGGTCCTCTCTGGATGACCTCCTGAACCCTACACCACCTGCTTAAAGGGACCAGACTCCAAAAATTGGCGCTACATGGCGTCCATCCAGGACCCAACCCTGGCGTCTTGTACAATCAGCATACACAGCTTCCAAAGTAGACATATGAGGTGGAAGACCGTCACAATATTGTTGCCAGTAGGGTTCAACCAAGGATGCAGTGACACAAACTCAAAGGCAATTCATCCAAATAATAAATCAGTAGAAGGAGAGAAAATAGGTCACATAGTGTGATACCTTTTCAATAAGAAACATTTATTGTATAAGTAAAAAATGGACACTTGAGAAGGTATTAAAAGCATGTCGATAAAATCAAATGACGCAGTGGCATCAGCAGAGCCCGCCCCGACGTTTCGTCCTAAAAAGGCTTTGAAGGATATGTCCTGTTAAACCGCTGTAAGGGCTTGGCCACTGTGCTGCAACTCAGGGTCTTGGCAACCTTCTTATAGCCTAGGCCATCGTTATGTAAAGCAAGAATTATTATTTATTTTTTCAGATTCTCAGAGATTTCTTTGCCATGAGGTGCCATGTTAAACTTCCAGTGACCATTTTTAGAAAGTGAGAGTGATAACAACAAATTTAACACACCTGATCCCAATTCACACCTGGGACCTTGTAACACTAACGAGTCACATGACACCTGGAGGTAAAATGGCTAATTGGGTACATTTTGGAAATTTTCACTTACGGGTGTAATCACTTTTGTTGCCAGCGGATTAGACATTAATGGCTGTGTGTTGAGTTATTATGAGAGGACAGCAAATTTACACTGTTATACAAGCTGAACACTCACTACTTTACACTGTAGCAAAGTGTAATTTCTTTAGTGTTGTCACATGAAAAGATATAAAAAAAATACTAACAAAAATGTGAGGGGTGTACTCACATTTGTGAGATACTGTATGACGTAATCCAAAAAATATTTTTACGTGTGTGTGTATACATATGCACGAAAACATGCAAAAATAAACATTTACTGTCAATCCTTGTGTTTTTACTTGGGAACCTGCTTTCAGAAATCTGATGTTCATACATCAGTAATGATGTGCACTAACCTCTTGCAACCAATCATTGAGTGGTAAGGATATGCAGTAACCTCTATCAATTAATCCGTGAGCAGAATTGATGTACAGTAATCTTTAGCAACTAATCAACAAGCAGAAGTCATGTGCTGTAACGTCTAGAAAATAAACAGTGAGCAGTAAACTCTAGCAGCCAATCAGTGAGCGGTAATGATACACTGTAACCTCTGGCAACCAATCGCAATAGCTGCCTGATCTGATTCAGTGAACTGATTTTAAGTCTAGCTGCTATTTATTGTATGTCTCAGAGCAGGTGGAGAGCGAAATTACATGGAAAGGGAGCCCAAGAAAATGTTTCCCCAGTATTCAATCAATATTTAAAATGGGCATACCCACCATGCAGGTGCAAGGTCCACTGATGGGAGTGTGGAGCCTGGAGAAGCATAGCAGGGCACATGGGGGGTGTGGAAGCGATCTGGAGGCTGCACAGCTATTGGCTTGTTATCACCTGCGCCCTGGTTCACATTGGAGCGATTTGGCATGCGATTTAATACACATTTGTGGGGTCATGCTGATTCCAAAACTGAGTTTCTGTACTACTTTTGGTGAGTACGGTGTGCGATTTTCATAGACATCTGTGCAGCAACCCGCACAGATGTCTCTGAATTCGCCCCCCGAAGTCGAAGCTGACATGCCCACTGTCAGTGTGAACCTACACTGAAAATCAGCCAGTCACATTTACACACATTAAATAAGATGCTTCCTGTTAGTTATTTTTTACACTTGTGTTTGAGAGACATAAAAAAGGTGCAGCCGAGCCACACTTTTACTGTCCCCCAACCACTCCCCATTATGCTGCAAAGGTACTGCCACAATACCCGTCACTATTGCCATACTATGGTGGCAGTGCCTTTGCAGCATAATGGGGAGTGGTTGGGGGGACGGTAAAAGTGTGGCTCAGCTGCACATTCCTAATGTCACTCAAACACAAATGTACATAAGAACTAACAGGAAGCATCTCACTGTGCTTATGCGATTGCAGTGGCGTAACCAGAGTTATGGGCGCCCGGGGCAGAATTTTTTTTTCTCCCCCCCCCCCCCTTGTATAATCATCCACTCTGGTTATAAGGATCTGTAATGTATCCCTCTCAGGGCTTTCAGCATGTAAGGGGTAAATTATTGCAGGATTAATCATTTAACCCCTTACTGTAAGGGATTAACAGACTGACCCCCCCCCCCACAACCACAGATCCCCCATCATAGACTGAACCCCCCCCCCCCACAATCACAGATCCCCCATCACAGACTGACCCCCCCACAATCACAGATCCCCCATCACAGACTGACCCCCTAAATAACAGACCTCAGACAGTAACCCCCACCATAGTGCAGACCTCAGACAGTAACCCCCAGTAGTGCAGACCTCAGACAGTAACCCCCACAATAGTGCAGACCTCAGACAGTAACCCCCACAATAGTGCAGACCTCAGACAGTAACCCCCAGCATAGTGCAGACCTCAGACAGTAACCCCCATAATAGTGCAGACCTCAGACAGTAACCCCCATAATAGTGCAGACCTCAGACAGTAACCCCCATAATAGTGCAGACCTCAGACAGTAACCCCCATAATAGTGCAGACCTCAGACAGTAACCCCCATAATAGTGCAGACCTCAGACAGTAACCCCCATAATAGTGCAGACCTCAGACAGTAACCCCAATAATAGTGCAGACCTCAGACAGTAACCCCAATAATAGTGCAGACCTCAGACAGTAACCCCCATAATAGTGCAGACCTCAGACAGTAACCCCCATAATAGTGCAGACCTCAGACAGTAACCCCCATAATAGTGCAGACCTCAGACAGTAACCCCCATAATAGTGCAGACCTCAGACAGTAACCCCCATAATAGTGCAGACCTCAGACAGTAACCCCCATAATAGTGCAGACCTCAGACAGAAACCCTTATAATAGTGCAGACCTCAGACAGTAACCCCCATAATAGTGCAGACCTCAGACAGTAACCCCCATAATAGTGCAGACCTCAGACAGTAACCCCCAGTAGTGCAGACCTCAGACAGTAACCCCCAATAGTGCAGACCTCAGACAGTAACCCCCAATAGTGCAGACCTCAGACAGTAACCCCCAATAGTGCAGACCTCAGACAGTAACCCCCAGTAGTGCAGACCTCAGACAATAACCCCCAGTAGTGCAGACCTCAGACATTAACCCCCAGTAGTGCAGACCTCAGACAGTAACCCCCAATAGTGCAGACCTCAGACATTAACCCCCAGTAGTGCAGACCTCAGACAGTAACCCCCAATAGTGCAGACCTCAGACATTAACCCCCAGTAGTGCAGACCTCAGACACATAACCCCCCAGACCTCAGACAGTAACCCCCAGTAGTGCAGACCTCAGACAGTAACCCCCAATAGTGCAGACCTCAGACAGTAACCCCCAATAGTGCAGACCTCAGACATTAACCCCCAATAGTGCAGACCTCAGACATTAACCCCCAGTAGTGCAGACCTCAGACAATAACCCCCAGTAGTGCAGACCTCAGACAATAACCCCCAGTAGTGCAGACCTCAGACAATAACCCCCAGTAGTGCAGACCTCAGACAATAACCCCCAGTAGTGCAGACCTCAGACAATAACCCCCAGTAGTGCAGACCTCAGACAATAACCCCCAGTAGTGCAGACCTCAGACAATAACCCCCAGTAGTGCAGACCTCAGACAATAACCCCCAGTAGTGCAGACCTCAGACAGGAACCCCCAGTAGTGCAGACCTCAGACAGCGGCGTGTGTGGTTTCCCTCAAGCGCGGGCTCCTCCTCCTCTGTGGGTGTGAACAGAGAGGAGGGCCGCCGCCGGGTGTACCAAGATGGCCGCCGCTCCGGAGCTAGGCCGAAGCCGGGGACTTTCCTAGGCCGAGGCTCCGGAGCGCTCCGCGGAGCCGGTGGATTGATTCGCCCCCCCCCCCCATTTTTCGCCCGGTGCGACAGCCCCCCCTGCCCCCCCTCCCGCTACGCCAGTGGCGATTGTCACTATTATCAAGATGCTGATCACACAATACGTATGGTGCTGTATGTCTGTCTGTATACAGCATATGGTAGTATCTCTGTCTGTGCCACAGAAAACAGAAATTGTGAGCTTGCCTGTGCATCGGGGTTCCCATTGCTGTGCCCTCAGCCACCCCTCTGTTGAATCACCTCCCGCCGCTGGGCTATAGCCCCACATTCCACCCTCCTCAGCAGAGAAACGGATAATCTCTCCGCCACTGAAAGGCTGTGGGCAGCCTCATCTGGCCGTCACTGATCAGCATTGCAAAATGCAGCGCGGGTTTTGCCACCTGCACCTGAAATTTGAAAAAAGTCCCTCTCTGCTCCTCACCTCCTGGGCCCCCCTGATGAACTGATGGGCCCCATGGAAAATATAATTAATGTTACAGCAGTGAGGGCTGTACTGCCATATCGGTGGCCCTGGCTACGCCCTAGGCAGAAGCCTATTTTGCCTAGTGGTAGCACCGACCCTGCCTGAATGCTGGAGAGGTGCGAATGACAAATCACAGATAGGCAATGCTGTGCGAGAGCATTAAACAGTCAGCTACTACATAAATCAGCGTTAGGTTAATTTATGGTAGGAAAATAAAAAACATTAACAGAAAGATGAACAACACTGGACACATAGCCAGGAAGAATACATAGACACTTAAGCAAGCTTAGCGCGTCTTGTAATAATTCTCTTCTGTAGAAGATGTCACTATACCTTTAAAGAAAAAATCTTTAGCAGTACAGTATATGTAAATTTGTCAGTTTATGTAAATGAATTTCATGAAATAAACCTACTTTTCCTCCAAGGGTGGTTAATAGTATGCCCATAAAATGAAGTATGAGATCACGGGTTCTGTGTGCTAGTTACATTCATGCACAATCCCAATGCAATCTATTCTAATAACATTAAAATGCATAAACCTGTGAATTTATGAAGTCCGGATATTTACATTTTTTTTTTCTTTTTTTTTCACTCTAATTTATGTATTTCCTCTTTGTAATCCATATTCAGGTTCCATTACCTCCCCAGCACAGGCTGATGCTGATCTAATTCCATGATGGATGAAATTACAAAATGTGCCCAGCTGTACTAAAAGTCAAGGGCGCCACCTCCTGGGAGGAGAGGGGATGGTGGGCTGTAAGAAGTGAACCAAGGAAAATTAGAGAAAGTGGGAGGTTAAATGTGAGGAGATATGAGCAAGAAGGCACCTTCCCTTAATCATTTTTCTACTTGAAGTGAGACCTTGGGCAGATTAGAAGCCTGAGTAGCAGAAGAGAGTTGATGGATTCACTTGTCATTATCACAGCTTCGGTACACTCCGGCTGCACTGTACATCAATAGCTGAGAATGCAGATACAGCACTCAGGTCCAGGCAGGCCCAACGGGCTGAGAATCGTAGAAACAGCAAGGCCCCCCTGGTGTCACACAACACTTTGTTCTTCCCTTATCAGCCTGCCAGAGGGAGATGTGAGATCTTAGTAATAAAGTGTAACTCCAGGCAACACCCTCCAGTCCAGTTATATACTCTTCAAAAATGATGAAATGGGTTTGAAATAACTGTATTAATACCTCAGCATACCGTACTGCAATGCGTCACCCTTCCGTACTTTGCTGTAACACTTCCATAACTGTGTGACATGTGGGGGTTTGATCTGGGGTCTGTTATAAAGCATAGTGAAGAGTTTATTTTTTTGCATCTGACATTTTTTTTCATCCTATTTTGCTGCTGATCTTCCCCAATCCCTTTTCAGCCACTTAGGCTGCATTCACACCTGAGCGTAGCGTTTTGCCGCAATTTTGCGGCATTTTTTACAGCGTTTTGTCGCGATAATTGCAGTGTTTTTTACCGCGATTTGTTGCAGCGTTTTTTACCGCAATTTTGGACAGGTCTAGGGTCACCAATGTTAAAAACAGAAAAACGCCCAAATACGATCAAATCGAGCGACAAAAAAAGGGTCCAGAACTTTTTTGAGCTTCAGGCGTTCGGCATCAGGCGTTTTGGAGTGGATATGTAAACCGTCACCATTGAGAATAATGTATTTTTTCCCCTCCAGCGTTTTGGAGCTTCATGCTTCAGGCGACAAAACGCTCAGGTGTGAATGCAGCCGTAGGCCCCTGTCACACTAGCGGACCGTATGTCCGGTCTTTCATCCATTCATTTACAGATGAAAAAGGGACATACATGTAACCCTTTGGTATACTGGGTGGCAGTGGATGAACATCCGCTGACATCCGATCTCATCGGTGTCTGCAATGCTCCGATTCTGCAGACGGAGGAAAATCCTATTTTTCCATCCGTCTGCAGAGCAGATCGGGTGAACACGGACAGACGGTCCGTGTTCATGCGATCCCCCCATAGGGGAGAGCGAAGATCTGACAGGGCGGTCCTTGCACAGTGTGGGACCGCCCTGTCATCTGCCCGATCAGCAGGGATCAACGGAGCGATCCCCGCTGAGCAAGCGGATGAGACATGTACGGATCCTCACGGGAAAGGGGCCTTAAAGGGTTATGCCCTGTACACGCGATTGGAATTTCCGATGGGATAAAATCTGTTCAAGCTGTCTTGCATACACACTGTCAGACCAAATTCCGACCATCCAAAACGTGGTGGCGTAAAACACTACGGCGAGCAGAGAAAAATTAATGTTATGCCCCTCACTACACGTGACTGATGTGTATTCGGGCACACTGTTAACTCCTCTCATACCAATGCATTCCATTTGGCGCAGAATCCTTTTGAACTTTTATTGATACAAGACAGAGTAAAACTGAAACAGATTCAAACAAGTACAATTAATAAATAATCACACAATTAGAGCCTCCCTATATATCTAGCTAGAGACACAAAAGATAAACGTACCGGAGATGGCTGACGTGAGATAGAACTCAGCAGACATGTGCTTGCTTCCAGGGAGAAAATAGAAAGACTGGAGGAAGATGATGCAAGGCCTCATGGGATTGAAATACGGAGGCTTGCATTGACTAAATTAATAAACTATTCTAACTGACTGTATTGAATAGAACTAGTGCAGTTAAATAGAATGTCCGTTAGATGGCAGCATTGATTTAATTCAAACAAACCAAAAGTTATAAGCCTTATTTAAAGGGGTGTTCCAGCCAAAAATGGTGTTTATTAAAAGTCAGCAGCTACAAAAAGTGTAGCTGCTGGCTTTTAATAAACACTCACTTACCTGCTCCTGCGTTCCAGCGATGCGCCGACCGGAGCTCCACTCCTCCCCCCCCTCCCCGGCTGGCTTCTCCATCCCGACTATGGGCACCCAGCCGTGACAGCCTTCGGCTTCACGGCTGGGCACCCACTGCGCATGCACGAGCCGCACTGCGCATGCGCGCGCGGCGCGGCTCGTCGCTGATCGGACAGGCGATCGCATGGGACCTGTCATGTGTCCCATGCGATCGCCTACAGGGAGGGGCTGGTGTAGGCGATTAAGGCTTAATCGCCTAACCAGCCCCTCGGCGGAAGCAGGAAGTGGGACAGGAAGTCCCACTCCTCCTGAAGCCCCCACTCCCCCCCAAAAAAATGACATGCCTAATGTGGCATGTATGGGGGTGAGGAGTGGATTAAGGGAAACTTAATTTTTAGGGTGGAACTCCTCTTTAATGAAGGCATTACAATTAACTTCAATGCTTTCGAGCATGCAATGACGTAATTCTGAGCATGCATGTTTTTTTCTCCGTCGGAGTTCCACCCTGACAGAAAAAAGTCAGATGGGGCCCACACACGGTCGGAATATCTGACTTTTTTCATCGGAAATTCCGATTGTGTGTACAAGGCATAAGTTTACCTTTACAAAAAAAAAAAACCTATGCAGGCAAGTGATGTTTGTAGATAAAAACAAACTGTGCAGCTCTGACTAAAGATAAATAATGTTCTAACTACAGGTGTAGGACATTTACATACCTCATGAAGCCTGACTGAAAGACTACCAAGACTTTGCTAGGACATTGCCAAGTGAGGCCTACTTAGGGTTGCCACTTCTTCACGCCAAACCCTAACACTTTAGCAGTCTGGGACACCTTTTGATGGCCCAAGGAGAGCAGTAATGCAGTGCACATAGCGTGCTGCGGCGATCAGTGGGTGTGGCCAAATTTCTCTGAAACCCGGACACATGATTCCAAACCCAGACTGTCCAGCTGAATCCCGAACAGGTGGCAACCCTAGGCCTACTTGTTACTGCTCACCTCCACCATCATAGGAGTAAGCTCTTTCTCTCGCTTAGCAACTTCCTGGGAATATTCCAGTCAGGCTTCATGAGGTATGTAAATGGCCTACACCTATAGCAAGGGAATTATTCAACTTTAGGCCTGGTTCACACCTATGCAGGTTGCAGTTTAGATATTCCAGGTGCATTTTGCATTTTTCAATATACGTTTTTGATCCATTGAATTTTATGGAACCAAAAAGCAGTACAAAGGCACTGGCCCTTTCCATAAAATGCACAGATGTAAACTACATCCATAGGAAACCATGCTACATGGACTGTCGTGTGTTTCTGTCCCTCTTTCCTCTTAATTTTGGCCTGATCTATATAATTGTATATACAGTGCACCTTTTATCTTTCAAAAAGTGTTTTCCAGTGCTAAATTTTCAAATTTTAAAAGCCAATATAAAGGAATAGTAGGACTTTTTTTAACACCCTGCCAGCGCATCGCCTCAGTGTGAAAGCCCTCGGACCACTGAGACCACAGGGGAGTTTTTCAGGCGCTTTACAGACACTATTTGTAGCCCAAAAGCGCCTGAAAAACGCCTCAGTGTGAATGGGAATGAATGCAGAAATAGAAAACAATTTGTAATAATCCACTCTAAGACCAATAATTATGTTTAATAAAATATTTTATTTGTTGGTAAAGTTTTTGGAATAGAATTTGGCCGTAGCTTTAAATGTTGGTATTATAAAAAACTTCTATTATAACTCGACAAAATTTACTTTCACTACGTTCTATATTACTATAACACCATAAAATAGCTCAGCTATAATAGCTCAAACTAATTACTAGATACTTCTCAAGAAATATCCCCTTCATAAGAAGGGACATGACCAACCACACATCTAGAGCTGCGACAGGAAGGGAGGGCGTGTCTTCAAGCTGTCACCGCCGCTCTGCTGCTGATTCCGGACGTCCACTCCTATTTATAGGCTCACAACTTACAACTGTCACCAATGGGCTCGTGCTTGCTAGGTAACCAATCCCCTATTTTATTTTATTTTTTTAAATAACTTTATCCTTACTTCAACATTCTGTCTCATTCCCATATTGATGGGAAACTAATTGTTTCCCCTCTCCCAAGGGTTCTAATTCACACCTTCTCACATACTCTCTCTCCCCTGATGCAGTAGCTCTTATCTATGTGCTGGGTCTCGCTTAGCAACACCCTAGCAACGTCCTGGGAGATTTCAGGTCAGGCCTCATGAGGTACGTAAATGTCCTACACCTATAGCAAGGGCAATTATTTAACCTCCCTGGCAGTATGATTATGTCTGTAATTTTGTACCAAAAGCGGTAAAAAATTTTGCATGGAAATTTGGCGTTTTACATTGCAGGCCTGCAATTCTTAGGAATAACTCACTTAAATCTGTCCAAATCAGAGTCTAGTAGAGATCCCGGGTATCAAAGTTTGAAACAAAAAATTATAAATTAGAATATAATAAATAACTATAAATAATTATAACAAATAATAATATAATTATAATAAAAGTTATTCAATAATGTAATCAAAAATTTGCTCAGTTGCAGAATTGTCGCTGTCATTTTTATTGTTTGATGACGAATTTCCCCACAAATCGCTATCACGCAATTCTGCAAGTGATTCTAATTTAAAAAGGGTTAAAACCGGTGGCAAAGCAGTGGCAAAGTGCCGCTTTGCCAGCGGGTCGGCGGCGCTGCCCATTGATTTAAATGGGCAAGGGCGCTTTACGAGCAGTGTATTCACCGCTTCTACAGCTAGCTTTTCCTTCGATTTCCCTTCTAAATGTTTTTTTCTTTGTCTGAATTTCTCACTTCCTGTTCCTCCTCAGTAAGCTTGCCCCCATCATCTGAGCCGTTCTGGCTGGGGGTTAGTCAGCATGCTCACCCCCTCCCTTGGGACTACATCCCTGCTGGCAGACGCTGTGTGAACCAGGCTTAAATGAGAAGTATGGGAATCCATTTTTTTTTTTAAATCATACTTATCTGGGCTGATGCAGCATCGGTACCCCGCCGGCTCTAACACTGAGATCCGAGCGATCCAACAACGCTGATCGCTCAGTTCTCAGAGCTCCCTGAGAAGAGAACTGCCCAGCCCCCCACCTCCCCTTTGCCACTCACCCTCCCGCTAGTTCACCCACCACTTTGCAGGCTGCACAATGGGAGAGGAGGTGGATCTCCTTCTCATGTCCCCCTGTGCCCGCCCACAACCCCCAGCATGCAGATTGTGTGGGCGGGAATTTTAAAGTTTCTTCCTCCCTCCCATGTACCATAGTGATTCTTCCTACCTTCTTTTCTTCCATGTACCATAGTGATTCTTCCTACCTTCTTTTCTTCATGTACCATAGTGACCCCTCGTTCCTTTCTTCCATATACCATAGTTATCCTTCCTGCCGTTCATGCACCATAGTGATTTCTCCTTCCTTTCTTCCATATACAATAGTTATCCTTCCCATTTTCCATGTACCATTGTGACCCCTCCTTCCTTTGTTCCATATACCATAGTGATCCTTCCCATTTTCCATGTACCATAGTGACCCCTCCTTCATTTCTTCCATATACCATAGTGATCATTCCTGCCTTCAATTTACCACAATGATTGTTCCTTCCTGCCTTCCAAGTACCATATTAATACTTCCTTTCTTTTATGTACCTCTATGAACCTTCTATGTCAGCCCTCACAATTTCCACTCGCCTACTAGCATTTGGCAAGTGGATTTAAGCTGGGGGCGAGTGATGACAGGGCTGCATGACCAATCTCCCTTCAATCTGTGCCTACACTTAGAGTCCCGATGAGATTGGCGGCCGAAGAGGAAAGGTGCATGCTCGGGAAAAGTAGTCTGGTGAGCCGCACACAGGCAGAGCAGTACACAGGTGCTCTCCTTACAATTCTGAGTAAGCCATGGGACCTCCTCTCCTCACTGCCAGCCTGAATAAAAGGAGGAAGTGGGGACATGCAAGCGTGGAGCCACACACACAGGCTCCTGATGATGAGATGAATAGGAGAGGGAGAAAGAGAGAGTTGCAGAGGAGCAGCAAGAGAATGGGGAAGAGACACAGTTCTAGTGCCCTGTCCCTCTGGTCTTCCCCCAGTGCCCTGTCCCTCTGGTGTGCCCCTAGTGCCCTGTCTTAAGTTGTTGTTGGTAATATTTAATTTTGTAAATTGATTCTGCATAAAACATTTAACAGTGTCATTCCATGAGATAATCTATGAGGATGTGTTTACGGGTGCAATTAAGCGCAGGGCTGTGTATGAATTAGGTGGGGCAACTGGTGGCGAGTAACTCTTGAGGCCTAGCTAGTAGCTCAGGACTTGAAATTTTTGAGCCCTGTTCTATGTACCTTATTCCTTTCTTTCTGCCTTCCAAGTACCATAGTGATCCCTCTTTCCTTTCTTCCATGTACCTAAGTGTCCCTTCCCTCTCTCTCTCTCTCTCTCTCTCTCTCTCAAATCTCTCTCCCCAAGGGTTGGTTCACACTGGAACTCAGTTCAGGAAAGGGGCATACTGTGTGAATTTCCCGCAGTGCATGCAACCATGCTGTCCTTGTGAAACGTATGCGTGTAGGCAGCTGTAGGGTCCTAGCTGGCTGCAAGAGTAAGGGGGTTAGCAAGTTTATATACTCACTTTTTAGCTGATTTGATATGTTTATGTGTATATATGTTCAGAGATGTTTGACCTCTATAATTGCCTCCAGCACCATTTTGGAGAAGCCTTGTGTTCTGATAGGGCAAGCAAATCTTGGGATTAGACAGGTAGAGAGACTCGGCTTGTGAGGGAGAGTTAGGAGAAGGTAGTGTAGCACCCACTACCTTTTGGTAGGCGCTAGAATTAGGTTTTTGTATGTTATGGTATCAATGCAGGTACATTTAGGCATTCCTATGCTCTAGGCTAGGCCTGCTTGTTATGATTTGGGGCTGAGAGTGTTTAGAGTAGCTGGGAGTGTGACCACTTGTGCTCAGGCTCAGAGACGCCTCCCCTGCTTCCAATCAGTATGTTCTGGAAAAGAGGCTTAATCTTGTGCTGGTGTGGCAGGTAGCTCATGTGAGGAGGTTCTGCCAATCACCATTCGGTGTTGGCAGGGGGCAGGCCTCCTATAAAAGCTGGGGTCACATGCTGCGCTGGAGGAGTTTTTACAGAAGAAAGATGGAGAGTTAGGTGGCTGCTGCAGGGCAGTCCCCAGCCTTCCATGTGCTGAGGAAAGTCTAATCCCTCACACACACTGCAGAGGAGGAAATTTGTAGAGGAGAGAAGGTCAGTGTGTACACCACAGCAAGTCATGGAACCAAAGGAAACTATTGAGGATAGTATAGACTCTTGTGGCCGGGGAATGCAGCAGTTCAGGAAAATACTTTAAACCTAGTGCGCATTACTGTAGCCGGGGAACGCAGCATCTGCATCTGCTATGGGCATCTCATATCATCTCTATGCTATCCAAAAAAAATCAAGCAAAGCAACACAAATGACTGTTCATTGTCTCAAGATGGTTGAATGGAGGTCAGGCAGCAGGGTGATGTGTGGATCTTTTTGAACTCGCGGCAGTGCACCGCTGCAGTGGGGAGAGTGTTTTGGCCTGTGAGGGATAGCTCAGGGTTCCTATGGAGTCCTGTATGAGCAATTCTGGTCAGATGAAAGACTCCCCGTTGCACATAATAAAACCGATGTCCTCACTGTGAGGGAGGGACATGTGTATCAGATGCCTATATCCATCTGCTGAAGGAATGTGAGGAAAAGGGAATAGGGCTTTTCAAGGCCCCCTTTTCCTTATGGGATTGTTGGCAAGAGCAGTTTCCAGGCTCCCCTTTAGTTTAAAAAAGTGGGAAGGTCTGGGATTGGTTGGTTAGGTAGTTGCTAGGGAAATTTTTCTGAGCTTAGGATAGGTCATTTAGGCATTCAAGCAGGAAAACTGGGGATTGGTTGAACTGATATGGTTACTGGGCAAAATTTTAGGGTCTCCTGGCCATGGGATAGGTCAATTGGGGTCAGCTAGAAAAGGAAGTGCTCCCCAATGGGGTTTTTAGGCAGAAAAATGGTAAGAAATGCAATGAACTACAGAAATATAAAAAATATAATTAAATTTGTAGAAAAAATGTATATACAAAAAATAGGCTGTGGTATAGTGTACACTGAATTATTTACACAGTACAGGGGAAGTATGCACCATAATACAAGACGTAAATTAGCATGAATGGCTAACATAAAGTCAAGTAAAACCTGACGCGTTTCAACCCATATTGGGGTCTTCTTCGGAGAAGGTTGAGGTGCTACTGTAACAGAAAATGAATATATAAAAGTAAAGTTACCACTGAGTATTGTGGAACATGATAGTATTAGTATATATAGTTACCCACTCACAGCGTGTAAACTTAATTGTGTCTAGACCAGAGTTTACTTAAATCCACAGAAGGACCCCTGGATGGACATTTTCACAAGGAGGGCAGACCCCCAAACGGTACCGCCAAGGCGCCAACCCAGACGGCCTGCAGGGGCCCACTAGCACAAGGGAAGGGTCCAGTGGGGTCCGGGCCGGGCGGGGGGATGGAGACCCAGCAGAGCGACAGCCACAGAAAGCACCTATTAAAGAGTGTAAATATGTATTGATAAATTGTCAAATAAAGTGTTAAATATTGTCATTTGAGTCATTTGGGGCACTGGGCATGCACTGAATCCCTCCCTGATCTGTCACTGATAGACAGGGTGATAGCAAGCGGGCAAAGGGTTAACATGTATAAGAATGAGTAATACTAGACAGTAGTTTGTATGCGTAGGTAGGAAAGAATCTAAAATTAAAATTGGTAGGTAAAATCATTGAGGTTAAAAAAAAAGGGGTTTGTGATGTGTTGATGTGTGTGAAAGCAGGTGAAAGTGTGAGAGATACCAAAGTAATGGTAATAAAAAAGAGAAAAGAAGGAAAGAGAGGAGTGAGTGAGAAAGTGCAGGGAAGTGTGCAGAAGGAAAAGAAAACCAGATGAAAAGAATAAAAAAGAATGTATATCGAGTGAAGTGTGAAAATGTGTGATATATGACATACATATGAGATATAAATATCTATATAAATGTATAGGAATGTGAAACATATATATGGTTGTTAGTACCTTGTTGGATATTATAGTGCAGGTATAGAAAAACCTCCAGGCTAAAGGTGACTACCCATATCTAAAGGGGAGAAAAAGTAGATAAATGAGGAAAGTAATATTATAAATATTAAATATATTATAAATAAGTGGAGGGTGTCAGTCAGAAAGTCTAAAGATAGCTTACCCTGTGTATGATAGCTCCACTCCTGCACAGGTGAAAAGGGATCACAGACTGACATGATGAGTTTACGCTGTCTGTTATATATGTGTGCATGTCCAAGTGCCCCAAATGAAAGTGATTGCTGATGGCTGTTGTAACCGCCCCGATGCACTCCCCCGCCCCACCTGACGCCTAAAGCTGACCCCATAGAACTTTCCAGAACTTTGAGGGGTCCCTATTTAATGGATCAGTTCAGGTGGTTTGGGGCCAGTCGTCCTGAAGAGGATCATTCAGCGGAACTTCCCACCCCCCCTTCCCTTTGTCGCGGCTATACTATGTGGGGAAGTCCACTTTGTCATTTGGCAAAGGGGGACAGTTTGGTATGGTTTCCATTTAAAGTCAGTTTATTGTCAGCTCGAGTCGTAGTGGCTGAGCTGGTTTTTATTGTGATAATTTGGTGGAGTTATATATATATATTTTAAAGAGTTATGATGATGTTAGAAACCAATAGTATACGCCGCGGCCAAATTTTATCCAATATATATATATATATATATATATATATATTAACATATATATATATATATATACTGTATATATTTATGAAATTCTGGTTATATGTATGTATTAATAAATAAAATCATTTTATTTAAGGAATATTGTTTGGTTGTGTTTATTTTAGTATGCCCAGGCATCCTGCCTTAAATCCCATACCATTTTGCGTGTGTGAATATCAGCCTCTACAGATATGCATTGTATGTTTATACTGTGTCAGTCAGTGGAAAGTGCCTACAGTGCTGACAAATACAACTACCGCTTACATTATGACCAGATTTTTAAAATGAAATCCGGGCACATAATTTTTTTTACTAGTAATGGCAGCAATCAGCGACTCTCTGCCCGTCGCCGCCCGCCTCACAGCCTGTCAAGTCTTACTCTCCGGGCCCCGGCTACTACTGGGTGGGTAGGGAGGAAGATCAATCCGCCAGGGAAGGCAAGGAGATAAGCAGGCAGGTGGCTGGCCGGGACTTGAGCCAAGGCAGAAGAACATGCGAGTGGAGCTGAATGGGCATGTGCCCAAAACTGAACAAATATTCCCTCCACCCCGACCAGCACATGATCATCAGAAAGGGGCACAGATAATGGAAAAAAATAACCCCCCCCCCCCCTAAACTAGTAGGAGCGGCGGAGTGGAGGTGTGTAATTCAGATTTTTTTTTTATTCTGCACTGAATGTCTTTGAAATTGCCCCAGCCCCTGTTCAAATCCAATCTGGGGACAAAACCGGGGACAGACTTGGTCCGGGGACAGTGTCCTCAATCTGAGCACTGTCCCCTGAAACCGGGGATGTCTGGTCACCCTAGCTTACATCAGAAGTGACTGTGCTGTGTATCTGTGCTTCCATGCTTGGAGTGAAACTACTTGCATTACTGCTGTAAATACTCTTTCTACTACCGTCTCTCTGGTAATAAACGTTGCCTGGTTTATAAAGTCAGTACGTGTGAAGCCGCTACACACTACACCCGCTTACATGCGGGTGTCTTTTTTGTTTGGGTCATGGTTGGTGGGCAGTAGTGCCCGCCAATAAATCAGGTGATATTACTCCTGTCGCAGCCACGAAGCAAAGCATCATGGCTGCAGCATATTTACATCCCCGGCTGCTGTCTCTGCAGCAAAAGGGGAGCACTTGGCGTTTTTACCACCCCAACAAGCACTAGTGTGAATGGGCCCTAAGTGTTATGTTGCATATTTCTGACATTTGAAATAAGATTTCCTTCTGATGTCCATTGGTTCAGGCAATGCTGCACTGTAAATAGTAACTAGGATATGCTTATGTTTAATCATCCATCTTTAAGCCACTCCCAAGGCACAACTTGACCATGACTATCATTTGCTACTGTGTGCTACACATACTGCAGTACTTATTCTTTGACTCCATCTCAGGATTCCCCAGGTCCTTCATAACAGTTTTAAGTTTTCTGTCTATTTTCAGTATATACAAAACCAGATGTATTGGACGTTTTTTCTAAATGATTGTGTTGAGGTTTATATGTGATCCTGAGACGTCAGCTTGTGGCACAGCAATCAATGAATACTTTATAGGTACAAGGAAGCCCAGGTTTTGTTTAACCACAGCCATTAAGCCCCTCCCACTATCATGTTTGGTCACACCCACCCTTTCCTGCAGGGCCCCTCCAACAGTTCTGCTTTCTGTCCAGGCTATGTACAGCACAGTAATGACATACTTTCCAACTTTTGAACTTGAGAATGTGGGACACTTGAGGGAGTGACTAGCGGTGCAGCAAAATGTGGGTGTGACCAAACTCTTAACAATGGGAGGGGCTTAAAGTGTGTGTGTTTAAACAAAGGCCAGACAGGGGTCAGCTGGATGGAGAGCAGAGGTTATCAGGGCAGAAGAAGAGGGTCAGCAGAGTGGAGGACAGGAATCAGCATGACAGAGGAGAAGGGTCTGCAGGAAATGTACGGGGCTCAGCAGGACAGAGGTTAGGGGGTCAGTAGGGCAGTGTAAAAGAGTCAGCAGGATGGAAGATAGGGTGTCAGTAAGACAGGGTACAGGGGTCAGCAGAACAGAGGACAGGAGTCAGTAGGGCAGGGTACAGGGGCCAGCAGAACAGAGGACAGGAGTCAGTAGGGCAGGGTACATGGGTCAGCAGGACGGATGACGGGGGTCAATAGGGCAGGGTACAGGGGTCAGTAGGATGGAGGACGGGGGTCAATATTGCAGGGTACAGGAGTCCGTAGGACAGAGGACAGGAGTCAATAGGGCAGGATATAGGGGTCAGTAGGACAGGAGTCAATAGGGCAGAATACAGCGGTCAGCAGGATGGAGCACAGAAGTCAGTAGGGCAGCGTTCAGGGGTCCACAGGACAGAAGACAGGGGGTCAATAGGACAGGGTGTAAGGGTCAGCAGAACGGAAGACAGGGGGATAGTAGGGGAGGGTGCAGGGGTCAGCAGGACCGAGGACAGGGTTCAATAGGGCAGGGTACCTGGGTCAGCAGGATGGGAAAACAGGGGGTAAATAAGGCAGGGTACAGGGGTCAGCAGGATGGAGGACAGGGAGTCAGTAGAGTACAGGGGTCAGCAGAACGGAAGACAGGGGGTCAATAGGGCAGAGTACAGGGGTCAGCAGGATGGATGACACAGGGTCAGTGGGGCAGGGTACAGGGGTCAGCAGAACAGAGGACAGGAGTCTGTAGGGCAGGATACAGGGGTCAGCAGGATGGAGGACAGAAGTCAGTGGGGCAGTGATGGAAGATGGGATGAGTAGGGCAGGGTACAGGGGTCAGCAGGATGGAAGACGGAGTCAGTAAGGCAGGGTACAGGGGGTCAAACCCCCCCCCCATTCCTCCGCTTAACCAAAATCCCCCTTCTCTCTTATTCCTCCTCTTAGCAAAACTTTCCCCAGTCTATCCCCTTTCCCCTTACACCCCCCCAAATCTCCCCCCCTTTTATTCAGTACACTCCCCAATGACTGCCTCCCTCCCCCCGGTGACATGGGACCCCCATCCAGGTACATTTATAGCAGGTAGCTCCAATGATCAGTGGGTGGTGGTAATGGACAAGAAGGTGAAAGTGAGAGCCAGGGAACTGGCCGATCACGTGTCCTGTCTGGAACTTTACAGGTGTCTAGGGGGCATATCCGCAGTCTCTTTCAGGTATCAGAGTAGCTGGGGGCCAATTGCCTTGACTCCTCCCTGCCTCCCCCTCCTGTCTGTGTGCAGGAAGGCATCACAGCCAAGGAGGAGGCAGGTTTAGTCACTGTGTACTGTGTATGTCTCAGGCAGCCAGTATCTCTCACCACCGGTCACATTTATACAGCTATGTTTTCCGGGTGCAGGCACCAGACACTACACACAAGCTGCAAGGCGGGTGTTACTGGTGCCTGCACTACTGCATGCTCACAGGCAAGCCACTGGGCTCAAGTGCTAGAACTTGTTCCAGCACTTGGCTCCACTCCACTCCGGGCCTTCATTCGCTGGGAAGCTGGGACTTGCATCAATCCAGCGACAGTCCCGGTTTAACGGTCACCACCGTTTACGATATCCATTCCATTGCCCTAACCACGACAGCTTATCCGACAATCCAGACGACAGGACCCAATCCATAAGAATTCCCTCAGAGAGACAAGACATACGCTCTGTGTTCTGAGTCAAATGTATAAACGTTTTAATGGTAAACTCAGCTGGTTCTTATACAGTTACAAACATGTCGCAGTTAATCACAGGGACAATGAAACTCTCCACCCCCCTCATCACACAATGCACTTCAATCACATTATTTTAGATAATGACATTCCGAGGAGTTAATTATCCCCCAGATGTTCCAACTCTCCCAATAGGTGATTCACCTGCAGAATACACATTCCTATGTCAGACGTTCTGTCGCCGATAAAAGGTATTCACACCTGATCATCAATAGGCTTTAAACAGTGCTATCATCACACAATAAAATGTCTTTCAGGAGCCAGCCTCAATTAACACCTCAACAGCCTGTTACACAGAGGAATGAGTCACTGTTGACCGGTAGGGTCAGAATAAGCCAACAACTTGTAATATCTCAAGATATCCTACAATACATGATTTATCAGTAATGTCCCATCTCATGTAATTTTATGATATAATTTCTCAGTCACCCTATGCCCCTATTGGACATAAGGTGGCCCTAGACATAAGAGTCACTGGTGACGCCGGCACAGGAGCACCCCGCATCCCTCAAAAGTCTCTGTGTGTCACGGGCCATTCTGTTACACCCGGTAAATCCGGGATGGTTGGGAGGTATGTAAATGAGGTCACTGCTACTTTTACAAGTTGCCAATAACTTGGTTTGTAAAAGCATTTGGTGCATTCAAAGTTGATTTATATTCATTAAGGTAATCAAGAAATACAGAATATTTATATTAAAGCTTTTGTATCTGGAGTACAGCTTTGGTGTATTTATTATCCCTTATGTGTGCCCTCATTCTGTTATGTGCAGCAGAAGATGTTGACGCTATCTGTGTCAATAATAAATGTATGCCTGTTTAATTCGATTTTTTTTTTTAACTGGGTCACGCATGGTACATTTGGTATACTTAGGTATTTTTGCAATGTTTTTTTGCAGAACTGAATCCTGATCCAGCACCACTAGAGAGTCAAGTGTCTCTTTTTTTCCCATCATTATATTAGAAGGCGAAAAAAAATTCTACATCCCGTTCTGAGCGGAGATAAGAGGGTCGCTGAGGATCAAAGTGATACAAACAAAATGCAATTTCAGACTGCAAAGTCTTTGCCAAGGGTGAGACGGGTGAGAAGCTGAAAAGGATTAGAGTAGAGTGAGAAAGGCAAAGAAATAATTAAAATGAAATGAATCTCCCTTCAGCCCCAGAGGAGTCCTTCATTACCAGATGGGTGCTCATTAACAAGATATAATTGGAAACGAGTCCACTGATAAAGAAGACTAAATCCCCATTTATTCAGATAAAGCACACTGCTTGTTTACATAGTTTGTTTCGCTGAAATGAACAGGTTGTCTTGAAATATTCAAATTCAATAACTTTATTATGGTAAGTAATATTTACATCTCACAGGCATGATTCACTAAGAGAGGATAAACTCACAACTGGGATGTCAATAGAAGAGGAATAGCAGGCCATAGATACAGTATCTCACAAAAGTGAGTACACCCCTCACATTTTGTAAATATTTTATTACATCTTTTCATGTGACAACACTGAAGAAATTATACTTTGTTACAAAAGGCTAGTCTACAGCATGTATAACTACATTTGCTGTCCCCTCAAAATAATTCAACACACAGTCATTAAAGTGGATGTAACCCCACTCTCATCCTTTTCTAAACTACTGCCATAGTGGTTATCCATATGGATTTACATGCCTCCTGCATGTATCCTTATCTGTCAAATGTCTCCCCTCTGTTATGAGACCTGAAAAACTGCAGATTCTGTGGGTGGGTCTGTTTTCCGGAGCTCGTGGGTGGAGTTGTGGTGTTAGTAGACTCCCCGCCAATCTCGACACTCCCCTTGTCAACATACATTTTCTCCTGTGTATTTCTTACACTGAACTTCTGCTATGATCACTAACATTCAGTCAAAGCCCAGAAAAGTGGCAAAGCGGCATAGAACACCATCCTTGAGGGGGACACTAACATCGCACCGTATTATAACAAACACCACAGACGAACAAACACAACATACTATTCTCTCATTCATTTCTGAGAACCCCTGTAGGTGTGTGCATGTCCCGACCATGTGAGTGCACAGGCGCAAGCCTAGAGTTGCCCCAAAATGGCTTATCTTTCTGTGTAGCTTACACTAAAATATAAGCTATTTCACTGTCCAAAGAAGAGAGTACTCCCAATAAAGCTAAAACTTGGTACACACAACATTTGTCAAGTCATCAAATGTACTGAGAATTTCTGTAAGACTTTCCTTTCAAAAATGTACAAATAAATGGCCAGCTTAAGGGTGGGCACACAGAGGGCCATCTACTACAAGCAAGGACTGAATCTCATCAGATGGATTCCATTACATTTATACATTTATTTAAATCATTGATCATTGGCATGACCCACTCTTCTAGGGCACGTGCACCTTATCATATATAGCAGCCCTCAAATTTTCCACTCGCCTACTCGCATTTTGTGAGTGGAAAATGAGGGCTTGCGAGCTGGGCTGCCTGGGAGAGGGAGGGTGAGCACCTCCGGCAGGGCTGATCGGGAGACTTCCTCACAGCGATCGCCCCGGGGGTTATAGAGCATGGAGGAAGAAGAGAGCCATGGGATAGCATTACAATTGTCTCCGCTCTGCTCGACCTGACCTGTGCCTGTGATATAGAGAACGCCGGCCAGTCCAATGCTGGGATGCGTTCTATGTATCAAAGGCACAGGGTCAGGAGGAGATGGGGCTATGTGCTACATGTGCAGCAACTTCATCATTGTCAAAGTTGAGTTCCACCTAGTAGGCATGCCACAAATCAGGCAGTTTACGGGCAGGTGGAATTCCCGCTGAATTTCTGCCGACCAAACACTGTGGATGATCACTTGAAATGGCTACAGACTTTTCTGGCCTGCTCCAGAAGATCTTGCAACCCTGAGTACCCGTTTAAGAAATGCTGCACCACCTTCTTGAGGATATGGCATGGCACATGTCAACGTTCCCTGTCGATGGTTGGACAGGAGGTTAGTGCTATTATCACACACCACCATTCCTGGCTCAAGCTGGCATGGCGTGAATCACCTCTGGGCCTGCCCCTGCAGAGCTGAAAGAATCTCTGCTCCTGTGTGCCTCATGTCCTCTATATAGGACAGCTGAAGCCCTGCATATCATCTTTTAGCCTGACTCTTTGAACACTTAGGGGCTACTGGTTCTTCATAGGACAGTTCAGCAGAGGAGGGCATTGAGGAGGAGGAGGGCGTGAAGCTGATCAATTTTGCATCATCACCACCAGCCGTATGGAGACATGGCAGCAAAACAAGCTCCAGCACTGAGCCCTGTCCTGCATCCTTCTTAGTTGTAAGCAAAGTTACCCAGTGTGTTGTAAACGAAATAGAGTGTCTCTGACCATGCTTGCTGGACCACATGTCAAAAGTAACATGGATCTTGCTGCTGACTGCCTTGCCCAATGATGACACAACATTGCCTTGCACATGATGGTACAAAGCTGGAATAGCCTTACTGTATGTGCAAAGAAATATTGACTGGGAAACTGCGCATGCACGCCACCCCGGACCGAAGATCCGTGTCCGCGGGACCTGCACACCTGATCGCCGCTGGAGTCCCGCGATCAGTCCCCGGAGCTGTAGAACGGGGAGAGCTGTGTGTAAACACAGCTTCCCCGTTCTTCACTGTGGCGCCGTGATCGATCGTGTGATCCCTTTTATAGGGATACACAATCGATGACGTCACACCTACAGCCACACCCCTCTACAGTTGTAAACACATATTAGGTCACACCTAACCCCTTCAGTGCCCCCTTGTGGTTAACTCCCAAACTGCACTGTTACTGTTATTATTAAATATATGTATTTTTTGCTGTAAAAATGACAATGGTGCAGTCACGAAAAAAAAAAATCGGCGCCATTAGTGGTAAAAAAAATTTTTTATATATTTTTGGGGGATATTTATTATAGGTAAAAATAAAAAAATATTGATTTTTTTTCAAAATTGTCGCTCTATTTTTGTGTATAGCACAAAAAATAAAAACCTCAGAGGTGATCAAATACCACCAAAAGGAAGCTCTATTTGTGCGAAAAAAAGGACGCCAATTTTGTTTGGGAGCCACGTCGCACGACCGCGCAATTGTCAGTTATAACGACGCAGTGTCGAATCGCAAAACCTGGCCGGGTCCTTTAGCTGCCTAAAGGTCCGGGTCTTAAGTGGTTAACTAGTTAACAACCGCGCTATAGCTGAATGGTGGCTACAGAACGGCTCGATAACTCTAGGAGGGCGTACTATGATGTTCTCCCAGAATCTTGCTCCCTCGGGCCCCCTGGAGCGTGCACCCGGTAATATATGTGACCGCTGGGCTCGGAGGACCCAGTGCATCGCAGATCAAGGTAAAAGGCCAATGACAGCAAGCGTTTACCACGTGATTGCTCCGTCAAATGACAGAGCGATCAGTTGTAAACATTCCGCGTCACATCTGGTTTATCTCTCCCCTCTCCGTACCGATCAGTACAGTGCAAGGGGAGAGATCGGATGCAGCAGCACTGTAGTCTGGATCTGTAGTACACACAGCACTGCTCTGTGCCCATTCCTGCACTGTGCCCATTCCTGTGCCCATTCCTGCACTCATCCTGTCTTCTAGTACTGTTGGACCTAAGCGCAGCCTTTGACACGGTAGACCACAAACTATTACTGACTCGGCTAGCTGAAGTAGCCAGAGTCGCGGAATGTGATCTATCTTGGTTCTCATCCTTCTTGGAATACCGATCACAAATAGTGAAATTGGGGCATTTTACTTCTAAAAAACGCAGTGTCATGCGGAGTCCCTCAGGGATCCCCTTTGTTGCCGGTTCTGTTCAATATCTATCTCCGCCCTCTCTTTGAAATCATCAGTAACCAGAAGTTACTTTACCACTCTTATGCAGATGACACACAACTGTATTTTCGCATCTGCAACAAAAAGGATCATGATGTCTTGTTAGACATAAACTTTTGGAGCTAAACAAATTACAGGCAGACAGTCTGTAGGTCGTGGAAACAGGAACTGAACTTTATTACTACTTCTTGTACATAGACAAAACATGAACTAGCAAACGTAACACTGCCATCTAGTGATCATATAATGTAATAGGCACACAGCAATTACATTTAGTAGATGTTGCTCATATAATACAAACCTTGTATGCTAACACCCCCACTCAACAACTACTATCTATGTCAATCCCATTTCTGATCTAAGATCAACAAATCTGTTTCTAGCTAGTGGTTTTGTCAAAACATCAGCAATCATTTTTTCCGTTTCACAATACACAAGTTCAATCACTTTCTGATCAACTAAGTCATGAATGTAATGATGTCTGACATCGATGTGCTTGGTTCTTCCATTAATCTTCTCACTTGTTGCAAGCTTAATGCAACCCTGATTATCCTCAAATAAGACAGTAGGTTCTGATGTTGCTTCTCCAAGATCCTTGAGTAATTGTTGTAACCACACAACTTCTTGACTGGCATAAGCTGCAGATATGTATTCAGCTTCTGTAGAGGACAATGCCACTGACATCTGTTTCTTGCTGGACCATGATATAGGACTGTCTCCCAATTTTAATAAGTAACCACTTGTGGATTTGCGTGTGCTGTGATCACCTGCCCAATCGGAGTCCACATATCCCACAAGGTTTAAATCACCACTTGCTGACAGTTTCAAATTTAAGTCTTTTGTCTGTTTCAGATATCTCATAACTCTTTTGATCGCATTCCAATCTCTTAGACGTGGTTTATCAACTCGCCTGCAAAGAAGAGACATGCTGGCTGCAATGTCTGGACGTGTAGTGGTTGCAATGTAGAGAAGTGCCCCCACTGCTTGTCTGTATTGTTCATTGGATGTGAGAAGATCATCTTCTCCTTCTAACTTTGGATAGGCTGTATCCATAGGTGTGCTTGCTCCTTTCGCCTCTGTCATGTTGAATTGCTGAAGAATAGATTCAATTTTTGCGCTCTGATTCAACAGGAAACTTCCATCTTTCTCACGCTGGATGTCAATTCCAAGATAATATGTCACTTCACCTAGGTCTTTAGTTTCAAAGTGCTTGTTGAGTACTCCTGTTAACTTTGCAATTTCATTGTTATTTTTGTGAGCAATGATCAGGTCATCAACATAAATTAGCAGATACATCTACTCAGTGTCTACTTGTTTAGCGTATAGGCATGGATCAGCTTTGCTTCTTGTAAATCCTTCATTTAGTAGAACTTGATTAATCTTCAGGTTCCATGCTCGAGCTGATTGTTTAAGGCCATAAAGAGATTTATTCAACTTGCAGACAAGATGCTCTTGTCCCTTTTTCAAATATCCTTCTGGCTGTGACATGTAAATTTCTTCTTCAATATCACCATTAAGAAAAGCTGTCTTAATATCGTGATGTTTCACAATCATTGTACGCATGGCAGCCACTGTCATTAGTGTTCTGAAAGTACTTTGTTTAGCAACTGGAGCAAAAGTAGCATCATAGTCCTCACCGAACTTCTGTGAGTAACCTTTAGCAACCAGCCTTGCCTTGTATCGACAGACTTTCCCTTCAGAGTTACATTTGGTTTTAAAAACCCATTTACATCCTATGGCATGTTTACCTTGAGGTAGCTCTGAAAGTGTCCATGTCTGGAGATCTTCGAGTGATGTCATTTCTTCATCAGCGGCTTTGTTCCATACTTGTTTCTCATGCATTGGCAGTTTCTGCATCTCTTTCCATGAACCTGGTTCAGTTTGAACAGCTCTGCGAGCTATGTAAGATAAACGTTCAGCTGGAACACCTTTATTGATTCTGGTTGATTTTCTGACTGAAGGTATTTCTGGTTCAGATTCAGGTTTTGATTCTTCTGCAGTAATTTCTATTTCTGTATCACTTTCCTTATTTTCTTGAGTGACTGATGTTGATTCTTTCTCAGTTTAAATAGTTTGTGTCTGTTGTTCAAACTTTGAGCACATAGAAGTTTCATCAATAATCACACTTCTGCTGACTGTTACCTTGTTTGTGTCTTGATGTAAAATCCTGTATCCTTTTTGAGATTCACTGTACCCCACAAGCACACCTTCTTTTGCACATGCATCCCATTTTGTACGTTTTTCTTTTGGAATGTGTACATAGGCTTTACTTCCAAAAATTCTGATGTGTCTTAAATCTGGTTTCCTTTTGTTCCATAGTTCATATGGAGTTTTTGTTGTTGCTTTTCCCGGCAAACGATTTTGAAGATAACATGCAGTTGTGATAGCTTCTCCCCAGAATGTAGTTGGCATATCAGCATCAAATAGCATGCTCCTCCCACTTTCACACAGTGTGCGGTTCATTCTCTCTGCAACTCCATTTTGCTCCGGGTTATATGGAACTGTTGTCTGGAACATAATTCCATGCTTCCTGAGAATGGCTTGTGTTTTACCACTTGTATATTCTGAGCCATTGTCTGTTCGTAGTACTCTGGGCATTCTGCCGAAAATATTATTTACTTCAGCGAGATACTGTTCTAATTTCTCTGGCACTTCATCCTTATTGTGAAGTAGAAATACTGTGGTATATCTGGAGTAATCGTCAATGAAGGTCAGGAAGTACTTTTTCTTTCCTGGAGTCATAGTTTTCATTGGACCACAAAGATCTGAATGTATTAAGTCCAGAGGTTTTTGAACTTTGCTGTTTGTCTGCTTGGGAAAAGGTGTCCTTGCCATTTTTCCTTTAATACAGCTGGTACAAATCATTGTGTGATCACATGGATTAATCTTAATACCACTTGCATAGTTATTCTCAACTATTTTCTTTATTGTATCAGAATTTCTGTGCCCCAATCGTCTGTGCCAAGTGTGGATGCAGTTTGAATGTTTATCCTCTTTGGCTATTTTAACCATTTCACTGCAGTTCAACTGATATAGTTCATCTATGATTTTAGCCTTTGCAAGCAAGCAATCCCCTTTTGTTATGATACAACTGTCACCCTGAAATGTGACTACATTGCCTTGGTTAGTGAGTTTCTTTACTGACAAAAGGTTGCTTTTAAGATCTGGCACATACACTCTAAAAAATAATGCCTTGACTCAACTAAAAAAATTAACGCAACCGTTTGCATCAAGCTTTTTAAGTTATGACAATGCCAGGTAAAATCAAGTGGAAGCAACAACCTACATTGTGTTGAGGTAATTAGCTTTTCTGCTAGATATAAATGCATTTTTATTTACCACCTACTTAATTACTGGCATTATAAACACATATTTTTAAGTTGAGTACTCAACAATATTAAGTTGCTCCAATTCGTTTTTCCAGTTTCTACAATCATTTTTTTAAGTCACATGTACTTAATTGCTACAATTATGAGCACACTTTTTTTAGCTTAATAAACAGCTAATATCAAGTTGGTCCAAAGTTATTTTCTGTATTAGTGTTTAGCTTTGTTTTTATGCTATAACTTTCAAAAATAAATTCATTCAACAACACAATTGTTAAACAATTAACTTTATTTTTTATTTTAACATAAATATTAAAGTTAACATAAATAGAAAAATGTTTCAAACATAAAGATTTGTACCATGTATCAGGCCTAATATATCTAAAACTACAGTGCCAAATATAAACTTGGGACCGTCTCACACCAGAAATTGCAGAGTTGCGTTGTATGTTCACATGCAGTTCTGTGTGGTGCGATATCAGCCCATTCATTTTGGATGGGCTGAAATTGCACCGCACTTAAAGTAGTGTATCTGCAATTGGAAACTCATTGCAAACGGATCAAATTATACTTCTGTACCATGAGATCCAGTGCGAGCAAACACACTGCATTTGTGATCTGAATTTGGGGTGTCATTAGCTTAATATTGACACCCACTGCAGAACACAGCTGCAGTGCATTCTGAACATGGTGTGGCAAATGCAATTGGAATGTGGGTTTTCTGCAATGCATTCTGGTGTGAACGGGCCTCAAAAGTATCAGTATACAAACAATAAAATGATATTATCAACAAAAATGTCCATAAAAAGGCAACAAGACAAGTCATAATAAAGCAATATTTGGATTTTACAAAGCAGGATGGAAAAATAATACATATCAAAGGGAAATGTACAGAGCCCAACATCATATACATACATGCAAGGCTACGTTGTCACTGAGGCGCTTTGAATGCGCTATAGCACTAAAAATAGGGCCTGCAAAGCGCCCTGATAGAGCCTCTCCTTTCACTCCAGTGTGAAAGCCTGAGGCGCTATGCTGGCAGTTTTAACCCTTTTCTGCCTGCTAGTGGTTGTTAAAAGCACCCCGCTAGCAGCCGAATAGCACCACCAAAACTACGGCAAAAAATTAAAATAGCGGTGCTTTACTGCCGACACCGTCTCAGTGTGCAAGCAGCCTTGGGGCAAGTATAAAGAGAGAAGAGGGAGCTGATAAGGGGGAAGAGCATCAAACAAAAAAAATAAAAACAGACAAATAGGAATACCACAATAGTGGCCATAGGTTGGAGGGGAGAGAGGAAAACAGTCCCTCCGACTCCAAGGAAAGGCGACAATAATCAGATTATGGGGTTTATTTACTAAAGGCAAATCAACTTTGCACGTCAAGTGCAATTGCTCTAGAACTGAGGGAAAGTTCTGAAATGAGGTTAAGCTCTGCTTATTATCCAATCATGTGCAAGTGAAAAAACACATTTGTGCTTGTACTGTACATGATTGGATGATAAAATAAGCAGAGATCCCCTTGTTTCTGAGCTTCCCCTCAGATCTACAGCGACTGCACTTCTAAGTTGAAAAAAAAAATTGACTGTAAAAAACAATTTCCAATACAAAATGCCATCAGAGAACAATGACAATGTTGTGGAATGCATAGGTTCTTCAGAAAATACTATTCTTCAGACTCATTACTTTAGAACAGGCTTTTAGTCCATCAAGTTCAAGAAACAGTTTCTGAAAAACGTCAAACGTGTATTTCAGTCTCTTGGGATAGCAAAGATTCAGAGCATATATTATGCCCATCAGCATAGCACAGCATCTTGGGATGTTACATCTCTCCAGGATTTTGGTTCCCTCAACCAGAATGGTGTCTGTCCTGTAGTCATATCCTGAGGTGGGCTGGTTACCAATGATAGCAATTTTCATAATTTGCATAGTTCTGCTTCCAACGTGTCCAAGTCCTTGTAAAATAAATTAAAACAAAGGTTAGCTTGTTAAAGATAATAAATTGGATAATAACTGCTGACTTTTTAGACTGTCACTCTAAATGACAAGTCATTCGAAATGAAACACAGATTTTGTTTTAGTAAAAGTTTGGTGAGAGACGTTTTTCAGTCTTTGTGCTTTTCAGCCTGTTACAGCGTGATGACAAACGGTAGTTTCACCAGAACGAGTGCTCCCATCTCATAACTTGCTTCGGAGCACACGTGTTTTGTTCCCGTCATTAAAGCCTACACACGATCATTTTTCACAGCGTGAAAAACAACGTGAAAAACGATGCGAAAATTTAGAGCATGTTCATGTTTAATGCCCATTTTTCACGTCGTAAAAAAATGCTCTAGAGCCTACACTAGATCGTTTTTAACCACTTGACACCCGCCCGCTGTCAAATGATGGTGGGCGGGATACTCTATTGTTCTGACAGGACGTCATATGGCGTCCTGTTATTTAAAGCCATATGGGGCGCGCACCCGTCACATTACTGGGAACACAATTGCGCATTCCCAGTGGCCGCGATGGCCGCCGGGCACCCGCGATTGTCAAGTAACTGAGCAGGACCGTGGATCTGTGTGTGTAATGATGGGGTGTAAACACAGAAATCCACATCCTGTCAGGGAGAGGAGACCGATGCTGTGTCCCTTGTACATAGGGACACAGATCGGTCACCTCCCCCAGTCACTCCCCTCCCCCTACAGTTAGAACACTCACTAGGCTACACATTTAACCCCTTTCCCGCCCCCTAGTGGTTAACCCCTTCCCTGCCAGTCACATTTATACAGTAAACAATGCACATTTATATCACTAATCTCTATAAATGTGAATGGACCCAAAAATGTGTCAAAAGTGTCCGCTATAATGTCACAGTCCCGGAAAAAAAAAATCGCAGATCGCCACCATTCCTAGTAAAAACAAATCATTATGTCCCCTATTTTGTAGGCAATATACATTTTGCACAAACCAGTCACTATACGGTTATTGCGATTTTTTTTTAAAATTGTCGCTTTTTTTTTGTTTATAGCCCAAAAAATAAAAACCGCACAGGTGATCAAATACCACCAAAAGAAAGCTCTATTTGTGGGGAAAAGGACATCAATTTTGTTTGGAAACCACATCGTACGACCGCGCAATTGTCAGTTAAAGCGACGCAGTGCCGGAAGCTAACATTTTGTCTGGGCAGGAAGGGGGTGTATGTGCACAGTAGGCAAGTGGTTAATGCCATTTTTCATGTCGTGTGTACGCGGAATTAGTTTTGAAGTTTTCCCATGATTATCAGGCAAATAAAAAAATATGAAACAACACAGTCACTTCCAGTGCTAAGGGGTCTTCTGAGGTGAAGGGTAATAGGGACAAAGCTATCCCAAGACTGAGTGGATTCTGGCCTCCTCAGATAGGGTGATCCGATGAAAACAATGAAAAATACATAAATGGAAGGCACGCACACCTAGTGCATTACCAACAACAATTTAATTCCTAAAAATCCATAAAAAGTGGGTACTCACAAAGCACAAATCTCAATTGAGCCATATAAAAAACACACACAGTGTGGACATGTGCAGGAACACAACACAGGGTATAGCTGATATGTTTCAGGGGCACACCCCTTTTCCTAGCTAGGCTAAGGCAGGGGTTGTGCCCCTGAAATGCATCAGCACATGTCTACACACTGTTTTTTATGGCTCAATTGAGATTTGTGCTTTGTGAGTACCCACTTTTTATGGATTTTATGAATTAAATTGTCATTGGTAAGGCACTAGGTGTGCGTGCCTTCCATGTTTGTCTTTTTCGTAACTAAAAAATAATAATTTAATGTAATCAATCATTTTCAGCTTAAGTTCAATAATTGAATATTTGAATAGATACGGAGACTACAGAGTGGTTCTTATATACTGCATGTTTAATTTTTTTCTCAATATGTTTTGTTTACTTACGCTAAACTCTGAAAAGGTCCCTCTCCAAGGTACACGATAAGGCAGCAGATGGCTACTTCTCTGCGCGTTTCAATTGTATTGTGCTAATGAAGAAAAATGGTGTAAAAAGAATCAGGGCAAAGTCCCTTAAAGTAATTGCATAGAGTAGCCCCAATCCTCCCCCTCTTCTGGGGTCCCCAGGTGGAGCTACCGGCTCCTCCCCCTTCCGAATGCCCCCATAGTAAAAGCACTAGCTATGGGGGAACTCATGTGGGCTTGCTCCCAATCTGGGCTCTGTGCGTCTACTGAGACACAACTTGGCCCTGTCCCCAGTCTCTTCTCACTGAGACTTTGACTTGACTGACAGCAGTGGCAGCCACTGGTCCCCACTTCTGTCATGGAGCCAGTGAAGAGAGAGATAGAGAGAAGCTATGCTGCTCTCAAGCACAGTGCTGGATCAACATTGGGCTAACGTAAGTATTTGGGGGGCTGGAGAGGGGATATCATGCATACAAGTTTCTTTTGTACCTTAAAGCGGAGTTCCACCAAAAAATGGAACTTCCGCTTTTCGGAACCCCCCCCCCTCCGGTGTCACATTTGGCACCTTTCAGTGGGGTGCAGATACCCGTTCAATACAGATATTTGCTCCCACTTCCGGGCATAGATAGCCACATTATCTGCAGGAATCTACGCCATGTCCAGCACCTCCTCTACTCCCCACTGTCTTCTGGGAGACACACATCCCAGAAGACAGTAGTGACTATTCAGATGACACAGCGCAACTCGTGCATGCGCAGTAGGGAACCAGGAAGTGAAGCCGCAATGCTTCACTTCCCAATTCCCTTACCAAAGATTGCAGCGGCAGCACCCGAGAGCCGAGGGAGAGATCAGCTTCGGGTGCTGACATCGCAGGTGCCCTGGACAGGTATGTGTAATTATTTTAAAAGTCAGCAGCTGCAGTATTTGTAGCTGCTGACTTAAATTTTTATTTTTTTTAAATTGGTGGACCTCCACTTTAATACAGACAATGCAGAAAAGTGAAAAAACCTTCTGCCTTTAAACCACTTTAATCAATATAATCTGAATGGGTGAAAACCAACAACCTTCAAGTAGTAAAGACTATGAAAAAAGGTTTCCTCTGCAAGGCAATATTAAAATGTGCTAGTATGTACTGAATACCAGCACATTATGAAAGACTTACCTTAAAACTAAGCCCTCCAGCGACGTGCTGTCAATGCTACAAATGCTTCCATCTTCACCCGGTCCTCTTTCCTGGTACGCAAACCCCAGCCGTCTGACTGGCCAAGCCGCCATGATATAACTCCCACGCACGTTTAGGAGATATTCATTTAACCTAGAGGTAGGCTTTATTATAAGCTTACTTGTAGGTAAAAATAAACAATGAGCATTTACTATTACTTTCATTAAAGAGATAAATCTAAACAATTGTCATACCAGAAGAAGCATGTCTTTGATCTGCTTGATTCTCATTTCAGCCGCTCCTCCTCGTGATGATACTATGTTCGGCAGTTATGGGGTGCAATAGTCAAGTTTTGCCATAAAGGTGGACTCAAGGCTTGTGGCCATGATTCTCTTGAATTTTTCATTTATCTGTTGGATACAAAAGTAGAATAATTAAATGTTCGGGATCATTAACTTTACACCACTAATTCATATCACAGCACAAGAGCTAAGGAGAAACAGCCCTTAAAGTGTTACGGAACTCTTTTTTATTATTATTAAAATAACAAACATGTCAGACTTACCTGCTCTGTGCAGAGGTATTGCTCAACATGGCCCTGGTCCTCCTCTTCTGGGGTCCCCACAGCGATCTTGGCTCTGTCTCCTTTTCTGCAGGACTACCATAGCCAGCCTCTGGCGATGGGAGAGGTAGTCCCTGCATAACATCAGTTTTGTCACAAAAGCAACACTGGAGAAACCAAGAAGAGATCTGTGGAAAAATAATTGGCAGTTATTTTATGCATTACCCAGATATATCCCTGTCCAAAATACAATTGAATTTGGTCACTAGCAATTTGGGGTTGATATACTAAAGGCAAATCCACTCTGCACTACTAGTACACCTGGAAGTGCAGTCACTGTTGATCTGAGGGGAAGCTCTGAAATGAGAGGAAGCTCTGCTGATTTTATCATCCAATCATGCAAGCTAAAATGCTTTTTTTTTCCTTGCATGTCCCCTTCAGTTTTACAGTGACTGCACTTCCAAGTGCGCTTTTATTGCAAAGTGGATTTGCCTTCATAGTAAATCAACCCCTTTTGTTTAAATTTGAAAACATGATAATCTATGTGAATAACAGCAACTTGAATGTAGTTTGCCATAGAAGCTAAAATCTGTAATAATACACTGACTCCCCTGGCACAATTTTTTTTTCAAGCTTGGCAGATTTCACAAATGCCACACTATCAATCCTATCCACTGACATGAGGCAACGATGTCCACAAGGCTAAATACAACCAGCGCTATATTAGAATAAAGTTTGTTAATTGGTGTGGCCTTTTAACCCCTAGATCTCTAGCTATAGGCTATAAGGGATTACATATAGTAATAGTTCCAAATGTCATTGTAAAGCAAATTATTCTTACCTTTAAAAATGTCTTGTATATGTATATCTCTGTGCAGCAGCAGGTCTTCCTTCCAGCATGTCTCAACTTTCTCTGTGTTAAGTTGGTGGGGGAGGAGACTAGCAATAACTCAAGATAGAACAAAATTGAGTTACCAAGTCCATTTTATTAAGTTATCACAACTTACATTTCCTTTTACATCAATGAATGCAGAAAAGGGACTGTACACAACACACAAAATTAAGTTGCTGTAATTTTCAACATTTTTACATCAACACAACTTATTAAAAAAGGTTTTCAACATAAAAAGTTTATTTAAAACAATACATTCGAATTTTTATCTTGGAAATATGCATTTAATTAAGTGGTGGTAACAGGTCTCTCGAATTATTTTTTAGAGTGTACAGAACATTCCTCATATGGATCTTTTTAGTGATATATGGAGAGATAGGACAGTATAGAAAGCCATCTCCTATTCCCACTGATTTCATGAGTTGTCCATTAGCTGTAGTTATCCCTTCTGTTTTGCTTTCATCAAGCTGAGCGAAGAAACTTTGGTTATTTGTCATGTGACTTGTAGCGCCTGAGTCCACACACCATGCTTGCACAGTGGTGACACAATTTTTGGATCCGAATGCATATTCCTTTGTTTCTATGACATTCTTAGCTTGTTGGAATGCACTTTGTTTTTGCATTCTAGCTTTCCAGATTCTACAATCTGCTTTTAGATGTCCTGGTTTCTTGCACACAAAGCATTCCCGCTTTTCTAGCTGCACGTTACTGTGTTTATTTTTGTTTCTTGTCTTTAAAGCTGTCTCTGAACACACACTCACAGTACTCATGCTTTCAGTTTTGCGCTTGTATTCATCCACAAGCTTGCCTTTAACATATTCCAGTGTCAGATCATCATCTGGACGTGCATCTAGTGCTGTGACAAGTGTCTCATAACTTTCAGGAAGTCCACTTAATAATAGCGCTGCAACATGGAAATCTTTCATCTCTTCTCCAATCCCTCGCAGTCTCTCCACCATCTCTAAGGTCTGTCTTATATAGTCCTGCATGTCCTGGTCTTTCTGTAGCTTAGTCTGATAGAGCTTTCTGATTAAATACAGTTTATTGCTGAGATTAACTCTTTCATGTGCTTTCTGTAACTCTTCCCACATGTCTTTAGCAGTTTGACAGTTACATATATGTATGATTTGATCATCATCTATGCACAGGGAGATTGTGCTTTGCGCCTTCTGATCTCTGTCTAACCATTCCTCTGTGGGCTGTGCAGGTCTTTGTTCATTTATGCATTTCCACGTACCTTCTCTTATAAGCAGCATTTTCATCTTGAATTTCCAAGATTGGTAGTTCTGATTTGTCAGATTTGCAATGGAAAACTTTGCTGATGGCATGGCAGCTGCCATTACTGCTGTTTGTCTTTCTGTTGCTGTCTTCTGCACTGAATTGCTCTAGCTCACTGTATCTGGCTATATCCAGGGGTGATCTGTATTATATCCTGGGCTTCTGTAACATGCTCTGGGCCCATAACCTGTTAGACATAAAATTTTGGAGCTAAACAAATTACAGGCAGACAGTCTGTAGGTCGTGGAAACAGGAACTGAACTTTATTACTACTTCTTGTACATAGACAAAACATGAACTAGCAAACGTAACACTGCCATCTAGTGATCATATAATGTAATAGGCACACAGCAATTACATTTAGTAGATGTTGCTCATATAATACAAACCTTGTATGCTAACATCTCTGACTAGAGAAATGCCTCACTTTGGTAGAAAATTGGATGACAAAGAGTTATCTTAAACTCAACGGTTGGAAAACAGAATTTCTCCTGTTTCACGCCAATCGAAAGAATCATACAGCAAGAACATGGAAACCCCCGCCCATTCTGGGCAAAATCATCACCCCTAGCACCAAAGTCAAAAGTCTTGGAGTCATCTTCGACACCTACATGACAATGGATGCACAAATAGGGTCAGTAGTCAGCGGATCGCACCATCTGCTGCGCCTACTACACAGACTCATTCCCTTTATCCCAAAAGAAGACACAGCAGTCGTGGTGGGAACAATTATCAACTCCAGACTCAGCTATGCAAATGCCCTCTATCTTGGACTCCCAAAGTACCAAATCACTCGACTGCAAGTCGTTCAAAATATCGCTGCTCGACTTGTGACTGAGAAAAAACCCTGGGAATCAATCTCACCTTCACTGAGAGCCCTTCATTGGTTGCCAGTAAAAGACAGAATTACTTTCAAAGTACTCTGTCTTACGCATAAGTGTATCCAACCAAAATCTACTCCAGATACAAGTCCAAAGGAGAAAGAAGATTTGCGGCCCTAGACTATGGAACGCTTTACCAACCAGCATTCAGTTGGAGGAAAACCACTTGGCCTTTAGAAGAAAGATCAAGACCAGGGGTCTCAAACTGGCGGCCCTCCAGCTGTTGCAAAACTACAAATCCCATGAGGCATTGCAAGGCTGACAGGCACAAGCATGACTCCCATAGGCAGAGGCATGATGGAACTTGTATTTTCCCCACAGCTGGAGGGCCGCCAGTTTGAGACCCCTGATCAAGACCCATCTCTTCTAAAGAACAAAAGAGAAATGGACACCAAGCGCCCAGAGGCGATTCAGTTCACATGTGCTGTGCTATATAAGTTTCTCACTCACTCACTCACTCATCCCATCCATATTTACACATCCATCCATACTCAGCCATTCATCCATACTCAGCCATCCATCCATGCTCAGTCATACTCTGCCATATTCAATGATGCTCAGTCATCCCCTGCCATACTCTGCTATGCTTAATCATCCCCTGCCATACTCTGCAATACTCTTTCATGCTCAGTCATCCCCTATCATACTCTACCATGCTCAGTCATCCCATGTCATATTCTGCCATGCTCATTCATGCTCAATCATCCCCTGCCATGCTCCGTCACCCCCTGCTATACTCTGCCATACTCATTCATGCTAAGTCATCCCCAGCCATACTCTGCCATACTCATTCATGCTCAGTGAGCCCCAGACATACTCTGCCATACTCATTCATGCTCAGCCATCCCCAGTCATGCTCAGCCATCCCCAGTCATACTCAGCCATTCCCAGCCATACTCATTCATGCACAGTCATCCCCATCCATACTCAGCCATATGTAGCCATCCTCATTCATGCTCAGCTATCCCATCCATACTCAGTAATGCTCATTCATGCTCAGTCATCCTCATCCATACTCAGCCATCCTCATTCATGCTCAACCATCCCCACCCTCGGCTCATCTATCCCCATTAATGGCTCATGTATGCCTCATTCATGCTCACCCATGTGTTTTGGAGTGTAATTTGTGGTATGCATATGCTGTGAGAAAAAAACTGCTAATATCAAAATTTTGTGAAAAAAAGTATTTATTTTGCAAAGAATTGTGGGAAAAAATTACAACTTTAAAAAAAAACTCACCATGCCACTTATGAAATACATTGGAATGTCTACTTTCCAAAAAGGGGTAATTTGGGGTGTTTTTCTACTTTCCTGGCTTGTTAGTGTCTCAAGAAATGAGATAGGCCGTCAGGTGTGATCAATTTTCAGTGATTGAGATACGCAAGAAATCTATTTTTTTTTGTCCAGCGTAATTTCATTAGACAGGCACATCCGTCCGCGCAAAACTGCGCTAGACACACCATTGGTTTGCTATTCAAATATGCTAATGAGGGAGTTACGGGGATCCACAAAAGAACGTTGGTGCAGCGCAGGCTACGCGCTGTGCGCAACAGCTAAATGTCCTGTCTAAAATTAGACCATATAAAGGCTGGTATAAAATTAGACAATTCGTCTACATGTCAGATAAAGCAACAATGTTAGTAAGGAGCTGAGCAGTCACACATGTTGCCCAACAAACTGTATGCCAACATGCCAGTGGCATCCATGCTCATAGCTATACTACTGACTTTAGATGAGCAAAGAAGGAGGAGGGCACTGAGGAGGGCACTGAGGAGGGCACGGGATTTTTTCTTGAAAACTTTTTTTTTGCTTATATAAACTTTACAATTTAATCTAATCTAATACAATATTCTTATCTGATACAAGCCCCTCACTCTTCACTCTTCACTCTTCACGGGAGAGGATATATCACACACGCATAGACATTTATGGCATGAGTGATTCTGAGGTGTCTCGCATCTTCAGATTCACCCCTCATGCCATCATGGAATTAACCACAACCCTGCAGGAGGACATCACCAGCCCAACACATGACACTACCCATGAAACCCATGACAGCTACATATACAATCAGAGCCCCATCCCCACAGATTTTGAACAGAACATGTATGGGGACAGCTGGCTGGTTGGTGAGTGACATGGGTGGCAGGCATGACTGTCCCCCCCCCATGATGCACACATCACAAGGGGCACATGCACTACTAACATCCTCCTGTCTTTCCCCTTCAAGGTGACTCTGCATATGCACTGGAACCCCATCTCATGACCCCATCTCATGCCAGCTCACATTATGCATCTTTGCACGTTAAACACACACAATAATCAAGGCACAATGAGAATGCATGCATGCACACCACTGTGGTCCCTAGCACACACACCCCACATCCTCATCACATTGGATTGGCACAAGCCCACCATGCAGGACTTGTGAGCTGCAACGCCATGCCACGGCTCCAATTATGTCACTGTACATTCATACACCATTCACACAGACCTGGGGATCACTTCTCCACCACCAATGAGGGTGACACCCCTTTTCCAGCTGGAATGTCACCCCCACATTCCCAAACAGAACCAAAAAAAAAATTGACCAGCAAAAATAAAAAATTCCCAGCAAAAATATAATTTAAACAAAATAACAACAAAGAAAACACATAAAAGACAAAAATCACTCTGCAAAACAGTCCCCAAATATCTCAAAGACACGTCACAAACAAACAAACAAACAAACGCTAATAAACAACAGAACAAAAGCACCTTGCTGTATAGGGAGGGATACAAAGGGATGTACTTTTGCAAAGGAAGTGCGTTTGTCTCTGTCTATTTATGCTGTTTGCGTAGTTCACTAATTTGCCCTAGTCCACTTCCAATTTCACTGATTGCGCCGTTCCCGAGTTGTGAGCATGCGCACAGAGGTGCTGACCATGGTCTGCTTCAAGCGCGCATGCGCGAGCCGGCCGGCCCTTCATTTGCATGGGGTCACGGCTCATTTCAATGTAACACGCCCACGTCCTTCCCAATTTGTATTACTCCGCCTTGTGCCTCTGAAATAACGTTGCACAGGCGCAAATTTCTGCGTAAAACCGACGAGAATAGGGTGATTGCGCCGCTACATTGCGACAGTCTAACGTAAAGGCGGTGCGCTACGCTGGTCCAATAATGCGCAGATGTACCTGAATCTGGCCCAATAACTTTCAAAAAGAACAAATCATATAAACCAATTTGGGTTATGTTTACCAAAGATATGTAGCAGTATAAAGTTTGGCCAAAAAAATTTTGAAGAAAAATTGCAAATTTGCAAACAGGAACAAAGAAAAATGCATTTTTATACAAACTTTTCGGTCTTTCTTTCATTTATAGCACTTTTTTTTTTTTTTAAAAGGCAGTGATTAAATACCACTAAAAGAAAGCTTTATTTATATGGGGGAAAAAAGGCCTAAAATATCATATGGGTACAGTGTTGCATGACTGAGTATTGTAATTGGCATTCAAAATGTGAGAGCACCGTAAGCTAAAAATTGGTCTGGTTAGGAAGGGGGCTTAAGTGCCCAGTGGGTAAGTGGTTAACATCCCCTATTTTATCACAGTCTATGAAAGATAGAAGGCAAAAAGAACTTGTTGTCACTACAGCAAATATTTTTTAAGTGCCCTGTCCCCGATTAATTCCCATTTACACACGGTAACAAGTCTGGCAAGGTGTCAAGAACGAACATATTTGGAAATGTTATCTGCAATATCATATTTCTACAGTAATTATTTGCAATTAAACTAAAACATGAGCATGAATGCATTATTTCTTGGCTAAATCTACCCTAGGAATGCATTTATTTTTTTCTGCATTAACATTCAGAACTTCACATTCTCTCATTACAGAGAAGTGTTATTTTGATTGCAGAGTTTTTCATGTCATGACGAGGGTAGAGGGCACACCAAATGCCACATGCTGCGAGCAGTTCATCAAAGTTTAGGACTAATTAAATCCTATTCAAGGGAGTTTAATCACTGGCAAAATAGCAGGTGGAAAACAAAAAAAAAAGCAGAACGTGTCACCCTCGCAAACACTGAAATAATGAGGATTCTATAGTAACACCTAACTCCTTAATGAACCATCCAAGACATCATATGTCACTCATAAATGCCATATAACTGTTCACATATCATCCAAATGCCAAAGTGATCTTTTTTTAATTACATTTTCAGCAAGGAATTTAAAGGGAACTACAGAAACAAATACAGTAAAACCTTGGTTTGAGAGTAACTTGGTTTAAGAGCGTTTTGCAAGATGAGCAAAATGTTTTAATACATTTTGCCTTGATATACAAGCGATGTCTTGATATAAGAGTAGCGTCATGTCACAACTGGGTATAAAAGAGAAGAGAGGAGCCCCTAAGTGTAGCAATATGTTAGATTTAATGAAGGCACCACATTTAGCAACTTACCGTATTGCTACACTTAGAGGTGCCTCTCTTCTCTTTTATACCTTGTAAAAAAAAGGCTTTGATATACAAGTGCTTTGGATCACAAGCATGTTTCTGGAAAGAATTATGCTCGCAATCCAAGGTTTTACTGTATACAAAAGTATTTAAATTGTAATACCTAAATATAATTCACCTGAATGCAACCAGCTCTATAAAATGGCATCTAGACTTAATAAATATCTGATTAAAAGGTGTAACTAGGCATTCAACTTAATAAATATATCATGTGCTAAAGGAAAAGTGAAAAATTCAAAATCTATTTTATGTAGATGGAACTGTCCTTATCAAATGCTGCCCATATTTTGGGCCAAGGCAAGGATGGGACTCATTTGCCTCTCAGTCAGTACTAATTAGGAATGTTGGGCTGATGGTTCTGAGCAGAGGTTGTAAAAGACTTTGAGCACCCTGAAGGAAGCAATGATTTAGTGTGGCTAGTGTGGCGGGACGAATGGTGGGTTTGGTAAAATTGTACTTATTGTGGTGGGTGCTTTAAGGGGTTGTAAAGGTTTGTTTTTTATTTTCTAAATAGGTTCCTTTAAGATAGTGCATTTTGGTTCACTTACCTTTTCCTTCGATTTCCCTTCTAAATGTTTGTTTTCTTTGTCTGAATTTCTCACTTCCTTTTCCTTCTCAGTAAGCTTGCCATCATCCCAGCCATTCTGTCTGGGGGTTAGTCAGCGGGTTTTGTTTTTTAGGCGGAACGCCGCTTCAAGGGTGATTTTCGGTCCACTGTTCTTTACAGATCTTCTTTAAACCCTTGGCAACTCAAAGTTTCAGCTCCCTCCATAAATTGTCTATAGGGTTACAGTCTGGAGACTGGCCACTCCATGACCTTAATGTGCTTTTTCTTGAGCCATTCGTTTGTTGCCTTGGCGGTATGTTTTGGGTCATTGTTATGCTGATAGACCCATCTTCAGTGTTCTGGGTGAGGGAAGAGGGTTCTCATCCAAGATTTTACAATACCTGGCCCTATTCAGTGGCCCCTTGATGCGGCAAAGTTGGCCCATACCTTTAGAAATGCCCCAAAGCATAATGTTTCCACCTCTGTGCTTGACTGTAGGGATGTTGTTCTTAGGGTCATAGTCAGCATTTATCTTCCTCCAAATACAGCAAGTCCCCTCCTCAAGAAGGCACATGTACCATCATGCAATTGAACATCTAAATTAAACATCTAAAGAGAAGGATTAGGAAAAAGTACTGTGGTCAGATGAGACCAAAATTGAGTTTTTTGGCATTAACTTGACTCGCCATATTTGGAGGAAGAAAAATGCTGATGATGACCCTAAGAACACCATCCCTACAATCAACCATAGAAGCGGAAGCATGATGCTTTGGGGCTGTTTCTCTGCTAAAGGTACAGGCCAACTTTACTGCATTGAGGGGCCAAGGGATGGGGCCATGAGGAGTACCCACCTTTCACTATGCTTACCAATCAATCAGGTACTTTGGAACTTTGCATGGTACATTTTTTTAGCCCACGGAAAACTGTGCCTACGATGGAGGGGACACTTGGTTGCGCCCACCCAAAAGTCCCCTGTCCTGTTGTCGCCCAGTTGTCGGCAGATGGCAAGTGAATACAGTTAAATGCATGTAAAACAATTTCTATAAACACATGCCTATATCAGAGTGTTGAGAGTTAAAGAACCGCCAAGTGGATATTACCTAATCTCCCACAGTGAGGAATCAGAAATGTGGCGATAGAAAATTATTAAAACAGATTATATCATGTATTTGTGGCAGAAATGATTTGTTTGATCCATGTTCTTCTTTAAAGATAAGCTCTGCACTGGCAAGTTCCTCTCATATATATATGCATAGACGTTGCTTCATATAAACCTCCCCCATTTTCCTATTACCACATTCTATGCATCGATTTATTCTTCAAGTGAATGATTATTTTCATAATTGTTTGTCCCCTCCCGACTTCCCAGTGTGCTTTTTTGTATGTGACAGTTACATTCATTATCAGGTTGGAGGCCAGCACTGAGTGACGGTATTGATGCGCTTTTAATCCATTCTTTAAATACTCTTCTGTTTATTTTCCAGGGTGGACCCCACGCTGAGCCTAAAAAGGTTGAGCATTTTGCATCAATTACTTTGTAGCAGCTAAAATTGCTGTATGTGTTTTGTTAACCTTTTTCAACAAGGGTATCACTGAGGAATGTACGTACCATTTGCATACGTCGTGTAATTACTGTAATAGGACGCTTTCTTGTCGGAGGTGTCTCTAGTGCTGGAAGACCTTAAAACTGTGACAGATACAGGTGCCCAAGTAACACTAATGAAACATGGGCCAATAAATATTAATTAGCACTTTTATTTGTCCCAGAAATGTCACATGTTTAGAGGTTACAATCCACATAATATAACCTGGATAAGAAGTTTTTAGTTTGTAAAATGTTTTCGTGCCAAACAGAAAGCAGTGCAGAACATGGAACTTTGGGTTTCCATCTAGGTTTAGAGTACCTAGATCCTTTCAACACCCAAAAGGTGGGGCTAAGATACCTTTCACACTTATACGACTTCAAATTCGCGCAATTTTACCATGATTTCGAGGCCACAATTTAACCGCGATTTTGCCGCGGTTCGCAGCCACGATTTCAGTGAATGCTTGTGTAAGTGCCATCAAAATTGGACCAAAGTAGTGCAAGGACTGAATCGTGCCAGTATGAATGGTAGTCATTGAAAATAATGGAGAATGAGTTGTCATACGATTTTGCAGTCCAAAATCGTGGGACAAGTCGTATAAGGCCACGTACACACGATCGGTCCAACCCGATGAGAATGATCTGACGGACCATTTTCATCGGTTCACCACTGAAGTGGCCTGATGGTCTGATGTGCGTACACACCATCAGTCCAAAATCTGATCGGGTCATAACGCGGTGACGTAGAACACAACGACATGCTGAGAAAACGAAGTTCAATGCTTCCAAGCATGCGTCGACTTAATTCTGAGCATGCGCGGGTTTTTGGTCCGATGCTTTTGCGTACTGACCATCGGTTTGGTCCAATGGTCAGGCGTCCATTGGTCTGATTTTAAAGCAAGTTTTAAAAATTTGGTCAGACGAACGACGGTCCGATGAGCCTTAAGGCCAGTTTCATCAGACAAAACCGATCGTGTGTACGCGACCTTAGTGTGAAAGGGGACTAAGTGTTGATTGTAAAGTCTTGTTTTGTTTTTGTTAAAAATAACAAATATGTTATACTTATACCTCCTATCTCTAGTGGATTTGCACAGAGCAGCCCAGATCTTTCTCTTCTCAGGTCTCTCTTCGGTGATCCTGGCCCCTCCCTTCTGTTGAGTGCCCCCACAGCAAGCAGCTTGCTATGAGGGCACCAGAGCTGAGCCACAGCTCCCTGTGTCCATTCAGATATGGAACCGCAGCCTGCCCGACCCCCTTTCTCTCCTTATTGGCTGACTGACTTTCATTGAACGCAGCAGGAGCCAATGGTGCTGCGCTGCTGTCTCAGCCAATGAGGAGGGGAGTCCAGGGCAGCCGAGACAATACTACAACATCGCTGGATCTAGAGGGGGCTCAGGTAAGTATTAGGGGGGCTGCTGCACACAGAAGGCTTTTTAACTTAATGCATAGAATGCATTAAAGTGGATGTAAACCCCCCAAAAAATGTTGATGTCCCAATGTAGAGAATAAGATTTCCTATCATCTGTGCCCAGTCTTGCCACACAGAGTTAATCCAGCGCTGAGCAATCCTCTTTTTATTGTTTAGTGAAATAAAACAGACTTCTCTATAAAGACCAAAGTCCTTGCTTGAGTGACAGGTTATTTACATATCTCGTACACTAGCTTGCAGACATGCACAGCTTCTTGACTATGTATATTCTGATGGCTGTTCACACTGAACTGTGTATCACCCCATATTTTGAAAACATTTAATCAAAACACAGTATCACCCCATTCTTAGAAATCCTAAGACCCAATTAGCCGGAAGGAGAAGCGACCTCTGGGACTCGGGAGGAGATGCAGGGGGCTAGCCACTGAAACCGCAATCTGGATGGCGTAAGTGTGGAGTTGGCGGGCAAAATGCGAGCGGGCAGGCGAGCGAGCGAAGCAGTGATCAATTGTGCGAGGGGGGGTGGGGTGGGGATTTGTGAGGGGGACAGGTTTGTTGTCCCCCCCAAAGAAATTGAGCACCAATTTTGGGAAGGAAGTCTCCAACCCAGTGTTCAGGTCTTGCAGAAAACCAGAAGCCTGAGCATGCAGGTATGCACTCCTAGTACACTCCTAGTGCACTCCTAGTATAATGAAGGACAAGTATGCTCCACTTAAAGTGGATGTCCGCTGAAAAAAAAAAATATTAAAAGCCAGCAGCTACAAATACTGCAGCTGCTGACTTTTATTATCAGCTGTCCAGCGCTGTCCGCAGCAGGGGACAAGCGATCGCTCGTCACTCTGCTGCCCCCATCCTCGGTGAGGGAACCAGGAAGTGAAGCGCTCCAGCTTCACTGCCCGATTCCCTACGGCACATGCGTGAGTCGCACTGCACCGTCTGACTGGCTCCCGCTGTGTTCTGGAAGCCGAGTGTTCACAGAACACAACAGGGGAGGGGGGGAACTGATGTCTTGCCTGCAGTCTACCCGCAGACTGTGTGGCCGGAAGTGGGTGCAAATACCTGTCTTTAGACAGGTATCTGCACCCCCCTCCCCCCTGAAAGGTGTCAAATTTGACACCGGAAGGGGGAGGGTTCCAATCAGCTGGAGTTCCACTTTAGGGTGGAGCTCCGCTTTAAGAGACAGCACTTCATGCTGGTGGAGAGATTCCTTTTCTTTAGGACTGAGAGTGTGGCTTGGCATTTTCCATTACGTGTTTTCATGATAGAAACCCCCTTTTTTTCATATTTTTTTGCTTTGATTTTGTTTATTCAAAGTGGGAGAACAAGCCTGTTGAGACCAAAAAAATGCATTAGAGTCCACTTAAAGCGGAGTTCCGGCGAAAAAAAATAAAAGTGAGCAGCTACAAATACTGCAGCTGCTGACTTTTAATATTAGGACATTTACCTGTCCTGGGTGCCCGTGATGTCCTCACCCAAAACCGATCTGTCCCTCGGTGCTCGGGTGGAGGCACTGCCATCTTGCGACTTCACCTCCTGGTTCCCTACTGTGCATGCGGGAGTCACAGTGTGTGATCCCTCTGGTTTCTGCTGTCTTCTGGGACCTGTGTGTCTCCCAGAAGACAGCAGGGGGGACGAAGTAGGCATCGGACATGGCGAAGGTTACCGCGGTGATCTATGCCCGGAAGTGGGAGCAAATACCTGGTTTACACAGGTATCTGCTCCCTCCTCCCCCCTGAAAGAATGTGACACCGGAGAGGGAAGGATTCCGAAAAGCGGAAGTTCCATTTTTTAAATAGAGTTTTTGTGATTCAAATAAAGACATATAGCCTGTGTTTTTGTGTAGTCTGGGAGGTACTTTTACTAGTGGAAGGCATTGATCAGTCTCCCAGGAACACAGGATCTATGCCTTCTGCACTGACAAAACAACAATCTGCCTTGTTTACTACCATTCTGCCTGTGTACCAAGCAATAATCACACTCACAACCGCTACCCAGAAGTGCAGGATCACGTATATATACGTGATCTTGCACAGCAGAGCCTCCCTGTAGCAGTACAATTGCTATAGGGCGATCAGAAAGTTGTTAAAGAAGAATTCCAGGTTGGATATATTTACAGTTATATAGGTAAGGTATGGTATTGATGTACTAATCTCAGTGTCTAAAAGGCCTAATTGCACCACTCAGCATTCAGGAAAAATTAAGTTCTCAATATATATGACTATATAGAGAGAGATAGAGAACAAATATATATAATGTATATGACACAAGTCTATGACGAATGACGAAACGCATCAGTGCATGACCTTACGGCGCCTGGAAGTGACGTGTGCGTGTCACTACCAGGAAGGAACAGCCCGATACTATCAACACAGTGAATGTGGTGGACGGCATTCCATACTGATTGGTAATAACACACAGTTTGATTATTCAACAACATGCCTTGAATAAACTGTTAAAACGGTATCACGCTATGTGAAGCCTTTTTTTCTGACTAAAGCATCCTGGGCAATGAGCTGTTTGAAATAACCGGACCAAATGGGAGACACCTGGCTTTTGAATTACATCCCTTCGCTGAGTGTGAACCCCTAGGGGACTGTGTTTCACGTTGTCAGGGAAGACAGACTTTCCATGCAAGCGCCCGGCATGCACGCATGCGTACTAGCACTTTAAGACACACACCTGTCACTAATAATGGAGTCAGGCAGGCTATTTAAGCAAGGCTCCTACAGAGGTTCCTTGCTGTTTGGTCTGCAGCTTCCGTGTCATTTCCTGTTTCCTGTGTGACCTCTGACTCTGATCCAGCTTGTTGTTACCTGTGAATACCTGCTGCATGTTCTGATCCCGGCTTCCCTTAGACTCTGATCCTGCCTGCTGATTCTGTCTGATGATCTTCCAGTACTACTTGGCTTGTGACCTGACCTCTATTCTGCCTAACGTCTTTGCCTGATCTGCCTGATTATTACCGACCCGGCCTGTCTGACCCTGCATCCGGCTCATCCAGCCTGCTACAGCTCCCAGCCCTGCAAGCCTGCATCTGGTACTGCTCCGTGGTTCATCCCAGCCTGCCACCAGTCAAGCATCGTGTCAGCTCATCCACCTGCTGATCACCGCTACTACAGGGACTACTGAACTGTTTACAGGCACTCATACCCCACCGTGCTCCTGTGGCTACTGTTTCACTGCCAGTAGTCCGCGAGCCGGAGTTGTACGAGAGGCCTTCCTCTGCACGTCAGGCTCACATCCCAGGTACGTAACACACGTGTTGTAGACCAGTGTTAATTTTGGAAGCAAATGTCAATTTCGTTTTAGTCTTAATCTTAGGACTAAAATGTCATTTTAGTTTTAGTCCCATTTTAGTCTTCTGCAATTGTTTTAGTTGTATTTAGTCGACTAAATCTCCAGGACATTTCTTCTAAAATCGAATCGGTGTAGTTAAATTGTAATGCATTATATAAGCATTTCACTACAGCTTCCAAACTCATTATATACTGCTGGAGTGAAAAACCTAATATGTTATTATTTATGTTATTGAGGTATGAACATGCACTATAGACCAGTGTTAATTTTGACGTCCAATTTCTATTTAGTTTTAGTCTTATGATGAGTACACACGACCGTTTTTAATGTCATGGGAAAAAAAAAAGATTTTCTCAACGTGATTCTTGTCAAGCCTGCTTTGCATACACACGATCGTGAAAGAAAAATGCTCAAGCAAAGAGCGGTGACGTACAACACGTACGACAGCACTATAAAGGGGAAGTTGCATTCGGATGGCGCCACCCTTTGGGCTGCTTTTGATGATTTCTTGTTAGTAAAAGTTTGGTGAGAGACGATTCGCGCTTTTCATTCTGTTACAGCGTGACGAATGTGCTATCTCTATTACAAACGCTAGTTTTACCAGAACGAGTGCTCCCGTCTCATAACTTGCTTCTGAGCATGTGCATTTTTTTCATCGTTAAAGCCTACACACGACCGTTTTTCACAACGTGAAAAACGACGACGTGAAAAACAACGAGAAAAAATGCATGTTTTTAATTTGTAATGGCCATTTTTTACGTCGAGAAAAATGCTCTGGTGCCTACACACGATCGTTTTTAACGACCAATTAAAAAAATTGATTTTTTCTCATCATGTTTATGCGGCATTAGTCTTTTTGACCAAAATGCATTTTAATCAACTAAAATGGAATTAAGTTAGTCGACTAAAATGTTTTAGTCGGCTTTAGTCGACAAAATTAACAGTGGTGTAGACTCTGATGGAAGGTATATGCCTATCAATCGTTAAGGCTCCATTCACACCTAGGCGTTTTTACGCCTGAAGCGCGACGCTACAATACACCGGAGGGTCGAATTTACATTGTTCTCTATGGAGACTGTTCACATCTAACGCAGAACGCCGTACGTCGATAGAACGTCGAAGGCCGAATTTCAAACAAGTCCCGGACCCTTTTTCGACGCGTGTATCGGGCGGCTTCGGCGTTCCGCATAGCCGACAATACATTGAAAAAAAACGCGGGTTAAAAACGACACGTTTTATCACCGCAACTCGTGGGACAAAACGCCTATTTTTTATCGCCGCAAATCGCCTACGCAAAGGTGTGAATGCAGCCTAAGTAGAATTCAATCCTTCACCTATCAACTGAAGTGTCTCATCACCTATCAACATACTACTGATTTCTCATATGTGTTTACATGTGAATGCTGATCATACTTCATTTATTTGATTAGAACGCTGCTTTGATTATAGGAACTTTGGGCCAGATTCAGATACTATTTATGTCGCGTATTAAGAGATATGCCGCGTAAATACTAAGAATAGCCGGCGTATCTTTTTTTTGCTATTCAGAAAAGAAGATACGCCGGAATTCTGCTAATATACGAGCGGCGTAATTCTGTTACACCGTCGTACATTAGTTGCAGTTTTACTCTGCCCGCTAGGTGGCGCTTCTGTCGTTTTACGCGTTGAATATGTAAATGAGGGATTTATGGTGAATCCCGAACGTACTTGCGGCCGGCCGTCGTAGTTTACGTCGTTTGCGTAAGTGTTATTGCGGCGTAAGGTTACCCCTGCTATAAGAGTCGTAGCCAATGTTAAGAATGGACGTCGGGACAGCGACGAATTGTACGTCGGTTACGTCGTTTGCGTAAATCGTTCAGGAATGGGGCTCGACGTTAGTTACGTTCACGTTGTTTACATTGACAAAAAGCGACGTGATTTCGCGCAAGCGCACTGGGAACGTCCACGGACGGCGCATGCGCCGTCTAAAAAAAAACGTCAATTACGTGGGTCATGATTCATTTACATGAATCACGCCCCCACTTCAGAAATTTGAATTACGCGCTGTTACGACGGGCACTTTACGCTACGTCGCCGCATATTATGGAGCAAGTGCTTTTTGAATAAGGCACTTGCCCATAATATTTGCGGAGGCGTAGCGTAAACACCATACGCTACGCCGCCGGAAAGATAGTTAAGATGTATCTGAATCTGGCCCTTTGTCTATATGGACAAAGGACTTTTTTTACTTGCGTGGTATTGATGTAACTAAGCATATTCCATATCTGCCCAATCCCCCTGGAAATTGGAAACCCCTGTATTAGGTGCCAATAGTACAGTGATCCCCGTTCCGTTTTCTTGGAATGGACAACATTCAGAGATCTCTTTTCTCAATGAATACATAGATTTGGATGACCTGATTTACTTATTACTACTCATGAACAGGAAAAAGTGTTAAAAAAATATTTTTTATACTCTTGCTTAGTCTCAAATTTCTGTGCAAGAAAAGCTGAAAATGAAATCTAAACCTGTAACTTCGATAGACCATTGCCAAGCGTGTTCCTGTCAGGTGATTCACAGCATGTGCAAGAGCAGATATGGAGAGCTAAATATTAAGCCACCTGAGCTCCACTTACATCATCCTGTACTCATTAGGCCCCCTTTACACCAGCAGACCGATCGAGTCTGCCTGTCAGTTTTTCAGGTGGACCCAATTTAAATATGACCCACCCCTTCCTGTCAAGGCCACACCCCTTGCTGTTTAAGACCCACCCTGAAATGTACGAGTGGAAACACTAGTTCTGAGGGCCTGGGGGCAGATGGTAAAAAATAAACTGAGAGGGGCTATAACCCTCCCTTACTCTATCCAAAATGAAAATAAAGTGTTTCCTATCTACTTTAAGCACAAATTTCTGAAAATTTTATGGAGAGGACTAAGAAGATATAACCATGCCAATGTTGCAGCAGAAAACATATAGAACAGTGAGAAAGGTTTGCGGTCCAGGATGATAGGACAGTCCCCCCCCCCCCCCCCCCCCACAGTTGCGGAATGTCAATTGGAAGCAGTGCGTCTGCCTTATGGGGGTGCTAGACTAATTTGCCTAACAGTGTAGCGCAAGCCGGCGGGACCCTTTCTGTGCTGCCCCCCCTGCAAAGTGCTGCCCTAGGCCTGAGCCTTGTTGGCCTAGGCCAGGATGCAGCATTGAGCACAGGCCCTATCAGTGGGTTGTTTGGCCCGTTTGGCAAACCGGCTGTCAACAAGGCCTGTGTTTGTAATTCACAGTAGAAAAAAAATCACATTAAAGGTCCAGTTCACATCTAGTCTATACACATTGTTGTCAAACAAGCCCTGACGAAGAGGACAGACTTGGACCCCCTGATACACGTTGGCTACTTTTTGGATTGTCCCCCTGACGTTTATTGGAATAAATTTGTATATGGACCTCTTAGCAGTGGTATGGTGCTTAAATGTCAGTTTTGGGTTCCAATGCTATTAATGGCAGTTCCCAAAGCTGAAGCCTTGTACACTTCTATGTCCTGTATTCTTGTTCATACAGTGTAATCCCTATTCTGTTGATGTCTCCTGTGTAAGGACAGAATGAAGTAGCTATTTTGAGACTATAATCCTAGTGTTTCCTCTTGCTTCAGCTTGTACAGCCTGCAATCAGGTGCTATTAACAGTCCAACAGACATTTTTTTTTGTACAGCCTCTGTCTTCACCCTACACTCCCAAAAATGTCTATGTGGTTGTGTCCCTGACCCAGAACAAATATTTTGCATACAAAATGCAATTCGTGAAAAAAAATTACCATCAGTAAAAGTAGAGATATTGCATCAAGTGGATGCTGTTTTCCAGTTCAGGTTAAAAAATGACAATATATTTGATTGGTTGCCACTAGCAACACGGATATTTTCCTGAAGGAAGAAGAAATACAAAAAAAACTTTAAAATACAATTTTAGTGCTTCTCCTCGCAGGCACATTTATTGGCAAAATAAAATCCGATAATTCAGAGCAGCAAAGCAGGTATAATGTAATAAAGATTTGCCCATATAGATGTCAGCTTGTGTCAATAATTAAATCTATAAATAGATTTCCATTTCAGTTTACTCCGCTGCTTACAGTTTTCAAGCTCTGGAAAATTCATGTGATGGAGCTGAAGCTTTTCGACATAATTCCGCCACCTGCTACCCCGTGTTTAATGCTTGCAGATACAGATCGCTGCTTGTTCCTGCCATCCTGTGACAGCATTCGATGGAAAAGACGTGCCTCAGGAAGTAGCAATGTATGAAGAATACAGCGCACAGCATGGAAAAGACACAAAATACACACATTATATTTATACCACTGAGAACTATCCAAAATCAACTCCAGGCATACAGTCAAATCAAAATGCTAAAAAGATGGGCCCTGGTTGAAATTATGCAGGCTCCCTGGCTATTATCGCATCAATTTTGCCAAATACTGATGAAACAAGAAAAAAAAACAAGACCAGGGAATGTATGGCATTAGTCTGTAGCTACGATTCTTCTCCCACGTTTCCATGGGAAGTCTTCAGTTCACCTTTTGTAACATGTTAGGCCCCGTACACACGAGCAAATACATCTGATCAAATCGGTCGGACAGACCGATTTGAACAGATCTGTCTGCTGGGATGTATTGGTTTGATCGTGTACACACGATCAAACCAAAATCCCAGCCGGCAGACATCGCGCTGACGTGTCGGTGACGTGTCGGTGACGTTGACGCCGCCACGTCACCGCACCAGGAAGTAAAACACTTCCGCGCATGCGTCAAATCCATTCGACGCATGTGCGAGCAGATATGTCTGCTGGTTAGCGTACTAACCAGCAGATATATCGGTCCGACGGGTTCCCAGCCGACAGATTTCAAAGCATGCTTTGAAATCTGTCGGCTGGCCAAATCCGTTTGTTTGCCCGTACACACGATCGAATCTGTCTGCTGAAACGGTCTGGCAGACCGTTTCCAGCAGACAGATTTGATCGTGTGTACGCAGCCTTACATGTTACACCCATATTCAGCTGTGTCTGTGAATAACTCACAGCCTCAGAGAACATACAGGATTCTGTTTTGTAATATGAGCTGTGATCTCACTTACACAAAGATATTGATAAACTAGAACAAGTCCAAAAATGGTAAAAGGTCTGGGGGATAAAACATATCAGGAGAGACAATACTTGTGTCTAAAATTGTTAGACTAAAAATTGAGGGTCTGTCAGAAACCATGAATCAGACAGAGACAGAAGTACAGTTAAACCACACTTGTTTAATAATAATAATAAAAAGATAAACAGTAAGCATAGTCAAAACATAGCCAGAGTTCAGGAACTGGATCGGATACTCAGACAAGCCAAAGGTCAGGGAGTCAGAGATAAACGTAGCAGAACAGCAAGCAGGATCAGGAGCCAGAAGGGATGTTAGCCAAGCAAAGTCTTCAACAGGAACTAAAAAGGAAGTCTCTGTGATGTTGACCAAGGCGAAAGCAGACAGCAAGTGAACTGGAAGGCTTAAGTAGGCAGGACTGACGAGCCAGATCATCAACAGGTGAGTCACTGTGGAGAGATAGGATCTGGCAAATAGCCAAAAGCTGAGCGGCCTGCTCAGAGAAGGAAGGGCTAAGCCCAACCCTGACAGGGTTGTCTTATACATGGAAGTAAGTCGAGGTGAGAACCGCGTGGTTGTAAAACTGCCCATACCTAATCTTTGCAAGCAGGCTTCCTCCAATCACTAGCCTCCATTTTCAAGCAAAACTACCGATAGCTTGTCACTGCAAACAGGCTTCCGCCGATCACAAGTCTTATGTAACTGATGTCAGCCGATGCTGAACAAACCAATTGGAACACATCCTGTTGAAGGTGGAGAGTGTGTATGTAGTGCGTAGATGAGGATAATCTCACATACCGTATTTTTCGCACTATAAGACGCACTTTTTCACCCCCCAAAAACGGGGTGAAATGTCCCTGCGTCTTATAGTGTGAATACTGACTGACCAGGCACTAACCCCCCCCGTCGCAACCGCCGCCGTTTTAAAATCCCTCTCTCCTTCTCTATGAAGGAGAGATGACAGAAATGTGCGGCACATCTTAGCAGGGGCATACCAAGAGGGAGCGGGGGGAGACGTTTTTCCCCGGGTGTCAAAACATGGGGTGTAGTAGTGGTGCTATGATGTCAGTAGCGGTGCTATGGGGGTGCGCTCTGCACCCAGGTCGGGTGTCACCCGCCAGAGGTGACACCATCCTGAAGGCAGTGAGAGCTTTTGCTTTTTTTTTTCAGCTGAACCCCCCCCGCCTCCCGACGCCATGGTCTAGTCCTGTCTGACTTCCTGCTCCTTCCCCCACAGCTGCTGCTGTAAACGATGTCCCCAGTCCTCATTTCTAGCCGTTTCCTGGGTACATCTGAGCCAGCCAGAGGGGATTATAATGGCAGTGTCCTCCACTGCCTGAGATGAGCCCTTGATAAGGGGGTGGGAGGTGTGAGCTGGTATGGTATCCATTGCTCATCACCTGAGCTAATGTAATATAAGAGGCTTAAGGGGTGTTTGTGTCTGCCCTGCTACCCTGAGCTGATCTGAGAAGGGGGGGGGTTGCTGTGTCCACCACCACCACCAGATATAGTGTAGCTGAGCTGATTTAATAGATGGGATGGTATTGCTGTGTGTCCACCACCCACCTATAGTAGTAGTATAATAATAAAAAAAAAATAGTACACCATTTGGTTCAGAATATTTATTTTTCTTGTTTTCCTCCTCTAAAACCTAGGTGCGTCTTATGGTCAGGTGCGTCTTATAGAGCGAAAAATACGGTATATAGACAGTGACTTAGAAGACAGCAGGGATGCAATAGAATTTGAAGAAACTGATATGTTAGGAACCATGAAATAGACAGAGACAGAAAACACAGTAAAAATCACACATTTTAATAAAATGGTAAAAATGGTACAACTGGTAAACGTAGTCAAAACATAGCCAGGGTTTCGGAAGCCAAATTGGGTAGTCAGAACAAGCAAGGAAATCAGGAAGACAGAGATCAGCAGAGGCAGAGGCAGTAGACAGGTTTAGGAACTAGTTGGGACATCAGCCAGACAAGTCTTTAACAGGAACACAGCAGAGAGTCCCTAGATATGTTGACCAAGGCAAAGGCATTGAAGAAATTAACCAGGCAATTTTAATAGCCAGAAGAAGCTAGCTGTAAGCTTGACTGACGAGCAGGAGATGAACAACAGAGGTGAGACACTGTGGAACGATGAGTACCGGCAATTAACCAACAGCTGAGCAACCTGAGCACAGAGAAGGAAGGGCTGAGAGACCAGCCCTAACAGTCTGAAACTAATAGTGATGAAGAAGTAAGCAGTAATGGAACAGAGGCTGAATAAAGTGGTATGCTCAAAGCTAAATTTGATGCATAATACCATAGTACTGGTATGTAGAAGTTAGCTAATAACTGATTTCAAAATGAGTTTAGTTTTATGTTTAAAATATTGATTTCTTAATTTTGTGTTGGAAAAGTGGGGGTCTTATACATGGGGGTGTCTGGAGGAAAGAAGGGAAAGGGAAGACATGATTGAAACCTTTAAATACATCAAGGGGGTGAACATGACCCCAAACTAACTGGAGGAAAGTTCAAAAATAGTTGTATTATTCAGTATTATTTTACTGAAAGGGTAGTTGATGCTTGGAATAAACTTCCAGCAGAGGTAGTGAAGCAGTCAACAGTAAATGGCTTCAAACATGCTTTGGACAAACATAGCTCTATACTCATATAAAATAAGTTAATAAAAAAGTTAAAAAATAAAATGGGCAGACTCGATGGAACTACTAGGTCTTTTTCTGACACCACTTTTCTATGTTTCTAAAAAAAACTAACATGTCACAAGTCTCATCCTCCCTCTACCCAAAGTAAAAAAAAAAAATGGCCTTTAAAAAAATGTTTTCTATTAGGCCAGTAACGATGTATATATAAAGCATTCTTGTGAACCTCAACTCTTTTCAATTGTCATCGGATGAATCAGAAGAAGATGGACGACATCTACTGTACAAGTTAAATATTATGAACACTTTTATTCCTCCCTGGCAGATGCGCTGACCGTGTTCTGCAAATCAGACAGAATTATGTCTGCAAAGCTCTCGGTGGGACTTTTGCAGGAGAAAAACCAAGCTGTGACAGGACTTCTTAATCTAAATTTAGCACCCAGGTTGCCAGAAACGGCAGCAATTGAACCTGCGAAATGCGTGTCCCTTCTGCAGGGAGATAATGAATGTCGCTATTAGTGGCATTACGGCCTCCTTGGTGGTTTCAGATTCTGAGATTCTTCGCACATACAAAGGACACGGCCGGAGTTGAAGCTTGATGGGCTATAATAAGATTCCTTCTATCTGGCCTGAAATTAATAGCACAGCTAAGAGCGCTGAAGTGCATATTAAACGGTAACCGCCGTGTATTTTCTGTTAGTTGTTATTACAGGAGTTATTGAAGTGTCTTTCTTTTAGATTTCATGCTGTTCTACATTTCCAATAGGTTATTTCCTATATAGACAAATGGTGAATTCTCCCTCTAGTGGCCCTTTCTTTATCAGGCAGTGTAGCAAGTATATTTGGGAGTAACCGCAAATATAACAGAATAGGCCACCCAGAAATAGTGTTACTTTTCTCCACTGAAGCACATCAGACAGAAACACTGTTATCTATTGGGACACAGACTGCAGTGACCATGACAAACAGATCTAAATCTACCAAAGCCCACACGAAAAAAGTGATTGTTGTTCTTCAACCAGCTGGACTTTTTATTCCCACAGTGTGCTCCTCACCCACCTCAACAAAAAAACCTTATGGAGGTCCTAATGTTTACCCACTAACAAAAAGTTTTGGGTGGAATTTAATTTAAAAATGATCTGTAAAGTGCTGAAATAGTAACCAGCAGGTTTTTTTTTCAGGGGGAACTTGGGGGAACTCAGTTCCACCACCTCTGGCTCAGACCCTTTGGTGCCTGCTCACCACAGTCTGGTTTCTGTGTTTACAAGTGACAGCTCTGCAGTCTGTGTGTAACCCCCTAAACTCTGCACTCTAGAATGTATTGCAATCCTGGTATTTAATGCACCGTTAAGACCCTTCTACTGTTTGTGAAATCTGAACGGGTCGTGGTTGAGTTCCTGCACCTATTGTCTGAGAAAAAAAGCTCTGGTAACCAGTATATACTGTGCTATATGGTTCCTTCATTCACTACTTATTGTAGCTGGAGTTACACTTTACGTGTGCACTTATCTTGTTTGCCCGGTTCCCTTAAACTAACCTAACCTACCTCCCCCTCCACAGATGCTATCTTACCTCAATCAAATGACGGTGGCTATGCTGTTTATTTACATCCAGCAGTGAAGGTATTCCAATTTTCCAGTATTAATACTATCTCTATTTTTCTGAGGGCACACAAACCTTTCAGTAAACAGACCGACCATTAGGCCTACTGTCCAGAAATGTTATGTTTTTGAAGGTTTTGGACCCTATGCTATCCTTGCTAAACTCCTGGAGCATTCTTATTGTGGGTTTCATAAATGACTTTCTATTGAGGGAACAGTCTTCTTAAACTCTTACTACTAATGTGATTCAGACTGTCCAGACCCTGTAACCAACATTGCTTGTAATGTCTAGGTTTTGTACTTAATATGGCCCAAGATACTTCCCCAAAAAACCTTCCCTGCTCCCAGACTTTAACTCTACAGTCCAGGAGGCATCCAACTCTTCTACAGTTCTGCATGAGAGTTCTGGACTCTATGGTAGCCTCCCTCAAAGCACTGCCATTTCAATTTTCAGACCCCTACAACATAGGATCCTGTCCTCTTGGAATAAAAAAAGTTCAGTCTCTAGACAAACGTACTCGCTTGATGCCCAAGAAAAGATAATCCCTGGAATAGTGGTTCAGGAATCCAGCCCTGGAGTTGATAAAATGCTTCCTCCCACTGTCTTGGAATATCTATCATCAAAATGATTGTCAGGTTGGCGGGCTGGGGAAGAGTCCTAGACACTTTGTCAGCACAAGGGACTTGAGAGAGAAAATGTGTCTCCCTCAACAATCTGGAGCTACAAGCAATTTGGTTGACCCTGCAACACTGGACACCTTGAGTGAAGCCCATTTGATCAACATTCAGTCAAACAAGCCCACAGACGTGGCCTACATTAGTCACCAGAAAGGAACCAGAAATCTTACTGTGACAAGAGAGCTTGAAAGGTTTTTAGCCTTGGTAGACCTACTCATTCCATCCCTATTTGCCATTCACTTTTAAGGTATGGACATTTGGCAGGCAGACTACATTGGCCAAGAGCACCTGGAGCCAGGGAAATAACCTTACACCCAGAAGTGTTTCAGGGCCTACAGTATGTCACCTGCTCTTCCAGATCGATCGATCTTCTATCTTAATGTCAAGTTTATCGCTTTAATATCATGCCTGTTGAAGGACAGATCTTGCGGGACAAAGGTCCCTCTGAGTCATGAATTACTATGCTTTTAAATGCTTGAAAATCTGCCTTTTGTAGGGTCTACCATCTTGTTCACCATGTGAACAAGCAAACTATCGCTTGTGAAATGCGTCTACCATTGCCTGTATTTATCTGACCCTTTTGACAATAAAGATGACATCAAGATAAATTAGAGTACGACCAATTTCTTGTTTTATACACCTGGTGTGAGTATAAACATTTTACCCCAGAAAATGCTCCTTTTTTCAGTCTAGTTTAGACTGGCCTTGGGTACCATCAAATCTTGGTCCTTGGGATCACATTTCAAAGAAAATAACCTGCTAACCTCCTATTCTTTGGGCAAGACTTTTGTATAGGTATAGTCCATACATAGTTCATTTTGTGAGTTCTAAATTTGGTTCTTTCGGCTCAAAGACAACTGAACCTCTTTTCACTCTTACGCACAAGGTTGCATGTTTTGCATCTGAGCTGGCAGCCTTATCCTGTAAATAACCATTTTTGGTCTTACACAAGGCTAAGCTAGTATTGAAACTTAAAGCCCCCTTCCTTCTTTAGATGGTTTTGGCCTTTCACCCCATCCAGGACATTGTCTTTTTTTCTGTCCGGCTTCAGTACATCAAAAATAAACTTTACTGCCTAGATGTGATTCATGCTGTACAAGTTTTTCTCCTAGCTAATGCTTCCATTGGAAAGACTGATTCTATTTTTTGTCACCCAGGGTAGTCCCTATTCATCCTGACTCTTTTTGTCATCCTCTGACTTCCTGATTTTGCTTTCCAATTTTTTTTTATGGCTCAGATAGATCATTGTTCATGTAACGTTGTCAGAGAGGCAGGCTATTTTTTGCAAAACAGCCTATGCCACCACCCTGTCACCCACGAGAGACAATGCAGACATCAGATCATTGGAGAGGCGGTAAGTAAATCTCCACCTCAGTTAAGACACACTCTACTATGTCTGCGAGTGCCTCTTGGGCTTTTAAACATCAATTTGTTCACAAAATTGGCAAGGCTGCCTCTTGGTTTTCTACTCACAATTTTTTTTAGGTGAATGTTCAGGCTTCGCCTGATGCCAGCTTCAGGCATAAGGTCTTTCAGGCAGCTCTTTGGGCTGCAGGCTGCCCCAGTTTTATTCTGTTTATGTTTTTGGCCACATTGGTGTTTTGTTTGCTGTGTTACCTAACCTCGTCAGTTGGATTGCTTTTGGACTGATCTGGACTTAGCTATGTGTTCCATAGGCCCCATTCACACCTCAGCATTTTGTAGCTTGAAGCTCAAAGCTCCAAAATGCTGGAGGACAAAAAAATTATACTCTATGGAGTTAGTTCACATCTCCACTACAAGTCGCCTTTGTTCCACAGAAATGCATGGAAATGCTTTATTTGAGCGTTTTAGTGCGTTGTAATGCGTTTTGAGCATTTTTCTGCTCAAATGCAATAATGAAATGAAAATGATTAATAATTATAATAAAATGCATAATGGAAATAATAATAAGGGTAAATAAACTGCATACATAAATAAAATAGATACTGTAAATAAGTAAAATAATAAATAAATAAACAAATAAATAATACAAATATATTTAAAAAACAACTAACCCTAACCCCTAACCCAATAAAATGAATAAATTAGTAAGTAAATAAATAAGTAATAAATAAATAAATGAACCTTTTACCCCGACCTTTAACCCCTAACACTTAATTAAGAAATAATAAATAAGTAATAAAAGCTGATGAAAAAGCTGAACAACATAGTAACAAATGATGTTCAAAAAAATGGGCATACAAACGCTCGAAAAATCGCCTAAAAATGGGAAGCTCAGGTGTGAATGCAGTCTCAATGAATGATAAAGAAAAGAAGATTTTCTTTGTACTTACCATAAAATCTGTTTCATACCATAAAAATGTCCCACCCCTCTGTGTTTGTGATCTACTCATAAGTACTAGTTTTGCTTACGAATATTCGCATTGCGAATATTCGTTAGGAATATTGCATATTCGAGTATTCGCGAATAACTCAAATATCGCGGCGAATATTCGCTATTGCGAATATTCGTATTTTTTCAAATTTATTTTTAAAACAGATCACATCCTAGTGATCTCCATTGACGTCTAAAAGCATTGCTGGTATGATTAGAGACCCTGGGCCGAGTAGCTGAGGCGATCCTTTTATGTTGCCGAATATTCGCAATGCGAATATTCGTATTACGAATATTCGCGAATACTTTCTCTGCCCTTCTTTTGCATCAGAGCCAATCAGAGTTCTCCTGCCACAGTTGTCAGAGGTTAACAACCTCCATAGCAACCAATAGCAGTATTTCAGTGCAGATTCACAAGGTGGCTAGAGAGAGTGGTGGAGTGGAGAGTGTTTCTGTGCGTTTTTCCTGTGTATTGCGATCTTAGAGCTTAGCATTGTGCTTCCTATAGGAAATGATCTCCGTTTTCGCGTGTTGTTTGCGCGCATGCGCATGCGCAGACGAGAATTTCGCAATCAATTTCGCATTCGCATTAGCGAAATTTCGCATTCGCATTAGCGAAATTTCGCAAAAAAATTTTTTGATAAAATATCACGAATATTCGATATTAACGAATATTTCACAAATATTCTTCTATATATACGTGAAATATCGCAAAATCGAATATGGCGTATTCCGCTCAACACTAATAAGTACTGCTTTTCTACAAAATTGAAGCATATTGGGAGTGAGAGCGGTTCTATCTGGCTGGCCAACGGCATGGCAAGGTTAATTCCTCACTGTGGTACAGCAATATACTTGGACCACTGTCCTAATTTCTCCCACAAATTCTATAGAAAACCACTAACAGGCACACTATACCACATGCATTATGCACCCTTTTTGTTCAGGAGAAATGATGCAATGTCATTTGTAGGGTCAGAATGGAATTTTGTTCATATGATGCAAATTTGGCCACAGTTGACTGATGGGGCGATGTATTACCTATTTATGTCAAAACTTCTCTTTGAAAAAAGACACATATCCAAGGCTTAACCAAAATAATTTGCTGCTTGAACACCTCAGGTGTAAAAGCCATTTTCTTGTGCTTGCAGAAAATAATTATTCCAGTCTCTTCCTTTGTCCTACTTTACCAAGACTTAGAGGAACCACATCATTAATTGCTGATGGCAGATACTTCCTAATGGCCTAATTTGGAATTTTCTAGCTAATAAATTCTTGGTTCCCCCAGCAGGTAATGAAGTGTGTATGCAAAGATCATTCCATAATAAGCAGCCAGTGAGCACACAGATGCAATTCAGATCTCTTGCAAAAGACGGAGGACCTGTCCAGACAAGATAGAAATAATTAAAGCAGGAAGGAGGTGACATTTCATGTATGTAAGCGCTGTAATTGCACTCAGAATATTTCACAAGGGTATATGGGGAGGAGAAGGATTTAGCTGGAGTAAAAAAAAACCCTCAGGGAATGTTCCCAAGGACTTGTATGAAATAATAGGTTTCGAGATTCTGAATTTCATTTACTCCACTTCTGCAAATTCCAAAAAAGTTGAATACAGCAGGGAGGATGATAAGTGTAATGTTGGCCTGCGCTTTATTTCATAGGGCTGCAAATCCCAGGAGCCTTGCAGTCAGTACGCCAAAAAAATCCTGCCTGGGCCTTACCACTGGGAGCTATTAGAGTGATAAAATGACGGCAGATGAAGAGCCAGCAGTCCATCTCATCTCATGGAGTCCAAGGAAGAGTATTAATAATTCAATTACATCTCCCTGGAATCCTTACCACTTAAAGAAAAACTGTAGCACAGTCTTAGTACCTTGAGTCACCATGCAATGTAAGTTTGCTGTCACTTTTTTTGATTGCTGTTTCATATTTTGATTATTGTCTTTCACAAACAGAATTGTTAATACTCCCTCTAGTGCTCAGCTGCATTTCAGGAGATGTGATCAGTCATTGGCTCCCATTGTAAGCCATTGGCTCCCACTGCTGTCAATCAAATCATGTGAGGAGGGAGCTGGGGCCTGAGCCATGGGGGTTTGTCAATAGATGAGCACAGCCCAGTTCGAGCCCACATGTGTGCCACCATAGGAAACAACTTACAATTTGTGTCACACTTTGAAGAGGAGGATCAAAATCATTGCACAGAGCAGGTAACATGTTTGTTATTATAAAAAAAATTAAAAAAAAGATGTACAATTACTTTAACCCTGTGTCACCATAAGGGGTCAGGCTTGGAGATCAGTAGCAATAGCACTAGAGAGGATCAACCAACCAGCTTAATAAGTACACAAGCAGGTCATCCTAATGGAAGACATGGGAGTGTAGGGTCTAAGCACTAAGCGGTATTCATCATAGCTCCTGATGGGTTTTGCTGCATGTTAGTACCAGGTCACGGTCCTCTGGATCATCCTTTAGGACAGGGGTAGGCAACCTTGGCCCTCCAGCTGTGGTGAAACTACACATTCCATCATGCCTCTTCCTCTAGGAGTCATGCGTGTGATTGTTAGGTTCTTGCAATGTCTCATGGGACTTGTAGTTTCAAAACATCCGGAGGGCTGAGGATCCCTATCCATGCTTTAGAAAGGTGAGTAAGCCGGGGTCCAGAAGCAAATATAGCAGGTAGGGAACAAGCAGAAGCACAATCAGTAAACAAGCCAAAGGTCGGTAACAAGTGGTTGCAGTTTGGGATCAAGCAGAAGCGAAGCTGCGAAAGAAGCAAAAGGTTGGTAATGAGTGTTAGTGGAGATAAGAACAGCTGTGGGTACCCAAAGGAGCAAGCTATTGTCTGGAGAGAGCACAATAATCTGGTAAGCAGGAAGTGCAAAAGCATGGCTTAAATCAATAAGTTCATGGGAGGAGCAAAAAGTTAAATTTTAGTCTCATCTGACCAGAGCACCTTCTTCCAGATGCTTGCTGTGTTCCCCACATGGCTTCTCGTAAAGTGAAAACGGGACTCCTTATGCATTTCTTTCAACAATGGCTTTCTTCTTGTCACTCTTCCATAAAGGCCAGATTTGTGGAGTTCATGACTAATAGTTGTCCAGTGGACAGATTCTCCCACCTGAGATGTGGATCTCTGCAGCTTCTTCAGTTACCATGGGCCTCTTGGCTGTTTCTCTGATTAATGCTCCTCTTGTCTGGCCTGTCAGTTTAGGTGGACGGCCATGTCTTGGTAGGTTTGCAGTTGTCCCATACTCTTACCATTTTTGGATGATGGGTTGAACAGTGCTCCTTGAGATGTTAGAAGCTTCTGATATTTTTTTTATAACCTAACCCTGCTTTGAACTGCTCCGCAACTTTATCCCTGACCTGTCTGATGTGTTTCTTGGCCTTCGTGATGCTGTTTGTTCACTAAGGTTCTCTAACAAACCTCTGAAGGCTTCACAGAACAGCTGTATTTATACTGAGATTAAGTTACACACAGGTGGACTCAATTGACTAATTAGGTGACTTCTGAAGGCAAATGGTTCCTCTAGATTTTAGTTAAGGGTATTGGAGTAAAGAGGGCTGAATACAAATGCACGCCACACTTTTAGGATATTTATTTGTAAAAAAAATAATTAAAACCATTTATCACCATCCTTCCACTTCACAATTATTATCACATAAAATACCAAAAAGATACATTTACCTTTTTGGTTGTAGCATGACAAAATTTGGAAAATGTCAAGGCGTATGAATACTTTTTCAAGGCATTGTAAAAATCCTGCTCCAAAAAAAAAAAAGTTAAGAAAGATAAAAAAAAAAAAGGTTTTAATTAAACAAACATTTAGTGGGGGTTTCTAAATTTGACTGCAAAGGTGGAAATACATTTTAAAGCTAAACTTTGGAAATTAGGCAAAATAAATCATTGACAGATATATTTAAAGGAACACTAAAGGTTATTTTTTCATTAGATCAATTGATTGCTGTAAGCTAGAGCATTTAGATATCACTTACCTCATTTTTCCTTTTGACCTCCAAAATACAGTAATCCAGGTTTGAAAATGCCATTTCCTGTCTCTCCTCTTCTTTCTTTCCACCAGCATCTGAGCCGTTTTGCATGGTGGAAAGCAGAATGTGCTCACCCCCTCCCTATGACTACAGCCATGCGTGAAGATTCTCTCTTATCCCTCACAGGCATGGAGGCTAAGCCTAATGGGAACTGTAGTTCCCATTAGGCCGTGATGTAGCAAGAATGAATGCGCACTGCAAACCAGGAAGTCAGTGAGAATAACGATTGAGGAGTGACAGAGGTGAAAAAACCAGCTCGATTTCAACAGGTATCAAACTAGTTATAATGCAAAACATTACTTTTTACTTTATCAGCTACTGTCAGACTTTAATTTAAGAGGAAAATATTTTTGTCTTTACAACCCCTTTAAGGAATCAGTTTATAGCCATATTTATGGCATTTACTGTTCAGACCAAGTGGCAGCGCTTCAGACACCGAGACTCTTATTCACCATGGACATGTCTGGTAGTCTGGAACCCATTCTGATACCCAGAAAATAACAGACTGCACCATTTCATATAAGTTTTATTTAACCACAGACATCAGCCAGTGTGTCCCCACCTGAAAACCACCCCCACTGACGCGCTTCATCCCCAGAGCCTTAATCATAGAGATACAATCATAATCACGACATGATTAATGCAAAGCAGTGAAGATAAGAAAAATAAAACGCATTTCTAATTTCCAATATTCCACTCTGCTTGAAGGATCCTGTTGACTTGGTCCCAATTCTTCTACAATGACAGCTTCTGGCGAAGAAATCCATATCAAGGTGAAAAGCAGCAATAAAAGTGTAAATTATGGGGGAGTGATTTACATCCTCAGCAATTACCTGTGTTTGTTGTGGGTAGCTAAAAGATTTGATTCGGCGATCATCTTAATTTTTCATGTTCGTGTTTGCCAACTACAGCGCCACAAATCACAACCTCTCCTGAACAAAGAGAAGGAAGAGAGGGCAATTAACACATTTGTGTCTCTCCACATGAAATATACTGCAAGTGTTTATCCCAAACAATTTGGAAATGATTATTTGTTTGTCACTGCAATTGCTCCGGAGATGGAGGAGGCTTTACTAATTATAACCTGTTGAAAGTGAATGATGTCTTGGCTGGACTTATGAAGTCTCTCGTGCTACAGCTAAATTCAGAAAAATAGTCCAGCTGCAAGCTGATTGGATGGATTCATCTGATGGTTCCCTCCTGCTTTCCTCACCCTACAGACATGGATTTAGGACACTGACATGTGCCTATATTTTTAAAGAGAACTTATCCCCGGTAAATACCCAATAGGCAGGTGTTTTAATGTATTTTTTTTTATCAGACTACATTTATGTGAACGCGAGTTAGACCCCTTCACACTGGAGCAGTTTGCAGGCGCTATTGCGCTAAAAATAGTGACTGCAAACCGACCCTAAACAGCTGCTGTTTGTCCAGTGTGAAAGCTCGAGGGCTTTCACACTGGAGCGGTGCGCTAGCAGGACGGGGAAAAATTTTTTGCAAGCCGCATCTTTGGAGCGGTGAAGGAGCGGTGGGACAGCACGGCAGAGACGTATTGTGGGCGGTTTTAACCCTTTCTCGGACGCTAGCGGGGGGTAAAAGAGCCCCGCTAGTGGCCAAATAGCGCTGCAAAATTAGCGATAAAGCGCCGCTAAATATAGCAGCGCTTTACCACCACCGCACCTCCCGCTACAGTGTGAAAGGGGCCTTTGGGACTTTGAGATTGTAAGCTCCTTGAGGGTAGGGACTGATGTGAATGTACAATGTATATGTAAAGCACTGCGTAAATTGACGGTGCTATACAAGTACCTTAATAAAATAACATTTTACAAAACAATAGTGGATATAAGAAAAATCAAGGTGTCATTTGAAATTGGGTAGAATATTCATACTTAGACATATGTTTTTGTATAAAATATAAATATATGTAACATATAAATCCTTTAAAATATTCCATATTCCTCTGCAAGTTTAAAAAAATTAAGTAAAATAAATGTTACACTCTTTAAAAAATAAACAGGGAAAAAAAAAAACATCATTGCTGGCCTTCGTTTCTGGGGTTTCTTGGTTGTCATTCTGTACCTTTGACGTCTGTAGTTTCTCAGTCACTGATCTAGGAAAAAGTATAGAAGTTCTGATTTCTCTCCGACTGTCCTGATCTACAAACTTATTAGGCCGCGTACACACAATCAGTTCATCCGACGAGAACGCTCCGAAGGACCGTTTTCATCGGTTAACAGACAAAGCCAACTGACGGTCTGATGTGCCTACACACCATCGATTGTGTCAGAACGCGGTGACGTAAAACACACGACGTACTGAAAAAAACGAAGTTCAATGCTTCCAAGCATGCGTCGACTTAATTCCGAGCATGCGTGGCCTTTTGACCGATGCCTTTGCATACTAATGATCGGTTTTGACCCATCGGTCAGGCATCCATCGGTTCAATTTTAAAGCAAGTTCTCTGTTTTTGGACCGAAGGACAACTGACCGATGGGGCCTACACATGATTGGTTTGGACCGATGAAACTGAACTTCAGTCCGTTTTCATTGGTTTTGACCGATCGTGTGTACGCGGCCTTAAAGGTCAGTGACTCAAAATATTGGAACCAAAAGGTTAGTATAACAGGTATATCTAAAACTAAATTTCTACTTAGTAAATCAACAGCCCAGATGGGAGAACAGTCCATTAGAGGGGAGCTGCATTACAAATGTAAAAATTGTGCAGGTAACCCAAACAAGAGTAACCTATCAAGTAAGGGAAAGATGAAATGTGTAGTATATACAGAGCTTTTTTTCTCAGAAAATAGGTACAGGAACTCAACCACGACCCGTTCAGATTTCACAAACAGTAGAAGGGTCTTAAAGGGGCATTAAATACCAGAATTGCATTACATACAGAGTGCAGAGTTCAGGGGGTTACAAAGCTGTCACTTGTAAACACAGAAACCCGACTTCTGTGTTTACAAGTGATTGTGGTGAGCAGGCACCAAAGGGTCTGAGCCAAAGGTGGTGGAACTGAGTTCCCCCAAGTTCCCCCAGAAAAAAAGCCCTGAGTATATACAGTAGGGAATTCATATACAGAATACGGTAACATGATTGCTACTCTACAATGCTTGAGATGTAACCTTGTAATTGTGCTATGCTCTGACCATGATAGTTTTTTGTTAAAGCAGAAGTCCCAATAAAAATGATCAGCCTATTCAAGGAAAAATTTAATAACAGCTTTTTCTGCTTACTTAAAGCGGAACTAAACAGAATCTGAGCTCTTCAACCTCAAAACGCTATTTAATTCATTTTTATTATTCAAAGCATACTTGCCCATCCATGTCTTCATGCTTTATTTTGTTGGGAAATCACCTTGAAAAATGCCTCCTTAGCATTTCTAGCCACGGTCATCTTGATTTGAGTAAGGGAAGACAATTCATGTAGCATTTAAGTTGTGAAATCTAGCTGCCTTAGCTCAGGCATGCAGGCAGGAGGGTGATTTTAGCTGAGAAAGCCCTTTCTCCCCATAAGAAGAACAAAAATGCCTATGAAGACTTACGGGATGCATAACTTCAATTTAGCTTAGGCCAGAAACCAGGAAGCATCTGAAGATGTAAAAAAAAATAAAAGTTTAAAACAAGTAAACATAAAAATTTGAAATCCGAAAATTCGGAAATCCAAAAATTCGGAAATCCGAAAATTCGGAAATCCGAAAATTCGGAAATCCAAAAATTCGGAAATCCGAAAATTCGGAAATCCGAAAATTCCGAAATCCAAAAATCTAAAAATCTTTATTTTAATAGTTATCAATAGCTATTGTTAGTAAACTAGTTTTAACTTCAGATTTAGAATTTTGGGGTTTTTGTTCTTATTTATAGATTTTCTCATTTCCGAATCCGAATTTCCAAATTTATTTTTTTTGGATTTTCAAATTTTTGAAAAAATGTGTTAACCCCCCTGCCGGTAAACCCGAGCGCGACTCGGGTTGGATTTTTTAGGTAAATAGCGATATCCACGAGTCGCGCTCGGGGTCAATATGCAGAGCCTGCAGCGCGCGCTGGCTTACCTTGGATCCAGGCGGGGTACTGTACTTACCTTGTCCCTGGATCCAGCGATGCATCCCCGCTGTGTGAGCGAGTGGCGTCCTCCATTCGACTCACACAGTGCCCGCGCGCCGCCGATCTCCGTTTCCTGCGACGTAACGGCGCACGGGGGCGGAGACCGGCGGCAAATTCAAAAATGTAAACAAACACATTACATACAGAATACTGTAATCTTATAGATTACAGTACTGTATGTAAAAAATACACACCCCCCTGTCCCTAGTGGTCTGCCCAGTGCCCTGCATGTTCTTTTACATAATAAAAACATTTTTTTTCTCCCTGCAAACTGTAGATTGTCCATAGCAACCAAAAGTGTCCCTTTATGTCAAAAGTGATTTTAGAGCAGCTAGAAAACAGCGATAATAAATTAGAATCACTTGCAGAATTGAGCGTTAGCGATTTGTGGGAAAATTCGTCATAAAAAAATAAAAGTAATGACAGCGACAATTCTGCAACTGAGCAAATTTCAGTGATTTTGATTTGATTACATTAGTGAATAATTTTTATTATAATTACATTATTATTTGTTATAATTATTTATAGTTATTTATTATATTATAATTTTATGATTTTGTGTTTCAAACTTTATCATACCCGGGATGTCTACTAGACTCTGGTTTGGACAAATTTAAGCGAGTTATTCCTAAAAATTGCAGGCCTACAGTATAAAATGCAGAATTTCCATGCAAAATAATTGTACCGCTTTTGGTACGTAATTCCAGACAGAATCATACCGCCAGGGAGGTTAAAGAGGAGATTCAGCGGCCGTTCCTTTTTTTTTTTTTTTTACAACTATGCACACAATAAAATAATCGCAATGTTACACTCACTGTTTTGGTGATTTATCTCCCCCGATGTCAGGTTTCCTTAAAAAAAAGAATACCGCCGGTTTCATCTTGCTTGTGGGCATGTGAAGCCCACAAGCATTAACTTCCTGGTTCCACTGCTCGATCCTGCGCATTCTCAGTTCTCATTCTCAGTTGTAATGACGCGGAGCGCCGTAAACTGAGCAGGTTGCCATCACAAGTAGTGTTGCTCACGAATATTCGCATTGCGAATATTCGCTACGAATATTGCATATTCGAGTATTCACGAATATCTCGAATATCGCGGCGAATATTCGCTATTTAGAATATTCGCATTTTTCAAATATCGCAATAAATTTCGCAAAAAAACGCAATCAATTTCGCAATCGCGAATTTCGCAATCGCGAATTTCGCTAATGCGAAATTTTGCGATTTTTTTTTTTTTTTTTTATAAAATATCACGAATAATCGTAAATATCGAATATTCGTGATATTTTATTAAAAAAAAAATCGCGAAATTTTGCATTAGCGAAATTTCGCATTGGCGAAAATTCGCAATTTTTTTTTTTTATAAAATATCACGAATATTCGATATTAACGAATATTCGCGACCGCATATGTGAAATTTCGCTTTTTTTTTTTTTATAAAATATACCGAATATTCGTAAATATCGAATATTCGTGATATTTTATAAAAAAAAAAAAAAAATCGCAAAATTTCGCATTAGCGAAAATTCGCATTGGCGAAAATTCGCAATTTTTTTAATTTTTTTATAAAATATCACGAATATTCGATATTAACGAATATTCGCGAATATTCTTCGAAATATTCGCGAAATATCGCGAAATCGAATATGGCGTATTCCGCTCATCACTAATCACAAGGGGCGACGGTGGCGAAAGTTGTGATGGCAACCAAAAATATACATAGGCCAGTACGGGGAGGGAGAGCAGACGATCTTGCGAGATTTTGCAGTGGCGATCCGCACTGACAGTGCGCCGCCAGGGAAAAAGTTCCACAATGAAGACAAATTAGAAGGTAAATACAGTGTGGTAAGATGTGGTATATACCATAGTACATACACTCACCGCGCCACTAGAAAAAACAGTGAAGCAGCTGACACAACTAAATGATCAATTTAGCAAACATAGAATATACAAAAAGGAATGTGTAGCGCTAAATATAAAGTAAACAAGCAAATAATGACATAAGCAAAAAAATTATGGTAATAACCACCAAGGGTGCACTTAAAAAACACAAAGTGTCTCTGAAATCGTGAAGGTAGTGATGTCCAGGTAAATCAATTGATAAAGTGACTGGGTGCAAGTGAGATCCAAATAGTCCACCACCGTAATTAAAACTGAGGAGGCTTACCAGATGAATAGTGACCATCATGACAATTCCCATGAAGATGTTTGTGAAACGAAACGCGTCGGGCACCGATTGACCCTACTGCTTGTATTCTTATATGTGAAAGAAAAAGGAATGAATGAATTTGTGCCACAGACAACTTAAATAGGTAATATAGTGATGGTTAAATAATTAAGTAATTAAGTAATTAGTTATAGTGGCAGCCCCTGCATAGAAAACACACCTAGATGGGAATGAGTAATAAGGTAGAAAATAGCAGGTAATGGCGCCTACTAATAAATTAAATATAAATATAAGTGCAAGAGGTATAAGATGTATCCAAAATCAGTGATGGTACTGTAACCAGATTAGTGCTAAAAATACTAGTCCTTGTAGTGATGTCAATTCTTAAATGAAAAATAAAAAGATTATTGATATTCAGTGAAGGTACTGTGACCAAAATTATGTGCTAAAAGTGCTAGTCCTTGTAATGATGCCAATTTTTCAATATTATATATAATGCACAATATATGAAAAATAAATAAATGAAAAAAAATAAAATAAAAAGATTCCTAGTAATAATAGTCCATATAGTCCAATCAAAATCCAATTCCTAATTAATCAAAATTAATGATGAGTGATTCAATAAATAAGTGCTCCTAAATAAAATTGATGATCATAATAATAGTCCAATAACAATATTTTCAAGATTTGCTTCATATAAAATAAATAAAGTGACAGGTGCTTCATGCAAGTATAGCCGTCAGTGGATCACTCAGTGCTCTCCCCAATGGTCCCGCACTCACCGGATCCAATCACCCCTACAGGGGTAACAGGCTCTCTTAATAAGTATCCAAACTTCAAAAGTCTGCCTGGTTTTCTCACATGGGGTCTGTCCAGCCGTTCAGCCGCTCATAGAGAGGATAAATGAAAGTGCCCAATAGCGTGATACCGTCTCACAAGAAATAAAGTTTATTTTGACAAAACAATGGGTACTCACAATTTACATGTAGTAAAAAAACATTGAGAAAAGTGTGCTGTGGCTCTGAAGAACGATCGCTATACCGGTTTCGTCATTGTGATGTCATCTGGAGCGTGCCTCTGAGCCTTCAGCACTTCCTTATTTATATTACAGTCGACGTTGTGTCGGAAATACGTCCTTTTAATAACATCTCCTTTTTAATTACTCCTCATATATATTAGATACACTAATTTTAATTTTATTTAATCTCCAATATAAATTTTATCAATTATGTTAAGGTTTTAATAATGCTCATTTATGCATCTCTACTGTGTTTATCTATTCATTCATTGATTTTACAAACTCATGTATGTCGAATTATAATACCAACATTACATTGGATTAGCTTGGATATCAGCTAAATAACCATGTATTTTTATGTTTTTCTTATATTTATTTCAATCAAACTTGCGGGTTTTACCGATCTGACAGCGAACGTTCTTATTTTAATACAGAGCCTCTAGCGTCAGGACTTCGGTCTGCAAAAATCTCCAATATGGAGGATGCTTGAAAGATGGGATCCTTTTAGACGTAAGATCGCGGGTTTTTTCCGACAGAACGTCCGTCGATTCCAACACAGGAGCTTCTAGTGTTAGGACTATGGTCTGAAAAATCTCCAAAATGGAGAACGACTGGATGACAGAGTTTTTTCCCGACGTAACGTCGGAGTCGTTCTTTCGATGCAACGTCCGTATTTCCGACACAACGTCGACTGTAATATAAATAAGGAAGTGCTGAAGGCTCAGAGGCACGCTCCAGATGACGTCACAACGACGAAACCGGTAGAGCGATCGTTCTTCAGAGCCACAGCACACTTTTCTCAATGTTTTTTTACTACATGTAAATTGTGAGTACCCATTGTTTTGTCAAAATAAACTTTATTTCTTGTGAGACGGTATCACGCTATTGGGCACTTTCATTTATCCTCTCTATGAGCGGCTGAACGGCTGGACAGACCCCATGTGAGAAAACCAGGCAGACTTTTGAAGTTTGGATACTTATTAAGAGAGCCTGTTACCCCTGTAGGGGTGATTGGATCCGGTGAGTGCGGGACCATTGGGGAGAGCACTGAGTGATCCACTGACGGCTATACTTGCATGAAGCACCTGTCACTTTATTTATTTATTTATTTATTTTTTTATCATCATCAAAAAGGCCAGTCCTCGCGGACCGCAAATATACAACAATAACAATAAAGACAGTAAATCTTGTAAACCGGTACAGATATACATGTAGATCCATAATCACATACATTGCATTTCAGTACAGAGAAAAGTATAGCTGAGCCCCGGTGAGGATATGTCCAGCAGGGTTAAGCGCTAACAACTCGTACTCCGGTGGCGGAGTCCGGTCAGACTAGCCTCCAGATCCATTTTCCGTTTCCAGTACACTTTATTTATTTTATATGAAGCAAATCTTGAAAATATTGTTATTGGACTATTATTATGATCATCAATTTCATTTAGGAGCACTTATTTATTGAATCACTCATCATTAATTTTGATTAATTAGGAATTGGATTTTGATTGGACTATATGGACTATTATTACTAGGAATCTTTTTATTTTATTTTATATATTTTTTTCATTTATTTATTTTTCATATATTGTGCATTATATATAATATTGAAAAATTGGCATCATTACAAGGACTAGCACTTTTAGCACATAATTTTGGTCACAGTACATTCACTGAATATCAATAATCTTTTTATTTTTCATTTAAGAATTGACATCACTACAAGGACTAGTATTTTTAGCACTAATCTGGTTACAGTACCATCACTGATTTTGGATACATCTTATACCTCTTGCACTTATATTTATATTTAATTTCTTAGGAGGCGCCATTACCTGCTATTTTCTACCTTTGTATTCTTATATGCCCATGATTGTTCATCCAAATGTGAGTGTATTTCTTTTTGCTTAAGTAAACTTTTTTATCGGAGTTACGCTATGTCTATTTATTTTTTTCTTCCTTGCCATTGGGCCTTCTGAGTCTTTTTATCGGCTGAATTTATTTGGAAGTGAACATCTCTGTATTTGGTTTCTCATCTGATCGGATACTATTACTACTCCTCTTCCTATTGGAGTCCTCCTGTGAGTTGTCCCTGATGTCACACTAAGCTTAGTTGACCTAATAGGTGTATACTTATTTTGGTCACTATTCATCTGGTAAGCCTCCTCAGTTTTAATTACGGTGGTGGACTATTTGGATCTCATTTGCACCCAGTCACTTCATCAATTGATTTACCTGGACATCACTACCTTCACTATTTCAGAGACACTTTGTGTTTTTTAAGTGCACCCTTGGTGGTTATTACCATTATTTTTTTGCTTCTGTCATTATTTGCTTGTTTACTTTATATTTAGCGCTACACATTCCTTTTTGTATAGAAGGTAAATTCAGCACTTACAAAATTATTTTTTGTCATTTGCGCATTTATGCAATGCTCGGAAGGGAATAGCATTAAGTCAGTAATTTGGGTGTGTTAGGAAAGCCGGGTTCTGACCCTTGGTCCTTGGTCGGGTGCACCCTCAGTTTGGTCTGTGTGTGAACCTGCAGCTAGCCGCACAATCAAATAAACCAATATGCATTGCATGGGTTCAAAATCAATTGCTTGTATTCAAATTGACAGCAGATACATTTTATAATGTACCAAAAAAGAGATCGCGCTAAATAATATAAATGTGAACTAAGAATGCAGATTAAGCATATGCTTGAGTGAAATAAAGTTCATAAACAATCACAAAGTGAATGAGTCCATCAACATGGTGACAAAGTTCATAGGCAGGTGATCCCACAAGTGCCAATAAATCAATATGGAAAAAAGTGTTGGTATAGATGAAACCTCCACCGAAATCACAAGAAGCCTCTTACCAAAAATCAATGATCTCTTAGTGATAGGAGATCAAATAAAGCATGATACGGTCTGTAATACTCGGTGATGGTCAATAGGAGGGTCCAATAGAGACAGCCTGGTTCTCAGATATGTGAATATCACCACTGATCATATACCGCCCCGTGCTCACCACCTTACATCCCGGAATCACATTTTATAGCCTTAAACCACAAAATTTCCCTTATACCGCCCACAAACTTAAAAACCCTCCCAAAAGCAACATCCAATCACTTATCGACTTTATAAAAAATTCCCCAGTTTATAAAAAAACACAGGTTATACAATAGTTTGGAAAGTCCCTAAAAAATACATGTTGCATTTATCATATAACACCTTTACCACAACCCCGCTATACCAATATCATCAACGTTATCTTGACCATCTTGAGATGTGTGACTTAAACTTTGGCTTTAAACAGGTTTTCGTTAAGGGTGGATTTGTAATATGAGAATGGGTGTAACATGTTACATGTTACAAAAGGTTAACTCGTCCTTTAAAATCTAAAGCACCCCACCTTAATACTTATTTTCTGCCACTAGATGTCCTCAGTCTTATGGCTGGCATCATTTAACCCCTTTGTTCTTAGGCCAGGTGGTCATTGACTCTTCCTGCCACCCTAGCGCCCCGGCCATAGGAGGCATACGGGTGCTGCCCCCACCCCAGGCAGTCACAAAAAATATTTTCTTTTAAACTGGCCCTTTCAAAAAAATTGAGGAAAAAATCCTTAAGTGCACCATGTCAATGCAATCACGAGTTTGCAGACAAGGCGCTTAATTTGAAGGGTTTTGATATGCCCTGTGGTGCATTCCATTGCGCCGACAACTTCTGCCCTACGGCCGGGTGCTTTGATTGACATTGCACCGGTGCTTTCCATCCAAGTTACTACATCACTTCCAGTTTTCGCTGTGCCATGGATAAACCAGAAGTGATGTCAGCACGGCCCAAGCGGAGCACTCTGCATTGTGTCCCCTGACTGGTCGATCCATCATCCACCAGCTACCCCTACCTGAGAGTAACAGTAAGTTGCAGTGCCGTTATTCCAATTTATAGGAACAAGCTCCCATAAGGACAGCCACCTTTGCATATCTGACAGTCACAGTTCTGATATCAGCCGATCACAAAACGGCTGATATAAGAACTGTGACTGTCAGATATGCAAAGTTGGCCATCTTTACTGGAGCTTGTACTCATTCTGTAGGTCACAGTGCTGCTCTTCTCCTCCCTCCAGGCAGACTGCTTCAGCTGTCTCTTCTGCTGCTGCACATGCAGAAATTCATGGCATGGCAGCTGCCAGCTATTGTGTGGGACACTGTGATAAGAAGATGGGTGAGTTTCACAGCAACAGGTTGTTTTAAAATGTGTCAAACTCAAAACGGGCATTTAGGCTGGGAAGAAGTTACCAAACATTACTGTATGGGAGGAGAGAGAGAACATGGTCTGTGGGGGAGGATGAGAACATGACAACTCTATCACATTACAGGGTAATTCATCCTGTGTGTTCTCTGTATTAACTGTGTGTTTTCTGTATGTACTGTGTGTTCTGTGTATGTGCTGTGTGTTTTCTGTGTATGTACTGTGTGTTTTCTGTATGTTCTGTGTGTATGTACTGTGTGTTTTCTGTGTATGTACTGTGTGTTTTCTGTGTGTGTTCTGTGTATGTACTGTTTGTTTTGTGTATGTACTGTGTGTGTACTGTGTATGTACTGTGTGTGTACTGTGTATGTACTGTGTGTGTTTGCTGTATGTACTGTGTATGTTCTGTGTGTGTTGTGTGTGTTCTGTGTGTGTTCTGTGTGTGTTCTGTGTATGTACTGTGTGTGTACTATGTATGTACTGTGTGTACTGTGTGTGTTATGTGTATGTATTGTGTGTGTTCTGTGTATGTGCTGTGTGTGTACTGTGTATGTACTGTGTATGTACTGTGTGTGTTCTGTGTATGTACTGTGTATGTACTGTGTATGTATTGTGTGTTCTGTGTATGTACCGTGTGTTCTGTATGTACTGTGTGTTCTGTATGTACTGTGTGTTCTGTGTATGTACTGTGTTCTCTGTATGCATTGTATGGTCTGTATGCTCTGTATGTACTGTGCGCTCTGTGTGTAGTGTGTAAGGGTATTGGGAGGCGTGACAGCCGACGATGGGCAGGTAAGGACCTGTAGGGGTTTGCGCCCCCCCCAAAAAAATGGTATCACCAGCTGCCACTGCCCTAGGCGAAACCTAATTTTGCCGCCCCCTTGGTTCCAGCCCAGATTCCACCCCCTTTGCCCTGTACACCCTACCTTTTTAATGAAGCACCCATCTAATGCAGCTTCACCAGCACACATCAAATGCAGTCTACCAGTGCCCATCAAAAGCAGCCTCACCAGAGCTCATCAATGCAGGCTCCTTCAGCGCCCATCAATGCAGCCCACCGGGGGGAGGGGGGACCCAGCCCCTCGATACATGGGCAGATCAGTCTTTATATACCAAATTCAATTACATGTAAATCTGCTATAATGCAATCTCAAACAGTGACAGTGTTTCACTCACCAGGTCTGGGGCTCTGCAGACTGCTCTGTATCCATCCAATGACGCGACCCTGTCAGTGCGTGTGGAAGGAACTATTGTTTAGCCATGACTAAGCACTGATTGTAAGTGCGAAACGCGTCGGCCATACTGTATTTTGTTGGTTGCAGTGACTGTGTGTACATTTGAAAAATAAAAGACAACTTTTCTTTCTCGTACATCACGGGACACAGAGCGGCATATTCATTACTATATGGGTTATATGGAGTACCTTCAGGTGTGGACACTGGCAATCTCAAACAGGAAGTCCCCTCCCTATATAACCCCCTCCCCTAGAGGGAGTCCCTCAGTTTTTTCGCCAGTGTCTTAGGTGTTGGTCACGGAATAGCTTTGCTCCACATCCTTGGGATTAAGGGCGGGCTAACCGGATCTGTCCAAGGAGCCTCAGTGCCAAAGTGGACAGTACCCGGGCCCCAAACCGTGGGGTTTTGCCTATAATGCTCCTCTTTGGAGGGCTGGACCCTGGGCCCAGGACTTGGAGTTCGTAAAGACCATAAGTTCCTGTTTGCCAGGGTGCTATATAGGTCCAGGACAGTGGGTACCTTCATAGGACCCCAGGGTGTCATGAACAACTTCGGCCACCAGATGGCGCTAGCGGCGCGTTGGCGCGATCGGGACGCGCGCATTCGCGGCAAGGTCGCGAGCGCGATCGCGACATTGCGACGGGAAGAGGGGCGCGCGCGTTCGCGCGGCAACGTGCGCGCGCATCGCACGAACGTCATTCTGGCGCCAAAGGAGGATATTTAAACTTGCTGTCAGCGTTTGCCTCTTGCTGTCCGGTCTACAGCAGTTCCTGAGACTACCTGTATCTACTTACCTGAATCTGTTCCAGACAACCCGGCCTGTTCCTGACTCCGCTTGCCTTCCGCCTGCCCTGACCTATTGCCTGCCTGACGATCCGCTTGCCTTACCCTCTTTTGCCGCTGCTGCCAACTCTGTTGTTGCTCCGGTCTGACTCCTGATCTGCATTGCCTACTATACCTGCACCTGACCCGCTAGCCGGCCTCAGACTCTCCTGCTGGGGGCTTACCTCCATTGGACTACGGTACACCTCCCGCTCTGGTGATTCCTGTGCCTCCAGTCATCTTCACCTGCCATCAGCGGATACAGTCCATACTTGCCACTCTACGCAGCACCAAGAGTCTTCTGAAGCCTTCCGGCACCTGCGCTGCAACCGGCGCTCGTGCGACTCTGCACTCCCGCACTCCCTGTTCACTCTACCAGGGGGTCCCGGGATCAGAGGAGCAAGGGCAGCCACTCCTTGCACGTCGGGCTCGTCCACCAGGTACGTGACAGTACCGGACAGCCATGACCGAGCCCGCGCAGGGAGTGGATCCTATGCAAGAACTGTGTCGCCACCTGGACGGACTGACCCAAGCAGTCCGTACCCTGCAAGAGGGCTACACGCGTTTGGAAAATCGCGTCCAGGCATTGTCTGCTCCCGCTTCCACCTCTGCTGCTTCCGGCACATCCACGTCTCCCTCTGTCATCATGCTACCACCCGAACCAAAGGTTCCTACGCCAGAAAGGTTCTCCGGAGAACGTAGCAAATATCGGGCATTCCGCAATGCTTGCGAACTTTACTTCGCCCTACAACCACGGACTTTCTCTCTAGAAGCTACTAAAGTCGGTTTTGTCATCGCACTACTTTCGGGTGAACCGCAGGCCTGGGCCCATCGCCTGATGGAACAAAAGGACATTGCACTTGATGACCTGACCACCTTCTTTCAGGCTATGTCCTTACTATATGAAGATCCTCATCAGACCGCCTCCGCGGAAGCTGCCCTGCATGCTCTACAGCAGGGTCGCCGGCCAGCTGAGGACTACGTGTCTGAATTCCGCAGATGGAGTTCGGATACAAGGTGGAATGATGCGGCTCTCTGTTACCAGTTCCGCCTAGGACTTTCCGAATCACTCAAGGACGAACTGGCCCGGGTGGGAGTCCCAGAAACTTTGGAAGCATTAATTAACCTGACCATTCAGATTGACCGGCGTCTGAGGGAGCGCAGAACTGAAAGGGCCACGGCCCCATCTCGTCCTGTCTGGATGTTGCCACGGGTACCGACCGTTTCCAATCCAGCTCTATCAACTCCATCTGCCCCAGATACTTCGGAGCCGATGCAATTAGGCCTCCTCCGTCCTTCCCTCACCCCTGAGGAACGCCAACGCCGTAGAGCCAACAACTTGTGTCTGTATTGCGGGGAAGCTGGCCACTACGTGAGGACCTGTCCCGCAAAGCTCCGTAAGTGTCTGTCCACGTCATCTGTTCATCTACCTGTTCCCCCAGGCAATTCCACTCACCTAGCTGTCCCCGTTTTCTTCCAGCTTCCAGACAAGACTATCCAAGTCAGCGCCATTATTGATTCGGGAGCCTGCAGCTGTTTCTTGGATCAAGCCTTCGCCTCCAGACATCAGATCCCTCTTCGCCCTAGGGCTACTGGACTCTCTGTATACTTAGCTGATGGCTCCACATTAAGATCCGGACCGGTCACCCGGAAACCCAGCCTTTAGCCACCACCATCGCTGGCAACCACCATGAGCTACTGCGCCTGGATGTGATTGACTCCCCCCTGTTCCCTGTCATACTGGGCTTGCCGTGGCTACAGGCCCACAACCCACGGGTCAACTGGACCACGGGAGAGATCAGCTTCCAATCTCCTTATTGCCAACAGCACTGCCTGCAAGTAGTATCTCCGCCTCCGTCCTTACTCTGCATGGACTCTGATCTCGAAACCGCCAATCTGTCCCTGAAGTTTATCATGACTACCTAGATGTCTTCAGTAAGAAGGGAGCAGAGACCCTTCCGCCCCATAGGTCCTACGACTGCCCCATTGAACTTCTCCCGGGGGCCGAAGTCCCTTTCGGTAGGATCTTTCCCCTAACGGGTCTTGAACTTGAGACTTTGAAGACCTACATTGAGGACAGTCTAAGAAAGAAATTCATCCGCCCATCCACATCACCAGCGGGAGCAGGGATATTCTTTGTTGAAAAGAAAGACCACTCTCTTCGTCCCTGTGTGGATTATCGGGAACTCAACAAAGTCACCATCAAGAACCGGTATCCGCTACCCCTGGTGCCTGAACTGTTCCAACGTCTGGGGGCCGCGGTCATCTTTACTAAATTAGACCTCCGCGGGGCCTACAACTTGGTCCGCATACGTGAAGGGGACGAGTGGAAGACCGCCTTCCGTACCCGTTTCGGACACTTTGAATATTTAGTTATGCCCTTCGGACTTTGCAACGCCCCAGCGACGTTCCAACACTTTGTGAACGACATCTTCAGAGACTTCCTCGACCTTTTTGTAATCGTTTATCTGGACGACATCTTAATTTTTTCCCCGTCCCTGGAGAAACATCGGGGACATGTCAAAAGCGTGCTTGAGCGACTCCGAACTCACGGACTTTATGCTAAGCCTGAAAAATGCGAGTTCGAGCGCTCGAGCATACAATTCCTGGGGCTCATAATCTCAGTAAAGGGGGTGGAAATGGATCCCAAGAAGGTCTCCGCAATCCGTGATTGGCCAGCGCCGATAGATAAGAAGGGCGTCCAGCGTTTCATCGGCTTTGCGAATTTCTACAGAAAGTTCATCAAGGCCTTCTCCAGCATAATTTCTCCAATAACCGACCTAACTAAACAAACTACCCGGTTTCGCTGGACACCAGAAGCCCAGGCGGCCTTTGAAGCTCTGAAAGACCTGTTCACCTCTGCATCCATCCTCAGGCATCCCGATGCAAACCTGCCCTACATCTTAGAAGTGGATGCTTCCGAAACGGCGGTCGGGGCAGTGCTATCTCAAAGACAGGGCCCCAAGGCTCTCTTACACCCTGTCGCCTTCTTTTCCCGTAAACTGTCAACAGCCGAGAGAAATTATGATGTAGGGGACCGAGAATTGTTGGCAATAAAGGCCGCTTTGGAGGAATGGCGGTACCTCCTGGAAGGCGCGGCGCACCCAATCTTGATTTACACAGACCACAAGAACCTGGAATATTTGAAGGCGGCCAAAAGACTTAAACCGCGCCAGGCCAGGTGGGCACTTTTTTTTACAAGGTTTTCCTTTCACATCACTTACAGACCAGGGTCCAAGAATACTAAGCCTGACGCTCTATCCCGCATGTATGGTAGTTCTGAGTCTTCCAGCCCCCCGGATACCATCCTGCCTTCAGGAAATTTCCTACTACTACAAAGGGACCTATTGCCCCAAATCAGGCAAGCCTCTGCTGTGATTCCCCCTTCTCCAAGTCTGGAACTACAATCTAGGGACGGTTTACTTTGGCATCAGGACAAGATCTTCGTACCTGAAAACCTACGGGTCAGCGTCCTGAGTTCTTGCCATGACCACAAGCTGGTGGGCCATTTCGGGGTACACAAAACTTCTGAACTCTTGCAACGCTCCTTTTGGTGGCCCCAGCTCCTGAAAGATTGCAGGGACTACGTGGAATCTTGCACCACGTGCATTCGAAACAAGGGGAGCAAACTCAGAGCCTGGGGACTCCTGAAACCACTGTCGGTACCAGAAAGACCATGGAGAATGATCTCCATGGATTTCATCGTTGAGCTGCCTCCGTCAGAGGGTTTCACAACTGTCTTTGTGGTAGTAGACAGACTCTCTAAAATGGCACACTTTATACCTCTGAAGGGTACACCTCCGCCCCGGAGACGGCCAAAGCCTTTATCAAGGAAGTGGTTAGGCTTCACGGTGTTCCTGTGGATATTGTGTCTGATCGAGGGGTGCAATTCACCTCAAAGTTTTGGAAGGCACTTTGCAGCAGTCTCAAAATTGGTCTATCATTCTCATCAGCATACCATCCGCAATCAAACGGGCAGACAGAGAGAACGAATCAGACACTCGAACAGTATCTCCGCTGCTTCTCCTCCTTCTCGCAGGAAGATTGGGTGTCCCTGCTACCCCTGGCGGAATTCGCATACAATAATTCCGTCCACTCTGCCACCAAACAATCGCCCTTCTATGCAAATTACGGCTTCCATCCTTTGTTCTTGTCCAATTCCGTCCCGGAGTGTTCGGTACCCGCCGTCCAGGAAACTCTGACCTTCTTCGACACAAATAATAAGATTCTGCAGGAGACAATGTCTAAGACACAAGAGCGTAATAAAGAAATTTTTGACAGAAAGAGAAGAGGGGAACTCAACCTGGAACCTGGAACTAAGGTTTATTTGTCTACCCTGAATTTAAAGCTTGCATGCCCCTCGAAGAAACTAGGCCCTAGGTTTGTGGGCCCTTTTCCTGTCAAGAGGAAGATAAATGAGGTTGCCTACGAACTTGAGTTGCCAGAAACCTTCCGCATCCACCCGGTCTTCCACGTGGCCCTGCTTAAACCAGTCGTTGCTGATCCCTTCCCTGAGAGGAACACAGGTCCGCCGGAGCCGGTCCTAATAGACGGCGAGGAGGAATTTGAGGTTGAATCCATCCTGGATTGCAGGAAGAGACGCAACCAAGTTCAATTCCTCGTCAAGTGGAAAGGGTACGGACCCGAGGAGAATTCATGGGAACCGGAGGACAATATACACGCTGAAAGACTAATCCAGTCATTTAAAGACTCCCACCCGCTGGAAATATCCCGGTTGGGCATCCGGAGGCTGCCCATTGGAGGGGGGCAATGTCATGAACAACTTCGGCCACCAGATGGCGCTAGCGGCGCGTTGGCGCGATCGGGACGCGCGCATTCGCGGCAAGGTCGCGAGCGCAATCGCGACATTGCGACGGGAGCGGGCGCGCGCGTTCGCGGCAACGGTGCGCGCGCATCGCACGAACGTCATTCTGGCGCCAAAGGAGGATATTTAAACTTGCTGTCAGCGTTTGCCTCTTGCTGTCCGGTCTACAGCAGTTCCTGAGACTACCTGTATCTACTTACCTGAATCTGTTCCAGACAACCCGGCCTGTTCCTGACTCCGCTTGCCTTCCGCCTGCCCTGACCTATTGCCTGCCTGACGATCCGCTTGCCTTACCCTCTTTTGCCGCTGCTGCCAACTCTGTTGTTGCTCCGGTCTGACTCCTGATCTGCATTGCCTACTATACCTGCACCTGACCCGCTAGCCGGCCTCAGACTCTCCTGCTGGGGGCTTACCTCCATTGGACTACGGTACACCTCCCGCTCTGGTGATTCCTGTGCCTCCAGTCATCTTCACCTGCCATCAGCGGATACAGTCCATACTTGCCACTCTACGCAGCACCAAGAGTCTTCTGAAGCCTTCCGGCCCAGCACCTGCGCTGCAACCGGCGCTCGTGCGACTCTGCACTCCCGCACTCCCTGTTCACTCTACCAGGGGGTCCCGGGATCAGAGGAGCAAGGGCAGCCACTCCTTGCACGTCGGGCTCGTCCACCAGGTACGTGACACAGGGCCTGAAGGTCTATTACGCTACCCACGGAGATGGGAGAAGATTGGATCGTTTTGCTAGACAAACATCCTGCAGCATGGAGCAGGTAAGAGGGGAGCCTGCGGGACTTGGTTCGACAGCAGGCTCTCCGGGGTAACCTAAAAGGGGGGTAGCCTAAGTATGCTCTGCATTGGCAACCTTGCTCACTATGTCTGAGAAGACAGGATGATCTCATTCCCCCATCACTAGGTTCCCCTGTCTAAGAAACAATTGTGTTTGCTAGCTACCTGCTGCTTTCTTCCTAGGGCTAAGTAAGGACCCCTATGGGGCCTTTTGGAGAGTCCTACCTGGCCAGGGGTTTGATTCTGCCGCTTGGTACTGCAGTCCTGGATCTCCAGCAGCGCGGCTCCTCCATGTTCTTCCTGCTCCGGCATACGCGCGCGCGTGCGCGCGCACGTCTTATAGACGTTTTTCGCGCCGTTCGGAGGGGAGGGCGGGGGGGGGGCGTGCCTGCAGCGTCATCAGGGGCGCGCCTTGTGCTGTTATACATCAGCAGGCTATAGTCAGTGCTCAGTCTGAGGCTGATCTGAAAGGGAGAGGACGCTGAGCGGCAGAACAGTGACTCCCGGTGGCGGAAGAGGGGTAGTACATGCTGGACTTGGTTCCAATGCTTTTCTGTTAAGCCAAAAAATCCCCCTTTTTGCAACAGGTTGGAGGCTGGCAAACTAAGTTTGGGGTCGCTGTATGTTTTAAAAAAAAAAAAAAAAAAGACTTATATATTTAAAAAAAAAAAAGAAAACATACGGGGCCCCATCAGTTTTTGGGCATTAGTGATCTATTGTCCCCTAAACCCTAGTTTTGTACTCCTGGCCACTACAGTCTGCTGTTGTAGGCGGAGTCCCTCGATTTTGTATTATGGCTTCCAAAGGTTCGGGGTCAAAGTGTACAAAAAAGACCAAAAAACAAAGGGGTTCCCCCTCTGATTCTGATGATATGCCGATACTTTCCCCGCAGCTTATTCCCATGAAGGTCGCCTTGGATGAGCCATTAGGGGGGTCTGGTGCTGAGGCTGGCCCAGATCAGCCCAGCCCTGTGTTTATCACAGAGGAGATGCTAGCTGTATCCCTAGGGGGGCTAGAAGAGAGATTAGCAGCGTCGATCGCTAGATCTATTCCTGGCAAGAAACGGGCTAGATCCCCATCACCAAAAGGTGTATCCTCAGATGCTGAAATTCTCTCTCTGGAGGAATTGGAATCGCAGGAGGATCAACTAGACCTGAACCAAGAGGGTTCAGGGATTGAGGGATCTACCTCTGAGGAACCATTTTCAGACTCCCAGACAGAGAGACTGTGGGTGCAGTCTTTGACGGACATGGTCCGCTCGGCATTTAATTTACCATTGCCAGAGCCTCAGGTTCCTGCGGTATCCTCTCTGGGCTCTTTGAAAGCTCCTTTAAGCAACGCGGTTTTTCCGGTCCATCCTCTCTTGGAGGAATTGATCTTTCAGGATTGGGTACGACCGGACAGGATTTTTCTGCCGCCGAAGAGATTTGCGGTCATTTACCCTATGGAGGAAAAATTCTCGAAGAGGTGGAAGCTCCCAGTGGTGGATGCAGCCATCTCATGTGTGAATAAATCACTAACTTGCCCGGTGGAAAACATACAATTGTTTAAAGATCCGGTTGATAAACGGTTAGAGACACTTTTAAAAGCATCCTTTGCTACGGCAGGAGCAGTGGTACAGCCAGCTGTGGCTGCGATTGGAGTTTGTCAGGCGTTAAAGGACCAGACAAAAGAAATGCTAAAAGACATGCCTACCCAACAGGCAGAAGAGTTTTCTGACATTCCCAGAGCTCTGTGTTTTGCGGTAGATGCTATAAAGGATTCCATCCAGCAGGCCTCTCGTTTATCACTATTTTTGGTGCACATGAGAAGGCTCTTATGGTTGAAGAACTGGGCGGCGGAGCCCCCATGCAAAAAGCTTCTGGCAGGGTTTCCCTTCCATGGAGGACGACTCTTCGGAGAGGATCTGGATAAATACATTCAGACTATTTCAAGTGGCAAAAGTACCCTTTTACCAGTCAAAAAGACATTCCGGGGTCCTACATTTAAAAGGCAGCTCTTTCCTGTCTCAGGGCCCTCAAATTCCAGGCAGTATTGACGGCCGCCTGCGCGATCCAACTTTAACAGTAGATCACAGGGACAGGCCCCTGGGGGTAAGAGACCATGGTATCGCAAGCCGACAAAACCAGCCCCTAAGTCTGCCTTATGAAGGGGCGCCCCCACTCTCGCGGGTGGGGGGAAGGCTTCGTTTCTTCTCAGAAGTTTGGGAAGCCAAGATCCCCGACAAATGGGTCCGGGCGTCTGTAACCACAGGCTACAGACTGGAGTTTCTAAAGTTTCCTCCGTCTCATTTTCAAGAGTCAAGGCTACCAAAGGATCCAGCAAAGAAGGCCTCGATGCTGGCAGCTTTGGATCACCTGCTTTGCCAGGACGTGATAATAGAGGTGCCAGCCCAAGAGCAGGGGCTAGGTTTCTATTCCAATCTCTTTGTCATACCAAAGCCCAACGGCGATGTCAGGCCAATCTTGGACCTAAAGAGTTTAAACGTTTACCTAAGGGTTCGTTCCTTCCGGATGGAATCCATCCGGTCAGCAGTCGCCACGCTCCAGAGGGACGATTTTCTGGCTTCCATAGACATAAAGGATGCTTACCTTCATGTACCAATCTTTCAGTCGCATCAAAGATTTTTACGCTTCGCAGTGGGGCAGCGACACTTCCAATTCAGGGCGCTCCCCTTCGGGCTAGCCACGGCCCCCCGGGTATTCACGAAGATCCTAGCCCCAGTTTTGGCCAATCTAAGGATCCAAGGGGTCACAGTCCTAGCATACTTGGACGACCTTTTAATCATAGATCACTCACGGCCGTGTCTGCAACAGGCAGTAAACCTCACGGTTCAGTACCTCGAAAGGTTCGGCTGGGTCCTAAACCGGGAAAAGTCAGCGTTCCAGCCCACAAAGCAGTTGGAATACCTCGGCATGAGGTTAGACACAGAACAGCAAAGGGTGTTCCTGCCCCTTGTAAAGATCGAGGCTATCAAGGGGTCGGTTCAGTTGGTTCTAAGCAAGAAAAAACCAACTATTCGCCTGTGTATGCGATTACTAGGCAAGCTAGTGGCCACGTTCGAGGCAGTACCATACGCTCAGATCCACACTCGCGTCCTACAGGCAGCCATTCTAGCAGCCTGGGGCAAGAGAGCACATGCCTTGGAGTCCCCTTTGACGCTATCATCAAGGGTCCGACAAAGCCTGGCTTGGTGGTTGAACCCTCAGAACCTTCTAAAGGGAAGGTCCTTCAGCCCTGTTGTCTGGAAGGTAGTTACCACAGACGCCAGCCTGGCAGGCTGGGGGGCGGTCTTGGAGGGGTTCTCTCGCCAGGGAACTTGGGTGGAAGCAGAGAGGCAGCTACCCATCAATGTCTTGGAGATCAGAGCTGCTCGCCTAGCCCTCCTGGCATGGACCTCCAGATTACAGGGGTCCCCGGTGAGAATCCAGTCAGACAATGCCACAGCGGTGGCATACATAAACCACCAAGGGGGAACCAGGAGTCAGGCCGCTCAGAGGGAGGTGAGCTTGATTTTTCAGTGGGCAGAGGTTCATGTACCCTGCATTTCGGCGATATTCATTCCCGGAGTGGACAACCTGCAGGCAGACTTTTTAAGTCGCGAGATTCTGTCGCCGGGGGAGTGGTCTCTGCATCCCCAGGTCTTTCAGACAATCTGCCAGAAGTGGGGAATGCCAGACGTAGATATAATGGCATCCAGGTTCAACAAGAAACTAGACAGGTTCGTGTCTCGAGCGAGGGACCCTATGGCCTGCGGAACCGATGCGTTGGTTTACCCTTGGCATCAATTCAAACTTCTATATGCATTCCCTCCGCTACAGTTACTTCCGCGCCTGTTGCGCAGGATCAGAGTGGAGCACAAGCCAGTCATTCTAGTAGCTTCAGCTTGGCCCCGGAGGACATGGTACTCACTAGTCCTAAGGATGGCAGTGGGAGACCCTTGGACTCTTCCTCTACGACCAGACCTACTCTCACAAGGCCCGATCCTCCACCCTACATTACACATTGGAATTCCCGCAAATATACCATTGATAGGGTGTTAGGTTTTCTCCAGCTAGGAGTGGATAAAGGCCTGGCTTTAAGCACAATCAAGGGACAGATTTCAGCTCTGTCAGTGTGGTTTCAGAGGCCGCTGGCCACCCACTCGCTGGTAAAGACCTTCATACAGGGGGTCTTGCGTATTAATCCTCCTGTCAAGTCACCAATTTGTGCATGGGACTTAAATCTTGTCCTGTCCACTCTACAGAAACAACCCTTTGAGCCGTTGGCTGAGATTCCTTTAGTTTTACTGACAAGAAAGTTGGTATTCTTGGTCGCCATAGTTTCGGCCAGGAGAGTGTCAGAGTTGGCAGCCTTATCGTGTAAGGAACCATATCTCATTCTACATAAGGACAGGGCAGTTCTCCGGCCTCATCCTGCCTTTCTACCAAAGGTTATATCCAATTTTCACTTGAACCAGGATTTGGTACTTCCATCCTTCTTTCCGAAACCCACATCTAGAAAGGAGGGGTTGCTGCATACCTTGGATATTGTCCGGGCCATGAAGGCCTATCTTAAAGCTACAGAAAAGATCCGGAAAACAGATGTGTTGTTCGTTCTACCAGATGGCCCCAAGAAGGGGCAGGCAGCTGCAAAATCCACCATCTCGAGATGGATTAGACAATTAATCATTCAGGCCTACGGTTTGAAGAGGTTGCCTCCTCCTTTGTCGGTAAAGGCCCATTCTACCAGGGCCATGGGCGCCTCCTGGGCAGCACACCATCAGATCTCTATGGCTCAGATATGCAAGGCGGCGACGTGGTCATCAGTCCACACGTTTACAAGGTTTTATCAACTAGACGTAAGAAGGAATGCGGATTCAGCCTTTGGGCAGGCAGTACTACAGGCTGCGGTTTAAGATCCTCGGGATCAGGGGCACCCTTGGGTGTAAAAAAGAAAAAAAAAAAAGTTTTTCTTGACTAAGTTGAATTTATTATTATTATTTGAGTATACCTCTAAATTAAATCTCTTTTGAGAAGATGTCTCCCTCCCCTCATTAAAGCATTGCTTTCGGACATCCCATATAGTAATGAATATGCCGCTCTGTGTCCCGTGATGTACGAGAAAGAAAAAGGGATTTTTAAATACAGCTTACCTGTAAAATCTTTTTCTTGGAGTACATCACGGGACACAGAGCTCCCACCCCTCTTTTGGGGAACATTTTTGGGAGGCATACTGCTTGCTACAAAACTGAGGGACTCCCTCTAGGGGAGGGGGTTATATAGGGAGGGGACTTCCTGTTTGAGATTGCCAGTGTCCACACCTGAAGGTACTCCATATAACCCATATAATAATGAATATGCCGCTCTGTGTCCCGTAATGTACTCCAAGAAAAGGATTTTACAGGTAAGCTGTATTTAAAAATCCCTTTATATTAAGTGATTTCGGAGTGCGGCTGTCCAGTTTTCGTCCTTCAATTTGCTATGTTATAGCACTTGAGTGATGCTGCTGGCATTGTTCAGGACAGGCCAGGAGGGAGAGCCGCCTCTACGACAGGAGGGGGGCTGGCCAGGGGACACAGGATTAGGAATCACGTATGGGCAGAGAGGCAGAGCTGCCTGTGGTCACCTCATGGACTGCAATCACAGGTCACTGATGACTGATCAGAGGTGCGCAGCGGCGCAGCAGGAGATGTTTGCTTGCTTCTATTCATTCTGAAGTCGAAACACAGACACAGTCCTGAGTCCTCCACCGCCGCTGTGCCTCTGACACCATGTGCGAATGGAGCTGTGGCTGCCTGCTGATGCTGAGGCTTAGTTGCTTGCTGCAGAGAGGGGAGAGTAGGAAAAACAGCGGCTGGGCACCCTTGGCAGCAGTGCGCCCTAGGCAGCTGCCTATTTTGCCTAGTGGTATCACCGGCCCTGCTCCCTGTCATGTGACTGGGCGGTGAAAGGAGAAGCAGGATCTTGATGAGCTCATCTCTTTGTCAGTCTGCTCTCTTCTCCTAGTAACATGTTTCTTGTCAACATAAACTGATTGCCTCCCTTTTCCCTTCTACACTCTGTATAGGGACTGCAAGAAATACATTGTTTGCATTTAAAAAATACATTTATCGATGTATTGATGATTATAGAGCCATTAATTTGTGTCTTTTATATCTGCCTGGAGTTCATCTTTGAAACCAAAATGTATAACTGTACAAGAAGATGTCACATCTATATGTTATTTTGAAAGTAATAAGAATCAATAAAAGTGAAATTTAAAAACTGCCCAGTAAAAAAAATCAGTAGCAGTTTCTGTCTGTGCAGGAGAGCCAGCAACCTCACTGAATGATTCTTTTCATGACATTTTTATGGCTGTGCTGCTTCAGGCATTGCTGTGCAGCTGTAAAGAGTCTCAACCATTGCCACATTAAAACCACGTATAAGCAATTTCATTTGAAGATGAGTAAAAATAAATTTAAAAACAATAGGTGTTATGATACAAAAAATGGAGCGGAAGCGATTTTCCTGTGTTTCTGGCCTATTCAAACTGCATTTAACATGCGTTGCAGTAACAAAATACATCTGTTTGGGGTGGAGGTGGCAAAAGTCTTCCCCCTTTACTTGATGGATTTATCGGTACCACATCCTCTATTGTTACTTTAAAGTGGATGTAAACCCGATTTTTTTAATTAAGGCTTGCACCTTGTACAGTATAGGATTTCATGTCATCTGTGCCCAGTCTTGCCAAAAAGAGTTAATCCAGCTCTGAGCAGTCCTTTTATCTTTTTTCAGTGAAATAAAAACTGACACATAGAGAAATAAGAGTCTGTTCTTCCCCCTTGCTGTAAGTGACAGGTGATTTACATATCTCATGCAGGAGCCTGAGAGAGATAATCTGTGTACTTCAGATCCCCTCCTCCTTTCTTCTCCATCTTTCCCAGGATTGGCTGCTCCACACCTCATCATGATTGGGCATGCTGAAGTCATGTGGTGACTTTTCTGGGTTTTGACTGGATGTTAGTGATCATAGTAAAAGTTCAATGTAAGAAATACACAGGAGAAAATGCATGTTGACAAGGGGAGTGTAGATGTGGCAGGGAGTCTACTGACATCACGGCTCCACCCACCAAGCTCCGGACAACAGACCCACCCACAGAATCTGCAGGAGGCATGTATAGTCTTATAGATAACCACTATTGAAGTAGTTTAGAAAGGATGAGAGAGGGTTTACATCCACTGTAACTCAAAAAAGACATCCCTAACCAAGACACAGCTAAGTATGATTTTTAACAGTGCCACACACAATATATATATATATATATATATATATATATATATATATATATATATATATATATATATATATATATATATATATATTAAAATACAATATCTTTTTTGGTATAATAGTGAAAAGAAAATTAAAAACCCAAAAGAAAGGGTAAATTGCACATTAAACATACAGTAAATCTGCACAATCTGCAGTTACACTTATGGAAAATACAAGGTGACATGACCGTATGATAAAGCATTCGCAAGGAGTCATACATATGATTTCTTCAATGCGTTTAGCAGGTCAAATAAGTACTTTTAAAAGTCTGGAAGTACAAAAAAAAGCATCAACCAACTTAGATTCCACAAACACACAAGTATATATATAGATATATATGTAGGTAGCTGTCAGTAATAGGGCAGTCTAGTGGCTGCAAGAGCAAGTGGTAAAGTAATCGTATGTATTCACACTGCAGTTGAGTTGTTATGTTTATGTATGTACTTATGTTTAACACTATTTACCTCTGGAGTGTCTCCAACACCATTTTGGAGAAGCCCAGTGTCCTAATAGGACACACGAGATCTCAAGAGATCTGGGTGGCCATTTTGGGGGTGGTTTTCCTTATATAGAAAAGCTCTGGCACATTTTGAGGAGAACGTGGTTGTAGGCAGATTGAGACAGAGACCCTGCTGGAAGTGCAGGGTTCCTACATAGGCCTGCGGTCTTAATAGGGTGACCACATCTCCAAACTGCCATTCAGGGACACCCCCCCCCCCCAAAAGGTGATTTTTGAAAAAAAAAACATGACTTTTGGGGCAGGTGCGTATGAAATCAGTGGGCCCGTGTGGAAGATCAAAAGTGGGCCCTAGGCATCAAGAAGAACAAATCGCGTCGTTGGGAACAGTGGACAGGTCTTAAATTGCGCCAAATATTGGCTTAAAGGGAGTGTTAAAAAGAGTCTGGGATGACTTGTATAGTGCAGAATGTGGTAATGTTAAATAGGGAATACAGAGTGTATGGCGGGGGGTAATATGTACATAGTGGGGTAGACAGTGTGACAGTGGGATGGAAAAGGGACAGTGGGGTGGACAAAGGGACAGTGGGGTGGACAGAGGGACAGTGGGGTGGACAGAGGGACAGTGGGGTGGATGTAGGGATAGAAGGACAGTGGGGTGGACAGAGGGAAAGTGGGGTGGACAGTGGGGTGGATGGAGGGACAGTGGGGTGGATGGAGGGACAGTGGGGTGGATGGAGGGATAGAGGGACAGTGGGGTGGATAGAGGAACAGTGGGGTGGATGGAGGGACAGTGGGGTGGATGGAGGGACAGGGGGACAGTGGGGTGGATGGAGGGACAGAAGGACAGTGGGGTGGATGGAGGGATAGAGGGACAGTGGGGTGGATGGAGGGATAGAGGGACAGTGGGGTGGATGGAGGGATAGAGGGACAGTGGGGTGGATGGAGGGACAGGGGGACAGTGGGATGAATGGAGGGACAGTAGGGTGGATAGAGAGACAGTGGGATGAATGGAGGGACAGTGGGGTGGATAGAAGGACAGTGGGATGAATGGAGGGACAGTGGGGTGGATAGAAGGACAGTGGGATGAATGGAGGGACAGTGGGGTGGATAGAGGGACAGTGGGGTGGATAGAGGGACAGTGGGGTGGATAGAGGGACCGTGGGGTGGATGGAGGGACCGTGGGGTGGATGGAGGGACCGTGGGGTGGATAGAGGGATAGAGGGACAGTGGGGTGGATGGAGGGACAGTGGAGTGGATGGAGGGACAGTGGGGTGGATGGAGGGACCGTGGGGTGGATGGAGGGACAGTGGAGTGGATGGAGGGACAGTGGGGTGGATGGAGAGACCGTGGGGTGGATGGAGGGACCGTGGGGTGGATAGAGGGACAGTGGTGCTCAGTGATAGGTTGTACACATACCTCTCTCCTGCTGTCACATTCTGCTGTGGGTTGTACTATAGGGGTGGCATTGGAGGGCAGTATAATAGAAGGGGTGGCAGTGCAGTGGAGGGCAGACAGTTTGTTGGGAGGGGGTAGTAGTGGAGGGCAGTATGTTGAGAGGGGGTGGCAGTGGAGGGCAGTATGTTGGGAGGGGGTAATAGTGGGGGGCAGTATAATGTACAGCATGACTGGAGGGGTGCAGTGTATGGGACGGAGTGACCATGAGTTAGTCAGAGTCAGGGCAGTGCAGGGAACATTTAGCTTACCTTTCTTCCAGCGCTGGAACAGCCACCAGGGTAGAGGCGGAGTCGGGGGCGAAGCTTAGGCGCGAGGCGGAATCCTCCAGCGGCTCGCTCGGAATGCTGGGGCTCCACTCTCCTCCTCATCGTGATGTCACTGGTTGTTAGACGCTAGTCGGGCTATGCTTAGCAACCAGTTGTTTTGGCAGTGAGCCAGGCAGCGTCTGGGGGGGAAATCAAGCGATCTCGCCGGACAGAACTAGCACAGCGGGCAGTGAGGGACAGCGGCAATGCGGTGGCAATTTTTAGGGGGCATCAGATCGGTCAAGGGGGCAATTCCGGGACAATGTATTGTCCCAGAACGAAGGTGCCTGGGACCAGGGACAAAGCGATCAATTACGGGACAATCCCGGGCAGTCCGGGACACGTGGTCACCCTAGGTGTTAACCCTGTTTGGGTGGAAGACGCAAGCTGCTACCAGTCAACCTAGTGTCTCGCTGTGAGTGCGGGAGGTGTGCCATTAACCACTTGAGCCCCGGAAGGATTTACCCCCTTCCTGACCAGAGCACTTTTTGTGATTCGGCACTGCGTCGCTTTAACTGACAATTGCGCGGTCATGCGATGTGGCTCCCAAACATAATTGGCGTCCTTTTTTTCCCACAAATAGAGCTTTCTTTTGGTGGTATTTGATCATCTCTGCGGTTTTTATTTTTTGCGCTATAAACAAAAATAGAGCGACTATTTTGAAAAAAATTCAATATTTTTGACATTTTGCTATAATAAATATCCCCAAAAAATATCTAAAAAAACATTTTTTTTCCCCAGTTTAGGCCGATACGTATTCTTCTACATATTTTTCGTAAAAAAAAACGCAATTCGCGTTTATTGATTGGTTTGCGCAAAATTTATAGCGTTTACAAAAAAAGGGGGTCGTTTTATGGCATTTTTATTAATATTTTTTTTTACTAGTAATGGCGGCGATCAGCGTTTTTTTTCGGTACTGCGATATTATGGCGGACACATCGGACAATTTTGACACATTTTTGGGACCATTGGCATTTTTATAGCGATCAATGCTATAAAAATGCATTGGATTACTATAAAAATGCCATTGGCAGTGAAGGGGTTAACACTAGGGGGCAGGGAAGGGGTTAAGTATGTTCCTGGTGTGTTCTAACTGTATGGGGGGGGTGGACTCACAAGGGGAAATCACTGATCTTCCGTTCATACATTGTACCACGCGCGGGGGGCGCGCGCGGCCCGCCGGCGGCGCGAAAAAGATAGGATGTAGAGCTACGTGCTCTCGCCTAGCAGTGCCGACCTGCCGCAGTAATATGAGGGTGGCTGGTCGGCAAGCAGTTAAGCGGGAAGTGCCTGTGGACCTTAGAAATCCACATAGCTGTGTACCACAGACTCTGTTCTGCATATATGTGTCTCCAGGTCTGGAAAGGAACTATTTGCCGTTCGATTGTAATGACTGTTTCTACTCCCGCTTCACGGTAATAAACGTTGTTTTTGTTCAAAGAACACAAAATTGTAGTCAGACAGCTTTTTCTGTTTCAATAGTTTTTATTCATTTTCAAAAGTAAATAGTTAATGTAATTTCCTGACGCCAACATGGCAGCATACTAGTGATAGAGCTCCGCCTCTTGACCACTCCCTCAGGACCAGTGAATAGCATAAATTAAGGCATGGTTAGCCGCCACCCCATTCTTCTTTTTTTCCTCATACCTCACGCACCAGTGAAGAGTAAGCAGTACTATGTCCCCCCTCTGCCTCAGTGCAGTAGCCGTCTGGGTTGAGCCTCTCCCAGTGCGAAGTCCCAGCGCTCAGGCTGCTAAACGCGCTATAGTCTGGGAGCCCCTTCTGTGGGTCTTATTGGGGCCCCTGCAGTGTTTCCTCTTTAGGAACGAAATCTGCTTTTACAATTGATAACTGCAGCACTTGTGGAATATGGAGGGGCCAGCTATGCTTTATCTCTCTTGGCCCCTTGTGCCATACAGGGTGACCTGTACCTTTCACCTATATCTCCCTTTTTTTGTCTTTCATTACCTTTCTTATTCACTGCTTCAGCAAAACAAACAGAAGAAACTACAGGCTTGTCTTCTAACACAGGTACAGAGATAGGAAAGGTTCAGTCTCGTTAGCCAACAGATTGATATATAGACAAAGTACATGGCTATAGCCAGAGCTATAGTCTCTGATATGGTTTTGCTCACCCCAGTAGGTATACAATCCAACAATGGATCCTCTCACACATCATGCTGCTGTCTGTGTCTCTCTCTCTCTCTCCATACACACAACTCATCTCTGACATGTTCAGCTCAGCTGACAATCAGGTCTGAAAGGGAAATTCTTACCCTATTCAGTTAACCCCTTCTTAACACGCCCAGACTCACCCTGTGCAGGTAGATATGTTTGTGTGTATGTATATGTATGTGTGTATGTGTGTATATATATATATATATGTATGTGTGTGTATATGTATATATATATGTATATGTGTGTGTGTGTGTATATAGGTGTATATACAGATGTAGGTGTATGTAGATAAATCAGGAAAGAAAGTGGAATCCTTTCTCCTATGTCTACTCCTGCTACTTCTATCGCTTTTCAGCTATCCTTACCTCAGCTGGCCGTCCCATTTATCCACAGATAAAGAGTCAGTTACTGTTCATAATACAAAGACCCTCAACAACTAGGATGGGGACCACCATATAGGTAAGTTTTCAGAAAAGAGTGCCCTCTTGTGCGGATTGCTTTGATTTGCTTCAGCCCCGCATGCCCACGCTCTCAAAAGAGCCAGGCCAAGGAAACGCAGACGTTCTTCAGGGGAGCATAGCCTGGATGGCGCCCCCACTCAGGAGAAAATTTCCAAGGAAGACGTCTTTGCTCCTCTTCCCCAGAGCCGGTGCCCCAGCAAGAGTCCTGCAAGGCCTATGGCACAGTACCTATGCCCAGGAAGCTGGTGAGTAGACACTGCCTGGAGGAGTATGCAGCTAACAGGTAATGCCAAATATCTTTATTATTGATAAGAGTGGCACAAGATTCTGTTTTGAACTCACCTTAATTACCTGAAGCTACTGTTACACTTGTATTGTAAACTGTTGTAGACTGTTGCCATAGGAGACAGCGTTCCTATCAGTGCAGATGTGGCATCTTGCTGGATGCTTTTACTGCGTGGCTGTCATTCTGTAGAAGTCTGAGTCTGCCGGGTTGGTGTTGCGGCTTCCTAAGGGTGTCCTGGCCCTAATCCTCTCTCCCAGAGTTCTGTTGAGGAGAGATGGAATCGCTTTGCAGACTGAGGCCCTGACATATGGTTCAGAGCCCGGATTGTCCTGGTGAATCCTGGACAGGTGGCACACCCTAGGTGTCTGACGCCCATAAAACTACTTTGCACTGCACCCATTATACCTTTATGACCCACTCTATGTAAAGGGATGTCAGCGACTCGTGGTTCTTGTTAGACTGAAGGTGGCCTGGGTCCTTGTTACATATATTACAGATACAGCAGTCTGCTACTCAGGATATGGAGGCTTCACAGGAAGTCCCACATAGTTTCTTTTTAAACCACTGGAAAAGCATCCTGGCACCTTGGTGGCTAGGAAGGCCATATGGTTGAGACCCTGGGCTGAGTATTGCTTCCTAGAAACAAAAGTGGGAAAGAATGGAAATATGTTGGAGAAAAATGCCCATATAAACAGGCTGTCAAAACTGTATACCCTGAACAAGCTAAGGGTCAACCTGCTCCTACATATTGTAGCATCTGCAGGTGCCAGCAGACCAGCAATAACCAGCAATAACCAGCCCATGTGTTGGGCGAGTCTAATGGGGATGGTTTAATTATTATGAACCAGCTGCTGCACTTGCAGGACTCTGAGGAGAGTGGCAGGATCTGCATCCCTTTAGGCAGGATTTCCTTTTGAGTATCTTGCCAAAAATGACATTTTTTGTAGCAGTGGGTGCAACAAAAATAAATAAATAAAATAAAAGTCTGACTTGTACCTTAGTGCAGACTTCTGGGAAAAAATCTGTCACACAAGTGCATGCCCAAACTCTAGGGCTCAGTTTCCTTTAGTGCGACTTGAGACTGGAAAGTCGCATGACTGGCCATTCCCCATAATTTCCAATGAGTATTGTTTATATCTGTGCGACTTGAAGTGGCATTGACTTCAAAATAGTCCCTGCACTACTTTGGTTCCACTTTGATGCAACTTATACAGGCATTGTTTCCAGTCGTATCAAAATTGCAGCAAAAAAAAAAAAAAAAAATGCAAAAATCGCAGCAAAATCACGCGACTTTGGGGTTGCAATAGTGAAGCCTTGAGGTAAAACCTAGAGGGCACACTTTACGTGTTTCTGGACAGCATGTGGTACAGGTCCTTGGATGAAGGTATCAGGCACTCATGGTCACTTCGGGAAATTCCCCACTGCTCCTCCAGACCATTTCTCTCCCACACATATGCCAAGTCTACCACAACAGGTGTGCTGCTACAATGCTTACAATACACTTCAGACTCAAGGGATTGCAGGTTTTCTATACAATCCTGTTTGGAGTTTGCAGGGGATGTTGGCTGGTGTCCAGTAGCAGATCAGAAAAGGTCAAACCCTTCTGGGTCCTCTTTGAGATCTTTAAGCTGAAGTCCATTAAACAGTACAACCACGTGGCTGGAGGCTGTTGCTGGATTGTCAGGATGCCTATCCTATCCTCACACCTTAGAGGGAAAGCAAAACCAACTGGTTAGTGTACACTGGGGGTGCTCTAGTTCCTCTTATTTCTATCAGAGGAAGTGGTGACAGTCAGGAACAGGATTCTGAGGAAGTATACTTCCGCTTGTTTGATAGTTTCTCAGTGCTCATCTGGGCACAACGTCATCATGCATACAGATGATTCCTGGGGTGCATGGGCACCTGCGCAAATTTACATTTCAAGAATTCTACAAGGGAGGAAACAGGATCGAACACTGTTAATAACAGTGTTACTCGGTATAAGTAGCGGTCCATCATGATGGAAAGACCTTCAGCAAGTCTCGGTCCGTTAGGACCTTTACACTGGAGAATTGCTATGAATCATGTCTACAAGACACTCGGGAAGATGCACTGTGAGGGACTTTAGGTCAAGGCAGGCTGAGATTCCCAGCCAAGGAGGGTAATCTTGAACGCGCTGGGGTTCAAGCAGCCCCTTTTTATCACTTCAGCCTTACTACAGAGTCAAGGAAGACCAGTCTCCTTGCAGTTGAGCAACAGGGCAGTAGTTGCCTATATTCAGCTCCTGGGTGAAACTCACGGCAATATGCTAGTGAGAGAGGTAAAACCCATAACGCCTGGGATGGAAGATCCCCAGCAAAATTCCAGATGCAGTTTACCTCCCAGCAGATTTTTTGAACAAGTACAAGCTTCCCAGAGCACAACGAGGGTCTATGTCCCAGGTCTTCTCTGACCTGGTCCACAAGTGAGGCCTACCGCAGACAGACCTCCTCGTTTCCCAGAGTAATCGCAAACTTTGGGTATGTCTGACTTTGTTTCCACACCACAAGGCGCAGGGGGCAGATGCTCTGATCACTCCATGGGACTGCAATGAGTGAAGGAGTGAGTGAAAAACCTGTATAGCGCTACACCTGCGAACTAAATCACCTCAGGGCGCTTCTTCTATCCATTGTCTTCCTTATCCCTCAGAAGAGGTGGGTCTTAAGTTTCTTCCTGAAGGCCTGATGGTTTTCTCCCATGCGGATGTCCGTTAGCAGAGCGTTCCATAGCCATGGTCCTTGGACATAGTTGTCATAGCCAGTCCTCCATATTGACCAGGAGGCCCTCGGTTTTCCCTGGCCATTCATTTCAGAATACAGAAGACATTGCTCCTCCATAACCTATGCAGACTGGGGCTGCAAGCAGGGGTACTAAAGGGGGAAGGTGGGCAACTCTGTTGCTCTGGTTTCACTACAGAGTGATCTCTACTTTGTTGTGTGCGAGAAGACATTCTACTTACAACATCTAGGCCTAATTCTGGAACAAGTTTGCTTTTTCTTGGTAGAGCGAGACATTCATCCTACTGCCCTTTCAGTGCCAGCTGTTCTATACTTCCTCCACGCCTTAACCTATCCTCACATAGCTCACGAGCGTCGCTTTATCGGCAAAAACACATTTAAATGGGCCATGAATCTTTCAGTTTGTACAACTTTTGAGTTTTTGGAGAGTAGGTCTCCACGGAAAAGATATATTGGCGCTGCTGGTTCTCATATCCGTTCAACCGTTCATTCTAACAGAGCAGTGTCCGGTTCAGGCCATCACTTATAAGGCAGTATCAATTGCAAGAACTTTAGGCAGGAGGTTATCGGATATTCAAGCTCTTGGAGCTTCAAAGTAAAAAAATATATATGTATATTATTTTCTTTCCAAAGGAGTAGAGTTGGCCTTGTAGATCATCTTGCCACAAACATGGCAACAGACTGCTATTTAACAGACAGCTGGACATTGCCTAACTTTCCAGAACATCACACAGGAAAGTCTCACAAACTGATAATTTTCATAACTTTAAAGTAGTATCTGTCCACAATTGTCCCTTTCAGGTCATCTAAACCTTTTGTCATTCCAGCTGGGAATCAAGGGAAAGAAGTTACTGCCTGGACCCTAGCAGGCTCGGTTGTTCATATAGGACTAGGGGTTGCAAGCCTCCGTCAGCGGTGGCGGAGCACTCTACCAGAGCAGTTGAAGCCTCATAGGCAACACATTCAAAAGAATCTATGGTGCCCATCTGTAGAGGGGTATCGTGGTCTTCCCAACATTCCTACTCAAACTTGACAGAATAGACCCGGGGGTCCTGTCATCAGGGAACTTTGTAGGAAGAACTATTCAGTCCTCTGTCTCATCCTAATTAGAGGATTGGTTGGACAAGTAGATCCCACCCTGTCAGCTAGTTATTTATCACTAGTATGCTGCCATGTTGGCGTCAGGAAAATGGAAAATTGTATCAAATACTTACCGTAATTTTCCTTTCCTGACGCCAAACCATGGCAGCATATGAGCCCACCCATGTGCGTTTCGGTATGTGGCTTGTTACAAAGAATGGGGTGGCGGCTAACCATGCCTTAATTTATGCTATTCACTGGTCCTGAGGGAGTGGTCAAGAGGCGGAGCTCTATCACTAGTATGCTGCCATGGTTTGGCGTCAGGAAAGGAAAATTACGGTAAGTATTTGATACAATTTTCCATTTTATCACATTACATGTTTAAACCAGGTAGCCACAGTGCAATATCAAAACACACATAACTAAAAGGACATACGAGGAAATGAGAGAAGGATAAAGCCGTGTATACACGATCGGTTTGTCCGATGAAAAAAGGCAGATTGATTGTGTGTGGGCCCCATCGGTCTTTTTTCCATCAATGTAAAAAAATAAATATATGTTTTACATTTTTCCTTTGGATAAAAAAACGATAGGAATTTCCGATCGTCTGTGTGGAACTTCATTAGAGAAAAATCCCTGCATGGTCAGAATCAAGTCGACGCATGCTCGGAAGCATTGAACTCGTTGTAGTGTTTTACGTAATCGCGTTTTGGCACGGTCGGAATTTAGTCTAATAGTGTGTATGACTTATGTCAGCTTCATCGGATATCCGATGAAAAAATCCATCGATTTGATACCATTAGAAATCCCATCGTGTGTACACGGCTTAAGAAAACAGGGAGGCTGGCGGGACCTTATTCAACATTCCTTGTTTATCCCTCAGTACATTCACACTGTTTTGGATAGACATAATCCAAGTTAACTTGTGCTTCAGCAACATTCATAATGCCCTTGTGGATACAGATAGTCCAGGTACCAGAGTCCTCGCTATCAGGTTCTATGCTAAGATCTTTTTCCTACACTAATTGACAATTTAGAGGAGGATGAGACAAATAATTCGTACAACATGGCGATGATTAAGTGTCTTGCATACATCTGTTTTCAAACACTGTATGTGTTTCATGATCCAAGTTTGTTTTCTGCCGAGTACATAGGAAATTAGTGATTTGTTGTAGTCAAAAGCTTTTAGGTGTTCTGGCAGGCTGTTGCCTTGCAGTTTTAAAATGCAAAGCTGTGTTCACTTTTTTTTTTACTTTTTTTAAATGTCACTGTGGCATTTCATTAATTTATATGCATTAAATGTACAAAATAATAATAATAATAATAATAACCTAAGGGTAACAGCACTACCTTATTTTCTCCAATTAAATCACAAATATAATAGTAAAAAAAAGTGCACTTATTTGTGTCCATATTTAGTTCCAAAATATAGTGACACACAATTGTGCTCCAGGAAAAAGGTGTCCCAAAGTATTGGTCCTCCAAGAGAGGCCTATATAAGTCGCTGGGAGCCGCGCCCAGCATAACAGCGGGAGGAAGCGTCAAGTCAACATCTGGAGAAGAGAAGAAGAGAAGAAGGAGTCACAGAAGAGCGGGCTGGCTGCCGCTAGTAATTGAGCTAACACAAAGATAGCGGCGGCCAGTCCTGAAGAAGAAGGCACCAGAGAGGGCCGTGTCAACAGCGGAGAAGACCCCCGGAGAGCGGGAGAAGACCCCCGGAGAGCGGAAGAAGAAGGCCCCCCCCCCTGGTAAAAGAGCTAAAGAAGAGGGGGGGCCCACGGTGCTGTCTAATAAAATACTTTAAAAACCCTGTGTTGTTTATTTGTTTTTACACTTTGCCTCCAGGTGAATGGGTAGGGGTACGATGTACCCCATATTCATTCACCTAAGGTGGGGGGCCAGTATCTGGGGGCCCCCTTATTAAAGGGGGCTCCAAGATTCCGATAAGCTGCCCGCCCACAGACCCCGCCAACCAACGACCAGGGTTGTCGGGAAGAGGCCCTGTCCTTATCAACATGGGGACAGGGTGCTCTGGGGTGGGGGGGCCGGAGTGCGCCACCTGACCCCCCCATGTTGAGGGCATGCTGCCTGGTACGGCTCAGGAGGGGGGAGGGGGTGCTCGCTCACACCCACTCCTCTCCTGACCGGCCGGGCGGCGTGCTTTGGATACGTGTCTGGTATGGATTGTGGGGGAACCCCCACGCTGTTTTTTTTCGGCGTAGGGGGGGTTCTCCTTACAATCCATAGCAGACCTAAGGACCTGGTATGTCCCCTGGGGGAAACCCACGCCGGATTTTTATTTAAAATTTTGGCGTGGAGTTCCCCCTCATGATACATACCAAACGCCGCGTGTAGATTTGGCGGGAATCCAAGTCGGATCCCCGTCGCTTCTATGACGGCTTTGTCACCATCGCGGCAAGCCAGCTTGGCGCTGGCTCCCGCAATGGGGCTCGTAGATGGTCAATCTCGCTGAGAAAGGGAGCGAGATTGACCAGAATAATGCAATTTCCAATTCTCCAATTGATCTTCCCACAGCTCCTTGTTATGGGTAAACAATTGTCCCTACATTAAAGCTCAGGTCTTTTTCTCCATCTTAGGTGTAGAAGGAAAAAGAGGAACCCCACACAGTGAAAGTACATTTTTATTCCCATAAAAGCATACAGTATTGCACTTACATCACATAAAACCTTCATTAGCTATTACACACTTGGACAGCACCCATTCCAAAGATGACTGCCACCTGCTTCCAGTTCTGAATGTGACGTCAGCTGAAGGTACGTCTCTATGCATTTCATCATCAAAAGTTGACGTCCTCAGTTGCTTAATTTTATTTTTTTAAGAGATTTTTTTTTATCACATTAAAAACGTGGGTATCTGTATGAGATTTATTCATTTCTATGCACCATAACTAAACTACTGTATGGAGAAACACAGAGAAACAGGTGCACACATGTTGCAGATTTCGGTACCGCACCACAGCTCACCCAAAGGTTGCATTTAAAGTGGAGCTCTGCTGTAAAAAAAAAAAAAAGGATTAAAAGCCAGCAGCTAAAATACTGCAGCTGCTGACTTTTAATATATGGACACTTACCTGTCCAGGAGTCCAGCGACGTCTGCAGCAGAAGACGAGCAATCGTCTATCTGCTGCCCCCACCACCATCCTCAGTGAGGGAACCAGGAAGTATAGCATTCTGGCTTCACTGCCCGATTCGCTACGGCGCATGCGCGAGTCGTGCTGCGCCATCCTCACTGGTCCTCATTGTGTTCTGGGAGCCGAGTGTTTTCCAGAACACAACGGGCGGGTGTGGGAAGTGACGAACTACAGGCAGAATACCCGCAGGAGGACTCCCGGAAATTGGGTGCAAATACCTGTCTTAGACAGGTATCTGTACCCCCCTCCCTCTGAAAGGTGTCAAATGTGACAACAGAGGGTTCCGATGAGCGGAAGTTCCACTTTAGAGTGGAGCTCGCTTTAAGTGTGAACAGTGCATGTAGACAAATGATTGTGTTCTGTGTGCAGTTATAGAGATTATTTTTGTACTATAGAAATACTAAGGTCCCTGCAGAAGTGTGAAAGTCCCTCCAACTATTCCAAATGTAACATTGAAATGAGAACAGTCAGGCGCCGTACACACGGCAGAGAACCTCGACGGGCAGAACACATCGTTCCGCCCGTCGAGGTTCTCTCCCGGCCGTCGAATTCGGCGACCCGCCCGTCGGGAATGGCAACCAGCCATTCTTCCAGGCGGGCCGTCGAGGAAATAGAGAGCGTGCTCTCTATTTCGGCTCGACGGGCTTCCCGACGGGAAGCTCGCCGAGACCGTACACACGGCCGAGGTCCTCGCTGGAATGTGCATTCCAGCGAGGTTCTCGCTGGTTTTCAGCGAGAACCTCGGCCGTGTGTACGCCGCCTTACATGCCAAAAAAAAGCACAATCTTCCCTCCAGGATTTGATTGTTGTTTTTGAAGACGATAATCTCTAACACACACAACGTAACAATTTAACCGTGGAAACTGTTGCCGTCCAATACAATCTGCATTTTCATGCTGCTGTTTCGCCTTTGAAATGTAACTACAGGGACTAAATACTGCAGATACAGAGTGATTACAGTTTCTCCACTTTAAACAGCATTTCTGCGGCGTCTGTAATTGGAAACCCCTTGGGAAGGGAACAATACAGCCTCTCTGAGGAGGGGGGACGTCAGGAGAAGCCGTCATTTTTACACAAGAATCAATAGTCGCTAGACAACGCGCCTTCAAAATTCTCTTCACACACGGATTAAAGACCCTGCCCTTTTCAAAAGCAGACTTGGAAGATGGCGTGATGTTTCGAGTGCCGCTCGAGTGTCTGCACAAAAAGATTTGTTTCATCTGCGCTGTGTGAAAACATAAAATGTCCCATCTATTATGGCAGTGAAAGGGCTGAAGAGCAGGCTGGGAATTATGGAAAGGCATGTCGGAGATTAAAAATACGGATTAGACAGATTTATTTTAGCATTCAATCGTTGCAGTTTTTCAGCGCTGAGCCAATTGTCATAAAGAATAAAGCACATATTTATTAGAAGTGGCTGAATGTCGGCTCATCTGCAGTTTCTAGATTTGACTGCATTTACCATCATCCACACCCTAAATGTCAATTAATTGTAGGGTGAATTTGGGTAATGCAGATTTAGCACCCTGATGTTTAGGCAGGGTTGCTATTAAATTTAGTTGCTAAACGATAGTTTCCTTGGCCAATTGTTAGGAGGTCAATTGATTTTGCCTTAATACTGGAATTACTGCACTTCTTTGTTCTGTCGCTAAGTGGCCTGGTATCTGGTGACCTGGTATTAGATAAGACAAGGGCATTGCCAGGACAAATTAGGAATGAATGGGGTGTCTCAGCCAATGGGCAAGGATTTCCTTGGGTCCCTTGGCATGCTGTGCCACCTGGATGGCTGTCTTGGTGGACGTGTGTTGTGTCTCCCTGGGCTGCTAGGCCAGAAACCTAAGGCTTATCCCAGGTACATCTGGCTGCTAGGCTGTCTGACGACCTATCCAGAAGTTGGAAAAGCAGCATAGGGTTGGGACTGCAGGCTTGTAGACCAGCCAGAAGTAACGGTTTTTCTGGCTGGTGAACCAGTCGTGGTCGGAGGTAGAAGGAAAGCTGACGCCACTAAGGGACCATCCACATTGCTACCGGAGACCATTGTAAGTTAGCTGAGGCCAGTACCAGAGCAGACTTATCGCCAGCCGGAGATCCGGAGCTCCAGAGATCCAGTGGCTAGTAGATCTAGAGTCTAGTGAGAGAGACTGGGAGCTCTTGTTGAGTGAAGACCTAGTGAGTGAGTGAGTGTGGGGTAAAGAGAACTGTTTGTGTAGTTAAATACCATTACTGGTAGTAACAGCTACAAGATAGTTGCCATTAGGGATGAGCTTCTTGTTTGAGTCGAACGTATGTTTGACTCGAACATCGTCTGTTCGTACGTTCGTCGAAAATCGAACAAAATGGGTCGTTCGCGTCAAATTCGAGTGACGCGCCACATCCCATAATTCACTGCGGCATTGCGTTCTGATGATTGGCCAAGCATGCTGTATGTCCCGCATGCATGGCCAATCACAGCGCGCAAAAAACAGAGAGCCATATTTGGCCAAAGCCAGGGTGGCTTTGGCCAATTATGGCTCAGGCTTTAGCACACGCCCCACACTATAAAAGGCAGCCTGCAAGGCGGTCTCGTGTAGTGTGTTGCGGCAGTTTTAGTGAAATCAGTCCTAGAGAGAGAGAGAGATATTTTTTTCTAGATAGATAGATAGAGCAGGCAGGCTAGTCAGTTTAGTTAAATTTACAGTGTGTAGAGGATATATATACATCCCAGGAGTTGTACATATATTTATACACTGTATAGTTTAGCTAGATTAGCTATTCCTTTTTGTCAGGCAGTTGATTGTGCTAGATGCAGTCTTCTAACGTGTTATATTGCCCGTGTGCTGTATAGTTTGCACCTAAACGTACTTGTAGTTAACTGCACTTGTGCTGTATAGTTTGCACCTAAACGTACCTTGTGTGTACTGCACTTGTGCCGTATAGTTTGCACCTAAACGTACTTGGTGTTACTGCACTGGGGCCGTATAGTTTGCACCTAAATGTACTTGTGGTTTACTGCACTTGTGCTGTATAGTTTGCACCTAAATGTACTTGGTGTTACTTCACTTGGGCCGTATAGTTTGCACATAAACGTACTTGTAGTTTACTGCACTTGTGCTGTATAGTTTGCACCTAAACGTACTTGGTGTTACTGCACTTGGGCCGTATTATTTGCACCTAATCAGAGGGTTTTTTCCCTCTCGGGGCATGCTGGGGGAGGGTACTTCTAGAGGGACGCCATGTTGGGCGGGGAAGTTCGTGGTTGGATCCAGGTGCGGCACCCACCTTCATGGTGTGCACACATCATGGGCCCCGGCGATATGGCCTACCAGGCCGGGCGCACGTGCCACGCGTTGTTCTTGGTTCCGGGACCATGTTGGCCCAGAGCAACTGAAGCGGTGATGGGACCCAGTGACTTATTGGGTCCCCCATCTTTGGAAAAAAGATCCCAAGCGAGTTGTGCTGTTTGGTGGGGAGTCAGTCTGAGGAAAGCCCGGAGGCAGGCATTCCTATAGGGCCTAGACGAGCCATCGGTGATCAAGGTGACCGGACACTGGGAGTTTGTCTAATGGCAACCTGTCAGATCGGTGACTAATTGAAGAAAACTACCTGAGGGAGATTCAGGCAACAATAATCTTGCGAAGGATTCACCTCATGAATCGTGTTCTAAAGCAACTGGCCTGTGGCAGAGGTCTCATTCCTATTGCTACTTTTAGTCAAGTCTGGGGCAGAGACTTGTTCTCCTTCTCAGGATTCTCAGTGATATTCTGGCTGCCAGTTCTGTGAGAGAGACTGTCCGGGTACGCTGTACCCACTCCGGCTGGAGTGGCGACGAAGTTAAAGTCCCATTTGGAAGCAGGATGTTTCCATCATCCTTAGGCCTGAGTCTGAAAATTCTCCCTTTTACCCATCTTTACTCTATCTATTCCAAGTTCACTGTTTGCCGTGTTGGGCAATAATAAAAGCACAGAAAGACACTGGCTGTTTGGACATTCCTTCATTGTTCTAATCATCATCATACCTCTAGACATTTATACAGGTAACACATCATCCCAAATCTATCCAGGGGCTCCTAAGGAAGTATCTCTACATATAAAATACAGGTAAAACTAAAATATATGCAAAAATAATATGCATTGCTTTAGTGATTAAAGCTGAACTTCACCCCCTAAAAAAAATGTATACCCTCCTCTCCCTTTCCTCTTATGTTTATGGCATTTTTTTGGGGGGGGGTACCTAATTTTGACAGTTTCCTGCTCCCACTTCCAGTCAGATGCCCTGGCCATCCACCAGAATGTATCGTTCTCTCTGACCACAATCTTCTGGTACACGACACGGGTACCCGAAGGCTACAGGACCATTATCAAAGCGGAGCATGGCTCATGCATGCCATGTTTGGAGGAGGAGGAATGCTGCCTATGACCCCAAGAACATAATCAAACATGGAGGTGGAAACATTATGCTTTGGGGTGTTTTTCTGCTAAGGGGACAGGAAATTGTCACTGCATCAAAGGGAAGATGGCTGGGGCCATGTACCGTCAAATCTTGGGTGAGAACCTCCTTACCTCAGCCAGTGCATTGAAAATGGGTCATGGGTGGGTCTTCCAGCATTAAAATGACCTAAAACACACAGTCAAGGCAACAAAAGAGTGGCTCAAGAAGAAGCACCCTACGGTCCCGGAGTGGTCTAGCCAGTTTCCAAACCTTAAAAGGGTTATAAACCCTCAAGATTTTTCACCTTAATGCATTCTATAGTGACGGGGAAGAGCACACCAGCTCCGGCCGGTGTCTTAGGTCCTGATTGGATAGATTAATAGCAGCACAACCATTGGCTCCCACTGCTGTCAATAAAATCCAATGATGCGGGAGCTTGGTGCAATGCAGAGTCCTGCTGTCTGTGTCAATAAACGCAGCAGCAGGACATGGGAGTGTGCCCGCACTAGTGCCCAAGGGAGAGCGGCTCTCCAACGGGGCACTTGAGAAGAGGAGGAGCCATGAGCACCGCTGAGGGACCCCAGAAGAGGAGGATCGGGGCCACTCTGTGCAAAATCAACTGCACAAAGGAGGTAAGTATGAAATGTTTTTTTTTTTTCAAACAAACCTTTACATGTCCTTTAATCCCATAGAAAATATGCGGCGGGAGCTGAAGTTTCTAGTTACCAAACGTCAGCCTCAAAACCTTAATGAGAGGATCTGAAAAGAGGAGTGGGACAAAATCCCTCCTGAGATGTGTGCAAATGTGGTGGCCAACTACAATAAACATCTGACCTCTCTGATTGCCAACAGGGGTTTCTCCACCAAGTTCTAATTCATGTTTTGCACAGGGGTCAAATACTTATTTCACTCATTAAAATGCAACTCAATTTATAACTTTTTTTAAATGCTTTTTTCTGGATATTTTTGCTGTTATTCTGTCTCCCACTATTAAAATAAACCGACCATTATAATTATAGACTGATCATTTCTTTGTCAGTGGGCAAACGTACAAAATCAGCATGGGATCAAATACTTTTTTTCCCTCACTGTAACTATGCCAGCCCTGGCTTATAAGAGAAAAGAGAATGGAGGGCGCACCGACCTAGTGTGATACTGTAACACGATTTTTATTTAAAATACTAAAATCAATGTTTATACTCACAAAATGAGTTAAAAAACTAGCCATGAAAGACAGTTCAACAGCGCCAGCAGAACAGGACGGTTGCTTCAGTCCAAGGGTATCTTAACCAATATTGAAGCTAGGCTTACGCGTTTCGGGGGCGTACCCCTTTCCTCAGAGCCCCGGTGGTCTGCAGGGCTCTGAGGAAAGGGGTACGCCCCCGAAACGCGTAAGCCTAGCTTCAATATTGGTTAAGATACCCTTGGACTGAAGCAACCGTCCTGTTCTGCTGGCGCTGTTGAACTGTCTTTCAAGGCTCGTTTTTTAACTCATTTTGTGAGTATAACCATTGATTTTAGTATTTTAAATAAAAATCGTGTTACAGTATCACACTAGGTCGGTGCGCCCTCCATTCTCTTTTCTCTTTTAGTTCCTTTTGAATTCCCACGATTCTGAGGAGGGCTGCAAGACTCTGGAAGATACTTTTTAATTGAACTGTATGACCCCCACAAGTAAGAAATACCGGAGCGCAGGAGAATCATCATTGTTTAGCCCTGGCTTATGCCATTGCCCTTGCCTGCTAAAGATAGCGTTTGTGTGTCTTTCAGTGGGGTGGGGGAGCAGATACCTGTATAATCCAGGTATTTGCTTCCAATTCCAGCAAAAGATTCTGCGGCGATCTACACCATGCCAGGCCCCTCCTCCTTCCCCCTGCTGTCTTCTGGGAGATACACAGGTCCCAGAAGACAGCAGGGACCAGTGAAATCACGCAGCGCGAATCGTGCATGCGCAGTAGGGAAGATGGCGACGCCTGCACCCGAGAGCCAAGGAACAGATTGGCTTCAGGTGAGGACATTGCAGGCGCCCTGGACAGGTAAGTGTCCTAATATTAAAAGTCAGCAGCTGCTGTATTTGTAGCTGCTGACTTTGAAAAAATAAAAATTGTCGGAACTGCACTTTAAATACACTCAGGGCCGCCATCAGGGGGGTACAGGCAGTACACCTGTAAGGGGCCCGGAGGTCCCCAGGGGCCCGGATGGCCACCCCCTTTTTATTTATTTTTTTTATAAAAAAATAGTTTTAATTTTTTTTTATATATTTTTTTAATTTATTTTTTAAATAAAGGGCCCAGAGATACCCAGGCAACCCTCCCTTTTTTTAAATTTATTTTTAATTTAAAAAATATATATATTATTATTTTTTTCTGTTTTTATTAAAGGGCCCCAAGGCCCCCTTTCAAAACCCCCTTTTTTATATTTTTTTTATTTATTTTTTCTTCTTTTAATTAAAGGGCCCAGAGGTCCCCAGGGCCCCGGGAGGCAACCCCCCCCCTTTTTTTTATATACAAAAATGTTTTACATTTTTTTTATATATTTTTTTATTTTATTTTTTTATTAAAGGGCCCCTTTTATATAGTGCAAAAACTTGAATTTTTATATATATATATATATATATATATATATATCTGTATTTCTTTTCTTTTATTTGTAAGGGGCCCAGAGGTCCTCAGAGCAACCCCCCAATTTGTGGTACCCCCCCTCCCATTTCTCAATTCACAGCAGCCCCCCCCCCATCCGTTCTCTCCAGGGGGCCAATGCCTGAAGCTGTGTAAGGGGCCCCATAATTCCTGATGGCGGCCCTGAATACAAAAGCACACTACCTGCGGAATCCAATATACAAGTGACAGCTTCTGGTACCAATGATGATTATGTTCTAGGATTTATTACAGTTGGGATGACAGGCTTATTAAACACTGGCATTGTCCAGGTGTGTCAGCATAGTCTGTTCTCCATATTTATGTCTAAACAAGGAACAGGCAGTGAGAACATTAATATATCTATCACCAAGACGTTAGGAACTTCTGACAAGGCTTCATTCACACCCAAGTAGAAACCCAACACCGTTTTTGAGGTGCAACCATCTGTGTTGAAAGGTGAGGGAAGAAATTAAATTAAATTGTGGATTCATGTCTAATAGCATTTTACTATATCCATTGTTATATGACAAAAGTAAGGAGGTTGGCATAAACCAATTGTCTTCTTTAGGTATTTAATATGTATTAACTATTAAATGAATTCCTGTAAAATGAAAGCAAGTTAGAAACTGAGGCTAGGTTCACACATGTGCGGTGCGAATTACAGCTCCGGTTTCCCTGCAAAAATAAAAATGATTCATTGTAGCTGTGGATCAGCTGATCAGGAGAGGGGGAGGCGTAAGATGAGAGGGAGATCATTCCTGTTCACAACGGAACACATCTGCGAATCTGATGTGTTCCCATTGAAGATTATGTACCTGCAATTCACACTGCCCTGCCTAGAAAACGCGTTTCTTGCGCAATGCGGAGTGCGGGTGCAACGCACATATGTGAACCAGACCCATTGAAAATAATATATGTTCAAATGTTCTGCGAATTGGATGCAGTGTAAGCCACATCCGATTCGCATATGTGTGAACCCAGCCTTAGGCCTCAATTCTTTTAAGGTTCTTCCTAGCAGTACAGTGATGTCACAATTACCTCCTTGTCTCCTTTAGTGGCAACAGTGGGCTGCCCTTATTCCTGATAATGCAGTAGTATTCTAAGTCCGGGCTGGCAAGATGACATTCCCTAGAGGATCTATGCAATCAAGGGCCGAGACAACGGGCAGAGAGGAAGAGCGCGTCTCTACCGTGGGAACGAATGGGCTCAGGTGAGTAAAATGTGTGGGGGGGGGGGGGGGGGGGCTGGACAGTTTCCAAAGTTTTTTCACCTTAATGCATAGGATGCATTAAGGTGAACAAAAAAAAACATGAGGGTTTACATGAGGGGATCTGTAGTGGAGAAGGATCTGGGGGTTTTAGTTGATCATAAGCTCAATAATGGCATGCAATGCCAAGCTGCAGTTTCCAAAGCGAGCAAAGTCCTTTCTTGTATTAAGAGAGGTATGGACTCCAGAGATAGAGATATAACTTTGCCCCTGTACAAATCATTAGTAAGACCTCATCTGGAATATGCAGTCCAGTTTTGGGCACCAGTTCTCAAAAAGGATATCGGAGAACTGGAGAAAGTGCAGAGAAGGGCAACCAAACTGATAAGAGGCATGGAGGAGCTCAGCTATGAGGAAAGATTAGAGGAACTGAATTTATTCACTCTTGAGAAGAGGAGAATAAGGGGGGATATGATCAACATGTACAAATATATAAGAGGTCCATATAGTGAACTTGGTGTTGAGTTATTCACTTTAAGGTCAACACTGAGGACAAGGGGGCACTCTTTACGTCTGGAGGAAACGAGATTTCACCTCCAAATACGGAAAGGTTTCTTCACAGTAAGAGCTGTGAAAATGTGGAACAGACTCCCTCCAGAGGTGATTCTGGCCAGCTCAGTAGATTGCTTTAAGAAGGGCCTGGATTCTTTCCTAAATGCACATAATATAACTGAGTACTAAGTTCTGTAGGTAAAGTTGATCCTGGGCAAATCCGATTGCCTCTCGGGGGATCAGGAAGGAATTTTTTCCCCTCTGGTAGCAAATTGGATCATGCTCTGCTGGGGTTTTTTGCCTTCCTCTGGATCAACTGTGGGTATGGAGTTGGGTGTATGGGATGTACTGTGTTTTATTTTGTTTGTTTATTTTTTTATGGTTGAACTGGATGGACTTGTGTCTTTTTTTAACCTGACTAACTATGTAACTATGTTTAGAGCAGCCCATTAATTTCAATGGGCTGCCCTACTGGCAAGAAATGCAGAGAAAGAAGTTCCCGACCCTTTATTTTAAATCTCGCCACACCAAAATGCATGGTGCCACTTTTAGCACGCAAAAACGTGTGCGTTTGCCGATGCATGAGGGAGCGAGCTTAGAACACACATAGGCTGAGGTGAATGAGAATGGAGGGAAAAGGGGACAAGACTGTTTCAAGGCTCCCCTTTTCCTTATGGGATTCCTGGCAGGAGTAGTTTCAAGTCCTGTCTGTCTAGTTTGAGCAGGAACATCAGTCATTGGTAGTTGACAGCTGTTGCTAGGGGTAAAGGCTAAGGACAGGATAGGTCAGTGGGGTCCTTAGGCGGGAAAGGCAGGGATTGGTGCAGCCAGCCGGGTTACTGGGGAAGATTTAGGAAGTTAGGTACACCTGATAGGTCAGTTAAGGTCATCTGGCAGGTAGGAACATTCTAGAAGGTCAAGAACCCCTATTTAAGGAGCTGTCTGAGGGAGTCCGGGGCCAGCCGCTCCTGAGGAGGACCGTTCAGCAGAGCTTCCCACCCACCCTACCCTTGTCGCGGCAGTAAGCTATATGGATAAATCTCTTTGCAAAAGCGGAGGGGATAGTTGAAGTATTTTAAGTCAATTGTTAATTCAGCTTGAGTCTTAGTGGCTGAGCTGTAATTTGTAGTTTGATAAGGTGAATATGTGTTTGAGTTAATGGTTATAACAATTAAATCCAATAGCTATACCGCGGTCATAATTTTATCCAAAAGTTAATATTAATAGATAATAAGGTGTGTGTGTGTTGTTATTAATTTAATTTAAATAAAAAAAAGAAGAAGGTGTGTAGTTTCAAGTTATTTGGTGTGTCCAGGCCTCCTGCCTATAATCCCATAGTGTATTAAGAAAGTCCTAACAATGCACAATTAGGCCCAGAGGGTAGGCACAGCCGACCAGAACCACTTATGAGGCAGAGCATTTGCTTGAAATGATGCCTGACAGCTTCTGCAATTAAGAGAGGAAATGTGGCCTGACCGGTCCACACCCAATTGGGAGGCTTGTTAAAACTGAGAAAATTCATAGTCACTGCACTGTCTCTTTAGGGCTTTGGAACCTTTCCCTACCTGTGAGCACTCTCTCTGACAGATGAGAAACCTGTCCCTACACTAACCACTTGCAATTGCACGCTAAACCCCAGGAGCCAGTGTCTTAAATAGACACTGCCCTGACCCAAGATGGCTGTCGAGTACATGAGGGGCAGTAGCATACAATTGTACTGCTGTTCCCCTGATGACTGCAGGAAATTATTGTGGAACCAGGCTCCTCATGACTTCTTTCCTCTGCTGCATTGCCTCTTGGGTCAAGCGCCACCTACAGTGGGGAGTATAGACTGCACCTGCCTACAAACATTACAACCAAAGCTGTTTTTTTTTTTATAATACAGCTGGTTTCTAAATTTTCTAAACTCTTAAGCCTCGTACATACGCTCGGTTTACTCAACAAGAACCAGCAAGAAAAGTGCTGGCAGAGCTTTGTTGCCGAGTAAACTGAGCGTGTGTACGAGGCTTTCAGGTTTCTCGACAAAAAAAAATGCCCAGAATCTAGACGAGAAAAATAAAGAACATGTTCTCAATCTTCTCGTCTTGAGATTCTCTGCAGTTTTCGTGCCGAGAAACCTGAGAGTGTGTATACTTACCTGTCGCTGTGGAAACCCAGGCATGCTCGAAATGACTTTGACGCATGCGCAGTAGCTTCCTAGGCATAGGTAGGGTGCAGCAAGATAGCGGCGACAGCATGGAATGTGAGGAGCGCATGTTAGTCGTACGCAATGACGTCACCGCGTTCTTGCCATTCAAAAGAACCATGGTTCTTTTAAATGGTGTGTCTGTACACTCGGGCGGCAAGAGATTCTTCCCCAAGAATCTCGTCAGGAAAAAACAACAGTTTTTTTCCTGACGAGATTCTGGCCTGTGTGTACAGGGCTTTACAGCATAAACTTGTGAGAGAGGATCTTTCCTAGTGGGGGAGCTGACGTGCTGTCTGTTTCAATGACTCCATCAGGTGTGATGTGGAAGGCATTTAAGGCCAGCTACTAGGACCAGCTGGAGAAGCATGTGTGTTCTGTGTATAGCTGGGATGGCATAAAACTGGGCAGAAGTGTTTAGGCCCTGTAAGATTTCCAGTAGTGGTTTTTGGAGGATAGCTGGCTGTGAGCTGCAGGCTACTAGAAACCTCCTAAACCAGAGGTCCTCCCAGATGCCTACTTGCCAACATTCCTTCATAAAATTGTTCTGTGACAAGAAAAAAATTGGTTGTGAGCTTTGTATGTCACCAGCCACAGCAACTTGTGTGCTGCCCTTATGCCAGACATCACATTCTGTGGGGCATGGGGTTCAGGACAGTATCCAAAATGGGTATTGACCTGCAAAAATACATTAAGGGGTTGATTTATAATTTACATTTGTTCTGTGTGAATTGGGCAAAAGAGCAAATGTTTGGCTATAGCCTGCACTTTTCAATTGTAAATAATTGATTTTCCACTGAAAATACTATATTTGGCCGTTAGATGGCGATAAGTATTATATTATTATTTCCTTACCTCAATCTAGTAGCTGAATGTGGAAGTTTCTCTTTAAAATCAATTATTTACAATTAAAAAGCACAGGATATAACCCAATAACATTTTGTTTTTGCTCCATTTACAGAGAACAAATGTACATACATTTTCAATGGGTGAATGACTATGCAAATTCTTTATAAATCAATTCCTAAGCAATTATAACTACCTACAATAGTGAAGTCATTACAGGTAAGTGAAATTGCAACAGATTAATGGTACTGTAACAGGTAAATGGATCTGTCACAGAGAAGTTGGACAGTTTCATAAAGATCTCACCAGTATGGAAGGTGGCACTACTGTATGAGCACCTCAGCACCCCTGTGCAAGCGCAGGGTAGCTTGTATGCCAAAAGGACAATTTAAACTGGAAAGATGCTCATGACCAGTGCTGACTTGTATTTAATAGTGCCTGTAAATTGAATTGTTATAAATAAGTGGACCTGTCACAGATCATTGGAACTACCCTGAATAAATGGAGCTTTTTCAAGTAAATAAAAGTATCATGGATAAGTGGACCTGTCACAGATACAGTAAGTGGAATTGTAACAGGTAAGGGAACCTCAAGTAAAACTGTCACAGGTAAGTGTCACATAAGTGGAAATGTCACAGATATGGAACTATCACAAGTTAAAGTGCATGGAAAAGTGGAATTGTGAAAGGTAAGTGGACTTGCCCACAGGTAAGTAGGACTGTCATAGGTAAATTAACCACTTCACTACCCAGATATAGACATATGATGGCCACAGGAACCCTCCGGGCGGCCGTCATATGACATCCTCAGCTTCCCAGGCCTCTAGGGGGCGCGTGCCCGCTGTGTCACTCGGGAGCCGATGCACGTGCACGGTGGTCGCGATGTCCGTCGGGCACCTGCTATTGTCTGTAACACAGCAGGGACATGGATCTGTCAATGTAAACACACAAATCCACGTCTTGTCAGGTGAGTGGAGATCGATGGTGTGTTCCCAGTACAGAGGAACACAGATCGGTCTCCTCCCCTTGTGAATCCCCTCTCCCTACAGTTAGAATCACTCCCTTGGTAACACATTTAACTACTTGATTGCCCCATAGTGTTAACCCCTTCCCTGCCAGTGACATTTACACAGTAATCAGTGCATTTTTATAGCACTGATTGCTGTATAAGTGTGAATGGTCCCAAAATAGTGTCAAAAGTGTCCGATATGTCTGCGGCAATGTCACAGTCACAATAAAAACAGCAGATCGCCGCCATTACTAGTAAATAAAAGAATAATAATAAAAATGCCATAAATCTATCCCTTATTGCGTGTTCTTTTTATCATGGTCATACGACAACAATAAAATTATAGACTGAATTTTCAGTAGTGCCTGCTCTTCTATGTACAGTACATATATAAAAGAATATCATATTGATTAATTTATACCTCCCCACAACACTACTGACTGTTAATGATGTTTCCACGTGTTTTTATACACAAAATTGTACAGCAGTATAAGGCCGCGTACACACGATCAAATCTGTCTGCTGGAAACGGTCTGCTAGACCGTCCCAGCAGACAGATTCGATCGTGTGTACGGGCGAGCCGACGGATTTGGCCACCCGACAGATTTCAAAGCATGCTTTGAAATCTATCAGGTGGGAACCCGTCCGCCCGACATGTCTGCTGGTTAGTACACTTACCAGCAGACATGTCGTCTCGCACCGGCGCCGAATGGATTCGGCGCATGCGCGGAAGTGTTTTACTTCCTGGTGCGGTGACGTGGTGGCGTCAACGTCACCGACACGTCAGCGCGCCGTCTGCTGGCGGGGATTTTGGTTTGCTCGTGTGTACACGCAAGCAAACCAAAATCCAAACAGACAGATTTGTTCAAATCGGTCGGACAGACCGTTTTGAACAAATCTATTGCCTCGTGTGTACGAGGCCTAAGAGCATAGTGGGTTAATATTTTCTGTATATATTCTGATCACGGGCAACAACCCAGTGTGTGAATCTGTATCTTTTGTCATCTCTAAAGATATCAATCTTTTTTTGTTGTTGTTGTTCGATACCAAACCTCATGGGATTGAGCTTTCCCAGGAATCTTGTAACTGAGAACTTGCTAAAATGTTCAGTGTTAAAATGACATAGGTGGCATGTGACGTGAGGCTCCTGGGGATGGAAAATCACCATGCTGCAATAATAGGGAAAGCTAGTTTATAGCCCCAAATATTATTATGTTGCCAAAGCATCAATTCTGAAAAAAAGATTTGTTAATTCAGTATAGGTTTGATATGGCAGGTGAAATTTAATATATATATATATATATATATATATATATATATATATATATATATATATATATATATTATTTACATACACAGGGCTTTTTTTCAGGGGGCACTTGGGGGAACTCAGTTCCACCACCTCTGGCTCAGACCCTTTGGTGCCTGCTCACCACAATCACTTGTAAACACAGAAGTCTGGTTTTCGTGTTTACAAGTGACAGCTCTGTGTGTAACCCCCTAAACTCTGCACTCTGTATGTAATGCAATCCTGGTATTTAATGCCCCTTTAAGACCCTTCTACTGTTTGTGAAATTTGAACGGGGTCATGGTTGAGTTCCTGCACCTATTTTCTGAGGAAAAAAAAAATATATATATATATATATATATATATATATATATAGCTGTGTTTGATCTGTTTCACTTTGTTATTCTTTGAACACATCAGGTCCTACTGAGATATATTCTTGTTGGAAGCAAAAATGGGTCTAAACACAGCTCTAGCATCTAACAGCATATGCTGTTGCAGAACACATTGTTCATAGATAGTGCCCATCCACAAGACACCTTAAAGTGTTACCTAATCCAAAATAGAGAGAAACAAATGTTACTGGTACCAGGGATCACGCAGGTATCCAAAAATGTAAACATTTCTTTATTACAAAATAAAACATACAAATCTTAACAACAAGAGGGGAAAATAATCCCAATATATAGTAACATCTCTCATTGTCATTCTCATTCAAGTGTACAGTTTAAGGTCTACGCGTTTCACATGAATGCTTTCTTAGGACCTTTTATCAAGATCAGATAAGAATGACCTATTTAAAAAAATATGTTACATATATGCAATCTACAAAACATTCATAATACATCCAATATAATGCCGAATAATCAGTGCACTCTCACATGTCACTCTAGAGCAGCAAAAGGAGATGATAATGGATGGCGGTCAGTAGCAACCTATAGCCCAGTTGCATATAAAGTCTTGGTTGCCTGATGTAAGTCATGCTGTCATCTGATAAGTTAACTGGGCTCTCTTTCCTTTGAAAATACTCATCTGTTAAAGGGTTTGTAAAGGATTTTTTTTTTTATCTTAATAGCTTCCTTTACCTTAATGCAGTGCTGTTTTCATGTCCTCATTGTTCATTTTTGCTCTCAAGTTGCTGTAATTCTTCTCTGATCTCCAAACTTCCTGGTTGTCTGTTTCCTGATAACCACAGTACTGTGAGCTTTCTCTCTGTGGTCACTAATCAAGGAGGTGTGATTACTGCGTGTCTAAAACCCCTCAGCACCAATCAGTTTCGTTTTCCAAACCATCACTGCCCTGTATTGGCTCTGTGGCTCTGTACGGCAGAGAAGCAGGAAACATGCAAAAACGAAACTAGACTCTACAGGTACATTATATGATTGATTTTTATCTATTTTTAATCGTTTTTCAAAGGAATCAGTTAACTATTATGTCTCTATACCCTGTAAACAGTCATTTTAGCAAAAAAAAATGTTTTATTTACAACTCCTTTAAGCTTCTCTTGATTACTTCCTACATCTCTCTTAGGCCCCGTACACACGAGCAAATAGATTTGTTCAAACCGGTCTGCTGGCTGTTTTGGTTTGATCGCTGTACACAAGATCAAACCAAAATCCCCGCCAGCAGACAGCACTGTGACGTGGCGGTGACGTTGACGCCACCACATCACTGCACCAGGAAGTAAATTACTTCCGCGCATGCGTCGAATCCATTCGACGCATGTGCGAGAAGATATGTCTGCTGGTTAGCGTACTAACCAGCAGACACATGTCGGGCGGACGGATTCACAGTCGACAGATTTTAAAGCATGCTTTAAAATCTGTCGGCTGGCCAAATCCGTCTGCTCGCCCGTACACACGATCGAATCTGTCTGCTGGGACGGTCTGGCAGACCGTTTCCAGCAGATAGATTTGATTGTGTGTACGCGGCCTAAGACATTATATACAGCTGGGTTATAGGTTGCTACTGGCCACTGTTTATTATCGCCTCTTTAGCTGCTCTAGAGTGACACGTGAGTGTGCACTGATTATTTGGCATTATATTGGATGTATTATCATTATTTTGTAAATTGTATCTATGTAACATATATTTTTTGATAGGTAAGATAGGGGTAATATTCTGGTACTGAGAGAGTTAAAACAAGTCAATATAAGTGTCCCTTGTGCTAACAGCATTTTTTTTTTTTTTTTTCATTTTGGATAGAGTAAGAAAGGGATATAACCCCTGTAAGGTTTGTATTGCCACCTGTGTCCCATTGTAACGTTACGCCAAATATGATTAGAGAATTTGGATCTCAACTGCGGAGACTTCTCAGTTTCGGACCCAGGTTTCACTCTCTTTTGTGCAGAGAGTTTGGAATCCTAGCATCACAGTCTCAGTCAAGAAACATGGCGCATATTCCTTCATAGGCGCCAGTGAAAACAAATATAAATATAAAGTCCAGGTAGAACTGATACTAGTTCAGGCTCACTAGGGAGATACCCTGGGGAGTGAGGTTGCATGAATACTAATAGCAAGGTAAGTAGTATTAGCACCACACGCCTCCAGATTAATGGACTGGTCGCAGTGCAGCAGTGTTGAGGGAATGGCGTGAAAGCAGCATTCCACTAATACTTGGAAACTACAGACCAGGTTCTAGTTAAAAGCAGAAGTAGCCGAGCATGTGTGGCATGTAGTTAAATGCAGAAGTAGCCGAGCATGCGTGGCATGTAACTAAACTTAATGGCAAAGTCCTCAAAGTAATAGGCAGTATGTGTGCACACAGTAACATTTGAGAAAGGAGGTACATAGGCCTGAAAGGCTCCCGTTTATACTTGGTGACTTTAGAATGTAGAAATCATGGCAAGATCCTTATTAGAATTACCAAACATAGAGAGACTATGGCTGCAGTAATTCCTGGTATAGTTAGCATACATAACTTAGCAAGGCAGCACGGTTCACAGGACAGTAAGGGTCAGCAGAGACGAGACTCCGCCATAAGGGTCAGCAGAGACGAAACTCCGCCATCAGGGTCAGCAGAAACGAAACTCCGCCATCAGGGTCAGCAGAGACGAAACTCCGCCATCAGGGTCAGCAGAGACGAGACTTCGCCATCAGGGTCAGCAGAGACGAGACTCCGCCATCAGGGTCAGCAGAGACGAGACTCCGCCATCAGGGTCCTTGCGATACTGAAGTGAACGATGCAGGCATGGCAGTTCACAGGATAGCAATGCATAACAACATCAGGGTACTTGCGATACTGAAGTGAACTATGCAGGCATAAGGTCAGGCTCCAAGGCTCCAAGGGTCCAGACAGGTAAGGCTGGTGAAGCAGCTGGTCCAGGTCAGGAAGCAGAAGTTCAGAGCAGGTACGTCTGGATGCCCAACCAACAGGGGCGTTGTCTGCAAAAATAAAGGAACACTTCCTGGTTAGTGTTAGCAGCTTATATAGGCCGCCCCGCAACTTAACAGGAAGTCACAGGCTAATCAGGAAGAAGAAAGTAACTATAGTTGAACTTCAAGTGAGAGACTCTTCAGGAAGAAGGTTTGGGAAGGAAGTAACGGATAAGAGTTGACTGGGAAAGAAGTATACTTGTATTTATTGCAAAGTTGTTCGTGAGACGTTACACCCATTGGGACAAAACAGGAAGTTAGAAGAAATCCCTGCAAATAAAGGGAATGTCTTGGGGACACCCAGGTCTTCGGGACTAGTGTCTCCATGGGCAGATTTACCCTCAATTACTGTTTAGGGGGCAACCCAAAACTTGGGATTTTCTTTTATTTTCAATGATAATGGTAAGCAGGACAATAGAGAATGAATCTTCCTTATAAGGTTACACATAGCAAAAAAAAAAGGTATTTTAATTAATCTCCACTCCTTCCAAAACGACAAAACATTGTTTTGCCTTTAGTTATACTTTATGCTTTCATTTTTTAAGTCCTGTCAGTAACAAAGATAAATAGATTTACAAAACCACTAAATGTTCCCCCTTAAAGTGGTTGTAAATCCCTACATAAACCCAGTTAAATGACCGCCGCAGGTGATACACAGAGATGAAAAACAACTTCCTACACATGTAGTACCTGATTATCTTCAGCCCTTTCTTCTCTACATCTATTCAAAGTGCTGAATTTTTAAAACTTGTCTGAGTTCAGAAAAAAATGGGCAGAGAGCTGAAATGGCACATGCAGAGCTTAGTGAGGGGAGCTCTGAGAGCTGATTGGAGGGAAGGGAAGGGAGGAAGGGACACCCCCCCCCCCCAGAGCACACAGGGACAGAGCAGAGGCTGTCAATTTGCTGGTGCTCCCTCATCTGTCACCATTTTTCTCTTGGTGTCAGGAAAACTTGTCAGAAGTAACTCATGCTGATAGCGGAGAAACAAAGCAGCAGACGGAAATTACACTTAGTGCTGTTTAATTTTGACAAATACACACTATAGAGGGATATGCTTTGTTCATATTTCATGTGTGAGGTTTACAACCACTTTAAGATGCTTGTGAATATTAGATGACAGTCTCTTGATTGATAATGGCATTTTCTGTTAGGTCAAGAGACAATCTAATGCTTGTGGGGCACCCTGTAGACCAGTGTTTCTCAACTCCAGTCCTCGAGGCACCCCAACAGGTAGTTTTTTTAGGCTTTCCATTATTTTGCACAGGTGATTTGATCAGTTTCACTGCCTTAGTAAATACCACAACCGTTTCATCTGAGGGAAATCCTCAAAACATGACCCGTTGGGGCGCCTTGAGGACTGGAGTTGAGAAACGCTGCTGTAGACAATGCCAACCGTGGCTTGGTGGGAGGGGGAGGAGGGGGTATGAGGGGGATAAGGGATTGGACATGTTGGAAAGCCTTTTATGATTGGGGGATTATTTGAAAAAACAAAATCAATTTCTGCACAGCACCTTTTCCACCCCTGTTCACAAGCTAAACAAAATGGTTTCAGAATTAAACCTGTTAGTTAGGGACCCAGTGACCAACATCAACATCGGCTATTCTCTGGTGGCTATTGCATTTTAAATCAGAGGTTGGCTCTATCCAAAAAAGCTAAGACCAGTCAGCGCTGGAAAGACTTCCTATGATGAAAGACACCAGAAGCATTATAGCCCCTCCCTAAATTACAGCCTCTCCCTAAGGCTGCATTCACACCTGAGCGGCAAGTAACGCCGCATACGCAGCATTACTTGCCGCGATTCGATTCATTTTTTTTTTTTTCAAATCATCCCCATTGATGTCTATGGCCGAACGCCAATGTCGCCTGAAAAAAAGGGTCCGGGACTTTTTTTCAGGCGACAGGCGTTCGGCGTTTCAGAGATGTGAACCATCTCTATAGACATGAATGGGGATTCGCCCCTCCAGCGGCATGAGCGTCGGGCGACAGGCGATTTGTCGCTCAGATGTGAATGCAGCCTTAATTATGGCACCTTGCCCAGAGCAGAATCTCTGATCTAAGGTCATATTGCAGAACAACTCCTTATGCAATCAGACTGACCTGAAAGACCAAGAAGTGCAATTACTGATGTATGCTTGCATCACTTGTAGGCATAACCGGTCATATAATTAATTGCCATTAATTAAGATATGAGGTTCTTTTTTTTTAACACGAAAATCTGGAGCAAAGTCAGCACTTTGTTAATTATAGAAGAATAATGAGGATAATTAGCATTCAAAAACTGTGAACCAATCTCTCTGGTGTCAGGAATGCAATATGACTAATCTGTACAGATGTGTCATTAATTTATGTTGTTTTACACAATTTTAACTCAATTTCTTTTTATATCAATGTTGTGTAGCGCCCCCTTACTTTCAGTACGGGCACTACGCTAAAGTTAGTGGGTGAATGGGAGAGTTATTTGGCTCCCATTCATAATTTTTCAAATTTCAGGCTGCTGTCTTCCAGAACTATCCTGTGGGTCAGACTGCTTTCCAGGGATGCGATCCCATACCTGGGCGGCAGGTGGCGCTAGAGGGGTTCTGGCAAAGCCACTTTTCCCCAGCAGCCAATTAGAGGAGTTGGACCTCACAGGGCATCCTGGGAGGGGTATATTTGTGACGGACGCCATGATTCGGGGTGGCGTGGGCTCTCTTCTTCGCGGGGTCCAGGCTTGGGGTGCGGCATCCACGGACCCCGCCGGCATGGCCCATCTGGCTGGAATCGCATGACGCGCGGAGTTCCATCCTGATGTTGAGAGGGACTCCAGTGACTTACTGGGTCCCCGACTTTATTGAGAGGATCCTACGCTGAGGGCTGAACGGTGGGGGATCGGCTCAGGGAGAACCCATAGGCAGGTTGTCCAGGAGACTTGAATGAACCATTGGGGATCCGGTCACCAAGGCCTTGACAGGTACATTGCAGCTGTCAACCGGTGACCCTTTCATTGCATTTATTGGGAGGATTTGCTCAATCCGTCTTGTTCATTTATGTACTGAAGTACTAGGCCTGTGGCAGAGGCCCGAGCCAGGCCTGTGGCAGAGGTCTGTTTCTGCCAGCAACCTAAAGTGACATTTCAGCTGCCAGAATGTATGGAGAAAAACCGGGATGGCCGCACTCCAAAAGAAGAAAAGCTGACACGTCAGTTTCCTTCTGATTTTTTGCTGTGATATGTTCATGTTGTGACCAGTTTTATTAAAAGGAACCATTTTTCTGGAGTGCGGCCGTCCTGGTTTTTCTCCATACATTTTTGCATACTATTGCAGTGCCTGCACCCAGGCGTTTGGACTCCACCTTGCAGTTCCCTGGGACCTCTGAACGGTAAACTTTCTTTCTCATTTCAGCTGCCAGACTTGTGGCAGAAGTCTGTCCGGAGGCACTTCACCCACTCTGGCTAAAGTGGCGACGTTTGTTACATTGCTACTGAAAGCAGGCTTGCTTTTATCATCATCCAGGGCCTGATACCGCACTTGTTCTTCTGCTTCAACCTTTCCTATCCTACTACATGTTGATGTTGGCCGTGTTGTGCCTTGAAATAAAGCATTTAAAAAAAAACATTGGATGACTGGACATTCGCTCACTACTACTCACTGCTACTACCCCTAGACATACTACAAGGTAACTTAATACGCCGGTCCCAAAAACAACCAGCGGCTCCTGAATGGGGTAGTGCTACAGTTGTATTTGGGATTAGAAAAGGCATAGGCATGCAGATTATAAAGGATACATAATCTGTTGTAGGGTCGTCCCGATACCAATACCAGTATCGGTATCAGGACCGATACCGAGTATTTGCGAGAGTACTTGTACTCCCGCAAATACCCCCGATGCCTAAATAGAATACTCCCCCCGTCCCGTCCCGTCCCCCCGCCGCTGCCAAAGCCACCGCCGCCGCCGCCACATCGAAAGCCGTGCCGCATGGGTTAAACAGGAACGTGCGGGAACATCACAGCTTTCATTTGAATAGCTGTAGTGTTCCTGCACGTATAGACACTCCCTCTTGCTCGGGATTGGATGGGTGAGCAAGGGGGAGTGTCTATACGCGCAGCCAAAACAGCTATTCAAATGAATGCTGTGATGATCTCCGTGCGGCGGCGGCGGCTAGGTATGGACATGGCTAGAGGGACATGGCTGGAGGGACATGGCTGGAGGGACATGGCTGAAGGGACATGGCTAGAGGGACATGGTTAGAGAGACATGGCTGAAGGGACATGGCTGAAGGGACATGGCTGGAGGGACATGGCTGCATATGTGGGGGACATGGCTGGAGGGACATGGCTGCATATGTGGGGGACATGGCTGGAGGAACATGGCTGCATATGTGGGGGACATGGCTGTAGGGACATGGCTGGAGGGACATGGCTGCATATGTGGGAGACATGGCTGCATTTGTGGGGGACATGGCTGCATTTGTGGGGGACATGGCTGCATATGTGGGGGACATGTCTGCATTTGGGGACACATTTAAAAAAAGTATCAGTATTCGGTATCGGTGACTACATGAAAAAAAGTATCGGTACTTGTACTCGGTCCTAAAAAAGTGGTATCTGGACAACCCTAATCTGTTGTATACATTTATTGTTGGGCTCATTCAAGCCCTTTGTGTTTCATTCTTTTTGGGCTGATTCACACAGGTGCTCAGCCCATGCAGTAGACCACTCCTCTCCGCCCTCTCTCTTCCTGTGCTCCTACCAGGGCCGTAGATCATTTTTTGTTCTGGGCAGTGGCGGTGCGTCCATAAAGGGCGCACGAGCCCCGCCCCCTCTCTCCTACACCTGTCTATCACCAATAGATAGATTCATGCATTGCAGCCAATCAGGTGCTCGGGTCTGGTTACCCTGTCACCTGATTGGCTGAAGCATCAGGTGCTGTGATCAGGCGTCCAATCATAGCAGAGGACGGGAGAAGACATGGAGGACACGGAGTGCGGAGGACAGCACAGAAACAGGTTAGTGCCGGGCGTGGGGGCACACTGGCAGCATTTGATGGGGCACAGTAGCGGCAATTGATGGGGCACAGTGGCGGCAAATGATGGAACACACTGGCGGCAAATGATGGGGCACACTGGCAGCAGTTGATGGGCACACTGGCAGCAATTGATGGGGTACACTGGCAGAAATTGATGGGCGCAGTGGGGGCAATGGATGGGCACACTGGCAGCAATTTATGGGTACAGTGGCTGTGTTTGATGGGAACAGTGGCTGTGCTTGATGTTTTGTTTTTGTTTTTCAGTTTGTTTGCGCCCCCCCCCCCCCCCCCAGAAATTTTGAGCACCAGCCACCACTGGTTCTGGCAGGGGGGTTCAGCAGTAGGCAAGTAAAATTAGTTTATTTTTTTTAAATTGCACCAAAATGATGAAGACTGGAAAAAGGGAAAACAATATGGGCCAGATTCAGGAACAGTTAGGCTGGCGGATCCAGTGATCCGCCAGCCTAACTGTGACTTTGAGCCGGCGTTTCTGTTTTCTGTAACCAGAAAACAAGAAACGCCGGGTTGAAGCTCCGATGCGAGCAGCGTAACTGAGTTTCGCCATCGCATCGTTACTTCAACTTAAAAATGGCGCCGGGGGCGTTCCCGCCGATTTCCGCTCAAAAAATATGTTAATGAGCGGAAATCGGCAATTCACGATCGCATTCCGGCGCGACGCAGTGACGTTACGACGTTTCCGGACGGGATACGCGGCGCATAGTTATACCTACATGGGGTTGGAATATCCTATGTTAGGTATAGGCGTCGTCATCGCGTCGAAAAAAAAAAAAAAAACGTCGCTTGCGTAAAACGGTCATGAATGGGAATGTGACGTCATTGACGTTCATTCACAGATTTTGGAGCATGCGCACGGGGATGTTTTGACACTCAACGCATGCGCAGAACGTTCGCGGCGGGATCGCGCTTAGTTAGCATACTACACGCCCCGTACCCGCCCAATTTGAATTCCGCCGGCTCATTTGCGATGCGCTGCCGCAACTTTAGGAGCAAGTGCTTCGTGAATGACAGCACTTGCTCCTAAAATTTCTGCAGCGCAACGCAAATGAGAAGCGTTACTCCAGAGCAAATATGCTCTGGACTACCTGAATCTGGCCCTATGTGTTGCCCCTAGTAAGCAATCACATTTTTTTTTGATATCACAATGTAGAGAATAGGATTTCCTATCATCTGAGCCCAGTCTTATCACACAGAGTTAATCCAACGCTGAGCAATCCTCTTTTTATTGTTCAGTGGAATAAAACGGACTTCCCCAGAAAAAGCAAAGTCCGTTCCGCCCCCATGCTTTGAGTGACAGGTTATTTACATATCTCGTGCACCAGCCTGCAATCATGCACAGTTTCTATAAACAGTGCACAAATCTCACCCCCCCCCCCCCCCCCTCTCCTCTCCCTTCTAGCTATCCTACATTTGTCTGCTTGTCCTGTGTTTTGATTATATGTTTTCAAAACATGAGGCGAGGTGAACCACAGTTCAATGTCATGAGGAAATGCTCCAGTGAACAGCCATCAGAATATACATAGACAAGTGATTAGGGGGGATATATGTAGTCCGAGCTTGAGTGATCTTCTTCTTATTGTTATATTGCAGTGTGTGTGTGTCTGAGGTCACCTGATCACATATGCACAATTCTTATATTATCATTATCATTGTTATGTGGGGGAGGGGTGGATTTCTCACTTTTTATACTTACACCCATAAGGCTGAATGAACTTAGGGCTGGTTCACATTAATGCGCTGTGCGAGATCGCAGGTGATTTGCATCGCACTGCTGTTCAGATCACATATGATGTCTGTGATGCGATTTTAGCCATACAAACTGTATAGATGAAATTGCATCTCATTTGGAACAAACTCACACAGGACCCTTTTTTTGGTCCACACCAAAATCGCATAGGTGTTCACACCCATGCAATCCGATTCATGTCCTAACTGTCAGTTCGCAGTGCGATATGCACGCTGAAATGAGGGTGTCATTACCATTATATGACACTCCCCAGCAGTTTGCATATAGCAGTGTGAACTGCCGTGCGAGTCGGGTGTGATGTGGGAACCCGCAGTGGATTCGCAGGGTTCCCGAATCGCACCAGTGTGAACCGAGCCTTGTTGGGAGCAGTCAGATGACATTTGTAGGCTGTATGCTTTGAGGCTTGGTTCACACTGGTGCGATTCAAGAAACCTGCCATATGCTGGGGAGTGCCATACAATGGTAATGACACCCCCATTTCAGCTCGCATATCGCACTGCAAACTGACAGGACATGAATCAGATCGCATAGGTCTGAACACCCATGCGATTCTGGTGCGGACCAAAAAAAAGTGTCCTGTGCATGTTTGGGACCAATGGATTTTTTTCTTTTTATTGATTTTTACAATAACATTTTTGTTCTTTTTACAATTTATTTTTGTACTATTTTTAAATATATTTTTTCACAGTGCTTTTGGGAAAGGGGGGTGGGGGGATGGGGTAGTGGTCGGTGTCAGTGGGCTAGTGGTCGGTGTCAGTGGGCTAGTGGTCGTGTCAGTGGGCTAGTGGTCATGTCAGTGGGCTAGTGGTCGGTGTCAGTGGGCTAGTGGACGGTGTGTCATTGGACGGTGTCAGTGGGCTAGTGGTCGGTGTCATTGGACGGTGTCAGTGGGCTAGTGGTCGGTGTCAGTGGGCTAGTGGATGGTGTAAGTGGGTTAGTGGTCCGTGTCAGTGGGCTAGTGGTCGGTGTCAGTGGGCTAGTGGTCGTGTCAGTGGGCTAGTGGTCGGTGTCAGTGGGCTAGTGGACGGTGTCAGTGGGCTAGTGGTCGGTGTCATTGGACGGTGTCAGTGGGCTAGTGGTCAGTGTCATTGGACGGTGTCAGTGGGCTAGTGGTCGGTGTCAGTGGGCTAGTGGACGGTGTCAATGGGCTAGTGGACGGTGTCAGTGGGCTAGTGGACGGTGTCAATGGGCTAGTGGACGGTGTCAGTGGGCTAGTGGTCTTGTCAATGGGCTAGTGGTCGGTGTCAGTGGCTAGTGGTCGGTGTCAGTGGCTAGTTGGTCGGTGTCAGTGGTTTGGGGGGGTGGTCGGTCAGTGGATGGGGGGGGTGGTCGGTGTCAGTGGTCATGGGGGGGTGGTCGGTGTCAGTGGTATGGGGTTAGTGGTCGGTGTCAGTGGATGGGGGGGGTGGTCGGTGTCAGGGGCTATGGGGGGGGTCGGTGGGGCTAGTGGGGGGGGTGGTCACAGTGGGCTACGGTCAGTTTTTTTTTACCATTATCAAGTGGACTATGTTAAATTTTTTTGCACCTGTCATTTTGTACAGTGTTCTGGTTTTACTTAGTACGGTGTAGTGGCTAGTGGTCGGTGTCAGTGGCTAAGTGGACCCCTCCTTCGTAGTTTCCATGATTCAGTGGATTTGCTTGTCTAGCATACTATATCTTCTCTAGTGTCGGCTCTGTTCCTTCTGTTAACACCACTACCTTCTTCTGCGGACCCAAAAAAGATCTGTCATGTTTCCAGATTTCGCTCATCACACATGTCCAATCAATACCATATCTTTTACGTTTTATGGGCTATTTTGTTCTGTTTTTATATATTTTTTCTGCCTTTCCTTTTGTGCACTGGGTCGCAGTGGGGATAATGGTCCTGTCGAGGTGTGGTCTGGCAGTGGGCTAGTGGTCGTGTCAGTGGGCTAGTGGTCGGTCATGCAGGTGTAGTGTTTTGTCTTGAGGTATCATGTGGGTCTAGTGTCGGGGTGTTGGGGCTGTGTCATGGACTGGTGCTCTGGTCGTGTCAGTGTACGGTCGGGGCTAGTGGTGTGGTGTAGTGGGCTAGTGTCCGTGTCAGTGGCTAGTAGTGGTCGTGGGCTAGTGGTCAGTGTCATGTGCTACCGGTGTTCAGGGGGTCAGTGGTGTCATGTGTGTACTAGGGGTCAGTGTCATTGACTCAGTGTGTATGTGGTGTCGGTCTGGACGGTGTCAGTGGGCTAGTGGTCGGTGTCATTGGGGTGACGGTCCAGTGGTCGGTCGTCATGCTCTGGTGAGTTGGTCGCATCGGGAGTGGTCATGGGGGGTGGTCGTGTCAGTGGTATGGGGGGGGGGTCGGGGTCGGTGTCCATGGGGGTGGTGTCGGTGTGTGGTGTGTGTGTGTGGTATGTCTGGGGTCTGGGGTCAGTCAGTGGTCGGGGGTGGTCTGTCGTCATGTATGGGGGTGGTCGGTGTCAGTGGTATGGGGGGGTGGTCAGTGGGTCCAGGGGTGTGGGGAGTGGTTTGGGGGGGTGGTCGGTGTCAGGTAGGGGGGGGGGAGTGGGTCAGTGTGTGTCGTGTCATGGTATGGGGGGTGGGCGTCAGTGGATGGTCTGTGTGTTACTGGTAGTGTCATGGTGGGGGTGGTGGGTGGGTGTCAGTGTGGGGGGCGGTGTCTGTCGTGGTCATGGGTGGGGGGTGGTCATGTTGGGAATGGGTATGGAGGGGTGGGGTCGGTTTGTGGTATGGGGGTTGTCGGTGTGTATGGTGGTGTGTGTCAGTGGTTTGTGGTGGTGTCAGGTTGGTGTATGGGGGTGTCTGGGGTGGGGGGGGGTGTGTATGGTATGGGGTGGTCTGTCAGTGGTAATGGGGGGGGGTGGTATCAGTGGTCTATGTGGTATATTCAGTGGGGTGTGGGGGGTGGGGGTGGTGTGTCAATGGGGGGGGGGGTGGGTGTCGTATGGGGGGGGGGGGGTTCGGTGTGGTTGGGGGGGGGGTTGTTGGTGTCAGTGGTGGGGGGGTGGTGTGGTGTTTTTTTTTTACATTTCATTTTTACTATTAGCCCATGTGGGGGTGTTGGTGACATGTCAGGGGTCTAAACAGAGACCCCTGACATCTCCCATTTGAGACAGAGAAAGGGACAGAGGACATTCATTCCCCAGTCCCTTCTCTGCATTGAAGATAAATGGAGGGACAGACAGCATCTCCCCTCCATTCATAAACTGAGCAGAGTAACACACAGGTTACTCTGCTCAGTTATCACAGGACGCACAGCGCTCGGTAACGAACGCTCTGTGTCCTGTTTCCGCTCTCCATCCTGACAGAGCCCCCTCTGGGCCCGCGGGAGAGGAGAGAGAAGCCGGCGATGGCTGCGGGGGATGGAGCTGGGCACACGGAGCAGGACGGGGGGGGCGGAGGGTGAAGACACGGCGCGGGGGGGGGCGGACAAACTGAGGAGGGGTGGGTGTGTGGAGGGGGATGACATCGGGGGAGGGGACGACTTAGGGCATTGAGAAGAACAGACACTCGGGGATGATCGGTGCGACGGGACAGCTGTGAGCACCGATCCCCCCCCTGCATGACTTATTAGGTGAAAGCCGCGGGAGGGAGGAGGAGAAGCAGATGATAAAAAGCCATGCAGGGGGGTCGGTGCTCACAGCTGTCCTGTCGCAGCGATCATCCCTGACTCTCACAGGACATCAATGTGAATGTGAGCTGACAGGGGGCCGTGAGCGCGCTCTGCTATTACCCAGAACGCGCTCTTCCTGTCTTTTGCGCGCTCTGGCCAAGGGGAGTGTAAAGGTGGGCGGGAGTCTGCTGACATCATGACTCCGCCCACCGGGCAACAGACCTGCCCACCAAATCTGGACTTTGCGGGGGTTTAAACAGCAAAATGGGGGACATTTGACAGGTAAGGATACATGCAGGAGGCTTGTACCTCCTTATAGAACAGCACCATGGCAGTAGTTTAGAATTGATGAGAGTGGGTTTACATCCTCTTTAATTGTATTTTATTAGGTCCTAATAAAATGATTTCAGTTTTTTATTTCTTTCAGATTTTATGAATGTTGTTGGCTTTTAGTGTCCAAACTGAATAGATGCAAAGTGAGTGTGCTGCCTACCTACCTTTGCACCACCCATGAATATGACTTTTGACAGCAAAAAGTTATACTGATTGGGTTGTCAATGGTATCAGCCCTATAAAAAAAATACACACACGCAAAACAAGCAGACTTTTTTTACAACATAAATAAATCTATATAGAAAAAATCTATATAGAAATATAGTATATAAATAGATCGATATTACACAGTATACACTGTATACAGAGGTGTATCTAGTGAAAATAGCGCCTATGGCAAGCACTAAAACTGCGCCCCTGTCGAAACATTTGAAACCCATCTTTCAGATTACCTTAACAAAAAAACAGCTGACAAAAATAATGATACTTATCATTAGGGTTGTCCCGCTACCGATACCAGTATCGGTATCGGGACCGATTCCGAGTATTTGCGGGAGTACTTGTACCGACGCACACCGCCCGCCGCCGACCGCCGCTAATCCCTGTGTAAAATTGTAATACCCGCGGCGCCATGTATAGACACGCGATTGGACGGATCCGTCCAATCGCGAGCAAGGGGGGAGTGTCTATACACGGATACGTGCATAGACACTCCCCCCTTGCTCGCGATTTGACGGATACGTCCAATCGCGTGTCTATACATGGCGCCACGGGTATGTGTTGCACGGGGATTACCCTGCAGGCTGCAGCAGCGACGGCGGCGGCGGAGGTATGGGGGACATGACATGGCTGCAATATGGGGCACAGGACATGACATGGCTGCATATGTGGGGGGACATGACATGGCTGCATATGTGGGGGGACATGACATGGCTGCATATGTGGGGGGACATGACATGGCTGCAACATGTGGGGGGACATGACATGGCTGCATATGTGGGGAGACATGACATGGCTGCAATATGTGGGGGGACATGACATGGCTGCAATATGTGGGGGGACATGACATGGCTGCAATATGTGGGGGGACATGACATGGCTGCAATATGTGGGGGACATGACATGGCTGCAATATGTGGGGGACATACATGGCTGCAATATGTGGGGGACATACATGGTTGCAATATGTGGGGGGGACATGGCTGCAATATGTGGGGGGACATGGCTGCATTTGGGGACACGTTTAAAAAAAGTATCGGTATTCGGTATCGGCGACTACTTGAAAAAAAGTATCGGTACTTGTACTCGGTCCTAAAAAAGTGGTATCGGGACAACCCTACTTATCATCCCTTGTGATATCTTGGGTAGTGACATATCCTCTTTATGGAGAAATCTGGGGTTTATTAGACCCCTGATCCCTCCTCTGCCCTCCAAGGCCAGGTAAATGCAGAACCAATACTGGAAGTGATGAAATCTTCATCACTTAAGGCCTCAGTTTTCACAGAGGAGAGGGAGAAACTGATTGTAACGGTCACCACCGCTTACGACCTTCCATCCAACCACGACAAGCTTATCTGACACACTGCGACCATACTGCATACACGATTCATATCCATTCCCATAAACAAGATGAGACTCCGCTCTGCACTTGCTTTCAAAGATATGACAATTTATTAGTATTTTCTCAGCTTCTTATACAGTCTCAAGCATAATGCAGTTAATCACAGGACAATGTAGTCTCCACCCCCCTTCACACCATGGGGGGCTTCAATCACACTCTAAAAGGCATTCAGGTAAGCTAACCATGTAGACTCGTTGGCACCGCATCTTCAATAGTGTTCAACCAACCTTGAACAATACACAGACATCTAGTTGAATAAGTTATCCAGACAGCTTTATCACACAATGGCAGAGTCTTGTGAGAGTGGGTGCAATCCACACCTTCAACGGAATGTCTTTACAGTGAATAGCCAACACCTTAAGATATTTCAATAGCATATTATACAAAGGTATGACTCACTGTCTGGTTCACCTGGTCATGTCATCATGAACTCCTTGTGATATCTCAGTCCTAAAATGAAGTATTAATAATGTCCCATCTGTAATATATGAATTATGATTCTTTGTCACCCTATGTACAAATGTGACTCCTGTTACACTGATGTTCCTCCTTCTTCTTTGTGCGCTGCCAATCCGACCAGATGGAATGGTGGAGCCTGGGAGAACAGGGGGGGGGGGGCTATGGCTGAACGCAGAAGGGATATCGCTGCCATTGTCCATTAGCAAAGGTGCTGAAAAGGAGATCCTGCCTATGCTCTGGAGGAGGGAAGAAGAGCCCCACAGACCCTGGTAAGTGCCTTGTTGCCCAGCCATTCAACAGCGCCCCCTTCATATGGCGCCCATGGCACTTTCCATGGCTGCCATGTCCTAGATACGCCACTGACTGTATATACATATTATACATGGATCATCATAAGAATATGACTTTTGACAGCAAAAAGTTATACTGATTGGGTTGTCAATGGTATCAGCCCTATATAAAAATACACACACGCAAAACAGGCAGACTTTTTTTACAACATAAATAAAAAATCTATATAGAAAAAAAGTATATAAATAAATAGATCGATATTACACAGTATACACTGTATATACATATTATACATGGATCATCGTGACCCAAGTAAGGTTGGCTATTATGGTGCAAAGTGCACCATGTTGTGTCAGACAGAGCACTCACTGACTTTTTTAACTTTTACAGATTAAACAAAAAGGGAATGCACTGCCTACCACAGGATAGTGCACTGTAATAGCCAGTCTTGCTGGGCAGGTACAAAGGGCACAATCTTGTGGAGGACAGCACACTCACTCTGTTCACATTAGCTTAATTTTCAATTAATCACAGAATAAAAAAAAAAAAAAAAAAATGGAAAAATAACCAGCTTTGAATACACTGACTTTTCTTTTGGCTAGATTCACATCTAAGCAGGTGCGAGAAGGTGTGTGTACCGGCCTGCTACTTTCTACCGGTGCTGCTTTAAATTTAGAGGGTAGTCTTAGGCCGCGTACACACGATCAAATCTGTCTGCTGGAAACGGTCTGCTAGACCATTTCAGCAGACAGATTCGATCGTGTGTACGGGCGAGCCGACGGATTTGGCCACCCGACAGATTTCAAAGCATGCTTTGAAATCTATCGGGTGGGAACCTGTCCGCCCGACATGTCTGCTGGTTAGTACACTTACCAGCAGACATGTCGTCTCGCACCGGCGCCGAATGATTTCGACGCATGCGCGGAAGTGTTTTACTTCCTGGTGCGGTGACGTGGCGGCGTCAACGTCACCGACACGTCAGCGCGCTGTCTGCTGGCGGGGATTTTGGTTTGCTCGTGTGTACACGCGAGCAAACCAAAATGACAGCAGACAGATTTGTTCAAATCGGTCGGACAGACCGTTTTGAACCAATCTATTGCCTCGTGTGTACGAGGCCTGAGAGTTAGTTGATTTGTTATTTTCACTAAATTTGGGCCTCTGTACCAGCCATGGCTGTACTGTGAGTAACTACTATTGTTGTTGTCTGGGGTGCCGTTACCACTCCAGGCAGAGGGTGGCAGCAGTCAGGTCAAGGTGTTTTGGGTGTTCCCCTTCAGCAGCCAATCAGAGGGAGTTGATCGTCCCGCTGTGCATGCTGGGGAGGAGAGTTGGCCAAAGAAAAAGAAGTCTAAAGTGTGGACATTGAACTTTTTCTCAACTCTCATCTGATACCCTAAGCGGCGAGAAAATAGGGGTAACATGCCACCCAAAATAAACCAGCAGCTCCTCCGGGAGGTAGTGCTATATGTGTAATTGCCCACCTTCCTGGCAGAGGAAAAACACCCTACTACTTAGGAGATACACGGAGGTATACTACAATGCGGGAGACCCTCAATCCATGCATGTTTCATGCAATTCATTTAAATCGCACCCTCCTTGCAATCTGCAGTGGGTGTCAGTGCTATCTTAATGACACCCCAAACAAAGGTTGCAAAACACAGTGGGCCAGATTCACATACACTTAATATTGCGCTGCGTAATCGAAATACTCTACGCTGCCGTATTTTACCAGGCTCTACACCGAATTCTGGTAGATTTTTGCCCGTACACTACGGCGGCGTAGTCTATTTCTCGCCGCGTAATCGAAATACGCGATTAGGGGGCGTGAAGCATTTAAATTAAGCGCGTCCCCGCGGCGATCGAACTGCGCATGCTCTGTACAGAAATTTCCCGCCGTGCATTGCGCGAAATCACGTTGTTACGTCATTCGTTGTTTGAGTAGCGTAGTTTACGAACATTCCTATTCCCGGACGACTTACGTAAAAAATAATATAAGACGTCGGAAAACGTAGAAATTCGATGCGGGAACGACGGCCATACTTAACATGGGCTGTCTAATATTAGAGCAGCAAAAAGCTGGTATAGTGAAACGCAAAAAAAAGATGACTAAAGATGCCGTAAGAGATTGCGATTGAAGATCGTAATTTCTGGGATCGCCGGCAAAAGCTCATTAGCATACCCCGACGCGGAAAACGACGGGAAGTCCACCCAGTGGCCGCAATTTTATTGCAGCGTATATCCGAAGGCGTACGAACACGTAATTCAGTCGAATTGAAGCCCGCAGCCGTCTATTCATGGTTTGAGGTTTCCGACTAGCTAAAAAACGCGCGTAATTTGAAATTACTCCAGTCTAACACCAGTTAGACAGGAGTAAGGGCTCTGTGAATCTGGCCCAGTGTGTTTGCCTGCACCAGATTGCATTCACAAAACGACCATGCGAACCAGTTGCAGTGCGGTTTCAAAATTGGTGCATGAATGAATGGGCCTTGATTGCACTGCAATCAACACAGTAACCCTGGTTTCACACTATAGTTTGCATGTAAATCGCACCGGAACTGCACCGCATTCCTGTGCAATTCACATGTGATTTTGTGTGGTGTTATTTGAGCCCATTTTAAATGGGCTCAATCGCACCACATCGCACCAAAGAAGTGCAGGCACCTTTTTTTTTTAAACCAACCATGCGATCTGGTTCAGACAAACACTGATTTTTTTGACCTCTGTAACCACAGAGTGATTGCAATGCAGTGCGGGAAACACACAGGGCTCACAGCGTTTCCTGTACTACATATGTATGAACAAGGGGTAAAAAAGGGCCAAGGCATGCTGTGGCAGGCGCAGCACTATGAAGTGCCTCATGCGCTGTGGCTTTAGAAGAATTGTGATATCTTTGACTTTTCAGTCCAACAAGACTGTCTATTACTCTGAAATTCCTCTAGCGCCGTTCTATGGAAGCAGTAGATTTAAAGAGCACACCAAATGCTTAAAATAACTTCTTTAATAACTTCACTTTTCTTCATATAAAATACTGCTGCTTTGCAGCAGACAGTCCATGTACAAAACACGTGATGAATAAAGTATAACAGAAAATGGTGGTTCAAATATTTAATCTTGTCATTTAAGATAAGATGGTGGATATATTTCTTCTCTCTCTCTCTCTCTCTCTCTCTCTCTCTCTCTCTCTCTATCTCTCTCTCTCTCTCTCTCTCTCTCTCTCTCTAACTTGGTTTACAGGTTGCTTTTGCAGGGTTAACTTAGTTTGGTTTGATATAGTTCGGGTTTGGTGGAACTACAAGTGAACACACAGCTAAATCAGTATACATTTCTAATCACACTATTTACAATAAGAACATATATATAACTGTATAATTACCTAATGTTGCCCTCTGGCTTCCATAAAAACTGCTCTCTGTGTGTCTCTGTGTGTCTCTGTCTCCATGTGGTTCTGTCTCTGTGGAACAATCTAGCAGAGCACATGTACAGCACAAGGAACCTCCCAGACAGAGTGGATTCAAAGCTGGCTGTGACTGGTCAAGACTCTGCTCAATGTGAGATTGGCTGTGATTGGGCCAAGGCCTGTGATGAGTCACAAAGCTTAACTCTATGCTTTCTGGTATGAATTAAATTGTGAATAACTTTTCTTACCTCCTGCCCCATACAAACAAATGACTCTTAAAGGCATATTTTTTCTTTTCCTTCTGTGAACACAACATACAACTATTATATAACATCCAAACACAAAATCACAGTGAATAACTCTGCCTTTGTCTCTCACATATAAAAATGTGCTCTACATTAGGTTATTAGCAGGTTTAGCTGTATATACATGTAAGTTATATTAGCTACCTGGGACAGGTTCTAGCTGGCCAGCTACACATGCCACTTAGGGCAGCAGAAAGTCCAGCCTGGCTCTGGCATTGGCAGACATGTTGTGGTGTCAACTGCTGAGTCAGTAAGCCAGTGAGCACCACAACAAGCTTGCCAGTGTCAAGCTGGACTGTCAGTAACACAAGCAATAGAAAACTCAGTTTAGCCTCAGTCAACTGTCAGTAACACAAGTGATACAATATTTAGCCCAGCCTGGCCTTAATCACATACTTTGTCAGTTGTCACACAAAATCACAGAAAGGTCTATCACTGACTCACGATTACGTAGTATGAACAGCAGAATGCCAGCAGCAGTGGCAAGTCTGAGGACACTCTCTGAGACTATGCCAGAAGAGAAAGAGGGACATACCTGGACAGAACAGCAGCAGTTCATCCATGTGGGGGGCTGGCGGCTACACAGCACTTTACAAGCGCTGCACTCATTTTGGCCCTGGGGGGGTTTGAACACCCCTGACCCCCTCCCCTTATCTACGCCCCTGGCTCCTACTTTGCATAGATTAGACATTAGAAGGCTGCCAAGCCACTGCTGACATGGAAAAAACAAAGGAACTGAGCTGTTGAAATAAAACTTAAGATACTTTCTGATGTAAACTTTGAGAATGAAGTCTACAGTGCCTGCAGCTACATATGTCCATAAAGGCTTTTCTTTCAAGCATGTTTACTGCTTATTAATGAAAGTGTGTGTAGCGCCCATGTACTTCCAAGTACGGGTGCTAGTAAATTTAAGGGGACGATCAGAGTGTAAGTGACCCTGATCTCAATTCTGATTGTTGTAGGGGTCTCTGTTTCAGCTTGGCTGTGCTGTGGGCTCATTCTGTTGTGCCTGGGGTGCCCGGGACAACAGGTGGCAGCAGTGGAAGCTGAGGTTTGGGTATTCTCTCCAAGCGACCAATCGTGAGGCTTGGGCCTAGCTGGGCATGCTGGGAGAGGGTACTTATGGGGCAGACGCCATTTTAGGTGGTTCTTTCTCGAGTGTGGCACCCACCTTTAGGGTGACCACATCACTGCGCCCCTAGCGTTATGGCCTTCCTGGCCGGGGCGTGTGTGCTATGCGGTGTTCCTGGTTTATGGGCCATGTGGGGCCTGGAACATCCAAGCAGGATGGGAACCCAGTGATCGACTGGGTTCTCACTTTTGAAGATCCCAAGCAAGTTTAGCTGCTCGGTGGGGAGTCCAGTTGAGGAGCGTCATTGAGAGGCTGGCGGTCCAACAGTATTGAGATGAATCATCGGGGATCATAGTACTGGACACTGAGGGATTGATTCCTCTCTCGGTCGGTACTTGGGCGACGTTGAAGGAAGGTTCAGGCAAGACTTTACGTAGGAGGGACTCCTCCATATCTACACTCGGAGAAGGCCTGTGGCAGAGGTGCTTTTCCTGAAGTTCACCTGGAAGGGTCTGTGAGAGAGACTTCTTCTCAAGTTCCGAATGATACTCTGGCTGCCAGGTTGGTGAGAGAGACCTGTCCTGGTACGCTATACCCACTCAAGCTGGAGTGGCGAAAGTAAATCTAACGGTTGTCGGAAACAGGACTGTTTCTATATCCAAGGCCTGAATCTGCTGTTCTCCTTCCAACCTTCATCTATCCCTTCCGTCACTTGTTAACTGTTTTTACCCGGCTGGGTAATAAAGAGCACACAAAAAGAGACTTCGGGCCAGATTCTCATACATTTTCGCTGGCGTAGCGTAAGCCATTTACACTACGCAACTTAACAGAGCAAGTGCCGTATTCTCCATGCATTTGCTCCATAGTTTGCGGATGCGTAGAGTAAATGGCCCAGCGTAAGGCCGCGTAATTCAAAGGGGGCAGCTTGTATTTAAATTAAGCACGCCCCCGCGTCGATCAAACTGCGCATGCGCCGGCCGGGCAAAAAGGCCAGTGCGCATGCTCCAGCTCACGTCGGAAAGAGTCGGTGAAACCGACGTCAAAACGACGTGATCGTCACTTACGCAATGCCCTATTCGCGAACAACTTAGTAAAACGACGTAACCGATGGAAAAAGCCGACGCTGACCCGACGCCATACTTAACATGGCATCCGACGGCACCCGACGGCATCCGACGGTACTGCGTAAGGTTACTCCACATCTTTGCAGGGGTAACCTTACGCGGACGAAAACGACGTAAGCGACGACGAGGCGGCGTAAAAGCGTTCGGGAATCTGCGTATTAGCCTCATTTGCATAGGCAAATGAGAAAACAACGTAAAGGCCACCTAGTGGCCGGAGTTGTCATTACATCTACGATCCGCAAGTGTAAGACAATTACACTTGTCGGATCTTCACCCGTATCTATGCCAAAGTGATTCTAAGAATCACTCGCATAGATACCCGGGGAAAAAAATGGCGATACGACGGGGTATCTGAGATACCCCGTCGTAGCGCCTCTGAGAATCTGGCCCTTCCTATTTACATTCCTTTATTGCTATTCATTTCTCAGCAGCTCCTTCGGGAGTACCGCTACATGTATGAATGCCCATATCTTAGCCACAGTTCTATGCAAAGAACCCCAGCTGTTTTTTCGCATAGAGTTGTCAAGGGGTAAACCTCCGATTTTTATTGCTTTGTTTCCTCTTGTTTCCTGTCCTAAAGACGATGTTGTCACTGAAACCGGAAGTGGATAGAATCTCACTGTACTAAACTAACGGCAATGAAAAATACATTTTAACCTTCCCTGCTCTGCTCAACTTAAAGCAGAGATGTATACTTGACCAAAGGTCACATTTAATTTCTCAAGTTCTCCTCTGAAGCAGACTGCTCTGGTATTATTTCAAAAATTAGATTTACAACACCTTGGAAAGCAGGGTCAGGTGATTACCCTCCAACTGAAACACTGTTATATTCAATTTAAAGCTAAAACATAGCAAATTCCTCAGCACATGAAAAATAATTCTATTTCCATTCACAACACACAACTATAAAGGCGTTCAGTTCAGTAAATGTCACATCTGCTGTAATATGCGTTATACTGAATCGTTTCCCTGCTGTCGACATTGTGTACGCATAATAAATTATTCAAAGCATAACGATGGCCCAGGTGCTACCTACATCCAACTCCAGCTTCTTTTCTCAATTATTCATGAATACAGCCCGCACCTGACAATACATAAAAAGTATCATTAGTCACTTCTCATGCCGCTGATAAATGATAATGACCTGACCCAATTTATGTATTGCCACCATGTTGTTCTTTGGGAAAGGCATACAGCTCTAAATTGCAGGTGTCGCTGACCACTTCATACATCTACATACATTTTCGAAGGTTTAAAGAGAACTAGCCACAACTGAACGTGTGCAAGAACCTCAGTATTAAGTCTTAAAGAGGAGGTCCGCCCACCCCTGCAAAAATTAATAGCCAGCAGCTACACATACTGCAGCTGCTGACTTTTAATATGAGGAAACTTACCTGTCCTGGAGTCCAGCGATGTCGGCAGCCGCTGGACCTTGCCAAATTGAAGTCTCCAGCGCGCATGTGCGGGAGTGACGACATCGCCGCTCCAGCCAATCACAGGGCTGGAGCGTCTATACCCGGAAGACACGCTGAGTCAAGATGACATCTCGCTCGGCGTGGACCAGGTAAGTTCTCTTCTCCTCGTTCCAAGGTAAATATTTCATAATGAGCTAGTATGCGGTGCATACTAGCTCATTATGGCTTTTGCCTTGCAGGTGTAAAAAAATAAAAATTGTATATGCGGGTATACAACCGCTTTAAAAGCTGGAAGGCAATCAACAAATAGGAATTCAGGACATCTCTGTGCAGTAATCCAGGGTGAAATTTTGACTTTGTGCAGGAGATCTCAAATAATGATACACCAGCGCTGTATCCTGACCTAGGCCAACAAGGCCCAGGCCTAGGGCAGCACTTTGCAGGGGGGCAGCACAAAAAGAGTCCCCGCCGGCTTGTGCTACACTGTTAGTGTAGCGGCAGTCTTATGGGGCAGGCTGGGCTGAGAGGCAAATTAGTCTAGCGCCCCCATAAAGCGGCCACACTGCTTCTGGTATGCAGGCGGTCGGCATTCTGCAACTGTGGGGGAGGGGGGGTTCTGCTGCTGCACCATTGCATTGGCATGGTTAAATCTTCTTAGTCCTCTCCATAAAATTATCAGAAATGTGTGCTTAAAATAGAACTATAGGCACTTAACTTTATTTTTCATTTTGGATAGAGTAAGGGGGGGTTATAGCCCCTGTCAGTTTATTTTTTACCATCCCTGTCCCATTGCAGAGATTTCCCTTCACTTCCTACCCCATAGCCAAACAGGAAGTAGGTGGAAATGTATACAAATTAAGGGAATCCAGGGCGGGTCTTAAATAGCAATGGTCGTGGCCTTGCCAGGAAGGGGTGTGTCATATTTAAATTAGGGGGTGTGCGAGTTTAGTCAGGCCTAGGGCAGCACAAAACCTAAATACACCCCTGTCAGTCACTGCTGCTCTCTCCTTGTGTAGGGTGAGTGGTCTTGTGTCTGCCCCCTCCTCTAGTTTTCCGCAGGCAACCTGTAGTGGATGGGCTGGCTTGGCCCCTCCCACAGCTCTATTCTCTGTACAGGCTATGTATAGCACAGTGATGATATCACCACTACTTTTATATCAAAATAACTGAGTGTGCAAAAGCATTTGGTGCATAAAATTGAGAAATATATTTAAATGAAAATTTTTTGCCTGGAATTTAGAATTAGCTGGTGCGTTTAGAGCTATCACTATTATGGTGGCAGGGGAAATTTAGGGCTTTCAGTTTGGTAATCATTGGGTATGGTTTATTTTGAAACACTTTAACAGGCTAGAATCAAATTTGCCAAGGAAGTTGGGAGTTTTGTGGCTTCAATTGGTGAGTTTGTGGCCAGACCTGGGAAGCTCAAAGGTCAGACCATACAGATTTGGAAGAACAAGGGAGTCCATTTAAATGCAGTCGATGCCTGTCACAGACAGATTTTGTGAATGTGTCTTGCATGTGCTCTAAAAGTGGCACAAGAGCACAAGAGCCTAGGCCCCCCCGGGGACTCTACCTCTTCATTGGTTGGGACATCGCTTCTCGCTGCTATCAAACACAGGAAAAAGAGGTGGTGGAGCCGAGCCACATCTCTGTATCTCAATGGACACACAGAGCCGCAACTCGGGAATGAGCCTGCTTGGATACCCCCATTGTAAGCTGCTTTCTCTGGGGGCACTTGGCAGGGGGGAGGGGCTAGGTGCACCAGCGGGGGACCCGAAAAGAGGAGAATCGGGGCTGCTCTGTGCAAAACCATTACACAGAGCAGGTAAGTATAACATGTATGTTATCAATTACATTTTTTTTTAAAGAAAGCCTTTCAGAATCACTTTATTAATGTAAACCTAAGGAACTGGTCCACACTCACTGATTGGTCCAGGCTCATTGATTAGTTGCTAGAGGTTACTGCACATCCTTACTAGGGATGAGTTTCGATGCCGAGTCGAACTCATATTCGACTCAAACATTGCCTGTTCGCCCGTTCGCCGAACAGCAAACAATTTGGGGTGTTCGCGGCAAATTCGAAAAGCCGCAGAACACCCTGTAAAAGTCTATGGGAGAAATCTAAAGTGCAAATTTTAAAGGCTTATATGCAAGTTATTGTCATAAATGTTTTGGGACCTGGGTCCTGCCCCAGGGGACTTGTATCAATGCAAAAATACGTTTTAAAACAGCCGTTTTTTCGGGAGCAGTGATTTTAATACTGCTTAAAGTGAAACAATAAAAGTGAAACATTCCTTTAAATTTCATACCTAGGGGGTGTGTATAGTATGCTTGTAAATCAGCGCTTGTTTCCCGTGCTTAAAACTGTCCCTGCACAAAGTGTCATTTCTGAAGGAAAAAAAGTCATTTAAAACCACTCGCGGCTATAATGAATTGTCGGCTCCTGGCAATACAGAGAAAAGGCATTGAAAGTCATTGATAAAAAAAAATGCGTGGGGGTCCCCCCAAATTCAATTACCAGGTCCTTCAGGTCTGGTATGGATATTAAGGGGAACTCCACCCCAAATAAAAAAAATGGCGTAGGGTTCCCCCCAAATATCCATACCAGACCCTTCAGGTATGCTGGCATGTGTTGTCCTGCAAGTGTGGTTGCTCAGCTCGTCCGTAACAGTGCTGCTGCAGCTGCTCTCCAGCTGACATGTGCACGTTTGTTGCCGGGTTGTACCTGCTTTATGGGGAATAACTTTGCGCCGGACGTAACACTTATATTTCTCTCATTTGCATATTTGAATAGCTAATCAATGGGAGCAGCACCGTGCGTCCAGCTCATATTTGTGCCCACGCTACGCCGGTGTATGAAAGCTACGTCGGCGTAGGGTGGCCAGTTTTTAGGCGTATATTGGTCTGTGACTCTGGCGCACACATACGCCGGCGCACATTTGCACATACGCCGGCGTAACTTGCTTAATTGGGTTACGTCGGAGCAAGTGCTTTGTGAATCTGGGCCTATGTCTTTTAATATTTGGAATATAATTATTTCATACTGCAGTTAAAAATAATATAACTCCAAGTTGCCCTGCTATACCACAAAAGGTAAATAAACAAAATAATATGTTACAGTAGTTAAGAGTTCTATCTGTTTGAGAAGCTTCCTGTAAGGTAATGATGAATCCCACAAAGACTCCTCTTCTAACCCCTACATGTTTGCGTTCAAGATCTCCTCCTTCCAGCTCCTGTCCTCCTGAGAGTTAGTCAGATGTCCAGCCAGAGATCTTTTTCGAGAGTGAGTTCCCTACTCACTGAACTCTTCCTACTTTTATCCCACTCCAAAAGTGGGTGTATGTCTCAGCTATGTAATCTATGACATCAAGCTCACCACTGAGCTTGACCATGGCTACAGGTGTGTGGCCCCAAGACGGCGGCAGCATATGCGTCCCCAAGACGGCGGCAGCATATGCGACTTTATATGTATTCTTTTAACCCCAAATGTTCTGACACTTCCTTGCATAGATGTTGTACTTGATACTTAACTGCCTGCGGACCATCCACCGCAGGATTGTTCCGCTGGCGAAACCTCGTAGCTGTACATGGGTCGATTTAAAGGGGGCTAGTAGGTGCATGCTGACGCATCACGGGGGAGTCCCAATGCTCGAGACTGGTGGTCGCAATGACCGCTGGCCGCCAGCGATCTCTGGGCACAAGTGGCAAAACAGAGACGTGTGTGTAAACAGACACATCTCTGTTCTGTGAGCTGAGGAAATGCAGATCGTGAGTTCCTAATAGCTAGGAACCACGATCTGTAATTTACCCTAGGAGGGCCCATTCCCCCTTCAGTTAGAACACACTTTAGGGAACACAATTATCCCCTTGATCACCCCCTAGTGTCAACCCCTTCCCTGCCAGTGACATTTTTACAGTAATCAGCCCTATGGTCTCGTTATACAGAGATAATACTGCACAGTTTGTATCATCTGTACCAAAATCCTTTATCTTGTTTATCTTATTAAGTGTCCAAAACCTTTGAGTTATAACCTGGAGAGTTTGGTATAACCAGACTTCTTAGTGAGACAGAAGATAACTCTTTGTACAATGTCTATTCATGGGCTATGAACTTAATTTAAACTTTAAAGACAATATGGTTGCCCTTCTGTTCATAGTGTATATGAATGGGAAAAATATACAATATGCGACTTTATATGTATTCTCTTAACCCCAAATGTTCTGACAGTTCCTTGCATATAGGTTGTACTTGATACTTAACCGCTTGCCGACCATCCGCCGCAGGTTGGCTCTGCTGGCGAATAGTCGTAGCTGTACATCGGTCGATTTAAACGGGCTAGTAGACATGCGCAGCCACATCATGAGGGTGCACAAGAGGAAGAACAGAGACGTGTGTGTATAAACACACACATCCCTGTCCTGTGAGCTGAGAAAATGCAGATTGTGAGTTCCTAATAGCTAGAAACCACGATCTGTAATTTCCCCTGGTAAGTGCCATTCCCCCTTCAGTTAGAACACACTTAAGGGGACACAATTAACCCCTTGATCACCCCCTAGTGTCAACCCCTTCCCTGCCAGTGACATTTTTACAGTAATCAGTGCATTTTTATAGCACTGATCGCTGTATGAATGCCAATGGTCCCAAAAATGTGTCAAAAGTGTCTGATGTGTCCGCCATAATGTCACAGTCCAGATAAAAAGCGCAGATCACCACCAATACTAGTAAAAAATATATATTAATAAAAATGCTACAAATCTATCCCCTATTTTGTAGACGCTATAACTTTTGCGCAAACGAATCAATATACGCTTATTTCGATTTTTTTTTTTACCCAAATATATATAGCTGAATTCATAGCTGCCTAAACTTAGGAAAAAAATAGTTTTTAAAAAAAATGGGAAATTTATTATAGCAAAAATTTCATTGAATATTTCCGACCGTGTGTATGCCCCATCAGACTTTTTCTGTCGGAAATTCCAACAGCGTTAGAAAGAGAACATGTCTTTTTTTCTGACGGAAAATTCTCAGAAATTCCATTAGTCTGTATGGAACTCTGACAGAGAAAAAAAAACGCATGCTGGAAAACAATTTGACGCATGCTCGGAAGCATTGAACTTAATTTTTCTAGGCTCGTCATAGTGTTGTACGTCACCGTGTTTTTGACGGCCGGAATTTGGTGTGTCCGTGTGTATGCAAGACAGATTGAATGGAATTCCGTCGGAAAAACCTGTCTGTGTTTATTTCGACGGAAACTCCTATCGTGTGTACAGGGCATTAGTTTTCTGGAATGCCCAGGGCCCAGACTCTAAACTCAAACATTCCTGATGTTTGCCTTTCCTCATCAACACCAGAAGAGACACATCTTACTGGGAGCAGAGTTCTTAGCTTCAAAAGGCTTTGGGTAGGCCAGTATTATCATACCACCTATTCCTCCTCTTCTGTGGGGGGAGCATTTTAGTCCATAAAGCTCGACCCCAATGCCTTGTACACACGATCGGGTTTCTCAGCGGTCAAAAGACTGGCGGGAAACCCGAGAGGAAAACCGAGAACCGGCTTGGTCACTTTTCCCTGTGTACACATGGCCGGTTTTCCCAACAGGAAAACTGCCTGAGAGCTTTGGTCGCGAAAACCGGCCGTGTGTATACTCCACAGCAGTGTTTCCCCATAGGAAAACTGTGGGAGAAAAAAACGATGCGATTCGCAGCGAGAAAAAACAGAACGTGTTCTCGTTATTTTAACCGCAGTTTTCCTGTCAGGAAAACTGCTAAGGAGCATACACACGACCAATTTTCCCGGCCAAAGGAAAACATGGCAGTTTGTGTGTACAAGGCATTAGACTTGTATACAGATGGGAAAAATATTGTTATTCATCCTCTGAGTGATAGAATGTAAATGGTTCTTGTGAGATGTCAGGATTTAATGGTTGTGAGCCCTTGTGGGTTGGAAACTTTGGATTCCCGAGGGCACATAGTCTAAGCCACAGCCTGCTTCTTCACCAGGGCTTCTGATGGTGGGAATGTACTTGCAACAAGGTGGAACCAGGTTGCGGCCCCCAGGTGCCCCCAGCTGAGAACGCAGAGACCACTTATGTGCAGAGAGCCTGTGCTACTACCCTGGGGCATACTATACCTTTGAGGCATCCATGTGTTTGCTGCTCCATAGACCTGAGTGTCTGCTTTGCTGGCTGCTAATATAAAAATCATTTGGATGCAATTTGTGCACACCTGCCTAAGATTACATGGTGTTTGTGGCTATTACTCTATTGGTCTGCCCCAAAATTAAGGTTTTACCTGGATTGTGCAGATCTGGTTTTTCCTTTCTGTGTACGGCGGTGCCCCCTCCATGATTGATATCGTAGGCTGAGTGTATTCTCTCCCCCTCCCTCCTTTTTGGATATTGGAGACCTCCTTATTATATTTGGACCTCTCTATATTATCTTTTTGATATATCTGCATACCCTTTTGGAATGCTCTGAGACAATTGAATATATCTTTACATTGTCAAATTTCTTCTGCTCGTCCTGAGGAGGCCCAACGGCGAGGCGCGTGGACGATGCACAGAGGATACTGTCCATATACACTATACAGTATATCTTATATGGTTTTAATACCTTTATTGTCGTTTGATAAACTTTGTAATAAAATTTATAATTTTTTATATATTCCCATCTTGCCTCCAAAATCCGACTATCAATTACCGTTCTTTCGAGTAACTGTTCTTTTTTTGTCTTCAATATTTACGGATTGGGCAAATGTGAGTGCTCCCCCTTTTCTCCCTTTTTTGTTCCTTTATTTGATATAATTCTACAGTAGAGCAGGCAACACCTAATGGTGAACAGAGAAGCCAGCAGCACATGTGAAATAGAGTCAGAGATCTAGCTGAAAACTGCAGCAGAAGATAAGAATTTCACAAACAGAAATCTGCAGGCTAGATTATGACTATGGATGAGCCGAACATTTCCCCATTCGGTTCGCACCAATACCTTGGAACGGACCGACCGTTCGCGCAAACATTTAGAACCCCATTGACGTCTATGGGACTCGAATGTTCGAATTCAAAAGTGCTCATTTTAAAGCCTAATATGCAAGTTATTGTTGTAAAACGTCTTTAAGAACCCGGGTCTTGCCCCAGAGAACATGTATCAATGGAAAAAAAAGATTTAAAAATTGTTGTTTTTTCTGGAGCAGTGATTTTAATGATGCTTAAAGTGAAAAAAAATAAAAATTCCTTTGAATATCGTACCTGCTGGGTGTCTATAGTATGCCTGTGAAGTGGCACGTGTTTAGAACTGCACAAAATGAGATTACTATAAGAAAAAAGTAAAAGTGCTTACGGCTTTAATGTAATGTCTGGTCCCTGCAATATGGATGAAAATCATTGAGAAAAATAGCACAGACACAGACAGTACACACACCACGTAGCTTTAGGTGCACACTGCAGAGAACATGGGCAGTACACACACCACGTAGCTTTAGGTGCACACTGCAGAGGACACAGGCAGTACACACCATGTAGCTTTAGGTGCACACTGCAGAGGACACAGGCAGTACACACCACGTAGCTATAGGTGCACACTGCAGAGGACACAGACATTTCACACCACGTAGCTTTAGGTGCACACTGCAGAGGACACAGGCAGTACACACCACGTAGCTTTAGGTACACACTGCAGAGGACACAGGCAGTACACACCATGTAGCTTTAGGTGCACACTGCAGAGGACACGGACAGTACACACACCATGTAGCTTTAGGTGCACACTGCAGAGGACACAGGCAGTACACCACGTGAGAATACTGCAGCTAGCACAATCACCTGCCTGCCAGTAAATTAGGAAGTGCGGACCTAGCTAAACTATACAGTGTATAAATATATATACAACACCTGGGATGCATATATATATCCTCTACACACTATGGGCCAGATTCAGGAACACTTGCGCTGGAGTATTTCGATATGCGCCGCGTAACTGTGATGATGCGCCGTCGTTTCTATGTGCCCGTACCCACCAAACTAGATGCGCCCAATAACGGGTCATTTGCGACCAGCGGAACGTTCCGACGCCAGAGTATCGTCAGCGCTTAATTTCGCTGGGCGCATCAGTCGCGCCTATTGATTTCCCCTGCAAATATGCAAATGAGGGATTTTTCCCAATTCACGAACGGATTAGCACCATACGCTGGCTACATGCGCCGCGCGTATCTCGTCCGTCCGGCGCAAAGTTATTTCTACAAAAGGCTGCTTTATCTTTACTCCAGATGGCCACAGGTCAGCAGGAGAGCAGCTACAGCAGCGTTACCGACGATAAGAGCTAGCTGAGCACCCCCACTTGCAGGACAACACCTCTGTCCATGCTTGTCTGTCAAATTTTACAGCCATGGAGGAAGACATCATAGGTCTCCATAGCCGAGATGATGGCTGACAGCTCCTGGCCATTAAAGTTCAGCTTTCTCCTGTGTGTTTGCGGGGAACGGGAGCAGCCATCTCAAAACAAAAGTAACATCACTGCGGGGAGGGGGAGCAGGATATACTTTAGTGCCGAAATGGCGCTTCTACGGGCGCATTTAAACGCCCAACGGATGGCATTGCGCTGACGTTTCCCGTGAAGTGGTGCCGACGGAAGTTGTGAGCATGCGCACAAAGGAGGCGAGTGGAGCCTCACTCACTGCGCATGCTCCGTGGTTGATGCGCTGAACGTAAGCCTCTGCGCTGGGCTCCGCCCATCATTTACATATGATCACACCCACTTCCCCTTGCGTCGGGTTACGCCAGCGCATTATCGTTACTCTGGCGCAAGTTTACGCGCAACTGCTATGTGAATAACAGTACTTGCGCTGAAAGGGTCGTCAGAGTAACGTAAATGAGAAGCGTTACTCTGGAGCAAAGATGCTCTCATCTACCTGAATCTGGCCCAATAACTTTAACTGACTAGCCTGCTTGCCTGTCTGCTCTATCTACCTACTAAAAATGACATTCTCTCTCTCTCTCTCTCTCTCTCTCTCTCTCTCTCTCCCTCTGTCTTCTCTCTTTTAACCACCACAACACACTACACAAGGCCGACCTGCAGGTGGCCTTTTATTATTGTGGGGAGTGTACTAAACCCCCTGAGCCATAATTGGCCAAAGCTCTCCGTTTTTTGCAAGCTGTGATTGGCCAAGCATGCGGGTCATAGTGCATGTTTGGCCAATCATCAGCCAGCAATGCACTGCGATGCCGCAGTGAATTATGGGCTGTGAACCGCCACTCAAATTTTTTGTAATTCGAGAAACGATCGAACATGAGTTTGACACGAATACGAAGCTCATCCCTAATCATGACATGACTAGGGTAGCTAAGAGCTAACCAACCCAACTAACTATGTACTCAGTTCCCCCCTTGAACGCCATCCCCTTAATTTTTATAAGAACCACACAACACTTAGATGAAGTTAAATGGCCAAAATCAACCTTTAATTTAACAAAGCCCCTTTTTCAAATAACTAACCTAATAAATCCTGATACAGCGATTTGAGATCCTTGACGGTACCATATATCCCTAATGTTTTGTGTCTGAGGCACCAGCTATCTGAGTTGCAACCCCAGCTGCAATACATTGGCTCGGGGTCTAACCAAGTTGACCTCAGCCACCCAGGGTTCTGAACACTACCCAGACACTATGCAGTTAACCGTTCTCACTCAAGGATACCATACTTCAGATGGTTCCCCACCGTTTACCCAATGACGAGATTTAGACCACTGTCAAGGACCCCAAACCGGCAACACAACAATTAAAACATAAATGACTATCGTGACAACATTAAGGGCAGGAGGGAGGAATGTTCGTCCAACAATTTATACTCTGAAACTGCTGAGACCCCACCTACCCAGCAACTAATACTTTCTCAGCTCCTCCCCAACCCCTTTCTCCTTGGCCAATCAGGTAAGAGACCGTGCTGGACATAAAATTATATTTTGTTAACCCCCCATTGACTGGTTCCCCTTATTACCCTGTCATGTATGCCCTCTGTTGAATCCGTGCCTACTCAGCTCCAGTCCTGTTTTGAGGGTATGTATCCCCCCCTTCAGCTAACATGTCTTCTCACACTAAAATAACCCAGATCATTGCACAATACTATATAGATCATTAGTAGTGGGAAACTTTAATATGGCCCTTGATAAGGTCATGGACTCTCCCCTCTCCTTTGAGCGGAAGTCTTCGGGTTTTGTGAAAACACTTGACGTGATTGTAGCTGTAATTGTATGTTAGTTCAAATAAAAAAAGTATCACGGACAGTACTTAATTTTCTCTGGTTTTGTGAAATATAGCACTGGAAAAATCCACAGCAGAAACAATTTACGGTACTTGTCACTTGGCATTTCAGATAATGTCCCTATACTTTTGGAGGCTATCTTGATATTGGATCACTAACGACCAAGTTGAACCTGGGGTGGCTTTAGCCATACAGGTTTGGTGGCGAGTGGTGACACATCCAACACATCTTAATAGTCTGGGATGCGTTTAAGGTTTCAATATCATTTTATTATTAGTAAAATCTGTAAGGATTCCCAGACCACTCTCTCGGAGGCCGAGACAGAAGCTCAAACTCTAGAGTCTCAATATGCCAACTCCAGAGACGAGGGGCTATATAGAGACATGCAGGTAGCTTATAGGGAAGTGATGGTATTACAAGTGGCTGCTTGTAAAAACAAGTTCGGAAACACCAAACCAAAAATGTTATATATTGCAGTTTATCAATCATTCAATGTGGTAGCTGCATCAGTTTTTTTAGTTTTTTTTTTTTCCCCAGGTAATCTGGCCAGTAACACACCTTCTCTATTATATTGACACCACTCTGAATGACTAAGAACAAGGGGCATGTTTTGACCTCAGAATTGTCAGTCTGAGGTAAGGGGAGTGTTAAAAGTACTAACAGATTAAAATACAATAATAAATTGAAGTCAAACTCTACATTATGAAGTCAAGCTAATACATTATAATCAGTTACAGCAAACAGTTTTTTTCTTTTTGGGGTAAATGTTTTACATTAATAAATAAAAGCTGACCATTTAAAGCACCCCTGCCAGTGTTAAATGGGTTGTCTCATCCCTATAACTGCTAACTTGTAACTGAAAACTTGAAAAACAACAGACGTAATAGCTGGATCACCTTCAGAAGAAAGAAAGAAAACTTTAAAAAGAAAACTAAGCCATCACATCTAATGCCACGTACACACGATCATTTTTTGGGTTGCAAAAAACAACGGGCCAGATTCACAGAGCGATTACGCCGGCGTAACAGGAGATGCGCGGCGTAAGTCTAAATGTGCGCATGCGTTTCGATGCTCCGCATCCCCAAAACGAGATACGCAAGAAATCTACTTTTTTTTGTCTGGCGTAATTTCGATAGACAGGCGCATCCGTCCGCGCAAAACTGCGCTAGACACACCATTGATTTGCTATTCAAATATGCTAATGAGGGAGTTACGGGGATCCACAAAAGAACGTTGGTGCAGCGCAGGCTACGCGCTGTGTGCAACAGCTGCACGGCCTGTCTAAAATTAGACCATATTGTCAGTCTGAGGTAAGGGGAGTAAGGGGAGTGTTAAAAGTACTAACAGATTAAAATACAATAATAAATTGAAGTCAAACTCTACATTATGAAGTCAAGCTAATACATTATAATCAGTTACAGCAAACAGTTTTTTTCTTTTTGGGGTAAATGTTTTACATTAATAAATAAAAGCTGACCATTTAAAGCACCCCTGCCAGTGTTAAATGGGTTGTCTCATCCCTATAACTGCTAACTTGTAACTGAAAACTTGAAAAACAACAGACGTAATAGCTGGATCACCTTCAGAAGAAAGAAAGAAAACTTTAAAAAGAAAACTAAGCCATCACATCTAATGCCACGTACACACGATCATTTTTTGGGTTGCAAAAAACAACGGGCCAGATTCACAGAGCGATTACGCCGGCGTAACAGGAGATGCGCGGCGTAAGTCTAAATGTGCGCATGCGTTTCGATGCTCCGCATCCCCAAAACGAGATACGCAAGAAATCTACTTTTTTTTGTCTGGCGTAATTTCGATAGACAGGCGCATCCGTCCGCGCAAAACTGCGCTAGACACACCATTGATTTGCTATTCAAATATGCTAATGAGGGAGTTACGGGGATCCACAAAAGAACGTTGGTGCAGCGCAGGCTACGCGCTGTGTGCAACAGCTGCACGGCCTGTCTAAAATTAGACCATATAAAAGGTGGTATAAAATTAGACAATTCGTCTACATGTCAGAGAAAGCAACACTGTTAGTGAGGAGCTGACCAGTCACACTTACTTCTCTATAATACCTTTTACAACTTTCTTTGTTGTGTTGGCTGCCTACACATACACTCAGGATTTGCGCAATACTTACACATACACACGTGTTGCACAACAATCTGTATGCCAACATGCCAGTGGCATCCATGCTCATAGCTATACTACTGAGTTTAGATGAGCAAAGAAGGAGGAGAGCACGGAGGAGAGCACGGAGGAGGGCACGGGAGAGGAATTTTTTTTTTTATCCCCAAAATTTTTCTTTGCTTTTATAAACATTTTGAGCAGAAATATACATACATATATACATCAGTACATAACATACATACAAATTACAAACACGGTCTCACTATCTTTCAATAGCCCTTTAAAACCTTGATGGATATAATAGTCTAATCTGATACAAGCCCCTCACTCTTCACTTGATATATCACACACGCATAGACATCTTTGGCATGAGAGATTCTGAGGTGTCTCGCATCTTTAGATTCACCCCTCATGCCATCCTGGAATTAATCATAACCCTGCAGGAGCCCAACACCAGCCTGCAGGAAAGGGCCTGCAGATTGACATAAGTGATGACCTGACCCCTGAACCAGACAATCCCCCCCTAACCGAGGCTACCCCGACTTCTGAGGGAAGAGCAGTCAGGAGACAGCTCACATTAGGCATCTTTGCACGTTAAACACACACATTAATCATGGCACAATGAGAATGCATGCATGCACACCACTGTGGTCCCTAGTACAGACACATCACATCCTCATCTAATTGGATTAACACAAGCCCACCATGCTGGACTTGTGAGCAGCAACGCCACGCCACGGCTCCAATTATGTCACTGTACAGTCATACACCATACACACGGACCTGGGGATCACTTCTCCCTGGTCCTGGGGAACCCTTCTTCAGCAAAACTGAGGGTGACACCCCTTTTCCGGCATGAATATCACCCCCACATTCCAAAAACATTCACAACACAAAAAAAAAATGTCCAGCAAAAAAAAAAAATTCCAGGAAAAAAAAAGGGGGAAAACAAATTAATGCCGCTGGCGTGAGACTCATGGGGAGGGGGGGTAATCCGGGGAAGGAAGAGCAGCCCCTGGTCTCTGCCCACCTGGCGGCCTGCCCTCCAAGGCCACGGCAATTCCGTTCAGGCCAGCACCTAGTGTTGCCGTGTTGGCCTGGATAGCCTGGGTGAGGGCCCTCACATCCTGCCCAACGCGTTTGTGTCTGTCTATTTATGCTGTCTGCGTAGTTCACTAAGTTGCCCTGGTCCACTTCCAATTTCACTGATTGCGCCGTTCCCGAGTTGTGAGCATGCGCACAGAGGTGCTGACCATGGTCTGCTTCATGTGCGCATGCGTGAGCCGGCCGGCCCTTCATTTGCATGGGGTCACGGCTCATTTCAATGTAACACGCCCACGTCCTTCCCAATTTGAATTACACCGCCTTACGCCTCTGAAATTACGTTGCACAGGCGCTAATTTCTACGCAAATCAATCGAGAATACGGTGATTGCGCCGCTACATTGCAAGTTTTTTTCAACTTGATCATTAAAACGGCCTTGCCTACACATGATTGTGAAAAAAAAATTATCTAGCAAAGCACGGGGATGTACAACACGTACGACTGCACTATAAAGGGGAATTTCCATCCGGATGACGCCACCCTTTGGGCTGCTTTAGCTGATTTTGTGTTAGTAAAAGACGATTCACGCTTTTCTGTCTGTTACAGCGTGATGAATGTGCTTACTCCATTATGAACGGTAGTTTTACCAGAACAAGCACTCCCGTCTCATCACTTGCTTCTGAGCATGCGTGGATTTTTCACGTTGTTAAAGCCCACACACGAACATTTTTTACAACACGAAAAAAGTCAACGTTAAAAATGTTGTAAAATAATAGAGCATGTTTGAAATTTTTTTGGTCGTTTTTCAGAACCCGAAAAATGCTCTGAAGCCCACACATGACTGTTTTTAATGACATACAAAAAATAAACGGCATTTTTTACAACCCGAAAAATGATCGTGTGTACGCGGCATTAGAGTTGATAAGCTGCGATATAATAAATGTTTGCTTTTGGGTTTAATACTGTTTAAAGGCTTCAAACTTCTAGCAGAGCAGACCACTGTCCATAAACCCACACGTTTCTGACACATTGCATCTTAGCATACTCTAAACTAGATAATGAGAACCCAATTGAAAAAGGAGTCAAAAACATAACACTTGTTCACATATTGTATTGATTATTAAAATGGTTTACATTTAGAGAAATTTAAAGGCATGTGATGTTTGTACAAGGTAGGTTGTCTAGCGGGAATTAAGAACTTGATCTATCTCATAAAAAAGATGCTATATTGCTCAGGTTTCTCTCTATCATATTCTATTCAAATTCATGAATTTATAGACAAGGATAAGCCTCATATTGAACAAAACGTTAATTTTGTTTATCTGGGAAATCGTCCTTTACAATGTATGAACAAATGTGTTTTTCCCTCCGTACGCACAACACAGGCAAACACAGAAGGATTGGCAAAGTTCAAAGTCTGGGTTCAGCCATCCAGGGAGCATTAGAAATAACTGTATTTTTAATGCAGAGTGCTGGCTGTTTTTTTACACACAAAATGGCTGAACAATTGTAAAAAAAAAAAATGGATGAACTTTAGAAGAAAAGGCCAGGGCTCGAGAGACGGTAGAGCGTACAGCAACACAACGTGGCCTCTGGAGGTAATGAGAATTTCTGACACTTTTAGAGTGAAATAGATGCCTCCCAAATGCACAGAAATTATTTTGCGTATGTTTGTGGCAAAATGTCAAAGGGGGGATGCATTTTCCAGAGAGCGCCGAGCAGACTTCACATACCCCACTCACTATTTACATCAAAACAAGACTACTCTTTAACATTCCGGGCAAGAGACGCATACAGATGACACACGCCAAACAGGCTGAGTCAAGGGGGGGCAGATTTTGGAAGTTTAATCCAAGTTTAATCCCCCAAATAAAACAACAAAACAAAGCAAAAGACTTTTCATTGTCTACAAGTGTGACATATGGATGTCTGGCAGCAGGGTGAATATGCATGGATGTTAGTAACTAGTGGCAACACACCGCTACAGATGTTTAACCTTTTCATGTCCAGGGGTAAAAAAAAAATACCTAGTGACCAGACCAAACTTTGAAGTTTTGCTATGTTCTGTAAAGCCCCTGCACAGGATCGGACCTTTGTCCGATCAAAATCACATCGGAATTCTGACGGAGTTCCATCGGAGCAAAAGAGAACATATTCTCTATCAAAACTCTGATGGAATTCATCGGAATTTCCGATGGGGTATACACATGGTCGGACTTATTCCATCGTAAATGCTGAGGGCCAGATTCTCAGCGGCGATACGACGGAGTATCTCAGATACCCTGTCGTATCGCCATTTTTTTTGCCTCGTATCTATGCGCGTGATGCTTAGCATCACTTTTGCATAGATACGCTTCAACATCCGACAAGTGTAAAACCATTACACTTGCGGATCGTAGTTGTAATGACAACTCCGGCCACTAGGTGGCCTTTACGTTGTTTTCTCATTTGCATATGAAAATGAGGCTAGTACGCCGATTCCCGATCGCTTTTACGCCGCCCCGTCGTCGCGTACGTCGTTTTCGTCCGCGTAAGGTTACCCCAGCTTCTATGTGGAGTAACCTTACGAAGTACCGTCGGATGCCGTCGGGTGCCGTCGGATGCCATGTTAAGTATGGCGTCGGGTCAGCGTTGACTTTTTCCGTCGCTTACGTCGTTTTACTAACTCGTTCGCGAATAGGGGCATTGCGTAGTGACGCTCACGTCGTTTTGACGTCGGTTTCAATGACGTTTCCGACGTGAGCTGGAGCATGCGCACTGGGCTTTTTCCCCGGCCGGCGCATGCGCAGTTCGTTCGACGCGGGGGCGCGCTTCATTTAAATACAAGCCGCCTCATTTGAATTACGCGGGCTTAGGCTGGGCCATTTTCGCTACGCCAACGCAAACGACGGAGCAAATGCTTAGGGAATACGGCACTTGCTCTAGTACGATGCGGCGGCGTAGTGTAAATGGCTTACGCTACACCGGCGAATTTCTTAGAGAATCTGGCCCTGAATGTGTGTATGGGGCTTTACACTCAAAAATAACCAAATATGTGTAGGTTTTGATACCTATGTCAGTGTAATATGGTTTATTATCAAGTATGTATATTTTGGATTTCTAGCTTTAATCCAGTAGACATGTGCACACTGAAATATTATGTTTCTGAATTTCGGTTCCGTCCGAAAAAAAATTATATTTAGTTACTCCCGAAATTAGTTTTTATTTATTTTGTTTTGTTAAAAAATGCACGAAAATTCAAATTACTTAAAGGGGTAATTCCCCCAAAAACCTTTTTTTAACATTGATTGAGGCTCGTTATGTCAAGGGGAATCGGGTGTTTTTTTTTTAGAAACGAAGCAGTACTTACCGTTTTAGAGATGCATCGTCTCCGTCGCTTCCGGGTATGATCGTCTGGTCTGGGCGTGCCTATTTGATTGACAGGCTTCCGACAGGCTTCCGACGGTCGCATACATCGCGTCACGAGTAGCCGAAAGAAGCCGAGCGCCGGTGCGGCTCTATACTGCGCCTGCGCACCGTCGTTCGGCTACTTTCGGAAAATCGTGACGCGATGTATTCGAACGTCGGAAGCCTGTCAATCAAATAGGAACGCCCTTCCCCAATGACCATACCCGGAAGCGTCCGAGACGATGCATCTCTAAAACGGTATGTACTGCTTCGTTTCTAAAAAAAAAACACCCGATTCCCCTTGACAAAACGAGCCTCAATCAATGTTAAAAAAAAGGTCAAATCTGTCAGTTGAAGGCTTATGTGTCTGTAGGATGTTTTAAGAAGATTCGACGAATTGGCTAAACTGTATGATGCCGCAATCGTACATTTCCAGTCGAATGCTCCACCCACAAGCTATAGTAGAATTCTAATGTTGTTTGACTAGTAATAATTATAATTATTAATTATTATTACTAGTCAAACAACATTAGAATTCTTCTATAGCCTATGGGCGGAGCATTTGACCATAAATGTCTGCTTGTGGCGATCATGTGTTTTTAGCTGCATCGTCAAATCTTCATGTCGAACGGTATTACCGCAGGTTCGATAGATTTTGGTGGAGTAGGGTTCCCCAGGACCAGGGAGAAGTGATCCCCAGGTCCGTGTGAATGGTGTATGAATGTACAGTGACATAATTGGAGCCTTGGCGTGGCGTTGCTGCTCACAAGTCCAGCATGGTGGACTGGTGCCAATCCAATTTGATGTGGATGTGGGGTGTGTGTGCTAGGGACCACAGTGGTGTGCATGCATGCATTCTCATTGTGCCATGATTAATGTGTGTGTTTAACGTGCAAAGATGCCCAATGTGAGTTGTCTCCTGGTTGCTCTTCCCTCAGAAGACGGGGTAGCCTCGGTTAGGGGGGGATTGTCTGGTTCAGGGGTCAGGTCATCACGTAGGGCAATCTGCAGGCCCTTTCTTACTGCGAAGTTGTGCAGCATGCAACATGCACCGATGATCTGGCACACGAAGTTTGGGGAATACAAGAGGGTACCCCCAGACTTATCCAGGCATCGGAAACGTGACTTTAGTAGGCCAAAGGTGCGCTCCACCACTGCTCGTGTTTGGGCATGTGCTTGATTGTATCTTTCCTCTCCTGGAGTTTGGGGGTTCCGGATAGGAGTCATGAGATGGGGTCCCAGTGGATATGCAGAGTCACCTGTAAGGGAAAAGACAGGAGGATGTTAGTCATGCATGTGTCCCTTGTGATGTGTGCATCATGGGAGGGGATAGTCATGCCTGACTCCCATGTCACTCACCAACCAGCCAGGTGTCCCCATACACGTTCTGATCGAATTCCATTCGGATGTGGCATTGATTGTATATGAAGCTGTCATGGCTGGACCCTGGGTGTTTGGCACGGACGTGCCATATGAGGCCTTGGGCATCGACTATCACCTGTACATTGATGGAATGCCAATGCTTCCGATTGCGGTACATGTGCTCTGTCTCCTGGGGGGGCTGGAGTGCCACATGTGTGCAATCAATGGCCCCCACAGTGCGTGGGAATCTGGCAATTCTGTAGAAATCTGTCATTGCCTTCAGTCGCAGCTCCTCCGTGGTGGGTTTGATGATTTGGTTGGCCATGCGTCTGAGGATAGCAGGGACAACCTGGTGCACACATCTGCTCATGGAGGATTGTGACATCCCAGCCACCACTCCACTTGTTCTTTGAAAAGAGCCACTGGCAAGGACATGGAGTGTTGCCATGACCTTGACCAGTGGCTGCACTGCATGTGAGCGTTGTGTTCGACTGGTGATGTCCTCCTGCAGGGTTGTGGTTAATTCCAGGATGACATGAGGGGTGAATCTGAAGATGCGAAACACCTCAGAATCACTCATGCCAAACAGGTCTATGCGGGTGCGGTATATCCTCTCCCGTGCCATCCTCCGTGCCATCCTCCGTGCCCTCATCCTTCTTTGTTCATCTAAAGTCAGTAGTATATCTATGCGCGACGATGCCCCTGGCATGTTGGCATACATATTGTTGTGCAACACGTGTGACTGCTGAGCTCCTCACTAACAGTGTTGCTTTATCTAACAAGTAGACTTTTTTTCTCTTTTTAGACCAGCTTTTATATGGTCTAATTTTAGACAGAACATTTTGCTGTTGCGCACACAGCGTCGCCTGCGCTGCCCCAACGTTCTTTTGTGGATCCCCGTAAGTCCCTCATTAGCATATTTGACTAGCAAATCAATGGTCTGTCTAGCGCACTTTTGCGCGGACGGATGCGCCAGTCTAACGAAATTACGCAGGACAAAAAAAAGTAGATTTCTTGCTTATCTCGTTTTGGGGATGCCGTGCATCGAAAACGCACATTTCGACTTACGCACGCGCATCTCCTGTTGCGCAGGCGTAATCGCTCTGTGAATCTGGGCCTTGGTGTTTTCTTACATAGCCATCCAGGATACAAGCTCAGTGAAGTCAGTCAAATTTAAAACACCACTCACCTCCCTCCGCTGCAGGCTCTGCTAGTGCACCGTGCGCAAACGCAGGCGCCAAGAGGCTGGTTTCAAAAGCCCAGCACGCCAGAGCCTTCTGTAAGCCACATGGACACAGAGCTGTGGGCCTTAAGCATCCCTGTGGATGGAACCAGGCAAACCTAGACTCCTACTCGGCATCAGGTTGTGCAGTGAGCTGATATTTTTGTGTATTGTAAGACTTTAGCACAACAGTGATTGCATTTATTTTGTGGATAGTACCTTTGCTTTGCAGTAAGGACTATGTCCCCTAGAAGAGGGTCAAGGGCTAGTAAAAGGGGCACAGAAAATCCCTGTGTACGGCTAAAGATTCTGAGCTTGCCTGCAGTTTACCATCCCCATCTGTAAGCATGATAGCAGCCTCAGAGGATGAGCCCCTGTCTGGTTTTGCAGCTTCCCCTATTGCAGCTCCTCTATACGTCACTGAAGATGCTTTAAAGTTGCTTTTGATGGCTTAGAAGGAAGGATTGCTACTATTATCGTAACCTCCTTGAAAGGTAGCAGAAAACGGGGTAGATCCCCTTTATCTGCTCTGGCTCTCATATCAGATGAGCCTTCTGAGGGTGAAAAATCCCTCTCTGGAGATGAGGATAATGTGCAGTCTGAGGACTCATAGGATGAGAGGATTCCTGCTACTTCTCAGTCGCTAAAGATGCAGGTGCAATATTATGCAGAGATGGTGAATGCCACTTACAAATTGCCTCCTGTTGAAGCTTCTAGGCCAGGGGTGGGCAAACTTTTTGACTTGAGGGCCGCAATGGGTTCACATATTGGACCCGGGGGCCGGACCAAGAGTAGATGGACGGTGTGTATGTGTGAATTAATATAAATGAAATTTAAATTTGTAACATTAAATAGTACTTAAATTTAAGGTATAAAAGCATAAAAAGAGTTATTTTACAAAACCCTCACACAGACAGGATACAGGAGATATCAGAGACAGCAGACAGAGATTGCATACAATGATTTTGTACAATCTCACCTCTGCCATTTTTGTCTGGAAACTGCTGCCTGTGCCTGTCTGACAGCAGAAACCCTGTAATAGTTAACAGCACCATTATACCTAAAATCACTGATAATCCACAGTCCAATTTAACTTTTTTTCTTTTTAAAACTAACACCTGTAATTCTCTACCAGCCCGATTAAAAAAATCTAATCATTCGTCCATAAACACTTTGTCCATAAGAACATGCTGTGGTGATACCTTGATTGTTTAAAAAGTTTATAGCTTCCATGGCAGCACACTGGTTGGAATATAATCAATGCTAAAAAATCTAACAAAAGGACTGAAAAAATCACCTGTTCACTGTTGCACTAAAAAACGAAAAAAAAATTAATTCAGTTCTAATACATGAATACCTAATAGCTGCTGCTTGTAAATAAAACAATAATATAAAAACCACCCAAAAAAAACAAGTGAATGAACAGCATTGCCTGATCCTATACCTGGGAGAGAGTGGCAGCATGTAATGCCTGTGTCCCTGTATAATGCTTAGACGGCAGCCATCCAGTGTACAAAAGCCGCGCCTCCTCCTCCTCCTCCTCCTTGTCCGTGATAGGGGAACTCAGTTTCCCAGCAGTGAGTTAGTGTTCCGCCTATCACAGACATCCTCTCATCCTCGTCCATGGGAGGAGGATGAGAGGGTGTCCGTGATAAGCAGAACACTGACTCACTTCCCCTATCACAGACGATGAGGTGGAGGTGCGGCTTTTATACACTGGATGGCTGCCGTCTGAGCATTATACAGGAACACAGGCATTACATGCTGCCACTCTCTCCCAGGTATAGGATTGTCCATCCCTGTTCTAGGCCCTCTGTATCCTCTTTGGGATCTCGGAAATCCCTGTTTTAATCCGGGTTTTAAGGATCTAACTGATAAAAAGCTGGAGTCCCTATTAAAAGCCTCCTCTTCCATGGCTGGGGCTGTAGTACAACCTGCAGTTGCAGCCATTGGTATATGTCAGTTCCTGACATTATGGACTCTGTTCAACAAGCATCCCTCTTGAATCCCCTGCAGGTCCCTCTGCACAGGTCCCTTTGGTTAAAACATTGGGAGGCTGAGGTTTCTTGCAAGAAATACTTGGCAGCGTTCCCCTTTGGGGGAGAACACCTGTTTGGGGATGACCTGGATAAATACATCCAAAAGATTACCGGAGGCAAGTCTACTCTATTGTCAGTTAAGAAGAAGACTAAGCGTCCTTCATTTAAAGTACTATTTCTCCAGCCCCTGGAACCTCATTCTCCAGGCAGTGGCGACGGACTCCCCAGTCTAACACTAGGGGAAAAGCCCAGAGCCAGGCCCGAGGGCAGAAAAAGACTTGGGGTTCAAAGTCTAAACAGACCCTCAAACTTCCCTATGAAGGGTTGCCCCCGCTCGGCCAAGTGGGGGGAAGGCTGCCGCAATTTGCAAAACGCCTGGCGAAATGAAGTTCAGGACAAGTGGGTCATCTCCACAGTGTCCTCATGCTACAAGCTAGAATTCAGAGAACTTCCGCCACCACTTTTTCTGAGATCAAGAATTGCCAAAGATCCAGAGAAATTAAGGCCTCTACTTTTGGCCTTGGAACACCTGTTGTCCCAAGGGGTAATCTTGGAGTTAGCCCCAGAGGATCAGGGGTCAGGATTCTATTCAAAACTTTTTACGGTTCCAAAACCAAACAGGGATGTCAGACGTATTCTAAATCTATAAAGCCTGAATCAGTTCCTGAACATTTCCTCCTTCCGCATGGAGTCTGATCGTTCAGTTGTTTTCATCCTTTAGGGAGGAGAATTCCTGGCATCAATAGACATCAGAGATGCATATCTACATGTGCCAATATTCCCTGCTCACTAAAGGTTTCTAAGGTCAGCGCCACTTTCAGTTTGTGGCACTTCCTTTCGGGCTGGCTACAGCACAGGCCCGGACTGGCCATAGGGCATACCGGGCAAATGCCCGGTGGGCCGCGGCGGCCCGCAGGCCGGTTGTGGCCCATGAACGACCCTTGCGGCCACTGTGCCATGCCATCAAACGCAGCCACTGTGCCATGCCATCAAATGCAGCCACTGTGCCCTTTAATTGTCGCACTGTGCCAATTGATGCCACTGTGCCCTTTAATTGTTGCCACTGAGCTCATTGTCGCCACTGTGCCCATTGATGCCACTGTGCCCATTGATGCCAGTGTGCCCATTGATGCCACTGTGCCCATTGATGCCACGGTGCCCATTATCGCCATTGTGCCCATTGTCGCAGCTGAGCCAGAGGGGGCAGCTGAGCCAGAGGGAACGGCGCTCCGGCGCCCTCTATAGATGCACTGCCACTGTCTATCTATCTATCTTCTTTCTTTCTATCTTTATCTATCTTCCTTCCTTTCTATCTATCTATCTATCTATCTATCTATCTATCTATCTATTTTTATCTATCTATCTAGATCTATCTACCTATCTTCCTTCCTTCTCTTCTTTTTTTCTATCTTTCTATCTTCCTTCCTTACTATCTTCTATCTTTATCTATCTATCTATCTATCTATCTATCTATCTATCTATCTATCTATCTATCTATCTATCTATCTATCTATCTTCCTTCATTTCTTTATCTACATTTCTTTCTGTATCTATCTCCCTTCCTTCCCTTCTTTCTATCTATCTTTATCTTTCTTTCTTTCTTTATCTATCTTCCTTCATTCCCTTCTTTCTTTCTATCTTTATATTTCTTTCTCTATCTATCTATCTATCTATCTATCTATCTATCTATCTATCTATCTATCTATCTATCTATCTATCTATCCATCTTCCCTTCTTGCTTTCTATCTGTATCTATCTCTATCTATCTATCTATCTATCTATCTATCTATCTATCTATCTATCTATCAATCTTCCTTCCCTTCTTTCTTTCTATATTATTCATTCTTTCTTTATCCATCTTCCTTCATTTATATCTATCTATATCTATCCATCTATATATCTGTCTATCTATCTTCCTTCCTTCCCTTCTTTCTTTCTATCTGTATCTATCTTTCTTTATCTATCTTCCTTCCTTCCCTTCTTTCTTTATCTATCTTTCTTTCTTTTGATATCTTCCTTCCTATCTATCTATCTATCTATCTATCTATCTTCCTTCCCTTCTTTCTATATTTATCTATCTTTATTTCTTTATCGATCTTCCTTCCCTTCTTTCTTTCTATCTATCTATCTTTATCTATCTTCCCTTCTTGCTTTCTATTTTTATCTATCTTTCTTTCTCTATCTATCTATCTTCATTCCCTTCTTTCTTTCTATATTATTCATTCTTTCTGTATCCATCTTCCTTCCTTTCTATCTATCTATATCTATTTATCTATCTTCCTTCCTTCCCTTCTTTCTTTCTATCTTTATCTATCTTTCTTTCTTTATCTTCCTTCCTTCCTTTTTATATATCTATATCTATCTATCTTCTTTCCTCCCCTTATTTCTTTTATCTTTCTTTATCTTCCTTCATTCCCTTCTTTCTATCTGTATCTATCCTTTTTCTTTATCTATCTATCTATCTATCTATCTATCTATCTATCTATCTATCTATCTATCTATCTTCCTTCCTTCCTTCCCTTCTTTCTTTCTATCTTTATCTATCTTTCTTTTTTATATATCGTCCTTCCTATCTATCTATCTATCTATCTATCTATCTATCTATCTATCTATCTATCTTCCTTCCTTCCCTTCTTTCTATATTTATCTATCTTTATTTCTTTATCGATCTTCCTTCCCTTCTTTCTTTCTATCTATCTTTATCTATCTTCCTTCTTGCTTTCTATCTTTATCTATCTTTCTTTCTCTATCTATCTATCTATCTATCTATCTATCTATCTATCTATCTATCTATCTATCTATCTATCTATCTATCTATCTATCTTCCTTCCCTTCTTTCTTTCTATATTATTCATTCTTTCTTGATCCATCTTCCTTCCTTTCTATCTATCTATATCTATTTATCTATCTTCCTTCCTTCCCTTCTTTCTTTATATCTTTATCTATCTTCGTTCTTTCTTTCTTTATCTTCCTTTCTTCCTTCCTTCCTTTTTATCCATCTATATCTATCTATCTTTCTTCCTCCCCTTATTTCATTCTCTCTTTTATCTTTCTTTATCTTCCTTCCTTCCCTTCTTTCTATATGTATCTATCTTTTTTCTTTATCTATGCCCGTCATTAACCCCCACTGTGCCCCCCCCCCCCCCTGGGCTGCTCAGTCTAAAATGCCCGGGCCTATTTTTTGTCCCCGTCTGGGCCTGCTACAGCACCTCGAGTGTTCCCAAAAATACTGGCCCCGGCTCTAGCAAGGCTAAGGGCACGAGGCATAGCAGTAACAGCCTACCTGGACGATCTCTTAATCATAGATCAGTCCGCCACATGCTTGGGCCACAATGTGCACAGCACAGTGGAATATTTAGAGTATCTAGGCTGGGTCCTCAATCTGGAGAAATCTTCCTTGCAGCCCCAAAAAAGGCTAAATTAATGAAAAAAGAGGGAAAAGAGTAAGGGAATGGGAAATGGCCTCAGAGAAGGTCAAGAAAAAAGAGGGTTACTAATGGCAACAAATTAATGATCTAAGAACTATCCTGATGCAAAAGATAATTTATTGTAGTATCAAAAGAGTTTAATATAAAAAGTACAGTCTATGCAAGAAATACACATGAAGTAACTGGGGGTAAGTTAACTACCATGAACATACATTACAAACGAGACTCACAACAGACAACATAAAGTCACGACACTGGTCCGGACATTAAAAGTTAAGTCACCGATTACATGCACTACAAGTGTTTAATGGTGTAGTTGTATAGTTTTAGGGAAAGGGTGAAGTAGGTATAAAGGGGACATGTATCAGGGAAAACAATGTATCACCTGATAGCCCAACCTAATTCGGCCAATTAGTGCAATTACTGGTGACTGAACCCAGTGTGTAGGGGGGGGCGGGGGGAATGGGAAGCAATGGAAGTGTTTCTGCTATAGCAATTTTGGTTATCATGAAAAAAAGTAAAACCGCATGTTTACTCAAGTCAGATCCATATGACCGTAATTGTTGTATGATATCCAAAAGAAAAATTATTATTCAGTCCATGAGTATGGTATATACAGTGATGGACTAGTCTTGTTAGTAAAAGCAGTCCTATAAATTCCGTCAATACGTATTAGTGAAGACAAGGGGAAAGATGATCCATTTTTGGTGTGATCTTTCGTTTATGTATGAACAGTCCCTTTGAATTGGTAAATTAATTGCAGCTTAATTGACTAGTCAGTGCTGAGTTAAAATAATTCACAGCATTACAGACACTATATGGGCGCATGTATGGCCATTATTTAGCATACAATGTCATTAAAGAGCAGTGCAATTGTATTAACAGAAAGCTGTCTGTACATTACCCGTTGGTCGTTGATTGTCATCCAAACAGGGCTTTCGATCATGCCGATCATTAGTTAAGTAGTGGTACAGACCTTTTGTGAAGGTAACAGCTGTAACTGTATTAGCAGGTCAAATGAAAAGGCAGGTCCAGGTTGAATATAGCTCTGCATCAGCAGCGTCCTGGTATGCTGGCCATTACAATGTGCTCCTCATGTCTGTTAGGTGCTAATTAGCCTTCCATGGCTTTCTTCGCCGAAAGCGGCACCTCCGTCCAGTACACACGGGGAAAAACGTCACGTGACAGGCGTTGGATGGTGACGTTGACGCGTTTTGCCGTACCCAATGGCGTAGCTTCTTCTCAAAAAAGGCTAGAATACTTGGGCATGATTATAGACACGTCCCTAAGCAAGGTATTACTTCCCAAGCCAAAGGAAAAAGCCATAGGAGACTTGGTCCAACTGATAAAGGCGAATAGAAGGCCTTTCATCCGGATATGCATGAGATTATTGGGAAAGATGGTAGTCTCATTCAAGGCTGTCCCTTACGCACAGTTTTACTCAAGACCGTTAGAGGGCAGAATTCTGTCAGCTTGGAATAAAGATGTTCAGGCCCTAGATCTTCCTATGATCTTATTTACAAAGGTTCGCCAGAGCCTCAATTGGTGGTTGCTCCCCCAAAATCTGTCAGAAGGAAAATCCTACACTCCGTTTACCTGGAAAGTGGTGACCACAGATGCCAGCCTTCTGGACTGGGGGGCAGTTCTAGAAGAAGCATCTGCCCAGGGGAAGTGGTCCGGGTCGAAAAGCTCCTATCCATCAACATTCTGGAAATTCGGGCAATTCATTTGGCCCTCAAAGTTTGGTCTTACCGACTGCAAACCTGGCCTGTTCGGATTCAGTTTGACAATGCTACAGATGTGGCTTATATCAATCACCAAGGAGGCACCAGAAGTCTGGATGCACAAAAAGAGGTGAATCACATCCTGGCCTGGGCAGAAACGCATATTCCTCACCTATCTGCGGGCTTAATTCCAGGGGTAGAAAATTGGCAGGTGGCTTTTTTAAGCCGCCAGCAGTGGAGAATGGTCTCTACACCCCGACATGTTTCAAATCATGTCAGAAATGGGGAACCCCGGATGTGGACCTGTTGGCTTCCAGGTTCAACGCAAAGGTGGACAGCTTTGTGTCAAGAACAAGAGATTACTGTGCTCAAGGGTTAGACGCCCTGACAATCTCATGGGATCAGTATTCCCTGATTTATGCGTTTCCTCTGGTTCTGCTACGATTCCTTCAGAGAGTCAAGAAGGAAGAAAAGTCAGTGATTTTGTTCACCCCCCACATGGCCCAGGAGACTCTGGTATGCAGAAATCGTAAGGATGCCAATAGGAAGACCTTGGGTTCTCCAACTATGTTTAGACCTACTGTCGCAGGGTCCAATATTCCATCCTGCCTTACAAAGTAAAAATTTGATGGTTTGGATGTTGAGACCCACATTCTGAGGAACCGTGGGCTCTCAGGGCCAGTCCTATCCACTCTGGTTAATGCTAGGAAGCCAGCCTCCAGTCTCATCTACTACAGAGTCTGGAAGACATATGTTTCCTGGTGTAAACCCAGAAAGTGGCATCCTAGGAAGTATGCCATTAATAGTATTCTTGCCTTTATTCAGTTGGGCTTAAACATGAAATTGGCCTTGAGCACTATCAAGGGTCAAATCTCGGCCTTGTCTGTATTTTTTTTTAAACCGCTTGCCTCACATTCCCTAGTCAGGGCCTTTGTTCAGGGTACACTGCGTTTACATCCAACGGTCAAGTTTCCCATATGCCCATGGGATTTGAATTTGGTATTATCTGTTTTACAGAAGCTACCTTTTGAACCTTTACATCAGATTTCACTAAGTCTGTTGAGACAGAAACTAGTTTTTCTTGTAGCCATATCCTCAGCAATGAAGGTATTAGGATAAGCGTCTCTTTCATGTAAAGAACTGTATATGATTATTCATGAAGACAGGGTGGTGCTGCGTCCTCACCCAACTTTCTTACCCAAGGTGGTTTCAGGTTTTCATCTGAATCAAGATATACTGTAGTCCTACCGTCTTTTTTTCCAGATCTGCAGTCTGCGGAGGAAGAGAGTCTACACTCTCTAGATGTTGTAAGAGCGGTAAAGGTTTATCTGCAAGCTACGGCTTAGATAAGGAAGACTAATTGTTTTTTCTTTCTGCCACAGGGTCCAAAGAAGGGCCAGGCAGTGTTAAATCCACTATTGCAAGATCATTATTCAGGCTTATGGTTTAGAAAAGAAGATCCCTCATTTTCAGATGAAAGTGTACTTCATGGGCAGTGCATCACCAGGCCTCCATGACTCAGATCTGTAAAGCTGCTACTTGGTCTTCAGTCCATACATTTACTAAATTCTACCAGGGCGTAGTGTGCTACAGGCAGCAGTATAGATCCTCTGGCTCGATGGCGGTCTTATTCTGATCTGTGTCTCCCTTCCCTTAAATTTTAGCATTGCTATGGGACATCCCATTAAGTAATTAAGGCTCTGTGTCCTGTGATGTATGATCAAGGAAATAGGATTTTTTAATATAGCTTACCTGTAAAATACTTTTCTTGGAAATACAGCACGGGACACAGAACTCCCACCCCTCTTAGGAGTTAACGTGGAACACTTATTGCTTTGTTACAAAACTGAGGTACTTCCCATTTGGGAGGGGTTATATAGAGGAGGAACTCAATTTTAATTGGGTTTGCCAGTGTCCAATCACCTGTGGTGACTTCATAACCCAATTAAGTAATTAAGGCTCTGTGTCCCATGATGTATTCCCAAGAACAGGATTTTACAGGTGAGCTGTATTAAAAAATCCTATTTTTTTATTTGGGATCTTTCGGATTTATGACTCTGCATGTTCGTTATCGTTTTGTTTCTGGCAAAAATGCACATGTCTATTATCCAGTACAGTGGTTGTATTTTGCCGACCAGTCTTAAGGCCGCGTACACACGGAGGGACTTATCCACTGAAACGGTCCGACGGACCGTTTCCAGCGGACATGTCCCCTCCGGATTTTGGTCCTATGGCGTGTACACACCATCGGATCAAAATCCCTCCTGGCAGACAGCACGGTGACGTGGCGGTGACGTTGACGCCGCCACGTCACCGCACCAGGAAGGAAAATACTTCCGCGCATGCGTCGAATCCATTCGACGCATGTGCGGGAGCATGTGTCCGCTGGTGAGTGTACTGACCAGCGGACATATCCGACGGACATGTCCTGAGCGGACAAATTTTAAAACATGTTTTAAAATTTGTCCACCGGTCGGACATGTCTGCTAGCCCATACACACGATCAGATTTGTCTGCTGAACTGGTCCGTCGGACCAGTTTGAGCAGACAAATTCGATCGTGTGTACGCGGCCTTAGACAGTGTTTTTATACAGCACACAGGTTGAATAAAAAAAAAAAAAATAGGATTGTATCAACCTAAGCACTTGACCACTGGGCACTTACAGTAAACCCCTTTCCTAACCAGATCAATTTCCAGCTTTCAGTGCTCTCACAATTTGAATGACAATTACTCAGTCATACAACATTGTACCCATATGACATTTTTGTCATTTTTTTTCACACAAATAAAGCTTTCTTTTGGTGGTAATTAATCACTGTGTTTTTTTTTGTTTGCACTATAAAAGAAAAAAGACTGAAAATTCGGTAAAAAACAAAAAACGTTTTTTTCTTGTTTCTGTTAAAAAAAATTATAAAATTTGTAATTTTTCCTTATAAATTTTGGTGTATATTATTTGGTCTTTGTGAAAGTTATAGGCCCGGATTCACATACATCGGCGCATATATATGCCGCCATAGCGTATGTCCTTTACGCTACAACGGCGCAGCGCGGAGAGGGAAGCACGGAATTCACAAAACAAATGCTCCCAGCTCTGCGCCAGCGTAGCGTATATTTGTAGGCATAAGTCAGCCTAAGTGGAAGTGGGCTGGAAGTGGGTGTAAGACATTTAAATGAAGCGTGACCCCATGCAAATGATGGGCCGAGCATCAGACAAGTACTTAAAACGAACTGTGCATGCGTCGTGCCTTGGATGCATACCAGTGCGCATGCTCACAATCACACCGAAACAACTGCCTAAGATACGTCGAAACACTGCCTACGACGTGAACGTAACCTACGCCCAGCCCTATTCACGTACAACGTAAACTACGTAAAATTCTACGGCATTCGATCCCTGGCATATACCTTTGCATGAGTTGCGCCTCCTACAGGGAGTGCAGAATTATTAGGCAAATTAGTATTTTGACCTCATCATCCTCTTTATGCATGTTGTCTTACTCCAAGCTGTATAGGCTCTAAAGCCTACTACCAATTAAGCATATTAGGTGATGTACATCTCTGTAATGAGAAGGTGTGTGGTCCAATGACATCAACACCCTATATCAGGTGTGCATAATTATTAGTCAACTTCCTTTCCTTTGGCAAAATGGTTCAAAAGAAGGACTTGACAGGCTCAAAAAAGTCAAAAATAGTGAGATATCTTGCAGAGGGATGCAGCACTCTTAAAATTGCAAAGCTTCTGAAGCGTGATCATCGAACAATCAAGCGTTTCAGTCAAAATAATCAACAGGGTCGCAAGAAGTGTGGAAAAACCAAGGCGCAAAATAACTGGCCATGAACTGAGAAAAGTCAAGCGTGCAGCTGCCAAGATGCCACTTGCCACCAGTTTGGCCATATTTCAGAGCTGCAACATCACTGGAGTGCCCAAAAGCACAAGGTGTGCATCACTCAGAGACATGGCCAAGGTAAGAAAGGCTGAAAGACGACCACCACTGAACAAGACACACAAGCTGAAACGTCAAGACTGGGCCAAGAAATATCTCAAGAATGATTTTTCTAAGGTTTTATGGACTGATGAAATCAGAGTGAGTCTTGATGGGCCAGATGGATGGGCCCGTGGCTGGATTGGTAAAGGGCAGAGAGCTCCAGTCCGACTCAGACGCCAGCAAGGTGGAGGTGGAGTACTGGTTTGGGCTGGTATCATCAAAGATGAGCTTATGGGGCCTTTTCGGGTTGAGGATGGAGTCAAGCTCAACTCCCAGTCCTACTGCCAGTTTCTGGAAGACACCTTCTTCAAGCAGTGGTACAGGAAGAAGTCTGCATCCTTCAAGAAAAACATGATTTTCATGCAGGACAATGCTCCATCACACGCGTCCAAGTACTCCACAGCGTGGCTGGCAAGAAAGGGTATAAAAGAAGAAAAACTAATGACATGGCCTCCTTGTTCACCTGATCTGAACCCCATTGAGAACCTGTGGTCCATCATCAAATGTGAGATTTACAAGGAGGGAAAACAGTACACCTCTCTGAACAGTGTCTGGGAGGCTGTGGTTGCTGCTGCACGCAATGTTGATGGTGAACAGATCAAAACACTGACAGAATCCATGGATGGCAGGCTTTTGAGTGTCCTTGCAAAGAAAGGTGGCTATATCGGTCACTGATTTGTTTTTGTTTTGTTTTTGAATGTCAGAAATGTATATTTGTGAATGTTAAGATGTTATATTGGTTTCACTGGTAAAAATTTATAATTGAAATGGGTATATTTTTTTTTTGTTAAGTTGCCTAATAATTATGCACAGTAATACTAGTCACCTGCACACACAGATATCCCCCTAAAATAGCTAAAACTAAAAACAAACTAAAAACTACTTCCAAAAATATTCAGCTTTGATATTAATGAGTTTTTTTAGTTAATTGAGAACATGGTTGTTGTTCAATAATAAAATTAATCCTCAAAAATACAACTTGCCTAATAATTCTGCACTACCTGTATATGGGGAAAAATTTTACGCCGGACGTACGACTTACGCAAACCGTGTATATTATGCGCCGGGCGCAAGTACATTCGTGAATCGACTTATCTCCCTCATTTTCATATTTAAATGGGAAATCAATGGGAGTGCCAGATGTGTCCAGCGTAACTATGCGCCCACGATACGCCAGCATAGGCAAGTTACGTCGGTGGACTGAAGCCAGTTTTTAGGCGTATCTTAGTTCTGTAGGCACAGCGCACAGATACGATGGCGCATATTTACACTTATGTAGCGTATCTCGAGGTATGTCAGCGTAATTGCTTTCTGAATCCGGGCCCTAGAGTCTACAAGCTATGGTACTAATATCTGAAAATGTATCACACCTGAAGTACTGATGGACTATCTCATTTCTTGAGACTCTAACATGTCAGAAAAGTACAAATACCCCCCAAATGACCCTTTTTGGAAAGAAGACATTCCAAGGTATTTAAAAAGAGGCATGGTGAGCTTTTTGAAGTTGTCATTTTTTTCTCACAGTTCTTTGCAAAATCAAGATTTCTTTTTTTCACAACATTTTCATATTAGCAGGTTATTTCTCACACACAGCAAAAGCATACCACAAATTACACTCCAAAACACATTCAGCTATTACTCCCGAGTATGGCGATACCACAAGTGTTAGGCCGCGTACACACGATCAATCCAACCCGATGAGAATGGTCCGACGGTCCATTTTCATTGGTTCACCGCTGAAGTGGCCTGATGGTCTGATGTGCGTACACACCATCAGTCCAAAATCCGATCGGGTCAGAACGCGGTGACGTAGAACACAACGACGTGCTGAAAAAACGAAGTTCAGTGCTTCCAAGCATGCGTCGACTTGATTCTGAGCATGTGTGGGTTTTTGGTCCGATGCTTTTGCGTACTAACCATCGGTTTGGTCCGATGGTCAGGCGTCCATCGGTCCGATTTTAAAGCAAGTTTTAAAACTTTGGTCCGACGTACGACGGTCCGATGGGCTGTACACACGCTCGGTTTGGACCGATGGACCGATGAAACTGGCCTTAAAAGTTCCAATGTCATTTTTGAACTTTGACCACAAACTTGGAAAACATTGTACCACTTCCTTTAAAGCACAATTATCATCAACATCAGGCCACTTTTGTTCTGTAGACATATTGGCAATGGAACCAACATTACTGTATACAGAGGAATTATTCAGCACTGATTTGGGCCTAGATGGATCTTTCCAAATACTTTTATTAGCCAAATCAATCACCCACTTTTGTTTACTGATTACATCAATGCCAAGTATATTCTCTGATTCGTGACAGACCCAAATGTTAGTATTAGTTTTCACTAATCCAGGTACTTCAAATGTTACATTGGATACCTGTCTAGCAGTGAAATTACCTGTATTATTAAAACCCACTATATTACACATAGGAGAATTAGGTTTCACAGACATGTTTTTTTTGGTAAGGCTAATCTCAGATCCACTGTCAATGAGACAATTAATATGTTTACCATTGTATATGGCCTCCCATTCTCGTCCAAAATAATTGGCGCTACATATTGTAATGGCAGAGAAATTGAATCTGGGTGTAATTCTATTTTTGGCAATGGCAGAACTCAGTAACAGCTCCTTTTGCCATATTGTCTGAACTACTGTGAACAGTCAAATTACTGATCTGTTTGACTTAAGTGGCATAAGGCAATTCAGTCAAAATGTTATCTTGACATGAAAAAACAGGTTGTACAAAAGCTGATTTTTCATACTCCATTGGCCAGATTTACAGAGCCATTACGCCTGTCTAACTGGTGTTAGACTGGAGTAATTTCAAATTACGCGCGTTTTTTAGCTAGTCGAAAACCTCAAACCATGAATAGACGGCTGCGGGCTTCAATTCGACTGGATTACGTGTTCGTACGCCTTCGGATCTACGCTGCAAAAAAATTGCGGCCACTGGGTGGACTTCCCGTCGCTTTCCGCGTCGGGGTATGCAAATGAGCTTTTGCCGGTGATCCCCAAAATTACGATCTTCATTCGCAATCTCTTACGGCACCTTTAGTCATCTTTTTTTTGCGTAACACTATACCAGCTTTTTGCTGCTCTAATATTAGACAGCCCATGTTAAGTATGGCCGTCGTTCCAGCATCGAATTTCTACGTTTTCCGACGTCTTATATTATTTTTTACGTAAGTCGTCCGGGAATAGGAATGTTCGTAAACTACGCTACTCAAACAACGAATGACGTAACGACGTGATTTCGCGCAATGCACGGCGGGAAATTTCTGTACGGAGCATGCGCAGTTCGATCGCCGCGGGGACGCGCTTAATTTAAATGCTTCACGCCCCCTAATCGCGTATTTCGATTACGCGGCGAGAAATAGACTACGCCGCCGTAGCGTACGGGCAAAAATCTACCAGAATTCGGTGTAGAGCCTGGTAAAATATGGCAACGTAGAGTATTTCGATTACGCAGCGCAATATTAAGTGTATGTGAATCTGGCCCCATATCTTTAGTTTTTATTTGTAAGTCACTCTTAAACTTAAAGCAATGTTTTTTCATATGACCAGATCCGTGACAGTAAAAACACATCATGGGGTCTCCTTGCCTCACTTGACTGCACCTGTCCTTGTCATTCCTGCTGAGACCTGTCATTTCTGACACGTCTGTAGCCTGACTATTTTTGTCACATTGAATAATAGCAACTTCGTGAGTGAGATTGCTTTGATTCAATTGTCTATTTATTTTGTCAATTAAGCTTACTATAGCATTTCAATTTTGACATTCCTGTGCTATGGCTACTGAAGTTGGGTCAAGGTATTTAATTTTTTTATGAAAGCTATTTTTAAACCTGGGTTAGTCTACTCCAAATATAATTTTATAAACCTTGCAAAATCTTGTTTTAAACCAAAATGGATCTTCTTCTGCAGTAGTATGTAATAGGTCTAACATTTCTATGGTCGGTTTTTGCTCACCGGTCATACATAGCAATAATAGTCACAATCTATCTGTCGCGTCATTTTGTCTTTCCTGACCTTTGTCATCACTAACAAGTGATAGTTTTTCCAAACAATCGAAGCGTGTCATGCACCGAAGACAGGGAAGTATCAGGATTTGAGAGCATCAAAATAATGTCATCAGCGAACAGGCTGATAGTATGTTCTGAGTTAGGGGTGGGAAAGCTGCTGATGTCGCTGTGGGATCTAATATATGAACCAAGGGGTTCCAGAATCAAATTAAAAATTAAAGGGGATAATGGGCACCCTTGGCGAGTGCCAATAGTGATGGTGAAGGGTTTAGAAAGTGCTCCAGAGGTAAAAACTCTAGCCGATGGTGAGGAGTATAAAGCCATTATTGCGGAGAAGATGGATCCTATGTACCCAAACTTCTTGAGGACCAGCTCCAGGTATCCCCAATGGACCCTATCGAAGGCCTTCTCCGTATCCAAAGCAAGAAGCAGAGAAGACCTTCGCTGAACCTCTGCGAGGTGGACAATGTTGATCAACCATCTTGTAGCGTCCAAGGCTTGACGCCCCTTGGTGAATCCTACTTGATCAGGGTGAATCAACAGAGGTAGTATGATCACAGACAATAAGCTTGGCGTATAATTTAAGGTCAGTATTCAATAATAAAATGGGTCTAAAGTTGGCTGGTGTGTCAGGAGTCTTCCCTGGCTTGGGTAAGGTCACAATTAGTGCTTCTAGCATTTCCGAAGGGAAGGACGAGGAGGCGGCAGCTTTACTGAACACATTTCCGAGATAAGGCGACAATGTGGACTTAAACAATTGATAGTACTCCCCCGCGAAGCCATCAGGTCCCGGGGATTTGTTGGGTGGAAGGGAACCTATAGTCTTTTTAATTTCCATAACAGTGAAGGGAGAATTTAGAAAGTCGATTTGTGCTGGGGATAATTGAGGCAGAGACACCTTGCTTAAAAATTCATTTATCAATGAAGTGGTGGGTTGGTGGGTGTCTCTATCCTCTTTTAGGTTATACAGGGCGCCATAGTAATGGCTGAATGCATCTAAGATACACCGTCGTATCTCAGCTGAGAATCTGGCCCACTGTCGTATCTCTGTTTCTGGCCCTGGGTATCTATGCGACCGATTCTTATGCCCTGTACACACGGCCGTTTTTTGTGATGAAATAAAACAACGTTTTAAAAAATAATTTAAAATGATCGTGTGTGGGCAAAACGTTGTTTTATGTCTTCTGAAAAACGACCAAAAAAATATTCAAACATGCTTCAATTTTTTATGTCGTTTTTCATAATGTCGTCTTTTGTTTCACAAAAAATGATCGTGTGTGGGCAAAACGTCGTTTAAAACGACGTTTTTAAACCCGCGCATGCTCAGAAGCAAGTAATGAGACGGGAGCTTCAATGGAACAGAGTCCTGTCGAAGGTGGTGTACGTAACCGCGCTTTGCAAGAGCATTTTCAGAAAACGATGGTGTGTAGGCAACTTCGTTTTTTAAAATGAAGTTTGAAAAACGTCGTTTTGTTTTGTGAGATAAAACAACGTTTTTTTACATCACAAAAAGTGATCGTGTGTGTACGCGGCATTAGAATCAGTTACGCATAGATTTTGCTTAGATCCAACTTGCGTAAGTCACTTACACCGTCTGATCTAAGTTGTAATGTTACGCTGGCCACTAGGTGGCGTTCCCGTCGATTTCTGTGTCGAATATGCAAATGAGCCTGATACGCCGATTCCCGAACGTATTTGCGCGCCGTCGTAGTTTACGTAGTTTGCGTAAGCGTAAGGTTACCCCTGCTATATGAGGGGTAACCTTGCGTAGGTCCGGCGTACACCATGTTAAGTATGGACGTCGGGATAGTGCCGTGTTTTTCCGTCGTTTACGTAACTCGTCGCGAATAGGGCTGTTCACGTTGAAACCAATGTATTTGCGGCGTACTATGGAGCATGCGCACTGGGCTACGTTTACGGCCGGCTCATGCGCAGTTCGTTTGGCGCGGGGGCGTGCTTAATTTAAATACAAGCCGCCCCCTTTGAATTACGCGGGGATACGCCGGGCCATTTACACTACGGCGCCGCAAATTACGGAGCAAGTGCTTAGAGAATACGGCACTTGCTCCTGTAAGTTGCGGCGGGGTAGTGTAAATAGGAAACGCTACGCCGCCAGCAACGAGAATCTGGCCCAGTGTGTCAACATGTACTATCTGCCATCAAGGGATATCAATGTACGCGTTTTGTGGGTGCAACCCCCTTCCTCGCAACTCAAGTAGGGGAGCGGAAGGGATTGCACCCCCAAAACACATCCATTGATCCCCTATGATGGGAGGTAGCAAATTTTGAAATTAGGCATTAAATCAGGAAGGAAATCCCCATTTTGCCTCCCAATTTGTGTGCATCTTCAAAATTTGGCTTTTACAAGGGTAACATCACCCCATCTGATGAAGGCAAGATCAGCACATTTTTTACATACTATAATGTCTGATATTGCCTTCACTTTTTCTATGTTGAACTTTGTAAGTTCCAGAGTTGTGTATGTTATGGTTTGAAACATGCCTGTTTATGCAAACATTTTATAAAAATAAATGTAAAACTTTATTAAACAATGACGTTGTTTTTAAAAAACAAAAAATTCTTAGGCACATGTCAATGTAAAAATGTGTAAAATGTTTTCTACTCAACAATGTGTGGCTTCTTTTTTCAATGCTCAATACCAGTTTTTGAAGTAAGTTGGTGTTTACAGTGACAATGGGGGTTATTTAAAAAAGGAAAATCCACATGGCACTACAAGTGCACTAGGAGAACCTAGGAGACAGCAAAAAGAAACATAAGCAGTAAATCAAATTCAAGATTATTTCAGATCCAAAATTTTTTTTATTTAAAAAGAGAATCAGAAAATTAGCTGGCACATCAATGGCCCCCCTACCCGTAAAATATTCTAGATATTTTAGCCGGACTTAAGGGTGCTTTGGGGGGGCAAGCCAGGACGGCCTACTTCCAGTGCCGTCAGAGTACTTTGGTCATGAATTCCGGCCTCAAGCCCAACTGAGGTCACATAGTTTGGAACATTTCTCCGTAAAAATTAAGAATTAAGGTGGCAATCCCAAGACACCACTCTGGAGCCGTCTAAAATTCAGTCTGGGTGAAGACTCCAACATCCGACATCTAGCCATTCTTCCCCACGTCCACATACAAGAACTTGTATGTCGCCGACACCACCGCCATCATCACAGACAATACTATAAAACCCCTTATAGTTGTAATAGTATGACCCCGATTTGGGGGGTGGGACGATGTGGACGTGTTTCCCATCGATTGCCCCTCCGCAGTTGGGAAAGTCCCACCACTGAGCAAACTGGTAAGCCACAGTCTGCCATTCCTGAGGTGTTGAAGGAAACTGTGGAGTCAAAAAAATTGTACTTTTGCACATAACATTGCAAGCAGATTAGACACAAACATTCTTGGCCAACATCAGTTTAACATTTATTTTAAGCAGTATTTAAAGACAAAAATATAAGGTCCACTTATCAGATTCCTCACCCCCTCTAATGGCCCATTGTAAAAAAATCAAAATTATTTTGGGACCCCAAAAAAAGCCTCTGGGGCTTAACAATACTATTGTTAAGCCCCATACACTTGGTCAGACTATTTTAACAACAAACATAAAAACGATCGTTTTCCGATCGTTCTCAGAAAATTTGTTTGTTTTTAAACTGCATCAGAAAAACATTTTTGGGTTCAGAAGTCTGGCCAACTGATCTCCCTTCAGATGAAAATCCACAGAAAAGTTTATTAGGCTTTACTGTACAAGTGTACTCACTACTCAAACACAAAAGAGAAGCTGCTTTCAGTCACTGAGGCTGGCCATACATGTTCAATTTTCTTGTACAATTTTCTTTTAGATTTACCAAAAACCATATAATATGAGGTCAAACTAAACAACACTTTCAATTGTATGCAATCAGGCAGGCCCTTGCACTACATAGTTGAAGGTAAATCTAAAGAAAATTGCACAGAAAATTGTATCATGTATGACCAGCCTAACTCTCTGGCCATTCAAAAAAAGGATAAACAAAAGATTTGCATTTGAACCCGTTTCTTTTGTTATTTTCGTATGTTGATATGACACCTATAACAAAAAATTTGCCTTCAGTATTTTGAATACACAGAAAAAAAAAAAAGGAATTCATTCAATATACATAATGAAATTCTTTTGTTATAGATGTCATTGAACAATGAACATACAACTGAAAACGAACACAAAACGGATTCAAACAAAATACACAATGCAAACCTCTTGATACAGATTTCATTTTCGTTATTTTGCCATTTTCGTTTTGTCGTTTTGTCCCGTCGGATCGTTCGTTCGTATTTGCGGTCGTTCATTATGCGGCTCATCCGTTATCCCGTCGTTTTCGTATTTTGGTGCTTTACCGTTTTCGTATGTACACATTATCCCGCGGGTACGAAAATGAACATTTTCGTACGAAAATAACATTCGTACGAACGAGAATGCACATATCTAGGTGGCACACTGGGTATTGAAATTCCCTTTTATAGTGCCGTTGTACGTGTTGTACGTCACCGCGTTCTTGACGGTCGGAATTTACGACCACATTTGTGTAACCGTGTGTATGCAACACAAGTTTGAGCCAACATTCTGTCAGAAAAAAATCAATGGTTTTCTCGGCGGAATTTCTGATCGTGTGTACGCGGCATAAGAGAGAAATTTCCATCACTTTAGGAGAATTCCCCTAACTGCCTGCTGCATTTCTGGGACAACAATTGAAGGTTGTACACAGAGAGCTAAAAATAAACTACTCTAAAACGAACACATTTTGACTATATATGAACTTTAAAGAAAAACTCTACCTTAGGCATTTTCTTTTTATTTAGTTACCATTGGGTAGGACAGTCCTGCTAGGGCGCTGTTTAAAATTGTGATTGGGGTCTCAGACAGTAGGAAATGATTTCATGATAAATAGATTACAGGGTGTACAGGTAGTGGACGTGTATGAATTATTTTTGGAGAATGAGGATAGTGTATAGTTTAAATTTAAAGGGGTTGTAAAGACAAAAATATTTTCCTCTTAACCACTTAACCGCTTACTGGGCACATAAACCCCCTTCGTGCCCAGGCGAAATTTTAGCTTCCGGCACTGCATCGCTTTAACTGACATTTGCGCGGTCGTGCGACGTGGCTCCCAAACAAAATTTACGTCCTTTTTTCCCCACAAATAGAGCTTTATTTTGGTGGTATTTGATCTCCTCTGCGGTTTTTATTTTTTGCGCTATAAACAAAAAAAGAGCGACAATTTAAAAAATGTATATATTAATAAATATCCCAATTTTTTTTTTTTTTAATATTTTTTTTTTCTCAGTTAAGGCCGATATGTATTTTTCAACGTATTTTTGTAAAAAAATATCGCAATAAGCGACTGGTTTGCGCAAAAGTTATAGCGCCTACAAAATGGGGAACAGAATTATGATTTTTTTAATTATTATTTTTTTTACTAGTAATGGCGGCGATCTGCAATTTTTATTGGGACTGCGATATTGCGGCGGACATATCGGACACTTTTGACACAAATTTGGGACCATTCACATTTATACAGCGATCAGTGCTATAAAAATGCACTAATTACTGTATAAATGTGACTGGCAGGGAAGGGGTTAACACTAGGGGGTGAGGAAGGGGTTAAATGTGTATCCTGGGTGTGTTCTAACTGTGTGGGGGGAGGGGGGTGACTGGGGGAGGTAACCGATGCTGTGTCCCTATGTACAAGGGACACAGATCGGTCTCCTCTCCTCTGACAGCACGTGGAGCTCTGTGTTTACACACAGAGCTCCACGTCCCTGCTGTCACCTGCTTGTGTTCCCGCCAAACGCGTGTACCCGACGGACATCGCGGCCGCCAGGTACACGCATCGGCTCTTCAGCGATGCGCCGGGACAGTGTTTACCCGCCGTTCGCCTCCCAGTAGCGCGCGCGGGTAATGCACTTTAAATGACGTCCAGACGTCAACTTGGCACTTGAGAGCCACGCTGTTTTTGGTCTTTAGCGCAGATCTCAAGTGGTAAATTAAAGTCTGAGAGTAGCTGATAACGTAAAAAGTAATGTTTTGCATTATAACTAGTTTGATACCTGTTCAAATCGAGCTGTTTTATTAACCTCTGTCACTCCTGAATCGTTATTCTCACTGACTTCCTGGTTTGCGGTGCACTTTCATTCTTGCTACATCACGGCCTAATGGGAACTACAGTTCCCATTAGGCTTAGCCTCCATGCCTGTGAGGGATAAGAGAGCATCTTCACGCAGGGCTGTAGTCATAGGGAGGGAGTGAGCATTCTACTTTCCACAATGCAAAACGGCTCAGATGCTGTTGGAAAGCAAGAAGAGGAGAGACAGGAAATGGCATTTTCAAACCTGAATTACTGTATTTTGGAGGTCAAAAGAAAAATCGAGGTAAGTGATATTTAAATGCTCTAGCTTACAGCAATCAATTGATCTAATAAAAAAATGAACCTTTAGTTCCTTCAAAGGGGTTGTAAAGGTAAAAAAAAAAGTTCCCTAAATAGCTTCCTCTACCTTAGTGCAGTCCTCTTTCACTTACCTCATCCCTCAATTTTACTTTTAAAATGTCCTCATTTCTTCTGAGAAATCCTCACTTCCTGTTCTTCTGTCTGTAACTACACACAGTAATGCAAAGCTTTCTCCCTGGTGTGGAGAAAGCCTCTTGAGGGGGGAGGGGGCAAGCAGGAGGGTCAGGATGCTCTCTACTTTGCAGATAGAGTAGAGAAAGGAGCTGTGTGTTAGTGGGTGTCCTGACACTCCTACTCGCCCCCTACCACCTCAAGAGGCTTTTTCCACACCCGGTAGAAAGCCTCCCATTACTCTGTGTAGTTAGAGACAGAAGAACAGGAAGAAATAAGGACATTTAAAAGCAAAATTGAAGGATGAGGTAAGTGAAGGAGGACTGCACTAAGGTAGAGGAAGCTATTTAGGAAAAAAATATTTACCTTTACAACCCCTTTAAGGACTCGGTAAGTTTGCTTTGTGTTTCAGGGAGTTTGCCTTTCAGTGTGTTTGTCTTGCATTTGCAGTGCATTTTTTAGGGCCTTTTCACAGCAGTGGTTTAGTGAGCGGACAGCTGTTTATATTGTTATGCATGTTTCAGCACATCACATTGTTCCATTTTTTTTTTGTTTTTTATTCATTTTTTTGTGTCAATATTATTGAAGTGCAGAAACTGACACATCAGTATATCACCGCACAGCAGCACAATGCATTGCTATTGATGTTTTGGTTTGTTTCCTTCCTAAGTAAAGAATACATTGAAAAAAAGGAGGGACCAGAAGAGTAGCTATAGAAAATACTTCTACAAATGAGCCAAAACTGAGCACAGCAACAGCTAAAAGTATGTAAAAATGATTTCCGATATGGAAGTGCTGCAGTGTTTACCTGCTGATCTTGATGACTTGATATTATTATTATTATTTATGTTCAAGTGTCTACTTAGTTTTCTATTTAAGAAGTGAAATGGATTTTTCCTGCTTGAAAGATGGAATAATTATAATTAAAATGAGAGTGTAAAAAGCATAACATGTAGAATGACAGAGGGCAACCCGTCCTCATCTATTTAATTGCTGTTCTAGAGTAATAACTTCAACATTTTTTATAATAAATTACCTTTTCCCTTGAGTCTGCAGAGTGGAAGGATAAGCATGGCTTTGCTGCTCAAATGAAGGCAGAGCACCCCCTGCTGCTAGCAGAGCTAACTGGGAAAAAACACAAGAAGCAAGGAGAGCCATTCAACAATGACAGTGGGGAACGGGTCCTGGAAGCTCTTAAACTTTGTCCAATTCTTTGATGCAGTAATACACAGCAACCAATCAATTCATGTTATCCTTAGGCCTCATGCCCATGGACGTTTTAAAAAATGGGCTGTAAAGCTAGTACAGGAAAAAAGCAGGTGTTTTGAACGCAATTTTTTCCACGTTTTGCATTGAATTTTGACACGCTAACTTTCAGCCATGTTTTTCTTTCTCTATTAAGATCAATGGTTCCCTATGGGAGCCCATTGATTTGAATAGAGGTCGCACCAGAAGTCGGATCAAGATGATCCGACTTGCGGTGTGACTTGTGTGCTGAGAATCTTGAAAGGGAACCCCGCGAAAATGTAAATCAAAACTGTGTGAGGTTCCCCCCCAAGACGATACCAGACCCTTCAGTCTGGTATGAATCTTAAGGGGAACCCCACATAAAAAAAATGGCGTGAGGGTTCCCCCAAGATCCATACCAGACCCTTATCCGAGCACGCAGCCCGGCAGGTCAGGAAAGGGGGGGTGAGCAAGCGCCCCCCTCCTAGACCATACCAAGCCACATGCCCTCAACATGGGGGGTTGGTGCTTTGGGCCAGGGGGCACTGCGCCCCCCCCCCCACCCCAAAGCACTGTGTCTCCATGTTAATGAGGACAAAGGCCTCTTCCCGACAACGCTGGCCGTCGGTTGTCGGGGTCTGTGGGTGGGGGCTTATCAGGAATATGGGAGCCCCCTTTAATAAGGGGGCCACCAGATCCCGGAACCCCACCCTGTGTGAATGAGTATGGGGTACATAATACCCCTACCCATTCACCTGGGGGGGAAATGTCAATAAAAAAACACACTACACAGGTTTTTAAAGTAATTTATTAGGCGGCTCCGGGGGTCTCTTCCAACTTCTCCGCTCTCTCTGTCCTCTTCTCCCGCTCTTCAGTTCTTCTCTCGCTCTCCGGTGTCTTTTGCCAGACTCCCCCGATATCTTCTGCTCTTTTACCGACTATTTCACTAGCGGGTGCCCGGACTTCCCTGTCGTCATCTTCACTCCGGTCTTGTTCCCTCCAGTCTTCTTCCGATGTTGACTCGACACTCTCTCCTGCTATAATGCCATGTGTGCGGTGCGCAACAACTTATATAGGAATGGGGCGGAATCACTGTGTCACTATCAGGGGTCAGGCTCAAAGACCAATTGCTATAGCAGTTGCAGGACTTCCACTGACCAGCAGGATAGGTACACAGGCAGTAACCTTGGCAGATGACACAGGCTCTCCTGAGGTGCGGAGTCTAAGTACTAACCAGTGTTTACCAGAACTCCTAATGGTGGAGATGGATTTTGCTGCATGTTAGTACCAGGTCGCAATCCTCGGGATTGCCCCACCAGGTGGTGAGCAAGCCGATGTTCAGTAGCAGATGAGCAGGTAAGGATCAAACATGGTCAGCGTGGTCAGTAAACAAGCCAAAAGGTCTGTAATGAGTAGTTGCAGGTTGGGATCAGGCAGAAGAGTAGTCGAGGAACAAGCCAATGGTCGATAATGAGCAGTAGCAAACATAGATGTGCATGTGCATTAGGGTGTGCACCTCAAAGCTCAAACACACTCTACCGATCACTTGCGATCTTCATTCAGAAAGGGAAGGGGCCGGCAAATTGCATATTTACTGCCCCCCCCCCTCATCCTATAACATCCACAGCAACAACCGTGGGAGAGGAGGGAAGCCAGCAGTGCTGTGGGGGGAAAGAGGGGGAGCCAGATCAGTAGGGGAAATCTGTTCTGCACAGGGTGATTAGGGTGTGCCTGGGCACACCTGGCACACCCTGTGCGCACACCTATGGTAGCAAATATGGACGGCAGCAGGAAAGGCAGGAGCGAGATACAGGCTGGAGATTGCACTTCCTCCTTGCCAGAATATTGTGCTAAGACATGGCTTATATCAGAAAGTTTTTTGGGAGGAGCAAAGAGTTCAAGGTTCAGCTGAAATCAAAGTACAAGGCAGGGTTGTCTAAAGGATCTGACAAGGCACTGTCCAGCATCTTAGATAGCTCAGTGAGAAGATTTATTGCCAGACACAGCTGAGGGCCCAGGTTCAAATCCAGGTCCTGACAGTACTCCCCTCCTCCCAGGACATCCACTGGACGTCTTAGGGCCCAGTTTGTGAGGGAACCTCTGGTGGAATTCTCTTGATAATCTAGGAGCATGAACATTCTGCTCAGGCTCCCAAGAATTTTCTTCTGGCCCATATCCTTCCCATTGAACCAGATATTGCAATTTGTTCCTATAGATCCCGGAATCATGAATTATCTCCACCACATATTCTTCTTCACCCTGTACCTCACAAGGTGGAGGAGGTGGAAGAATTCTTCCAGAAAAAGTATTTTCGTGAAACGGTTTGATTAGCGATATGTGAAACACAGGGTGAATCTTCATACTGGCTAGAAGTTTTAGGCGAAAGGCGATTGGGTTGATCCGGGCCGAGATCTGCAAAGGTCCCACAAACCTTTGTCCCAACTTTGCAGATGGAACATGAACCATCAGATTTTTAGTGGATAATCAAACTTGATCACCCACATGAAAAGTAGGAAGTGCTCTTTAAAGTCTATCTGCAGCCTTCTTTTAAATTTTCTGAGCTTCCCTCAAAGTCTCGATCAATATTTCCTTAATCTCCTGTAAAGCAGTTAATCTGTTGGTAACAGCAGGAATTGGAGGTGAGATAGGGAGATCAGGCATAAAAGCTGGATGATGCCCCGTATTTAGGAAAAAAAGGGGTCTGAGAGGTGGAGCTATGTTTAAAATTGTTATAAGCAAACTCCGCTGTAGGAAGATAGTCCACCCAGTCATCCTGAGGATAACTAACAAAACATTAAAGATACTGCTCTAACGTTTGATTGGTTCTTTCGGTTTGACCATTAGACCAAGGATGAAAAGCAGAAGATAGATCAATTGTTACTCCTAGAGCTGAGCAAAAGCTTTTCTAAAAGTTTGAAGTGAACTGTACGCCTCTGTCAGAAACTACATCTTCTGGAATTTCAAGTAGTCTAAAGACTTCTCGAACCATCAACTCCACAGTTTGTTCTGCAGAGGGTACCCCCTTGACTGGTATAAAGTGAGCCATCTTAGTCAAGCGGTCAATAACAAAGAAGATAGTAGTAATTTCTTTAGAGGGGGTAAATCGACCACAAAGTCCATAGAAGCTGATCCCCATGGTCTTGATGGACAGGGAGTGGCTGGAGAAACCCAAAAGAAGAAGCTTGGGGTGCCGGGTGTCTTATTGCGAGCACAGACCAGGCATGAGGCTACGTAACCCTTGACATCTCCTTTGTACCCAGGCCACCAAAAGGAACAGGATAAAAGTTTCTCTGTCTTAGGAACTTCAAAATGTCCAGCAAGTTTGGAGTCATGAACTAACTGGAGGACTTCAACCCAAGCAACTACAGGTACATAGAGGTGATTTCCTTGTGTCCAGAAGCTGTTTTTTGTACTCAAGGATGATGTCCATAGGAGGATTTTTGAGGAGTGGGTCATTCTCGTACCCTTCCTTGAGGAGACTCAACAATGCTTTAGTACTTGTGGAACATAGAAAGTTATTTTGAGGCAGAACTGTGTATTCAGAGTTGTCTTCCTGGAGAGGCCCAGACAACATTTGTGATAAGGCATCAGCCTTACCATTCCTTGACCCAGGTCAATATGAGATAATAAAATTGAACCTGGAAAAGAACAATGACCAACGTGCTTGTCCAGAAGACAATCTCTTGGCAGACTGAATGAATTCCAGATTCTTATCATCTGTGAGAACGGTCACAGTAATGCTTAGCGCCTTCCAGAAAATCCCTCCATTCAGAAAATGCTTCCTTAATTGCCAGTAACTCCTTATTCCCAATGTCATAATTTCTTTCTGCTGAAGACATTAAACGAGAGAAGTAAGCGCAAGGGTAAGGCTGCATCTTTTCACCACGTCGTTGAGGGGGGCGGTCCCTCCAGACATAACCCCGCCCTGCAGTCAGCAGCTCAGTTCCTAAAAAGCAGTACAAACTTAAAAAGGAGGGGTGGGTGCTGTGTCCGCCCATGGACGACAGAGAAAAGGATTTTACGGTGAGTACAAAAAATCCTTTTTTCTCTTTTAGTCCATGGACGGACACTGCTCCTTAAATCTTGACTTGTGGGACATCCCCAAGCAGTGTGAAGAAACGAGGGGTGCGAACAGCAATCAAAAAACTAACTTCACCCCAAACAAACAGAGCTCCTCAATGGAGGAGCTGCAACTTTAAACAGCTGTCTGCAAAACCTTGCGGCCGAAGGAAGCATCTGAAGGTGCACTCACATCAACCTTGTAAAATTTGGAAAATGTGTGAACGGATGATCAAGTCGCCGCCTTACACACCTGTAAGATAGACGCTTGATGTTGGAAAGCCCAGGAGGCACCAATAGCCCTGGTCGAATGCGCTGTAACAGGAAAGGGAGGCGCCCGCCCCTTAAGGGCGTAGGCCTGGACGACGGTCTGCCTGATCCACCGAAAAATGGTGGCCGACGAAACCGCCAGGCCCTTTTGTGGATCAGACACCGAAACAAACAGTGAGTCAGACCTCCGGAACTGAGCCGTAGCAGATAGGTACACCCGCAAGGCACTTACTACGTCTAAGGTATGTAACGCAACCTCTTTGGGATGCGACGGCCGAGGACACAAAGAAAGAAGTACATTTCTCATTTAGGTGAAAAGCTGAAACCACCTTCGGAAAGAAAGGAAGGCTGTGGGCATAGCACCACCTTATCCTTATGGAGTACCAAGTAAGGTGACCTGCAAGACAAGGCCGCCAACTCAGAAACTCGTCTGACAGATGTAATGGGCACTAGAAAGGCCACCTTCTGAGATAGTGTCAAGAGCGAAATTTCTCTGCTGTTCTCAAAGGGAGGCTCCTGAAGAGCCGAGAGCACAAGATTTAAATCCCATGGAGGAAGTGGTGGTTTAATTGGGGGAAATTACATGTCGAACCCCCTGCACAAACGTACCCACTAGTTAATGGATCGCCAACGGTCGTTGAAAGAAAACAGCCAAGGCTGAAATCTGTCCCTTAATGGTGCTTAAGGCAAGTTTCTGATCAACTCCTATCTGCAAAAACGCAGGACCCTGGAAATCGAATATGCCAGTGGACGCCACTCCATCTCCTCACACATAGAGATGTAGGCCTTCCAAGTGCGATGGTAGATCTTCCGAGAAGATGACTTTCACGCCCTCAGGATGGTTGAGATGACCGAATCCAACAGACCTCTGTCCCTCAGTACCTGGCTTTCAATAGCCAATGCCGTTAAAGCCAGCGACTTTAAATCAGGATGAAGTATGGTACCTTGAGACAGAAGGTCCTCCCGCATTGGCAACCGCCAGGGCGCATCCACCACTAGGTGCACGAGGTCGGCATACCAGGGACGTCGGCGCCAATCTGGAACGATTAGAATTACAGGGATCCCCTCGGCCTCTATTCTGCGGAGCAGACGAGAAAGCAACTTCAGTGGGAGAAAGGCATAAATTAGCCGATACTGACCCCACGGGGCCACCAACGCGTCTGACGCGTCTGCCCAGGGATCTCTGGACCTGGTCATGAACCTCGACACATTACGATTGAGTCGAGAAGCCAGGAGATCCACGTCCAGCGTGCCCCACTCATGGCTAAGGAGTTGAAACACCTCCGGATGTAACGACCATTCCTCTTGATCCAGCATCTGGTGACTTAGGTAGTCTAATAGCAACAAGTAATGATCTAAACAAAAATATGATACAAAATGATTTATTGTAGTATCAAATAAGTATAAAAGTGCAGCCATTTACCAACTATGTGAAAAAATGGAATAATTTTTTTCACATAGTTCGTAAATGGCTGCACGTTTATACTTATTTGATACTACAATAAATCATTTTGTATCATATATTTTTTTTAGATCATTACTTGTTGCTATTAGTAGCCCCTTTTCAACAAGCCTTCCCTTCCCCAGTTCCCCATATGTTTGAGACTTAGGTAGTCTGGCTGCCGGTTTTCTAAGAATGTAAACCGCTGACAGGGCCGGCATGCTCCTTTCCGCCCACCGCAGGATGTGAGTGACCTCCGAAGCCGCAGCCGAGCTCCATGTTCCCCTGATGGTTGACATAAGGCACCACTGTGGCTTTGTCTGAATGGATCTTGATTGGATGTCCTTGTAGCCTCTGCCACCACGAGGAGAGGCACAGCCTGATCGCTGGAAGTTCTAGTACATTGATCGGCAGGCGGGATTCGTCTGGAGTCCATCGACCCTGGGCCGACTAGACCCCCCAGACTCCCCCTCAACCTGTGATGCTGGCGTCTGTCATGATCACAGTCCAATGAAAAGGAAGAAACAACTTCCCAGGCTGAAGAGCCGGGGATCTCAGCCACCAACTCAGGGAAGCCTTGACCAGGTGACTTACCTGAACATGACAATCCAGAGACAATGGAAATCTGTTCCATTTGGACAGCATCTCCTTCTGGAAGACTCAAGTGTGGAATTGGGCATACGGTACTGCCTCAAAGGAGGCTACCATAAGGCCCAGAACTCAAATGCAAAAACGGAGAGACGACCATTTGCGAGATGCTAACAGTTTCACCGCTGATCTGCGGACACTCCAGAATTAATCCTAGGTACTCCAGACACTCCAGACAGGTACCAAGACCGACTTCTGAATTTTCAGCACCCAACCAAATTCCCGGAAGGTCTGACTGGCTATAGACACTCCTCCTCTAATTCTGAGCCAGAAGCAGCTCTCAGAAGAAGATCATCTAGGTAGCCCATGATAGCAATACCTCGCTGTCTCAGCAGAGCCAGAATCGGGCAGGGAAACCTTGGTAAACACTCTTGGTGCTAACGCTAGGCCAAAGGGAAAAGCCACAAATTGATAGTGGTCTTCGCCGACTGCAAAGCACAGAAACCTCTGATGCCTGGTGCAGATAGGGACATGCAAGCATGCGTCCTTGATGTCCAAGGACGCCAGAAAATCCCCCTGATGGAAAGCAGCAACCATTGAACGAATTGATTTCATCTGGAACTTTTGAATCTTTGCAAAGGCATTGAGGGCCTTGAGATCCAAGATTGGACAGACTACGTCCTTCTTTGGGACCTGGGGTGAGATCCTGGCTGGTGGAGACTGCTTTAGGTTGTTCACCACTGTCCCCTGGCTCACTGCCCAAACTGGTTGCTAGCTACGGCCCGCCTCGTGTCTAGCAACCAGTGACGTCACGAGTAAAGAGGGAGGCAGAGACCAGCATTCACAGCGAGCGAGGAGATTTAACTTCCTCCTCCTCGCGCCCACTGCTTAGCTCCACCCACCTCCCTGCATCTTCTCGAGTGCATGTGAGACACAGGCACTGACTGCAGTGCGCAAGGGGAGAGAGGCGTTTAGGCAGTGGTGTCCCCCAGGATATTTGCAAAATAGGCTGGCGTGCCAGAGAGAGGAAAGGAGTCGGGAGGTGTGCTGTGCCTCTCCAGCTTGAACAGTCCAGAAACTGCAGCTCTTTACTCCCAGTTGCTCTGTGTGTATAGGAGCACCCTGCAGCTTTCTCCTTCCTCTCCTGTCATTGACTTTAGATTAGAAGCAGCAGAAAGAAACCAGCAGCCTCATATTACAGGAAGGCTGCTGGCAAGCCACAGGACAAGACAAGAGTTAACAGCTCCACCTCCTGCTGCTTACTGAGCCAATGGGCGCTGCTGTAACCCGCCCCCTTCGATTAAGAAAAGAGTACTGGAGCCATGCTGGAGCCTGGAGAAAGAGCTGAGCTGCAGTGGGGACAGGGGAGGGGGCAGAGTAGGAGGAGAAATAAGGAAGAGAACCAGAAGAAGGCATTCAGGTAATCTAGAGAATGTGCATAGGAAGAGACATTTACTGCAAGAGCTCCCCTCTTTGTACTTCCTGATGTATTCTGTATGCCTCCTCTCTCCCTCTCCATCCCTGCCACCCCCTCTCTCTCCCTCTCCCCTTGCCACCCCCTCCCTCTCTCTCCCCCCCTCCAATTCTCTCTCTCTCTTCTCCCTTCCATCTTCTCTGCCCCCTCCCTTTTTTCCCCTCTTGCCATAATCAGTATCACAATAAAATATACAATAGTGTGCTTCCTTCTTTACCTTAGTGTTTCAATTTAACTGTAACTGCATAATTTAAAGCGGTTGTATACTGCTGGACTTTTTTTTTTCCCCTGCAAGGAAAAAGTATAATGTGCTAGTATGTATTGCCTACTAGTAGATTATGGTAAACGTACCTTTAAAACAAAGCCCTCCCGCACCCAGAAGTCAGCTCAGAAGATGCTCTCATTCTTACTCATCTTGCTTCTGGGTTCGCGGGCTCTGTGACTGCCCGGAGCCATGATGAAGTCACTCCCGTGCATGCACACAGGAGCCACCGTTAATGCCATAGGTTTCTAAAGGAACAGCACCAGTGGCCGTTCATTGAGAGCGCATGCGCCAGTGATGTCACTGGCTCCATGTAATCTAAATATCTCCTAAACTGTACATGTTTAGGAGATATTTACTGTACCTATATGTAAGCCTTATTATAGACCTACCTATATGTAAAAGGCAGTAAAGGAAGTTACATCCACTTTAAGTAATGGTGGAGCCCTCCCTCTGAATACCATATACTGTATATGTGGTGTCCTGTAAACCAAATGTACAACTTTATATCTTTCAAACAAATAGCAATATCAAAATATAAAATTGCAGCATATTAGTGATATTGACACCCCCTCAAAAGATTTTTGATAACAAGTTGAAATATATAAGTGATGGTAACACCCCCTCAAGAAATAAAAAAACTCTACCTACAATAGAGGGTGTCACCATCACTAATATACTACAATTTTGTATTTAGAAAATTTGACCTGTAGTTTTGTTAGCTTTTTTGTTAAGATTATCTGAAAGATGGGTTTCAAGTGTTTTGATAGGGACGTAGTTTCAGTGCCATTTTCACTAGATACGCCTCTGCCTGTACCAATTGGTCAGCCAGCCTTACGCACTCTGGAGGAAGCTGATGCTCCTCTACTGTGTGTTGCAAAATCTTTGCCCATTCAGTGAGTGTCTGAGACACCAAATATAGGTCGCAACGCTGACCCCAGCATGGTGAACATGGCTCACTGCTTCGGACCTCCTATCAGTAGGGTCCTTAAACGCAGGGGTCCCTCTACCGGGAGAGTGGTTAATTTGTTTAACCGAGCGACCCGGGGGGTCAACGACCGGAGGAGAAGTCCATTTTTTCAAAAGGCTTTCCTCAAAAGGATAACGGACCGCTATGCGCTGAGGGACCACAAAGGACCTCTTCAGCCGTTCCCATTCCTTATCTATGAACTTATCAAAGAAAGATACATAAGGAAAAACTTTAACAGAGCGATTTGCTTTGTGCGACCCAAATGATACAGAGCCCTGTGTGGACGTCTCAGCTGTATCCTCCAGCTTGAGAGAGTCCCTCACAGCATTGATAAGTGCACTCACAAGTGCCCTGTCTTGCGCTGACCCGGACGAGGGATCCTCCTCGCTGGGAAGCTCCTGGTCCACATCCTCTGACAGTCCAGAACCGGGGTCCCATGCCGCAGCAAGGCCCGATCTGAGTCAGAGCATTCCCCAGAAGATAGAGGGGGGAGGGGGTGCTTTTTACCCCCCTTACGCCCGCATGCCACTTCCACCCTGGCAACAAATGACTCCAGGACCGCCGACAGCGTATTCATGGGAACTGCAGGTGCAGGGGCACCAGTTGTTGCCTCAGGAATATTTGGGAAAGCAAGGTCAGCCACTGACTCCATGTTGCCCACTGACAGCCCTTAGGGATGTAGCCAAGACAAAAAAATCCACCCTTCTATGTTGCACTGACCGAGGGGGTTACCCAGGGGACCCACCACCCAGTCAGAATCTGTTCAGCGCTGCTGCCTGCTCTCCTTACACACACAGCGTATGTTTGAGGAAACATTGTGAGGTGAATTGTGCGTTTCGCGCAATCCAGGAAGCTAGTCCAGCACAAGAGGCCAAAATCCACTCCCAAAATGGCCGCCGAAACACAATGCCAACGTGCGTCACAGCGTGGCCACGGCAAAATGGCGGCCAATGTGAAATTCAATAATAAGCACAGGCCACGGAAAAATTGCGCCGGCGCTACCAAAATGCAGCGATGTGGACGAAAAGGCCGCGGTAAAGGCTTCCCACTAAAAAGACTACCCCCCACAGAGAGCGGGCCTGGACACCCCCACAGACCATAATTGGGACCTGGAGACCCACAAAGGTATACCCCGGGCGCAGCAAGCCCCTCAAGAGGGGAGGAAAAAGGGTGACAGAGGGAGAGGAAGAGGAGGACAGGAGAACCCCCTTCCCGGGAATGCCCAGCTGTTCCATCCTGATGAGGCAGGAGGAACTGTACTTACCCGTCCCTGCGAGGACCTGCTGGTGCGTTCCTGACAGACCTTCAACCGAGTAGCACGGAGTAGCTGTCGGCCCCTGTCCACTGTGACTAAGACAGCAAGCAGCCTGGTCATATGTGAACCCTGGAGCATATAGCTTACCGACCCAGCACGTAGCTAAGGCCTGCTCACGCTCGAAGGCCGGACTGGGGGGACTACAAGGATCTATATTATCCAGCCTGTCACCCAGCCGGCAGTTGATAGAAGATTCTTCAAAATAATAACAATAAATAAAATAATAAAAAATCTCCTCAGGACCCTGAGACTAAAAGGAGCCAGGTCCTCCTTCTCAACTAGGCAGAAAAAACTGAGCTGCTGACTGCAGGGTGGAGGTTTATGTCTGGAGGGACCGCCCCCCTGGGCGGGACTGTTTAACTCTGTTAAAGTAACATGTATTTAAATATCTAACATGTTCTGCTTAGTCCTCTCCTATAGAACAGGAACATAACCCACAAGTCAAGATTTAAGGAGCTGTGTCCGTCCATGGACGAAAAGAGAAACATAGTTTATTGAGTGTTGAAAGGTCGCAGGGGCATTGCAGAGACCAAAAAGCATGACCAAGGACTCAAAATGTCCATATCTGGTTCTAAAGGCGGTTTTCCATTTGTCTCCTGGACGAATATGGACAAGGTTATATGCCCCCCGTAGGTCAACTTTTGTAAACACTTTAGCAGAAGTCAAAGTCTTTCCAACATTTCCGAGATCAAGGGAAGTGGATAACGATTTTTAATAGTGACCTTATTCATGTGCCTGTAATCAGTGCATGGATGCAAGGTGGAGTCTTTCTTTTCAACAAAGAATAGGGCTGCTCCTGCAGGAGATGTTGAGTGTCTAATAAAACCCTTCTCTAAATTTTCATCAAGCCACTCCCTGAGCACTTTTAATCCAGGTTCTGGCAGATTAAAAAGGCGGCCGAAAGGTATTTTGGCTCCTGGAAGCAACTCAATGGGGCAATCGTATGGGCGGTAAGGAGGTAATTGATCTGCATTTTTCTTATCGCAGACATCCCGGAACGCATGGTAGTGTGGAGGCAAGTTGTCATATGACTGGGTAGTTACCACACCAACTTGCAATTTCTTGACCAGCGGAGAACTTGTTTGCTAAGTTCGTGGGAGGAGAAAAGAGTTCAAGGTTCAGCTGAAATCAAGGTACAAGGCAGGGTTGTCTAAAGGATCTGATATAGCACTGCCCAGAATCTCAGATAGCTCAGTGAGAAGATTCATTGCCAGACACAACTGAGGTTCAAGTCCAGGTCCTGACACACTGGGTGATGTCATCCGGTGACCCTGCCCCTTATGACATCACAATCCCATCATGTCCCATCACGTCACCTACAGCCACACACCCCTACAGTTGTTAACACACTTCAGGTCACACATAACCCCATTAGCGCCCCCTGTGGTTAACTCCCAAACTGCAACTGTGAAAATGACAATGGTCCCAAAAATGTGTCAAAATTGTTAGAAGTGTTCACCATAATATCGCAGTCACGAAAAAAATCGCTGATCGCCGCCATTAGTAGTAAAAAAATAAATTAATTAATAAAAATGCAATAAAACTATCCCCTATTTTGTAAACGCTATAAATTTTGCGCAAACCAACCGATAAACGCTTATTGCGATTTTTTTTACCAAAAATAGGTAGAAGAATACGTATCGGCTTAAACTGAGGAAAAAAAATGTATATATATTTTTGGGGGATATTTATTATAGCAAAAAGTAAAAAATATTGCATTTTTTTCAAAATTCTTGCTCTATTTTTGTTTATAGTGCAAAAAATAAAAAACGCAGAGGTGATCAAATACCGCCAAAAGAAAGCTCTATTTTTGGGGAAAAAAGGACGCCAATTTTGTTTGGGAGGCACGTCGCACGACCGCGCAATTGTCAGTTAAAGCGACGCAGTGCCGAATCGCAAAAAGGGGCAAGGTCATTTAGCTGTCACTGTCTTGGGTCCTCACTGGACAGATTGATAGCCCATTGGCTCCCGCTGCTGTTAATTAAATCCAGTGACACGGGAGCCCAGGGGCGAGGCTGTGTCCTGCTATATGTGTCAATGCACGCAGTAGCAGGACTCGGGATCACGCCCGCATGAGTGCCCCCCATGGAATGTGGCTCTCCGTGGGGGCACTCGATGAGAAGGAGGAGCCAGGAGCGCCACCGGGGGGCCCTAGAAAAGGTGGATCGGGGCTGCTCTGTGCAAAACCCTTGCACAGAGCAGGTAAACATAACCATGTCTGTTATTTAAAAAAAAAGACAAAACTTTTTAATCACTTTAATGAAAAACAGATTACATGACTATTAAAGCAGAGTTTTACCCAAAAGTGGAACTTACACTTTAAGGAGTCCTAACCCCCTGACATGCCACATTTGGCATCTAATTTTTTTTTGGGGGGGGGGAGTGGGTACCTAGTTTTGACAGGTACCCAGCTCCCACTTCGCCCCGCGAAGTGGGCAGGACTGATGAGCCAGATCATCAACAGATGAGTCACTGTGGAGAGATAAGATCTGACAAATAGCTGACAGCTAAGCGACCAGCTCAGAGAAGGAATGACTGAGCTCAGCCCTGACAGTACCGCTTACTCAATGACCCCTCTCCCTTGGAGGACTACTGGGCTTGAGGGGAAAATGTCTATGGAAATCACAGAGGAGGACAGGGGCATGTACATCCGAGGATGAGACCCAATGCACTAGGTACTGTATGCACCCACGGAACCTACTTGAGTCAACAATGGACTGTACTTCATACTCCTCATGGTTCTCCACCTGTATAGGGTGAGGATGTGGCACCGGGGTGGTAAAGCGGTTGCAGACCAAAGGTTTTAATAAGGAGACATGAAACACATTTGAGATACGCATTCTAGAAGGAAGGTCCAACGCGTAAGCCACTGGGTTAATCCGGGAAAAATACGGAAAGGCCCAATAAACCGAGGTGCGAACTTCAGAGAAGGAACACGAAGTCGAGGTTGCGAGATGACAGCCAAACCATGTCCCCAACCTGGTAGGAAGACGCAGGCAGGGGTCTGCGGTCAGCATGAAGTTTGTACCTATTGTTAGCATGACGCAAAGCCTCCTGGACTGTAGGAATTGCTCCAAGGACTGATTGGCTTGTTCTGCGGCTCCATTAGACTGTGGGTGATACGCAGAGGAGAAAGCCAACTGTGCACAAAAAGCTCTCCAGAACCGGGACACAAACTGACTACTCCTGTTTGAGACAATCACCTTGGGTAGCCCATGTAAGCGAAAGATCTCCCAAGCAAAAATGGAAGCCAGTTCCTTAGAAGTGGACAACTTCTTAAGTGGAATACAATGAGATATTTTCGAGAACCGGTCAACCACCATAAGGATAAGTCAAAGAGAGTGGGCAGAAACCAGCAAAGTAGCAATTCTAAAAAATGGCACCAACATCCCTGTGGTCGCCCGCCTAGGTGACTCCTCCTTACCCCTTACCTTTCTGCAGTCTTCTGGGACACGTCACATGTCCCAGAAGATTGCTCAGCTATTCAGGACAGCGCAGTGCGACTCGCGCATGTGCATTGTGGACCTGTCTGTGAAGCTGCAATCTGTCACAGCCAAGTGCCCACACTAATGATGTCGGTGCAGAGGAGAGGCAGGGGAGAGAACCGAGGGCTCAGGCAGCCGCATCGCTGGAGCGTGGGACAGGTAAGTGTGTGTGTATTAAAAGTCAGCAGCTACACTTTTTTTAGGTGCAGACTTTTAATAAACTGAAAAACGAGTGGAACTCTGCAATGGGTGGTGGATGTGTATGGATAATTATTGGAGAATAAGGATGTTGTTTAGGCCTCATTCACACGGGGCGTACAAAAGTCTCCATGCAGGTGATCCCATTGATGTCAAATGGGATGCAGTGGATGCACAAAGACACAGATGCCAATCTGACACTGGTGCAGATGTGGGTGTATGCCCACACAGATGTGAGATTGGGAGCAGTGCCTGTGTCTGTGCAGCGACTGCATCTTAATTGACATCAACTAAATTGCTTGCACAGGGATGCGCAAAGTACATGTGCATCACCGTGCAGGTAAGCTCGGCCCTTTACTGGCGTACACTTTAGTACTCCCAGTGTGAACGTGGCCTTAGGGTCAATTTAACTGAATAAGGACCAGAGAAGTGATAGCAGATTCTATAGCTTTCATTCTATAATCACTCCAGGCAACTGAAATTGAATGGGTACATTTTATGCAATCTCTACTGGAAGGAAACCATCTGAAAAATGTTGGGGTCTGGAAAAACCTCTGTCTTTTTCTTTTTAATATGTTTAGTTTGATGTGTTTCTCCTTCACAAATGACAGTGCAGGGTGCTCAGTGCTGTGTACCGGGACTTGTTCCAGCACTGGGCAGGCTCTGTTGCTTGGTAACCATCCCCGCAGACCAGCTAATAAGCCCTTGTAGGGATCGCAGAAGTCATGGAAGCATCTCAGACTAAACAGTTACTGTTTTATCTGACGTCATTTGCCCATTATAGTTATCAGAAGCTGTATGCTTTTATACCATGCACAATCAAAGGCTGATCTATAAGATCAAAGAAAATTGGACCTGGTGTACAGATGCTAGCTGCCATTTTGTTTGCAAACAGAAAGAAAGGGAAAAAAAAAACACAAGACTGGATACTACAAGCCAATGGAGACTTATGACCAGGGCCGCCATTAGGGGGGTACAGGCAGTACACCTGTAAGAGGCCCAGGGGTCCCCAGGGGCCTGGATGGGAACCCCCCTTTTTTAATTTTATTTTTATAAAAAAATATATTTTTTTAATATATTTTTATTTATATTTTTTTGATGGACAAGAAGGCCTGTCTTGCAGTCTCTGCTCTAATTCATTTCTAAGGTGTTCTAACGAGTTGAGGTCAGGACTGTCAAGTTGAGGTCAGTCAAGTTCCTCCACCCCAAACTTGCTCATCCATGTCTTTATGGACCTTGCTTTGTGCCATGGTGAGCAGTCATGTTGGAACAGGAAGGGGCCATCCCCAAACTGTTTCTACAAAGTTGGGAGCATGAAATCGTCCAAAATGTCTTGGTATGCTGACGCCTTAAGAGTTCCCTTCAATGGAACTAAGGGGCCAAGTCCAACCCCTGAAAACAACCCCACACCATAACCCCCCTTTCATCAAATGATTTGGACCAGTCCACAAAGCAAGGACCATAAAGACATAAATCAGTGAGTTTGGGGTGGAGGAACTGGACTGGTCTCAACACCTTTGGGATGAATTAGAGCGGAGACTGTGAGCCGGGCCTTCTTGTCCAACATCAGTTCCTGACCTCACAAATACACTTCTGGAAGAATGGTCAAACATTCCCATAGACACACTCCTAAACCTTGTGGACGGCCTTCCCAGAAGAGTTGAAGCTTTTATAGCTGCAAAGGGTGAGCCAACCCAATATTGAACCCTCCGGACTAAAGAATCGAATATTCCGATGGACGTGTTTTGTCATGTAATCAAACCGTCTGTACGCTCCATCGGACAAAAGAGCAGAAAAACGACGTAGTTTCGTGAATGTTGGCTGAAAAAGTTCTGCCGTCTGTATGCAGAACAATTTCACGGCCAGTGCCTTTCGGACAAAAATATATATATATAATTATTATTATCATTATTATTATTAAAGGGCCCAGAGGTCCCGGATGGAAAGCCCCCTTCATTTGGTCATTTATTTTTAAATAAAAAAAGGGGGGGGGGGTTGCCACCTGGGGCACTGGTGGCCTCCGGACCCCTAAAAAAAAAAAAGGTTTCTTTTTTTTAAGGGGGTTCCCATCCGGGCCCCTGGGGACCCCCGGGCCCCTTACAGGTGTACTGCCTGTACCCCCCTGATGGGGGACCCATTAGTAGTGCTATGATCACGGCTGCCATGTGTTGTCCTGCAAGTGTGGTTGCTCAGCTCGTCTGTAACGGTGCTGCTGAAGCTGCTCTCCAGCTGACTTGAGCAAGTCTGGTGCAAAGTTACCCCTGCTTTATGAGGGGTAACTTTAGGCCGGCCAAACAGCTTAGGCGCACCGCGCGTACCTCCCTCATTTGCATATTTGCATAGGAAATCAATGGGTTTGCCAGATGCGTCCGGCATAAATGTGCACCTAGGATGTGCAGGTGTAGGCAAGTTACGCCAGTCGGGAATAGCCTATTTTGGTGCGTATCTAGTTCTGTGGGAACGGTGCATAGATATTCCGTCACAAATTTAGACTTAGGCGGCACATCTCGTGATACTCCGGCATAAGTCCTACCTGAATCTGGCCCACAGCGTCTACAACAGGGGTCTCAAAGTACCGGCCCGCGGGCCCCGCAATCACGGCAAAAGTCCCGCGAATCCGAAACCCCCACCTGCGCGCGCGATTACCGCGATTTGCGATAAATCCCCGCGATTCGCGGTAAATCCCCGCTCAACAACTTAGAGCCGTGGACCCCCCAGCTCAACAACTTTGATCTGCGAACCCCCCCACTCAACAACTCCGATCCGCGGAACCTCCCCCACTCAACAACTCAGATCCGTGGACCCCCCCCCCCGCTCATCAACTATGATCTGCAGACCCCCCCCCCCCCCCCCCCGCTCGTTGGGAGGTATGCTCATTTGTCCCTCATTCTGAAGTTGAAAAGTTGGGAGGTATGCCTGATGTGCTCTGATTGTGCCCTGATGTACCCCATGTACCCTGATATGCCATGTGCCCCAGGTACCCTGATGTGCTCTGATGTGCCATGTGCCCCATGTACCCTGATGTGCCTCATGTACCCTGATGTGTCCCTGATGTACTGGGCTCTGTACATCAGGGTACCCTGTGCCCTGTACCCTGAGGTGCCATGTGCCCTGTACTGATGTGCTGTGCCTGATGTGCTCTCATGTTCCCTGATATGCCCCATGTGCCCTGATGTGTGCCATGTACACTGATTTGCTGGGCTTTGTACCCTGATGTGCTGTTTCATGTGCCCTGTACCCTGATGTGCCATGTCCTGTACCCTGATGTGCCATGTGCCTTGTCCTGATATGTCCTGTCCTGATGTGCCATGCTCTGTACCCTGATCTGGCCTGTTGTGCTGTACCCCTATGTGCTGTGCTCTGATGTGCCCTGTACCCTGTTGTGCTCTGATGTGCTGTGCCCTGTGCCCTGATGTGCTGTGCCCTGATGTGCTGTGCCCTAATTTGCTGGCCCTCTGATGTGCTGATGTGAATGTGCTGTGATGTGCTGTGCCCTGTGCCCTGATGTGCTGTGCCCTGATGTGCTGAATTTGTGGGCTCTGAATGTGCCCAGTGGTGAGTGGTCTGTCGGCAGTGTAGTGGTCTGTCGGCAGTGTGCAGTGTAGTGGTCAGTGTGCAGTGTAGTGGTCAGTGTGCAGTGTAGTGGTCAGTGTGCAGTGCTGTGGTCCGTGTGCAGTGGTACGTGTGCAGTGGTCCGTGTGCAGTGCAGTGGTCAGGGTTAATAATGTGTTTGCTGACACCAATACTAGGGTTTAATAATGTGTCCGCTGACACCAGTGCTGGGGGTTAATAATGTGTCCACTGACACCAGTGGTGGGGGTTAATAATGTGTCCGCTGACACCAGTGCTGGGGGTTAATAATGTGTCCTCTGACACCAGTGCTGGGGGTTAATAATGTGTCCGCTGACACCAGTGCTGGGGGTTAATAATGTGTCCGCTGAACCAGTGCTGGGGGTTAATAATGTGTCCGCTGTCACCAGTGCTGGGGGTTAATAATGCGTCCGCTGACACCAGTGCTGGGGGTTAATAATATGTTCGCTGACACCAGTACTGTTTTTGAAGTTTGAAAGTTTGCATGCGCCCCCCATGGGATATGAAAACTTGTCTGGCGGCCCTCAGGTAATTTGAGTTTGAGATCCCTGGTCTACAAAATAGGGGATAGATTTATGGCATATTTCTTTTTTACTAGTAATTTTTTACTGTGATTTTTATCGGGACTGCGACATTACGGTGGACACAATTTTGGGACCATTGGCATTTATACAGTGATCAGTGCTATAAAAATGCACTGATTACTGTAAAAATTTCACTGGTAAGGAAGGGGTTAACACTGGGGGGCAATCAAGGGTTTAATTGTGTTCCCTGACTGTGTGTTCTAACTGTGAGGGGAGGGGACTGACTAGTGGAAACTAGGGGTTCCTAGGAACTGACAATTTGTCTCTCCTCACAGAACAGGGATGTGTGCGTTTACACACACACGTCCCTGTTCTGTTTCTCGTGCCTGCGATGGCTCGCGGCCGCAGGTCATCGTGACCGACGGTCAAGAACATCAGCACCTTCGTGATGCAGCTGGCACGCCAGCTTAAAGGGACTGACGTACAGCTACGAGGGTTTGCAGGATCTTGCCAACCTGCCGCAGTATAATGACACGGCTGGTTGGCAAGTGGTTAATATCATCTTCAGTTGCTCCCTCTCTTCTGACATCTCCTCCAACTCTCTAAAAACATTCACTAGTTCCCCCCATACTTAAAATGGTTATAGAGGCACAATTTTTTTACCTTTATGCATTCTATACATGAAGGTAAAAACCTTCTGGGCCAGACTCTCAAAAGAGATACGACGGTGTATCTCAGATACACCGTCGTATCGCAGTTTTTTTCAATGGGTACCTATGCGAGTGATTCTTAGAAGCACTTACGCATAGATACACTAAAGATCTGACAGGTGTAAAGCAATTACACCATCGGATCTTAGATGTAATGACAACGCCGGCCGCTAGACGGCCTTTACGTTGTTTGCCTAATACGCCAATTCCCGAACGTTTTTAAGCCGGCCCGTCGTCGTTTACGTAGGTTGCGTTACCCCTGCTGTATGAGGTATGTAAGGTTACCCCTGCTGTATGAGGGGTATGTTTCCGAAGTGCCGTCGTTGCCATGTTAAGTATGGCTTCGGGTCAGCGTCGTATTTTTCCGTCGGTTACGTCGTTTTACTAAGTAATTCGCGAATAGGGAGTTGCGTAAGTGACGATCACGTCGTTTTGACGTCGGTTTCAACGACGCTTTCCGACGTGAGCTGGAGCATGCGCACTGGGCTTTTTTCCCGGCCGGCGCATGCGCACTTCGTTTGACGCAGGGGCGCGCTTAATTTAAATACAGCACGCCCCCTCCTTCAGTATTTGAATTACGCGGCCTTACGACGCCGCATTTATGCTACGTCGCCGAAAATTACGGAGCAAGTCCTTTGAGAATACGGCACTTGCTCCAGTAATTTGCGTAGACGTAGTGTAACTGTGATACGATACGCAACGCCGCCAGATACGCCATTTTTTGAGAATCTGGCCCACTGTGTGCAGCAGCAATTCCAAACCCCACCCCCCTAATAATTACCTGAGCCCCCTCTTGATCCAGCAAAGACCTTGGCTCTCCACGGACTCGCACTCCTGATTGGCTTCTGGCAGCAGAGGAAGCCATTCGCTCCCGCTGCTGTCAATCACAGCCAGTGAGCCAATCAGGAGACGGTGGGGGCGGATGGACACACAGAGCCATGGCCTCGGAAGTACCCAAGAAGGCGTGCTCCCAAGCCATGGCTCAGGAGGGACTTGAGAAGAGAAGGATCCAGGCTACTCTGTGCAAAACGATTACACTAAGCAGTTAGTATGATATGTTTGTTATTTTAATATAAAAAAGTTAGGGTTTAGTAACATTTTATAAAACCCTCACTGAACCCTACCAAACTTAACATGCCCCATCTCCTTGCTCCCCCTTTCCTCTAAACTCCTTGAGTGTCTAGCAGTAGCAGCTAGTGGTAATTTTTTTTTGGGGGGGGGGGAGAAAGCAGTGCATTCAAAGCCACCCCCAGGTCCAGTCAGTCTGTGGGTTGGGTCTGAAGCACTTACCCATCTATGGCAGGCATCACAGGCGGCGGCGGACATCACAGGTGGCTTCCCCTTCTCTCCTCCACGGGCATCACGGGCAGCGTGTATCACAGGTGGCTTCCACTTCCACTCTCCTCTGCGGGCATCACGAGTAGCTTCCCATTCCCCTGATCGGCAGCTTCCGGTGGCTTCCGTCTTCTCCCTCCTCCTTGGAGGACAATCCGAACACCTCTCCTTTTGACCAATTGGGAAACGGGTCGAAGACCCGCTTCCTGATTGGTAGTGAGGAGATTCAGTGTGAAAATTAGGGTTGTCCCGATACCGATACTAGTATCGGTATCGGGACCGATACCGAGTATTTGCGCTAGTATTTGTACTTGCACAAATACTCCCGATGCCTGATAGAATACTTTTTTTTCCCGAGTGCGGGTGGAGAGGGGGTGGAGTGCGGGTGGAGTGCGGGTGGAGTGCGGGTGGAGAGGGGGTGGAGTGCGGTTGGAGAGGGGGAGGAGAGCGGAGCAGAGCAGTCCTCGTATGGGGGAGAGGAGAGCTGCTGCCGCCGCCTTAGACAAAGCCAAGTCAATCCCCCCCTCCTCCCGCCGCTGCCGAGTCCCGACATCTAGTTACTATGCGCCGGAGGGCCCTTAATGGACCGGCTGTCCCTGGTGTCTGGCCTACAACAGACTGAGTGTCCATCTCACTGAGAACAAACTTCTTGTTCCCCTTCAGTCTGGATTTCACCCTCAACACAGAAACTGTTCTCCTAAAACTCACAAACGTTCTACTAACAGCTAAAACCAATGGACACTGTTCTGTACTCCTACTCCTGTACCTCTCTGCTGCTTTTGGAATTGTAGACCACTCCCTCCACCTCAAAAAACATTACTGCTTTGGCCTACGTGACTGTACTCTTTGCTGGTTCTCATCCTACCTATCCAATCACACCTTAAGTGTCAACTACTCCAGAACCTTCACTTTATTCTGCTGTAGCCAATGACAGGTCAACTTGGCCTTGTGTTTTAGATAATTGTCATGTTGAAATGTCCAAGTACGTCCCATGCGCAGCTTCCTGGCTGATGAATGCAAATGTTCCTCCAATATTTTTTGATAACATACTGCATTCATCTTGCCATCAATTCTGACCAAATTTCCTGTGCCTTTGTAGCTCACACATCCACAAATCATCAGAGATCCACCTCCCTGTTTCACAGGAGTGGTGTACCTTTCATCATAGGCCTTGTTGACTCCTCTCCAAATGTAGCGTTTATGGTTGTGGTCAGAAAGCTAAATTTTGTTCTCATCACTCCAAATGACTTTGTGCCCGAATGTTTGAGGCTTGTCTCTGTGCTATTTGGCGTATTGTAGGCTGGATTCTTTGTGACATTTGCGTAGTAATGGCTTTCTTCTGGTGACTCGACCATGCAGCCCATCTTTCTTTAAGTGCCTCCTTATTGTGCATCTTGAAACAGCCACATCATATGTTTCCAGAGAGTCCTGTATTTCACCTGAAGCTATTTGTGTTTTTCTTTGCATCCGTAACAATTTTCCTGGCAGTTGTGGATGAAATTTGGTTTCAACAGAACTCCTAATTTTCGACTTCTTGATTGGAGTTTGAACACTGCTGATTGGCATTTTCAATTCCTTGGATATCTTTTTATATCCCTTTCCTGTTTTATACAATTTAACTACCTTTTCCCGCAGATCCTTTGACAATTCTTTTGCTTTCCCCATGACTAGTGTAGATTAGATAGTCCAACCTTTTACTCCCCACCTTTAGAACCCCCACAAATTCTTTAAACATTTTTCCATTTACCCATTAACGAGATAGACACAGGAGTTGGAGTAAACTCGGCCACGACAGCCTATTTATTTTTTCAAACCAAATTAAATATTTAAATCCAATTAACTAATTCCAAGTAACTAAAACTTTATTCATTAACATTTAACCCAAATAACTTTATTAACACCCGTCCAATTTGGTCTTTGACAGCAACCCCACTTAAACCTTTTTATTTTCCATTACACTGCGTTACCATTACCATATCCGGCCCCCAGCCGACTCCAGCTCGGATACACCCCCTTTTTACACCGCAGTGTACCATAACCGTATTCCAGCAGACACCGCTCCACTGGAATAACACCATACGGGGGCCATCCCACCGATGAGCCCCCCCACCATTTCCATTCCATCTGTTAACTGTCACCATCAAAGACCAAAGGACACCGCCACAGGCCGGAAGGGGAACCCCCTTTCCCTTACGGACCCCTCCACACCCGCAGGGCCCTCTAGATCCCCTCCTGTAACCTAGTACCCACAAATCCATACCCACAACGGTTAGGTGAACACCATCTACAAGCAGGTACAGACCCACATTAACCTCCAACTCCGTGTAACGAACAACTAACCCCCCGTGCTTAGCCACAAACCTCCCCACCACCTTGTTCCTCTTGCTAGCCACTGACCTTGCAATGCACCATGTGGTCCGAGCTACTATGTCAGGCCACACCCGCAACATCCCTGGAAAAGCTGCCCTGAACATGAGTATGTCCGCTTTAACAGCAGAGATCAAATCCCCCATCGGCCGAACCCCCCAGGTCATTGCCCCCACACGTGTAAAACTGACATGTCGGGCAGCTGGTCGAGCCGGGCATAGCGCTGCACCTCCAGCAGCACCCTGCCCTACCCCATCCCAGGAAACCTCCAGCCAACGAATTCTCACCTCCCGCCTGGAAATCCCCAACTGTCTACATCCGGGCCTAGCATCCACTCTCCTTGCCCCCCCCTTGCAAACAGAATAATGCCCCATGATCCACACGCGGTGTGAGTGACCTCCCTCTGAAAACAAATAACAACAGTGATAATCATGCCACGACCCTCCGGAAAATATCATGAACCCACCTCCTCCAGTCCATACCTCACCACCACACCTCAATCCAGCGCCATGTGTTGGCGCACACAAGAACGAAATCTTCTAGATTCCCCACCACCCGATCCTTTTTGACCGCCACCTCATCCAACCCGCACCTGGCCGCCCCGATGCGGTGTGTGTGAGGTAAATTGTAACTCAGCAAACCCAGCCGTTGTCAGACATTTCTTACACACCTGTCCCAACGCGGAAATCATCCGTATCCACAAACTGCCAGCTGTGGCAACCCCAACGCAATGCCCCACATCCCCCCCGGGCCTGGGGCCCCTCCTCTGTCTTCCTGCGTAGCCAGCTCTCTGACTTGTCCCACTGAAAAACCAAGCTTTTGCGAGTCCGTTGTCTACACCCCGGAATGTGCCCAGCGTACAGAAAGATGTTCCAGTGTAAACAGCGCAACACGAGGTGGCGCAGCAACCGAACCACCGGCAACGAGGATCCGGAAACTCGGTTGATAACTTCCACCAACCCCATATTGTCACAGCTCGATCACTACCACCACATGACAGAGCTCCAGCAGCACCAGGTTCCTTTTAAAAACCCGCCGCCACCCAGGACTCCGGCCACGCCTCCCCGCTCCGTTGTCCCCTGAAAAAAGCCCCCGTAACCCATGGAGCCCGCCACGTCCCTGACGATCTACCAATCAAAGTTCCTCACCGGCCCCGACATACAAAACGCCCGCCCATTGTACTCTTCCCAGAAGGTGTGCCACACCTACAGACCCACCTTACATTCCCCTGACCAGCGAATGGAAGGAGTCGGGGGCCATGCCCCCACTGTAGCTGCCGACAGCCGTCCGCAGAACACCCTGCCCATGGGAATGATACGACAGGCGAAGGTCAACTTACCTAGCAGTGACTGCAACTCCCTTAGCTGAACCTCATTCCACCCCAACATCTCCCCGGAACACCAGCCGGAGGTCCTCCACCTTGTCCCCCAGCAGCATACCCTCCATTGCCCCCGAGTCAATCACGATCCCCCTGCACCTTCGACAAAGAACAGGGAATGACAAATCCCTCGGAAAAACTCCTCCACGAGCAGCGGCGCCGCCACCCTGTCTGGGTATCTACGCGAAAAAGGTCCCCTCCTTTCCCCCCTCACTGGCGTTGTTCCCCCAACACACCCCCCCCCCCCATTTTTTTCCCGGCCGGCGATCCAGAAGTGGGCGTACCCTCGGCCCCGCCCTGAAAAACTGAGTATTAGACCGGGCCGCGGAAATCATCCGTATCCACAAACTGATATCTTTGTGGTCCCATCGCAGCGTAGGGCGCCCAGCCCGCCGCTGATGAAACTGCTTGTCCTACTTTAACCCCCCTGACCCCCCATATACCCGATAAGCTTCCCACATAGCGTCCATATAGCAGAAAAGCGCAGAACAGTGCTCCGGGCTCTTCTCCCCAAGGCGCTGGCCATGATCGCAAATGCCTGCAACCAATCGCCGAACGTACGAGGAATCACCCCTACCTTCTCTTCACCTCGTCATCCTTTTCCAAAAACTGTCTGGCTTCACCCTATCCAAATTAAACTTCTCCAAAAGCAACAGGGAAAGAATCTCCGCATACTCACCTTTTTCGATTTTTCCCCTGACCTCCTGCTTCAGATGAGCCCCCCAGCGGCCCCCCCAAGCATACATATATAACTCACCTTCGGCCGCATCAGCCATCCGTACCACGTCCGTCCTGACCCCCCCCCCCGTCTTCTCACGCCCCGTGTCACGTCAGGAACTACTGTCCTGCACACCCCACGTACCCCCCCCCCCAGGGGAGGTACCCCAACAGCCACAGGAACCCCCCCAAGCCGATCCCCTAACCCAGGGTGCCGCCTGAGATGGCGTCCCCACCCCCCCCCCCCGGCAACGCTGTACCAGGTCCCAAAAAATAACACAACAAATCCTGTAAGGCCCCCCCCGGAGAACCCTGGGCAGCAGGCAACACTCCCGCCCCCCCGGGGCCCCTGGTTGTCGGCAAACATTACCCCCCCCACATTACCCCAATTACAGGGGGACCCCCGCCCCCCTCAAGCGAACACCCTGCAGTAACAAAAATTCCCCAAAAGTATTGTTAGTGGACTCACCAGGCTGGCCGGGAACGTCCCACACAGCCGTTACCGGCAACTTCACCGCAGGCGATTCATCCATGCGACCCTCTTCCTACGATCCTGATGCCTCCCCCTCCAAAAGATCTTCCGAGGCCGGCGTCCTCACTGACATCTGCCTCCCAGGCATGGAAGGCCTGGAGGCCGAAGATCCCAGCCTCCCGGCGGATCGTCCTCTACCACTCGACCCGACCGTGGACGTCTCCGTTCCGCTGCTCCCACCGACGGACCTCCGCTCGACCTCCCTTCTCCGATCCGGCGACTCCAGCCTCCCCACTGCCCTGGAACCGGTGGTCGCGATCCTGGACGACCCCCCGGCTGTTCCCCCGCATTTTTGTCCCAATGAGATCCCCCCCTTGATGTCCCAGTGAGTGTGGGGGGGCTGCTCCCTCCCCCCCCACACCCAGGATCCACCTGGGGGCTCCTGTACATCCGCCGTGTTTGTGACCCGAGCCCTGGGAAGCAACAATAAAAAAAAAACGCGGCCGCCGAGCGCGTGGGGACCCCAACACGGTTGTACCCGACCCCCCCGCCTCGTCCCATACAGCCACCCACCTGTGAATCAAGCACTCCGGGGGTGTTTGTGAAGCAGACGCCGCTTAAGGCCGGGTTCACACCTATGCGAATTGGTTGCGGCTTAAACCGCATCTAATACGCAGAACATTTTTAAATACATTGTTTTCAATGAGGCTGGTTCACATATGTGCGATGCATTCGCACTGCGCAATGCCGGAAATCCGTATGCGTTGTGGAGGCCTTGCGGTGCGGCTCAGGTGCGAATTCAGTCCCATTATCTTCTATGGGTACGCAGCTGATTCGCAGATGTGTTCAGTTCACTTCAGGAATTTCTGTCATTCAGCTCAATACACTTCCCCCCCACTCGGAACTTCTCCCAGGTCTCCAAATTCACAGCAAAAACTGAGCTAATCTGCTGAACACTTCTCTTATCTATCTGCAGAGATAAAAAAGCTGAAATTCTCACCACACAAGTGTGAACCCAGCCTTAAAGTCCCCAATCTGTCTTCTAAATGAAAGCTGGGAGCAGGGAAAAACCTGCCTCCCAGGGTGCTACACTTCCTTGAATGTCCCACGTGTGCCCCCGCCCCCCTTTATAAAGGGGGTTCCTCCTACCCAGTCACCAGACCTCCTACAGCCACTCCCCTGAAAGCACCTCCTTCCTTCCTTAACCCTTTTGTTGCACTACTCCTCACACAGTCATGCCCAGCCCTCCGTTATTTGTCTTTTTTGTCATGTCACTCTGGGCTTTCCTTGACTGTCATACTGCCATAAATGAGGATTTCACTGTGAATTTTGTATTGTATTACCACCCTGAACTCTGCCGAGTTTATGATGTTTGGAACTATAGTACCTATCTCTCATGATTGACACCAGTATTGCCAACCTACCAAGCTGAAATTTACTGGCACAACACCCAAATTTAACTGGCACAGCCACGTTTTTACTGCCATTTCAAAAAATTACAAAATTGCAGTTTTAAGTGCAAATTTCGGTATTTAATCCACAAATAACTACAATATAGCGTTAGTAATGTGATTTCAAGTAGATCTGAAAGCAAAAAAAAATGTTTTATATAGTAAGGGAGGTTATTATAACCCATCATTTCCACAGAGTGAGTGAGAGGGACCACTTTTGTAGAGGGAGAGAGGGAGCGCCTTTGCCCCCCACAGAGAGACACACAGGGGTAGATTCATGTAAAATGGCGCATCGTTGCTCCGGCGTGGCGCATCTTTTTTCCGCTACGCCGTACCCGCGCGGAGAGGCATGTACTCACCTGCGTAGCGGATTTTGGACGGCGTAAGGCGGCGGAACTGTAAGTGGGCGTCACCACATGCAAATGATGGTCTGACGGTGGCGCAGAGAGATCCGTACGGTGTATCTTAAACGACGCATGCGCACTAATATCACCTGGCTGTCTGCCTCCTGTGCGCAGGAGAAGGCTGTGATCACCGATGCGCTCTCCCAACATGGGTCCCGCCTCTATGGGCCACAGAGTGCCAACACTGGCAAATCGGAGAAAACCCGCATTTATGCTGAAATAACCAGGTAGGTAAATGTTGTCGGTGTGGCGGAGAGGGAGTCTAAGCACATCCGCAAGAAAATTAACGACATGCGGAGACTGGTGAAAGATAAACTTGTGGCAATGAGGAAGCATGCCAGTGGCACAGGTGGAGGACCAGCCACAAGAATCACCCTGACGGCAGAGGACATGGTCGTGGCCAGGTTGCTGGATAGGGAGCTGGTGGAGGGTCTGCCGGGCTTCGAATCAGGGGATCAGCCTTTGAGGTCAGGTAAGTGTGTTTTATCTGCTTTGTGGTGTGTTGCATGGGTGGGGGGGGGGATACATGTGACAAGTGTGTGGGTACTCCAACATGTGATTGTTTTGTGTCATCCACAGATGTGCAGGATGGAGCTGGGCCGTCATTGGATGCAGGGCGATCCACCCCATCCATGGTGGATCTAGCCCCGACATCATTGCTTGAGGAGGTTGAGGAGGAGCACGTCGGGGTAGAAGAGGATGCTCTGTATTTGCTGGATGAGACCCCCATACCTGGCCACTCCCAAACCTCCCCCCCTTGCCAGATTCCCCATCAAGGGACACCATCCCCTCCAGGGATTCCCTATCAAGGGACACCATCCCCTCCAGGGATACCCCCTCAAGGGACCTCCCCTACACCCGTCCTCCAGCCTCTCAGGCCTATAGTAAGGCAACGAGAAAAACACGAGGAGTCCCTGACGATTTTGAGGACCATCTGGCAAGGGACCAGACAAGACAGACCCTCCATATTGGATGTCTTGCTGGTGATCTTCATCGGGTCGCAGATAGCCTGGCGTCCACGGCCGAGAGCCAGGCTGCTTGCACTGTGGCAGTGCAGGAAGCCATCGCCCAGCAGGCTGGGCAGAATACTACTATAAATGAAAGTCTGCAGGACGTTGTTGGGAACGAGGCAGCCCTTCTGTCCTGCCTGGTGGACCTGCAGACCACCACATCTGGCCTGGTCTCCGAGGTCCGGAGCCTGACAGCTGCTGTCCGTGAGGAGGGGAGGCAGACACGGCGACAGCAGCGCAGCAATACCACCCGCCGGCTGCGGATGCAGGCTGCCACCAATACCTACCTCCACCGGCTAGCCGTGGCAATGGAGGGCAGCCAGGCAGCCAGGGAGAGACTGGTGGAGGTTCAACCACCTGCCCCCCCAGCCCCCCCACCTGTGGCTCGCCCCAGGCAACTGCGCCCCAGGAGCCTAGGGACAAGAAGGAGCCCACGACAGGGCCGTTGATTTATATTAATTTATGTTTGATACTCAGATTATGAGTTTTTTTTTTTTATCTCCCTGCACACGGTGAGGAGTGCAGGCTACAGTGTGAATGTGGTGTGAATGTGTGGGGGTGACACTCCTGCCATTAAGGGGTGTCCCCCTCAGTCGTTGGTGAGAAATTATCACCACGACACGTGTGAATGGTGTATGAATGTACAGCAACATAATTGGAGCCGTGGCGTGGCGTTGCTGCTCCCAAGTCCCATGTGGTGTACTTGGGTCTAATCCAATTTGATGTGGATGTGGTGTGTGTGTGCGCTAGGGATCACAGTGGTGTGCATGCATGCATTCTCATTGTGCCATGATTAATGTGTGTGTTTAACGTGAAAAGTAGCCAACCACAAGGACCCTCCTGACTGCTCTTCCCTCAGCAGACGGGGGACCCTCGGGCAAGGGGGGACTGTGTGGTTCGGGGGTCAGGTCATCACGTAAGTCAATCTCCAGGCCCTTTCTCACGGCAAAGTTGTGCAGCATGCAACATGCTCCAATGATCTGGCACACAAAGTTTGGGGAATACAAGAGGGTACCCCCAGACTTATCCAGGCATCAGAAACGTGACTTCAGGAGGCCAAAGGTGCGCTCCACCACTGCACGGGTTTTTATGTGTGCTTCATTGTATCTTTGCTCTCCTCTGGTTTGGGGATCCCAGAATGGAGTCATGAGATGGGGTCCCAGTGCATATGCCGCGACACCTGGTAATGAAAAGACAGGAGGATGTTAATAGTGCATGTGCCCGTTGTGATGTGTGCATCATGGGAGGGGATAGTCAAGCCTGCCACCCATGTCACTTACCAACCAGCCAGCTGTCCCCATACACGTTCTGTTCAAATTCTGTGGAGATGGTGCTTTGACGGTATATGTAGCTGTCATGGCTGGACCCGGGGTCCTTGGCACGGACATGCCATATTAGGCCTTGCGCATCAACTATCACCTGTACATTGATTGAATGCCAATGCTTCCGATTGCAGTATATGTGCTCTGTGTCCCGGGGGGGCCGTAGTGCCACATGTGTGCAATCAATGGCCCCCACAGTGCGTGGGAATCTGGCAATGTTGTAGAAATCTGTCATTGCCTTCATCCGCAGCTCCTCAGTGGTGGGTTTGATGATGTGGTTGGCCATGCGTCTGAGGATTGCGGGGACAACCTGGTGCACACATCTGCTCATGGTGGACTGTGACATCCCAGCCACCACTCCACTTGTACGCTGAAAAGAGCCACTGGCAAGGACATGGAGTGTTGCCAGTACCTTCACCAGTGGCTGCACTGCTTGTGAGTGTTGTGTTGGGCTGGTGATGTCATCCTGCAGGGTTGTGGTTAGTTCCAGGATGGCTTCAGGGCTGAATCTGAATAGGCGAAACACCTCCAATTCACTCATGCCAAACACGTCAATGCGCGTGCGGAATATCCTCTCCCGTGCCCTCCTACGTGCACGTCGACGCTGTAGGGCTATGAGCAAGGCTGCCCCTGGCATGTTGGCAGACAGATGTGTTGTCCAGCAAGTGTTTTAGCTCAATTCGTCTGTAACAGTGTTGCTTTAGATGCTCTCCAGCTGATCTGTTCAACTCCTGTGCAAAGTTACCCCTGCTTTATGAGGGGTGACTTTCCGCAGGAAATTGCAGTTACGCGCACCGGGTTACGCCGGAGTAAGTGCTACATGAATCTACCCCACAGTCTTTGCCCCCCCAACAGAGAGAGACTGCTGTTGCCCCTGACTCCCCCCCCCCACAGAGACACTGACTCCCCCCCCCCACAGAGATAGACTCCTTCCCCCCACAGAGAGACACAGCCTTTGCCTCCCACAGATAGACACAGCCTTTGACCCCCACAGAGAGATGCAGCCTTTTCCTCTCACAGATAGACACAGCCTTTGCCCCCCACAGAGAGATGCAGCCTTTGCCCCCCACAGAGAGACGCAGCAGCGCAGTATAATTGTCGGCCCGCAGTCATGTTTTTAACGGGCATCGCTACGGGAAGCTCGAAAATGGGCTGATGTTTACGGGCTGCCCGTAAATTAGCGGGCAGTTGGCAACACTGATTGACACCCATATCGGACGTATTTTGCACTGCCTAGTATAATGTCTATATGATAATAGTGGGCCAGATTATCGTAGATCCGCGCATATTTATGCAGGCGTAGCGCATCTCAGATGCACTACGCCGATGTAACGCGGAGAGGCAAGTACCGTATTCTCGGTGCAAATGCGTTCCAAGATGCGCCGGCGTAACGGAAATTCATCGGCTTAAGCCGGCGTAATTCCAAAGTAGGAGGGAAGTGGGCGTGATCCATTCAAATTAAGCATAACCCCACGCAAACGAACGCCGGGACGAACAGAGCATGCGCCGTGACGTGGATGCCCCTCTGCGCATGCGCAAAACCAAGCAGGGTGCAACCCCCTACGATTCGGCGGCCCATTGCATAAATAAAAGCGCCCACACATGCGCCAGTCCAGCGCAAAAGTCTCCCATTTTTTGTTTGGCCTGGGAATACTTTTGCAGGACCATGTCTGCTACAGGGAAGGAGAGGAGAAAAACATTTCTCCCCAGAGGAGAGGGCTATAGTGATTGCTGCCATGGAGAAGTATTTTTCGCGGCTCCATGGTGCAGAGAGTGCCAAAACCAGCAATTCGCGGAGGGATGATATCCTTATGAGGATAGCATCCCAAGTGAATGCCCTTTCATATGAGGTCCGGACACCCCAGGACATCATAAAAAAAATGAATGACCTGCGGCGTCTAGTGAAGGGCAAGCTGGCTGCAATAAATCGGCATGCCAGGGGCACTGGAGGGGGCCCACCCTGTACCATCCGCCTTACTTAGGAGGAGAAGGTGGTCGCCCGCTGCCTTCAGAGGGAGCAGGTGGAGGGAGTCGGGGGCTACGACTCTGTTGAGCCAGCCATGAGGACAGGTAAGTGTGTTTTATATACTATATGGTGTGTAGCATGTGAGGGGGTGGAAGGGAACATGTGACAAGTGTGTGGGTCCACCAACATGTGCATCTTTTGTGTCATCCACAGATGTGCAGGAGGGAGCGGGGCCATCCGTTGCTGCCAGGGGCCATCCCATAACATCCCCTGAGCATCCAGTCCCTCTGGCTGCCCCCCTGGAAAGACAAGTGGCCTTGTTAGAGGGAAGTGGGCACACCTCAATGGAGGAGGTGGTTGAGGAGGAGGTTGTCCAGCATGACCAGGAGGTGTACCTCATTTTGGAGGAGGCGCATGGATTGCCCGGACCATCCCAAGCAACCACCCCATTCATCTCCAGCCCCTCAGTGTCCACCCACAACCTCTCCAGTCCCTCCGATTCCATCCCCCTCATCTCCGGCCCCTCAACATCCTCCCCATATGCTAGGTCCTCAGCCACTCCCAGGAAGGCAACTCGGAAGATGAGGGGTGTTCCCCAGGTCCTGCCGGAACAGCTGGCCAGGCAGCAGGACCAGCAAAATCGCCACCTGTCAGAGGTCGTTGGGGAGATGAGGCGCCTGGCCGACAGCCTGGCCTCCTCGGGTCCGTTAACAGACGCTATTTAGGACAATGCTGTGAACAGCGCAGCAACGATGAACAGCCTGGGGGAGCTGCAGGCGACCACCTCAGACCTTGTGGGGGAGGTCAAGTCCCTGCGTGTTGCTGTCCAGGACCAGACTGCTGTGCTCACCTGCATAGTGGTGGCCTTGGAGGGCATGCAGGCAGCCAGGGAGGGACGTGGGGATGCTACTCCTCCAACTGATACCCACCCACCCCCCCACCTGAGGCTGCCCCCAGGCAAGTGAGGGCCAGGAGCCTTGGCACCAGGCGGAGCCCACGCCAGGCCAAGTGATTTTTTATTAACTTTGTTATTGCTCTGGTGAAGAGCGTTTTTTGTTTTCTATTGCTCTGGTGAAGAGCGTTTTTTGTTTTTTATTGCTCTGGTGAAGAGCGTTTTTTTTTCCTTTACTGCACACGGTCAGTAGTGCAGGGAACAGAGTGAATGGTGTGTGAATGTGGGGGTGGCACCCCTGCCAGTAAGGGGTGTCACCCTCGGCCGTTGGGGAGAAGTTATCCCCACGGCTGTGTGAATGGCGTGTGAATGGACAGCGACACCATTGGGGCCTTTTGACGCGGCGTTGCTGCTCCCAAGTCCTGCATGGTGGACTTGGGCCAATCCAATGTGATGTGGATGTGGTGTGTGTGTGTGCTAGGGACCACACTGGTGTGCATGCGTGCATTGTCTGTGTGCAATGCTGAATGTGTGTGTTTAACGGTCAAAGATACGTAACACGAGGACCCTCCTGACTGCTCTTCCATCAGCAGACGGGGTCTCTCCTGGCAGGGGAGGGGCTGTCTGGTTGGGGGGTCAGGTCATCACGTAGGTCAATCTGCAGGCCCTTTCTCATGGCAAAGTTGTGCAGAATGCAACATGCCCCCGATTATCTGGCACACAAAGTTTGGGGAATACAACAGGGCCCCCCCAGACTTATCCAGGCATCGGAAACGGGACTTCAAGAGGCCAAAGGTTCGCTCCACCACTGCACAGGTTTTTATGTGTGCTTCATTGTATTTTCTCTCTCCTCTGGTTTGGGGATCCCAGAAAGGAGTCATGAGATGGGGTCCAAGTGCATATGCCGCGTCACCTAGAAGGGAAAAGACAGGAGGATGTTAGCCGTGCACGTGCCCCTCGTGATGTCGGCATCATGGGGGGGGGACTGTCATGCCTGACTCCCATGTCACTCACCAACCAGCCAGCTGTCCCCATACAGGTTCTGTTCGAATTCTGTTGGGATGGTGCTTTGACGGTATATGTAGCTGTCATGGCTGGACCTGGGGTGCTTGGCACGGACATGCCATATGAGGTATTTGGCATCAGCTATCACCTGTACGTTGATGGAATGCCAATGCTTCTGATTGCGATATATATGCTCTGTGGCACGGGGGGGCTGTAGTGCCACATGTGTGCAATCAATGGCCCCGATGGTGCGTGGGAAACCATCAATTCTGTAGAAATCCAGCATTGCCTTCTGCCGCAGATGCTCAGTGGTGGGTCTGATGATGTGGTGGGACATGCGTCTGAGGATTGCGGGGACAACCTGGTGCAGACATCTGCTCATGCTGGTTTGTGACATCCCAGCCACAACTCCACTTGTACACTGGAATGATCCACTGGCAAGGAAATGGAGTGTTGCCAGTACCTTGTCCAGTGGCTGCAGTGCATGTGAGCGGTGTGTCTGGCTGGTGATGTCATCCTGCAGGGCTGTGGCTAATTCCAGGATGGCAGCAGGGCTGAATCTGAAGATGCGAGACACCTCCTCATCACCCATGCCAAAGAGGCTCATGCGCGTTCGGTATATCCTCTCACATGCCCTCCTCCTCCTCCTTCTATGCCCCTCTGCATACAATAGTAGTGCTAAGACCATGCCTGCCCCTGGCATGTTGGCATACGAATGTGTTTTCCTGTAACTGTGATTGCTCAGCTTGTTCAGGATGGTGCTGCTGAAGTTGCTCTCCAGCTGACTTGCACACGTCTGGAGCAAAGTTCCCCCTGCTTTTATGAGGGGTAAGTTTAGGCCAGGCTTGCGTAGCCTACGCCGAACGCGCGTAGTTTCGGGAATCGGCGCATCTCCCTCATTTGCATATTTGCATGATAATTCAATGGGAGCGCAAGATGCGCACTGCGTAACTACGCTGCGCTAGCTTAAAACATTTACGCCGCTCACGAAAAGCCGATTTTCAGGCGTATATGGTTCTGGGGTTGCCGGGCATAGATACGACAGCGCACATTTTACAATTACGCCGTGCATATCCATTTACGCCGGCGTAACTTCTTTGAGAATCTGGCCCATTCTCTTTCCGTTATAAGCTGAAATAGGAGCATTCTGTACTTTGTGTTATTGTTCTGTCTGTGAGTTTATTATGTATGTATGTTACAAAACTGCAATAAAAATATCTTTAAAAAAATGAATTGTGGGCGCCAGTCACATTTTGAATGCGAACAAAAGATTTATTGTCTCTTAACAGAACTGTAGGAGAGAGGCCAGGACACAGTGGCGGCTGGTGCTCAAAATTTTTGGGGGGGCGCAAACGGAAAAAAAAAATATTGCAGCCTCACTGTGCCCATCACATGCAGCCACTGTGCCATCAAACGCAGCCACTGTGCAGTGTCACCAAATGCAGCCACTGTGCCATCAATTGTCACCACTGTGCCATGCCATCAAACACAGAAACTGTGCCATCAATTGTCACCACTGTGCCATGCCATCAAACACAGCAACTGTGCCATCAATTGTCACCACTGTGCCATGCCACCAAATGCAGCCACTGTGCCATCAATTGTCACCACTGTGCCATGCCATCAAACACAGCAACTGTGCCATCAATTGTCACCACTGTGCCATGCCATCAAATGCAGCCACTGTGCCATCAATTGTCACCACTGGGCCATGCAACACAGCAACTGTGCCATCAATTGTCACCACTGTGCCATGCCACCAAATGCAGCCACTGTGCTTATCAATTGTCACCACTGTGCCATGCCATCAAATGCAGCCACTGTGCCATCAATTGTCACCACTGTGCCATGTAACACAGCAACTGTGCCATCAATTGTCACCACTGTGCCATGCCACCAAATGCAGCCACTGTGCCATCAATTGTCACCACTGTGCCATGCAACACAGAAACTGTGCCATCAATTGTCACCACTGTGCCATGCCACCAAATGCAGCCACTGTGCCATCAATTGTGACCACTGTGCCATGCCATCAAACACAGCAACTGTGCCATCAATTGTCACCACTGTGCCATGCCATCAAATGCAGTCACTGTGCCATCAATTGTCACCACTGTGCCATGCCATCAAACGCCACCACTGTGCCATCAATTGTCACCACTGTGCCATGCCATCAAACGCCACCACTGTGCCATCAATTGTCACCACTGTACCATGCCATCAAACGCCACCACTGTGCCATCAATTGTCACCACTGTGCCATGCCATCAATTGTCACCACTGTGCCATGCCATCAAACGCCACCACTGTGCCATCAATTGTCACCACTGTGCCATGCCATCAAACGCCGCCACTGTGCCAATCAATTGTCACCACTGTGCCATGCCATCAAATGTAGTCACTGTGCCATCAATTGTCACCACTGTGCCATGCCATCAAATGCAGTCCCTGTGCCATCACGTGTCACCACTGTGCCATGCCATCAAATGCCACCACTGTGCCATCAATTGTCACCACTGTGCCATGCCATCAAACGCCACCACTGTGCCATCAATTGTCACCACTGTGCCATGCCATCAAACACAGCCACTGTGCCATCAATTGTCACCACTGTGCCATGGCATTAAATGCAGCCACTGTGCCATCAATTGTCACCACTGTGCCATGCAACACAGCAACTGTGCCATCAATTGTCACCACTGTGCCATGCCACCAAATGCAGCCACTGTGCCATGCCATCAAATGCAGCCACTGTGCCATCAATTGTCACCACTGTGCCATGCCATCAAATGCAGTCACTGTGCCATCAAGTGTCACCACTGTGCCATGCCATCAAGTGTCACCACTGTGCCATGCCATCAAACGCCACCACTGTGCCATGCCATCAAGTGTCACCACTGTGCCATGCCATCAAACGCCACCACTGTGCCATCAATTGTCACCACTGTGCCATGCCATCAAACGCCACCACTGTGCCATCAATTGTCACCACTGTGCCATGCCATCAAACGCCACCACTGTGCAATCAATTGTCACCACTGTGCATGCCATCAAACACAGCTACTGTGCCCATCAATTGTCACCACTGTGCCATGCCATCAAATGCAGTCACTGTGCCATCAATTGTCACCCCTGTGCCATGCCATCAAATGCAGTCACTGTGCCATCAAGTGTCACCACTGTGCCATGCCATCAAATGCAGTCACTGTGCCATCAATTGTCACCACTGTGCCATGCCATCAAATGCAGTCACTGTGCCATCAAGTGTCACCACTGTGCCATGCCATCAAACGCCAACACTGTGCCATCAATTGTCACCAATGTGCCATGCCATCAAACGCAGCTATTGTGCCCATCAATTGTCACCACTGTGCCATGCCATCAATTGTCACCACTGTGCCATGCCATCAAATGCAGTCACTGTGCCATCAATTGTCACCACTGTGCCATGCCATCAAATGCAGTCACTGTGCCATCAATTGTCACCACTGTGCCCTTTAATTGTCACCACTGTGCCCCATGATGCCACTGTGCCCATTGTCGCCCCTTTCCCTGTAAAAAGCACTTACCTGACGCTTCCATGTCCTCCCTCGATGTCTTCTGCCGCCGTGGGGAAGCTTCAGCCAATCAGGTTCCTGATAACCAGAATCCGGGAACCTGATTGGCTGAAACGGCCATCAGTCTTATGCAAGGAACGCAGGTTGCCTGCGTTTCGAGTATAGACTTCCGAGAGCCGGAAGGCGGTACTGGAAAAGCCTATCAGAGCCGCTGGTTTTGATAGGCAGTTCCCCTCAGCCTACCAGCTGCCGCTATTCGGGTAACCGGTGACCCATGTCCGGTTATAGGAATAGACCATTGCATTGAATGTGTGTTATTTGCAAGAGGGTGCGGCGCTGCAGCGCCCTCTATAGACGGCCGCCAGAACTTCGGCTAAAATGTCAAAATGACATTTTAGCCGAATAAAAGTTCTTAAAGGGCCCGTTTTCTTTTTTGTGACTGCGGGAGGGGGGCGCGGCGTTCGTGTGTCCCTATGCATGGGCCGCCACTGCCAGAACACCCTTGAGTAGATGCAATGGTAATTGACAGACTCTGAGACTTCTTTAGGTAGACAGCTATACAGTGGAAGTAGGGTGACCGCATTTCCAATCTACCATTCAGGGACACCCTTCCTTCCCAAAAATTAGCTTGTGCTGTAACAAATTACAGCACAGTGATTGGACACAAAAGGCGGGATTTATGATTTCTCCAATCACAAGCAAGGGGTGGGTATTGTGCTCCCCCAGGCATTCCCGGCCAGGACAAATACTGTCAGTGAGTAAAGCGGTAATGTGTCACGCTTTTTTGGGGGCATCAGTTTGGCCCGGGGGTGGCTGCGTCAGTTTCATTCTGGGACACTGTATTATTCTGGAATGAAGATGCCCAGGACAGACCTGCAAAATGTGGGACCGTCCCGGGCTATCCGGGACATGTGGGCATTCATCCTAAGTGGAAGGCCTCCAGCCAGATAACACTTGCTGATGCTTTCTCACTTCTCTGTCCCTGGCTGGTGAGGAGACTGCTCAGGTAAGTGCTTCAGCTAATTCACAGCAGTCTCCAGTAACAAAGTTGCATGGGTCCATTAGTGGCGACAGCTTCCCCTCTACCTCCGACCGCAAATGGTTCCCCATCCGGCTGAACTTAACTCGGTTAGACTCCAAACCTGCAGTCCAGACCCTATGCTGCTTCTCCTGCTCCTGGATAGGCCTCAGGCAACCTAGCAGCCAGGTGTCTCCAGGATAGACCTCAGGCTCCTGGTCTAGTAGCCTGGGACGATATATCACACGTCCACCCAGACAGCCATCCAGGTGGCACAGAATCCAGATCACCTGACTCAACCCAAATAAATAGGCTCTCCCAGCAGGCTAAGGGGCTTAAAGAAACACTTATCTATTGGCTGAGGCATCCCATCCATTCAAAATCTGTCCTTGCTAGGGATGAGCTTCATGTTTGATGCGAACACATGTTCGCATCGAACATTGGCCGTTCGATCGTTCGTCGAAAACGAACAAATCGGGTCATTCGCGCAAAATTCGAATGACCCATAATTCACTGCGGCATTGCGCGCTGATGATTGGCCAAGCATGCACCATGACCCCGCATGCTTGGCCAATCACAGCACCCAAAAAACGAAGAGACCTAATTGGCCAAAGCATGGGTGCTTTGGCCAATTAGGGTTTAGGGCTTTAGCACACGCCCCACACTATAAAAGGCCACCTCCCGGGCGGCCTCGTGTAGTGTGTTCCGGCTTGCTTTGCAGTCAGACAGACAGAGAGAGAGAGATAGATAGATAGATAGATAGATAGAGACACAGGGCCAGATTCTCATACAAATTCGCCGGCGTATCCTAAGCTATTTACACTACACCGCCGCAACGTAACAGAGCAAGTGCCGTATTCTTCATGCACTTGCTCCGCAGTTTGCGGAGGTGTAGAGTAAATCGCCCAGCATAAGCCCGCGTAATTCAAAGGGGGCGGCGCAGTGACACTAACTGAACGCAGTTAGTGTCACTGTACGTGTGCTGTTATATACCACCTGAACGCATTTGGTGTCACCGCACCTGTGCTGTTATACACCACCTAAGCGCAGTTAGTGTCACTGTACGCGTGCTGTTATATACCACCTGAGCGCATTTGGTGTCACCGCACCTGTGCTGTTATATACCACCTGAGCGCAGTTAGTGTCACTGTACATGTGCTGTTACATACCACCTGAGCGCAGTTAGTGTCACCGCACCTGTGCTGTTATATACCACCTGAGCGCAGTTAGTGTCACTGTACGTGCCATCATCTGTACTTGACATTGCCATCATCTGTACCTGACATTGCCATCATCTGTACCTGACATTGCCATCATCTGTACTTGCCATCATCTGTATCTGACATCTACTGCTGCTGTATGTGAGACTTTCTCCCTGCTTGCCCCTGTTTCGCTGTATCTTCTGAGCGAGCGGCACACACTCCCCGGCGGCCATCTTGGGGGAGGAGTTGTGGGCGGCACCCTTAGCACTGGGCAGAGCGTTGGGGGCGTGGCCACCGTAATTAGGGCCAGGTGAGAGACCACATAAAAGCTGTGAGCGGCGCCTCACCTGGACATTGCCATCATCTGTACTTGACATTGCCATCATCTGTACCTGACATTGCCATCATCTGTACCTGACATTGCCATCATCTGTACTTGCCATCATCTGTATCTGACATCTACTGCTGCTGTATGTGAGACTTTCTCCCTGCTTGCCCCTGTTTCGCTGTATCTTCTGAGCGAGCGGCACACACTCCCCGGCGGCCATCTTGGGGGAGGAGTTGTGGGCGGCACCCTTAGCACTGGGCAGAGCGTTGGGGGCGTGGCCACCGTAATTAGGGCCAGGTGAGAGACCACATAAAAGCTGTGAGCGGCGCCTCACCTGGACATTGCCATCATCTGTACTTGACATTGCCATCATCTGTACCTGACATTGCCATCATCTGTACCTGACATTGCCATCATCTGTACTTGCCATCATCTGTATCTGACATCTACTGCTGCTGTATGTGAGACTTTCTCCCTGCTTGCCCCTGTTTTGCTGTATCTTCTGAGCGAGCGGCACACACTCCCCGGCGGCCATCTTGGGGGAGGAGTTGTGGGCGGCACCCTTAGCACTGGGCAGAGCGTTGGGGGCGTGGCCACCGTAATTAGGGCCAGGTGAGAGACCACATAAAAGCTGTGAGCGGCGCCTCACCTGGACATTGCCATCATCTGTACTTGACATTGCCATCATCTGTACCTGACATTGCCATCATCTGTACCTGACATTGCCATCATCTGTACTTGCCATCATCTGTATCTGACATCTACTGCTGCTGTATGTGAGACTTTCTCCCTGCTTGCCCCTGTTTCGCTGTATCTTCTGAGCGAGCGGCACACACTCCCCGGCGGCCATCTTGGGGGAGGAGTTGTGGGCGGCACCCTTAGCACTGGGCAGAGCGTTGGGGGCGTGGCCACCGTAATTAGGGCCAGGTGAGAGACCACATAAAAGCTGTGAGCGGCGCTCGCGGCAGCGGGCGCTCGCGGGCGGGCGCGCCCTCTGGCGCGACCGAAGGGCGCGACATAAGGGTGCGGCGTCTGCGGGCGTCCGCGGGAGGCTGAGGAGGTCGGGGAGGCACTAACGATTGTTAGGTAAGATACGGAAATAATTTAAATATAATCTGTTTTAAAGAATACTAATATTTGTTAAAGAGGGACATATGGGTATTTTAGCTATTTTTTAAGTATTTGTAATAAGTGTTTGATTTTTAAACTGTTTTAAAATGACACAATTTTATTATACACGGAGGGAATTACTGTTACTAAATGATGGCCGCAATGGATCACTTGATCAAAGGTCCATTGAAGCTATCATTAATAATACAATTGAGAAAAATGATAAAGGTAGCAATAGGGACGTTAAAATTAATACTAATGAAATACAAAATCAAAATAAAATACTACCCAAAAATAAAAATAAGATATACGAAATAGAAATTAGAGCTGTATTGATTAATGTACGTTCTATAGTTGCTCATGCTAGGGAATTACGAGAGTTTATTGAGCAAAATAATATTCACATTACTATGGTAACTGAAACATGGTTACAGTTACATAATCTTAATTGTTTATCTGATGCTATCCCCGATAATTATGAGATACATTATCAATTGCGGGGGAGAGGAAAAGGGGGGGGCACGGCCATTATATATAATTCTAAATTTAAAATAAAGAAATTACTGGAATTTAATCAACAAGGCTGTGAGTTCTTATTGACACAAATGATGATTAATACAAAATCTGTGATGAATATAGCTACGGTCTATATTCCACCTAATAAAATTGAAACTGGACTTAAAAGTTTGATTACTAATATAATGGAATTAGCTACTAGATCCCAGCCATTGATTTTGGTGGGTGACTTCAATGTTTGGTTGGAGGAACCTACCAAACCAAATTCACGTTTATTATTGGATACCTGCGAAGCACTAGAGATGACAAGACTGATTACACCAAACACCCACATAAAGGGACATACCCTGGATGGGGTGTTCTTCAAAGACATCACTGTTGTATTTAGTGATGTACTTGAAGTACTGTGGTCAGACCACAAGGCAGTCTTGTTTGAAATTCATCTAGATGATAATGGTATTTCTGATAGTAAACAAAGCAATCAAACCATTAAAGTTAGATCATATGTAAATTTTCCTATAGAAAAATTTAAGCAGTTACTACACACTACTCAACCTAATCTAACTAAATTGAATGTTGACCAAAAGATGACAATTATTGATAAGTGGCTTGAAACCAATTTGGAGCAAGTTGCTCCATTAAAGGACAAAAAAATTAAAAACGAAATCAAGAAACAAAATAAATGGTTTAATGAAGCACTTAACATAATGAAAAAACGTGGACGAGCATTAGAAAGACAATGGAGGAAGACAAATTCCAATTACGATAAAAATCAATGGAAGTTCCATAATCGGAATTATAAAAAATCAATCTATAATGCTAAAAAATCCTTTATTTCTGAAAGCTTATTAGATGCATCAAACCAATCCAAGGAATTATTTAGGGTGGTTAAGCAGTTGGCTAAACCTGATGTACTGAACTTCCAAATTACTAACCCCCATATTTTTGTAAATGAATTAGCCGCTCACTTTCATAATAAAATTGCGGATATTCATACAAAGTTAAAGAAAGGGAGGGATAGATACCCAAAAGAAAAATGCAATATAAATAAAAAATCCTTGGAACCACCGATTAAGGTTTGGTTTCAAGATTTTAAATTAATTAGTGCAGCTGAAATCATTAAAGCAATGAGAACAGCTAATACTAACTCTCCTGTTACTGACTGCTGCCCAGGCAAACTGATAAAAGCATGCAGTGAAGAAATAGCATTGGTCTTGGCTGACCTATTCAATACTTCATATCTAGAAGGCTCATATCCTACTATGTTTAAATCATCATTGATTACTCCGGTAGTCAAGAAGAGAGAGGGTGATATAAACGATAAAAATAACCATCGACCTATAGCAGGCCTACATTATCTGGCTAGACTCTATGAAGGTGATGCACGCACCCAGCTTCAACAGTTTGTCGAGGAGCAGGCATTGCTGGATGTGAAACAATCTGGCTTTAGACCACGGCACGGAACCGAGACTACATTAATCGATGTCACGGATTCCTTGCTGATGGCTAAAGATAACAACCAAGATTCCATCCTAGTAATGCTGGACCTCTCGGCGGCTTTTGACACTGTGGACCATGGGATCGTTTTACAGCGGCTGCGTGAGGTTGCGCATGTAAAGGGAACTGCCCTCAGATGGTTTTCATCTTTTTTGGAGGGCAGAAGTCAGAGGGTACGCCTGGGGAGCCACTTCTCCGAAAGTCGACCTGTTGAGTGTGGAGTTCCCCAGGGGTCCCCCCTTTCCCCGTTGATATTTAACATTTACGTGCGCCCCCTCTTGGCCCTTATTCGGTCCCATGGTCTGCAGTGTCAGAATTACGCTGATGACACCCAGCTCTATTTGAGGGTGGGAGCGGGATCACTTGATACAGCCACAAAAAAACTTACTGATTGCCTAAAAGGAGTGGAACGTTGGATGGGAGAAAACTATCTGGCGTTAAACAAATTAAAAACTGAGGTACTCGTGGTCAGGAGTTCCGTAAGCGAGATACCTCAAAATTGGACACTGCCATGGCAAGACATGGATGGTAATGGTCCAGGCTGCAGTAAAGTGGTTAAAAATCTGGGATTTTATATAGATGAGGATCTGCTATTTTTGCCACACATTAATCAAGTCACCAAGACTGTTATGTACAAATTAAAAGTACTACGTAGGATCCTTGTGTATTTAGCTCCTATGGATCGCCCTAAAGTTGTTGCTGCCCTGGTCTTTCCTCATTTAGACTATGGTAATGCACTTCTAGTGGGCATCCCGGGAACATATATACAAAAACTACAAAAATTACAAAATTTTGCAGTTCGTATTGCAACTGGACTGAGAAAAAGAGATCCAACATCAGAACAATTAAACAGTCTGGGGTGGTTAACTGTCGATAAACGCATTAAATTAAAAATATCATGTTTAATGTATAAAACATTTAATGCTATGACGCCAAAATATATAATGGATAAGGTTGTCAAACATGTTCCAACGCGACAGTTACGCGAAGATGGATATTATCGCGTAAACATCCCAAAAATAAAAAATATCCGAATTGGTGGTCGCTCATTCTCATACCAAGCGGCGGTGCAATGGAATGCTCTGCCGATTGATATTAGAAGGGCAAAAACTTTTAACCAATTCAAAAAAATGATGAAAGGCCACCTACGCAACCCTGGATCTGATTAGATTATGTAGTTTGATTGAGTACTGTATATAGAAAAATGTAGTCAGTGATATTTGGTATGTGAATTTTGTAATCTAACTCTAAAAATGAACTATTCTAGATATGGATGCCCTAGATGAATGAAAAGTTAATTAACCTAAATGTATATTAATGGACTCAATGTGACAAATTTTTTTCCTCCTTTTAATCATGTTTTACATTTTCTATGTTTTTTGTGTACCTATATGTCTGAACTATGTTGATTTTGTTTCTGATGGCCTCGCAACGAAACCATTAAATTTGTTGTAAAGCGAGTAATTAAGAAATAAAAACAAAAACAAACAAACAAACAAACAAACGTGTGCTGTTACATACCACCTGAGCGCAGTTGGTGTGACTCCGCTTGTGCTGTTACATACCACCTAAACGCAGTTGGTGTCACTGCGCTTGTGCTGTTACATACCACCTGAACGCATAAATATGTCTGGAAGGACAACAAAGAGAGGCAGAGTGTCACGAGGGCAAGCAGGCTCTGCATGTAGAGGTAACGCTGGTAGTGGATGTGGTGCATCCTCTTCAGCACGTGGCCGTGGCTGTGGCAGCTCGTCCTTCTTTTCGGGAGCTTGCCGTGTTGAGCCTCAACATGCAGAGAAATTAGTAGAGTGGATGACCAAGCCATCCTCATCCTCCTCATCCTCTCTCACACAGACTGATCAAAGTTTATCTGGCAAAGCAGCTGCCAAGGCTTCCTCTTCCCTCTGCACAATGGCTTCACACAATACTTCCCTAGTACCACCATGTCCTCCTGAGGAGTCCCCCGAACTGTTTCAACACAGTGTTGGGTACATGCTGCAGGAAGATGCGCAGCATTTTGAAGACTCCGATGACGGAACACTGATAGAGGAAGGCATTGATGTGAGCCCAGGGAAAGGGGGTGGTCGAGAGGGACAGCAATTTGTCAGTGATGATGTTCCCCCAGCTGGAGCATACTGCCAGGTTGTTGACAGTGATGAAGAGGGAGGGGATGATGAGGTCACTGACTCTACCTGGGTGCCTGATAGGAGAGAGGAGGAGGAGGACGAGGCACAGGCACATCTCCAAAGAGGCAGGATGCCCTCCAGGGGTCAGCTTAAGGTCACACCCACTGCATTATAGCGCACATCTACGGCGCTTGTGCATGGCGCTGCTGTGTCTGACCGGTACAGCAAAAGTTCTTTGGTGTGGGCCTTTTTTGAAACATGTCCACAAGATCGTACCTTTGCTATTTGCAACTTATGTCGCAAGCGTATCTCGCGTGGCCAAAACATCAACCGCCTGGGTACCACATGCTTGTCCAGACATATGTCGACCTGCCATGCAGCTCGTTGGCAAGCACACCAGAAAGACCCACACCAAAGACAAAAGCGTACCCCCCCTTGCCCTTCTGGGACCTCCAACCCCAGTAGACCCCCAGTCCTCTCTGAAGCCTGCAGTGAAGGTGTAGAAATAGGTGTGTCACAAGCTAGTAGTAGCGGTCAATCTACTGATAGTACCAGGCAAATTTCCCTGCCCCAGCAGTTGCAGCGTCGAAAGAAGTACAATCCCAGCCATCCACATGCCCAGCAGTTGAATGCTAGCTTAGCGAAATTGCTAGCACTTCAACTGCTACCTTTTCAGTTGGTAGATTCTGCCCCCTTCCGTGAGTTTGTGCAATGTGCAGTACCTCAGTGGCAAGTACCAAAACGCCACTTTTTCTCACGGAAGGCTATTACGGCTCTCTACCGGCATGTGGAAGGCAATGTCCATGCCTCGCTGGACAGGGCGGTCAGTGGTAAGGTGCATATTACCGCTGACTCATGGTCCAGCAGGCATGGACAGGGACGTTACCTGTCTTTTACGGCGCATTGGGTGACTCTGCTGGCAGCTGGGAAGGACGCAGGGCAAGGTCCAGTAGTTTTGGAGGTTGTTCCGCCACCACGCCTCCAAAACACTACTACTGCTTGTGACACACCCCCTCCTCTTCTTCTTCCTCTGTGGCCTCTTCCTGTGGTGATGTTTTCTCCGAACCAGCCGTGCTCTGTAGGCGTACGAGGGGATACGCAAGAGATGCCATGCGGTGCTAGAGCTGGTGTGCTTGGGAGACAGGAGCCACACTGGGGAAGAGGTTTTGTCAGCTCTGCAGGGTCAGGCTGAGAGGTGGTTGACGCCACGCCAGCTGAAGCCTGGAATGGTGGTCAGCGATAATGGCACCAACCTCCTCTCTGCCCTGCGACAGGGAAAACTCACCCACGTGCCCTGTTTTGCGCATGTCCTCAATTTGGTGGTGCAGCGGTTCTTGGGCAGGTACCCGGGCTTGCAGGATGTCCTGAAGCAGGCCAGGAAAGTCTGTGTGCATTTTCGGAGGCCATATAATGCCACTGCTCGGCTGACTGACCTCCAAAGGGAATACAACCTGCCCAAGAACCGTCTAATTTGTGACATGCCCACCAGATGGAACTCAACGTTGGCCATGCTGCAGCGGCTGCACACGCAGCAACGGGCCATCAATGAGTACCTGTGCCAATATGGCAGCAGAACTGGGTCAGGGGAGCTAGGTTTTTTTCCCCACGCCAGTGGGCCTTGATCAGGGATGCATGCACTGTCCTGTCACCATTTGAGGAGGCCACGAGGATGGTGAGCAGTGACAGTGCATGCATCAGTGAGGCTGTCCCTCTTATTCACATGTTGGAGCACACGCTACATGGAATAATGGACAGGGCCCTTGAGGCAGAACAGAGGGAGGAAGAGGAGGACTTCCTTACCTCTCAAGGCCCCCTTTACCCAGACAGTGGTCCTGCTTGCCCACCTAGCACACAGGAAGAGGAGGAGGAGGAGGAGGAGGAGGAGGATTGTATCAGCAGCATGGAGGTGGAGCCTAGCACGCAGCATCAGCAGCAGTCTTCAAGGGATCATTTACAGTCCCAAGGAGCACGTGGAGTGTTACGTGGCTGGGATGAGGTGCCTGTGGATCCTGTCGTCCTCAGTGACCCAGAGGACTGTGCCCCGAATGCCTCTGCAAACCTACGCTGCATGGCCTCCCTGATCCTGCAAAGCCTGCGTAAGGATCCTCGTGTACGTGCTATTAAGGAGAGGGATCATTACTGGCTGGCGACTCTCCTTGATCCACGTTACAAGAGTAAGGTTGCGGACCTTATGTTGCCATCGCAGAGGGAGCAGAAGATGAAACTTCTGCGGGAGGCCTTGCAGAAGGGTCTGTGCAATGGGTTCCCAGAACCGGGGGGATTACCAAAACCTGGCTCTGGACAACGTCTTGCTGAGGCTTCGGTGAGTCACAGAAGGGGCGGTGGAGAAGGTAGTCGTCTGACCGATGCGTTCAGGCAGTTTTTTAGTCCGCAGCCCCAAGGTCTGACTGGTTCCAGCAACCATCGCCAGCGTCTGGTTTACATGGTCCGGGAATACCTAGGGGCAAGATCTGACTTGGACACCTTCCCCACCGAAAATCCTCTGGCTTACTGGGTCTTGAGGATGGATCACTGGCCAGAGCTTGCCCAGTATGCAATTGAGCTACTGGCTTGCCCTGCATCCAGTGTTCTTTCAGAACGGACATTCAGTGCTGCTGGAGGCTTTGTGACTGATCACAGGGTGTGCCTCTCCACCGGCTCTGTTGATCGACTGACCTTCATCAAAATGAATCAGGCTTGGATCAACACCAGCTACCAAGCACCTGATGCTGATATTAATGAATAATATCTTTTTGTTGAAATGTCGGATCCCTTTTAGACTGCTGATGCTGAGTGACTGTCCTCTTATGCTGCTGATGGAATATCCTTCTCCTCCTCACTTTTCTTGCTGATAGCTAGTAAGAAATGTTGTGTTTCTGGGCTCCGCCACCAGTGCCTAAGGCACAATTTTTCAGACCCTGTTTAACAGGGGCGCCTAATAATTTTTGATGCAATACTTTGCATGTGGCTCCTTGTTGCGCTCCAATTACAGTATGTTTGAGGGGTGCCCTATTTTCTAAAAATTTTCTTTCACAAAACAATAATGGCCCCCCACCACCGCTAAAATATTCGACATAATGTTGCCACACAGAACTTGCGCAAGTAGCATTAATTACTTTTTTTTTTATAGTCCTCTCATGTTGTGCAGGGACATTTCTTAACACGTGCCACTACTATAGACACCCAGCAGGTGTGATATTTAAAGGAAATTTTTTTTTTTCACTTTAAGCATCATTAAAATGGCTGCTCCGGAAAAAACGTCCGTTTTAAAAAAAAAAAATTCCATTGATACATGTTACCTGGGGCAAGACTCGGGTTCTGAATGACGTTTTCCAACAATTAATTGAATTTTGGTCTTTAAAATAATCGTTTTTAAATTCGAACGTTCGGGTCCCATAGACTTCAATGGGGTTCGAAATATTCGTACGAACCCGCGGTCTGTTCGAACGTTCTGGTGCGAACCGAAACAGGGGGTGTTCGGCTCATCCCTAGTCCTTGCTAGTCCCTCGTCTATCTAATATCTCCAGCTACAATGCCACCTAGTGACAGAAGAGAGAAGAGCAGCAATTCCAGAATTAGGTGGATCTCCTAAGGCCTCGTACACACGAGCAGACAGATTTGTTCAAATCTGTCTGTCCGACAGATTTAAACAGATCTGTCTGCTGGGATTTTGGTTTGCTCGCGTGTACACACGAGCAAACCAAAATCCCCGCCAGCAGACAGCGCGCTGACGTGTCGGTGACGTGGCGACGCCGCCACGTCACCGCACCAGGAAGTAAAACACTTCCGCGCATGCGTCGAAATCATTCGGCTCATTTGCGAGAAGACATGTCTGCTGGTTAGCATACTAACCAGCAGACATGTCGGGCGGACGGGTTCCCAGCCGACAGATTTCAAAGCATGCTTTGAAATCTGTCGGGTGGCCAAATCCGTCTGTTTGCCCGTACACACGATCGAATCTGTCTGCTGAAACGGTCTAGCAGACCGTTTCCAGCAGACAGATTTGATCGTGTGTACGAGGCCTAACAATTAGCCAGGACAATTACTACCTGGCAAACTAAATTGGTTAGCAACCCTGCCTAAACACCAGGGTGCTACATAGAAATAGCAGCTCCAGGTATTGGCACCCTTGTATGCAGACTGCCCAGCTTTGAGCCACTTGGCCAATGCATGCAGTTGGGGCACCACCTAAAAACAAGGCTTCCAGGACTGCTTCAATAGTACACTGCCCCTGCCTACACAGACTTACTTCTTTGCACCATATGCAAAGATGCTAATCAGGGACCACCTTACTGCATCCCCTAATCAAAGGCCATATTGACTCCAAATAATCAGACCACTACTCACACAGCGCCCTGTGATTTACCATGGTCCAGATAAGGGTGCTAGAAGTCCACCCAATCACATGGGGCTCGTTTCACATAGGATCCCAGGTCACTTAGCACATGTTCTATGACAGGTTTGCTCCCACTAACAGGATAGTGACTCCTTTCACCTTATCACCATGCGCTCCTGAGCCAATCAGGTTTGCACAAGTAATAACATTTACACTTTATCACAAATGACGCTTAACTTACTGTATCATAGTCACATTTCTTTTACTCCCAGACTTAGGCAGGGAAAAGGCATAATTGGCGTTTCTTTGAAATGAACTTAAATTGTATAATAATTACAAACGAGTCCATGCTATGGTTTTGCATTACATTACACATGGAATAGACAATCTCTAAACATTGGGATAACGATGCATAGCATGACATTTTCCACATTCTGGCTATAATTACACAACATACCTCCCAACCCTCCCGGGATTGATGTAAATGTGGGTGGCACAAGAGGGGACACTCCTCTTACCACTCCATTGTCTTGTCCTGCTGTGGACTCCCTCAAACCCAACCTTCCCCCATATTTATGTCATCATGGGTAGACTGGGTCCAAAAAGCCTGAGAACAGCAGCACACACTTTAAGCCTGGGTTCACATTGCCTCGACATCAAAGTCCCACTACTTTTGCATGACTTTAAAGCGGAGGTCCGGTAAAAAATAAAAATAAAAAAAATATTAAAAGTCAGCAGCTAATAACACTGTAGCTGCTGACTTTTAATAAGGAGACTTTCCTGTCCAGGATGCCCGCGATGATTGCAGCCGAAGCCGAGCAAACGCTCGGGCCTCAGCTCGGGCCTCAGGGAGGGAATCAGTCCCAGTAGTTTCTCCGCATAGGTCACCGGGCGGCAGTAGAGCGTACCTGCCAGCATCCCGGTCGCCGAATCCCTGTCTGGGATTCTCTCAAGCTTCGGGGACCCAGTAAATCACTGGGGCCCCTTGATTCTTGTCTCCGACTGAGACTCAGGAAGGCCCAGGAACCTAGCCAGGCGGGCCGCACCGGCGGGGTCCATGGGCGTGCACACCCTGAAGGTGGACGTCGCACCCCGAGTCCGGCGGGCCGCACACGTGAAGAAGAACCCCGAAGCACTGACCTAGGTCCCACATATACCCCTCCCCAGCATGCCCAGTGAGGAGAAAACTCTCCAATTGGCTGCTGAGGAAGACTCCGCCAGAAATCCCGCTGGCTCCCACTGCCGGCCAAGGATGAAACGGCATCCCCAGGATGCAGTCCGAGCCAGTGGACCTTTCCGGAATGACAATAACCTAGACAAATCACAACTGGGAGCAACTTATCTCTCCCAGTCCAACTAGTTTTAAATGCAGCGCCCATGCAAAAAGCAAGGGGGCGCTACATTTATTTATTTTTTTTGCAGCAGCATTTAAAAAAAAAACATTTTCTTGGTGGAGCTCCGCTTTAAATCCGACATCCCTGTGTCACTTTATCGTGGCTTGCATACAACTTCTTTAACAGAAGTAAATGCAAGTCGTCTTGAAGTTGCAACAAAAGTAGTGCAGGAACCTTTTTCTATGTTGGAGCGAATTGAGTCGCACCGATTAGAATAGTTCCATTGCCGTTCAAGGGGCGTGACTTGTCATGCTTCTTTGAACTCTCAAGTCGTGGCAGTGTGAACCAGGGCTAACTCTTTCCCTCCCAGCCTGGGCAAGGCTAACTAAACCAGCACACTTGTACACAACCTGCCTACATCTGTTTCATCTGCAACTGCCATGGTGCTGCACATGTGATCAGCTAGTACACTGGCCATTTCATGGTTTGACGGTTTAGTTGAGAGCACAGCCAATGTGACAGTTAGTATTCCTGGTATGTCATGAATGTAACTTATTTTTGAGCATGATGGGTTAACTGATGGGTTTAGTTTGTCTTTAAAGAGAACCTGTCATGACCGACTAAGGCAGCAATCTGAATACAGTCAGTTATTATTACTGTACATGCTTTCTAAAACCAGGCTCTAAAAAGACCTATCTTCCATTATGTTTCCTGACTTGGCCTGAGCCTTCAGCTTGTATATCAAAAATGAGAAGTCACATAGTGGCGGCAGACAGCATGTGAGCTCTGCTATACCTCCCAACTTTCTGAGATGGGAAGGAGGGACACCTATTAGCAAATGTATGCAGGTGTAGGTAGGACACACCCCCTGCAACACCCCCTTAAAGGAGAATTGTACAGAAAAATTATTAGAGTAGACAAGTGCTTTTTTACCACTACTATTCCTTTATATTGGCTTTTGACATTTACAAATACAGCAATTTAGAAATTGGATGAAAGGTTTAGCACTGGAATACAAATTTTGAAAGCTACACAACTATATAGATCAGACCAAAATGAGGGACAATTGAGGAGGAAAGAGGGACAGAGGCAGTGGCGGTGCATCTATAAAGGACGCAGGAGCGCCGACCCCTCTCTCCTGCATCTGTCTATCACCAATAGATAGATTCATGCAATGCAACGGCGGACTAAGCAGGGGGCGGGGGGGCGTTCCGCACCGGGTGCCACACACTGGGGGGGTGTCAGGCCGACGCACCCCCTCTGCGACTAAAGCATGGCGCGGTGAAAGCATGGCAGCACAGCGGAATACTAGGTAAGGTAAAATCATAAGGTAACACACCTTACGAGGTGCGGGGTGCTGTGTAATGTAAAGGGGTCCAGAGGTGCAGGGACTGTGTAATGTAAAGGGGCCCAGAGGTGCGGGGTGCTGTGTAATGTAAAGGGGTCTAGAGGTGCAGGGTGCTGTGTAATGTAAAGGGGGTCCAGAGGTGCAGGGTGCTGTGTAATATAAAGGGGTCCAGAGGTGCAGGGACTGTGTAATGTAAAGGGGCCCAGAGGTGCGAGGTGCTGTGTAATGTAAAGGGGTCTAGAGGTGCAGGGTGCTGTGTAATGTAAAGGGGGTCCAGAGGTGCAGGGTGCTGTATAATATAAAGGGGTCCAGAGGTGCAGGGACAGTGTAATGTAAAGGGGTCCCGTGGTGCAGTTGTGGAGAGGGGTACACAGTAGTGACAGAGATATTGAAGGATGCAGGGGACGCAGTGGGGTGTTTTTACATTTTACCGTGGGGGGGGGGGGTGCCAGATATAGGATCCGCCCCGAGTGCCAAATGATCTAGGTACACCCCTGATGCAATACATGAATATTAGGGCTGTTACTGATCAAAATTTTTGTGTTCGATTAATCGTTTTTTTTTTTTTGATTAATCGTCTAATTTCGATTAATTATAACGCACATACAGGTCAAACTACTTTTAGCTGATCTCCTTGCAGGCTGATTCCCAGTGCAGCTACCAACCACTGGAAAAATGGATAGCAGAATACAAAAAACACACACAGGCAGCACTCGATGGGAATGGCATTAAAACTTTTATAGTCTTCAAGTAGGTAACCAAATAAATATTGCACTGGAGATAAAATCGATGTAGCTACATAAACTGTAAAAACGGTCCGAGTAATACCAAACAGTACCAAAAGCAGTCATAAAAACATGTAGCTAAGTATGATACTGGTATAAAAATGGGTACAACAATGTCACTGATAGAGGGAAGTGATATAGGGAAAGTGATAGAGGGGAAGTGATAGAGGGGAAGTGATAGAGAGGAAGTGATAGAGGGAAGTGATAGAGGGAAGTGATAGAGGGAAAGTGATAGAGGGGAAGTGATAGAGGGGAAGTGATAGAGGGAAGTGATAGAGGGGAAGTGATAGAGGGAATTGATAGAGGGAAGTGATAGAGGGGAAGTGATAGAGGGGAAGTGATAGAGGGGAAGTGATAGAGGGAAGTGATAGAGGGGAAGTGATAGAGGAGAAGTGATAGAGGGGAAGTGATAGAAGGGAAGTGATAGAGGGGAAGTGATAGAGGGGAAGTGATAGAGGGAAGTGATAGAGGGGAAGTGATAGAGGGGAAGTGATAGAGGGGAAGTGATAGAGGGGAAGTGATAGAGGGGAAGTGATAGAGGGAAGTGATAGAGGAGAAGTGATAGAGGGGAAGTGATAGAGGGGAAGTGATAGAGGGGAAGTGATAGAGGGAAGTGATAGAGGGGAAGTGATAGAGGGAATTGATAGAGGGAAGTGATAGAGGGGAAGTGATAGAGGGGAAGTGATAGAGAGGAAGTGATAGAGGGGAAGTGATAGAGGGAAGTGATAGAGGGGAAGTGATAGAGGGGAAGTGATAGAGAGGAAGTGATAGAGGGGAAGTGATAGAGGGGAAGTGATAGAGGGAAGTGATAGAGGGGAAGTGATAGAGAGGAAGTGATAGAGGGGAAGTGATAGAGGGGAAGTGATAGAGGGAATTGATAGAGGGGAAGTGATAGAGGGGAAGTGATAGAGGGGAAGTGATAGAGGGAAGTGATAGAGGGAAGTGATAGAGGGGAAGTGATAGAGAGGAAGTGATAGAGGGAATTGATAGAGGGAAGTGATAGAGGGGAAGTGATAGAGGGGAAGTGATAGAGAGGAAGTGATAGAGGGAAAGTGATAGAGGGAAGTGATAGAGGGGAAGTGATAGAGGGGAAGTGATAGAGAGGAAGTAATAGAGGGGAAGTGATAGAGGGGAAGTGATAGAGGGAAGTGATAGAGGGGAAGTGATAGAGGGAAGTGATAGAGGGGAAGTGATAGAGAGGAAGTGATAGAGGGGAAGTGATAGAGGGGAAGTGATAGAGGGGAAGTGATAGAGAGGAAGTGATAGAGGGGAAGTGATAGAGGGGAAGTGATAGAGGGAAGTGATAGAGGGGAAGTGATAGAGAGGAAGTGATAGAGGGGAAGTGATAGAGGGGAAGTGATAGAGGGAAGTGATAGAGGGGAAGTGATAGAGGGGAAGTGATAGAGGGGAAGTGATAGAGGCGAAGTGATAGAGAGGAAGTGATAGAGGGGAAGTGATAGAGGGGAAGTGATAGAGGGAAGTGATAGAGGGGAAGTGATAGAGGGAAGTGATAGAGGGGAAGTGATAGAGGGGAAGTGATAGAGAGGAAGTGATAGAAGGAAGTGATAGAGGGGAAGTGACAGAGGGGAAGTGATAGAGGGAAGTGCCCTTGCGTGTGGCAGATAGGAAGGTCCCGCTAGCATGCAGATATAAAGGCACAGCAAAGGAGCCCTTTAGATGGACACGGCAAGCCCCGCCAGTGTCTGTGACATTACCGGATCTCTGACGGAACTCCCTGAAGACCCAGAAGCCGGTGGAGAGGTGAGTACCAATCCAAAAATTTGTAATTGATCAAAAAGATTTTGATCGATCAAAAAAATTAAAGATTAATCGATTAATTAAAAGTTAATTTGCACAGCCCTAATGAATATATGTTATATTGTCACCTCTGCCACCCCCTATTCAGGTGTCTGGCCCCTTGTCGGGTGCTTGGAGCCTGAATTACAGCGCTGAGGGTGTTTTTGGAAGCATCTGATTAGAGCTGTGGTCTCTAATAGGCTTCCAAATTGGTAAACAGCAGGCGCAATGCTGTGCATTTGCTGTTTACTCAGTGTTGTGTTAGGGAAGCGAATAAATTGCTTACCTAACAGTGACCCACCTCTCAGCCAATCAGGTGCTCGGGTCTGGTTACCTGTCACCATGATTGGCTGAATCGACAGGCGCTGTAATGGGATGCCTATCAGGCGTCCAATCATAGCAGAGGACGGGAGAAGTCATCGATGGCTTTGAGCGTGGAGGACAGCATCGTGACCTGATACAAGTAAGTGCCAGGCGGGCAGGGAATGCGCATTCGATTGGGCATAGTAGTAGCAATTAATGGGGCACACTGGTGGCAATTGATGGGACACACTGGCAGTAATTGATGGGGCACACTGGCAGCAATTGATGGGCACACTGGCAGCAATTGATGGGGCACATTGGTGGCAATTGATGGGACACACTGGCAGTAATTGATGGGGCACACTGGCAGTAATTGATGGGGCACTCTGGCAGCAATTGATGGGCACACTGGCAGCAATTGATGGGGCACATTGGTGGCAATTGATGGGACACACTGGCAGTAATTGATGGGGCACACTGGCAGCAATTGATGGGCACACTGGCAGCAATTGATGGGGCACACTGGCAGCAATTGATGGGCACACTGGCAGCAATTGATGGGGCACACTGGTGGCAATTGATGGGTACAGTAGCTGCATTTAATGGCACAGTGGCGGCAATTTATGGGTACAGTAGCTGCGTTTGATGGCACATTGGCAGCAATTTATGGGTACAGTAGCTGCGTTTGATGGCACAGTGTCTGCAATTCATGGGTACAGTGGCTGCGCTTAATGGGCACAGCGGCTGCGCTTGATGAGGCACAGTGGCTGCAAATTATGTTTTTGGTTTTTTTTTTAGTTTGTTTGCGCGCGCAGAGAGATATTACTCCAAGTCAGGGAGAGTTAGAAAGTTGGGAGGTCTGGCTCAGCAGGTCCATAGACCACCTGTGATTGTCATACCTCTGTCCTCATAGATTTGTTTGTGGGTCAGGGCAGAGAAGAAAGATGGGGGTGGGCAACTTATGTTATATTTATACATCAACGATGGGCAGGCGACAGACCGGGACTCGTCTCCATGGTAACCGGGTGTGGGTAGAGGAGGCGGGGCTAAATTTACGTAAAAACGGATGCGACACTTAGTAGGTGGGAGGCGGGCTTTGGTGACCAGAAGTAAAGGTATAGGGGAGCGGCTGGGGTGACGCGTTGTGAGCTGGGGGCGGAGTTAGAACGGCGCGCGATTGGTTAGTGTGGAGTGGTTACGCGCAGTACGTACACGACTGGACGTGCTCGCTCCCGTGCAGCGTGTTGGTGAGGGGAAGGAGCGTTGCCGGGTTGTCCGTTGTATCAAGCCGTGGAAGGGACGAGGATGGGAACCGGTCGGACGGAGAGGCAGGTGAGTGAATGGAGAAGGCTTATGTAGAAGCGCGGGGTGAAGAGAGCTGAGGAGGCGGGAGATTGGAGGATGAGAGTCCTCTCCGGCCTGTGTGCGTGAGACAGAGCGGAGCTGTGTGCGGCGGCCCCGAGCCTCCTGTGTGAGACCAGCTCCACCTCCACACTGCGCGGCCAAAGCTGGCCTTGTGTACACTCCGCTCCACCGCCTCCTCCAGCCTGCAGGGGGATCTGCTGTGCACTCTCCGCTCCGTCCTCTCTGCTCTCTACATCCGACACTCTACACTTTGTCCTGATTATACTTTTTGCTCTCTCTACACCCAACTCTTCGCACTCTGCTCTTTGCACCCAACTCTCCGCACGCTGCTCTCTCTACACCCAACTCTCCGCACGCTGCTCTCTCTACACCCAACTCTTCGCACTCTGCTCTCTACACCCAACTCTCCGCACGCTGCTCTCTCTACACCCAACTCTCCGCACGCTGCTCTCTCTACACCCAACTCTCCGCACGCTGCTCTCTCTACACCCAACTCTCCGCACGCTGCTCTCTCTACACCCAACTCTCCGCACGCTGCTCTCTCTACACCCAACTCTTCGCACTCTGCTCTCTACACCCAACTCTTCGCACTCTGCTCTCTACACCCAACTCTTCGCACTCTGCTCTCTACACCCAACTCTTCGCACTCTGCTCTCTACACCCAACTCTTCGCACTCTGCTCTCTGCACCCAACTCTTCGCACTCTGCTCTCTCTGCACCCAACTCTTCGCACTCTGCTCTCTCTGCACCCAACTCTCCGCACGCTGCTCTCTCTGCACCCAACTCTCCGCACGCTGCTCTCTCTGCACCCAACTCTCCGCACGCTGCTCTCTCTGCACCCAACTCTCCGCACGCTGCTCTCTCTGCACCCAACTCTCCGCACGCTGCACTCTCTGCACCCAACTCTCCGCACGCTGCTCTCTCTGCACCCAACTCTCCGCACGCTGCTCTCTCTGCACCCAACTCTCCGCACGCTGCTCTCTCTGCACCCAACTCTCCGCACGCTGCTCTCTCTGCACCCAACTCTCCGCACGCTGCTCTCTCTGCACCCAACTCTCCGCACGCTGCTCTCTCTGCACCCAACTCTCCGCACGCTGCTCTCTCTGCACCCAACTCTCCGCACGCTGCTCTCTCTGCACCCAACTCTCCGCACGCTGCTCTCTCTGCACCCAACTCTCCGCACGCTGCTCTCTCTGCACCCAACTCTCCGCACGCTGCTCTCTCTGCACCCAACTCTCCGCACGCTGCTCTCTCTGCACCCAACTCTCCGCACGCTGCTCTCTCTGCACCCAACTCTCCGCACGCTGCTCTCTCTGCACCCAACTCTCCGCACGCTGCTCTCTCTGCACCCAACTCTCCGCACGCTGCTCTCTCTGCACCCAACTCTCCGCACGCTGCTCTCTCTGCACCCAACTCTCCGCACGCTGCTCTCTCTGCACCCAACTCTCCGCACGCTGCTCTCTCTGCACCCAACTCTCCGCACGCTGCTCTCTCTGCACCCAACTCTCCGCACGCTGCTCTCTCTGCACCCAACTCTCCGCACGCTGCTCTCCATACTGAGACTACTGCTCTGTACACCATAAGCTGCACTCCATACTGACTGCACCACTTCCTTCTGATCTGTACACCCCATACTACTTTATACAATGCATACTGACTGTACTGCTTTCTGCTGCTCTGTATGCCATAAGCCCCCATTGGTCTGTACAATGCATACTGCTGCTCCATACTGTACACATTGCTTCTCACTGCCCTGCAAGCTCCGTTCTTCACACGCTGCTGCTCGGTGCCCCACGCACTCCACACCATCCACATTGATTCTTCCTGTTCTGTACACGGTACCAGTGGTTCTCAACCTGTCCTAAAAGTACCCCCCAGCAGCCCATGTTGGAAATTTCTCTTAGACAAAATAGCTTTCCAAAATACCAAGCCATTGACTCTGATTTAAAGCATCTGTGCAAGATAAAAGAAAACTTGCAAAAGTGTCCTGTTGTGGGTACTTGAGGACAGGGTTGAGAACCACTGCACTATACACACTGTTTCTTGCTTCTCTGTACACTCCATATTACACACTCATTTCTTTGTGCACTTCATACCATATTGTACACACTACCACTTACTGCTCTGAACACTGCCACTTGTAGCTTTTTAAAGACCATACTGAACATAGTCACACAGTGCTGTATACTGCACAGTGGATGCACTGCTCTGTACAATCTATACTGGATGTATTGCCACTGAATGCACTGCCTCACTACTCTGTATTCCCACTACCACTGCACTCAACAGGCTGCTGATTACCTGTGTCAGATATCCATGTCTGCAAGTGTGGTGCAACATAAAGCTCCTGCCAGCTCCAACACATATAAATAAATATAGCCGCCACTAGCGGTAGCTCTTGCGATACTTTATCAACTTGAAGGAATATAGCATGCAATCCTGCAGGCTCACACACAGACATATTACTACTGTATATACTGCACATGATGTGCTGCACATAGGATATCCACTACCACTGCATTGCTGCTGTATGTTATGATCAATTCAGTATGCTCCCACTACTACTGACACTGTTACCAAGCAGTACTTGCAGCTGCCAATACTGTATTTTGCATTAAAGTTGTGCACACTGTACTATACACTTCTTGGGACGCTGAACTTTTGTTGCAGAGTTTGAAACGCGTGTCTGAGGTTCTCAGCTTTTCTTCCTCTTTGCAATGTGAGACCATTTCTGCAACCTATTGGTAGACACAAGTCATTGTACTAATACCCTCTTTAATGGTGGTACTGCAAGCAGAGTACACATGCAGAAAGTTATCAGATATGCTATAAAATTTACATGAGGGCAAGTGCTGTTTCCTGGGCTGGGTTAGTTTCCAGAGAACAGGTTTGAAAATAAAATAATGGTAAAGAAGACCTGACATGGGGGTTTACCCACCCTGTACATAGCACCTGCCCTGATGCAATATAATTGAGTGTATTTCAGTGTGCCTTGTGGCTCTTTCATGTTCATTTAAAAATAAAAAGTACAGCATGCTGCATCTTTTTTTGCACGTAACTGTACTGCGACTGTAAATGCAATTCTGTGTAAAAAAAAAAAAAAGACTCAAAACGGCAACATGAACACACTGAAAATGCATGTACATGTGGGGATTGTGGTGTCTATGAGTCCTTAGTGAGTGGCCCCAGTAGTAATTTTGCTGCAGAGATGGACAAAAACACAGCCTAGATTTTTGATTTTTTTTAATTAATATATATTTTGCAACAATATATAGTGCCTTGCAAACTTGTGTTACTTTTTTGCCTTATTCTGGTTACCTAGCTAATTATTTTATTTTATTTGATTGTAGGATGTGAAAGCTTCCTGAAACTGCTGCTGATTACGGACTTCTTCCCCCTTCTGCTAGAATGTTCTTAGTGAATTCCCCTCCAGTGGTAGCTTTTCCGACACAATGGATGCCATTTGGACCCAAAACTACCCATAAAGTGCCCCTGTCTGTAGTTCACGCTGAACAGATCCACAAAGCACCAAACCTTCTGGGAATTCTAGACAGTCAGCAGAGTAATGAATCTTCTTGTGCAGTGAAAGTTGAATATGAGCGTATTATGCAGAAGAACAGAAAGGGGGAATTGAGTAATGACCGGGGACTAAAAGCCAGTGCCACACTGTTTAAGGGGCACACAAGGGAACAGGCTTCTTCTGCACTTCCCACACAGTTCAAAGTCCAAGAAGAGGAAAGTTCCCCAGCACTGGATTCAGACAGCGATGATTCTGTTGACAGAGGCATTGAAGAAGCTATTCAGGAATATCTAAAAAACAGAAGCACTGCAGATGCTTCATCTACCACTGCTGCCACAAAGAACCCAATCCCCAGTGATCATTCTGACCAGCTAAAAACAGCTTGCAGTAATGCACCTGCACGCAAATCGCCTGTTAAAATGGTCACTTCAACTACCACCTGCAATGCTTTTTCCACTCTGGACTGTTCTCGTTGCTCTTCTCCAGAAAGTGTGGGCAGTGACGATTCCTTTGAGCAAAGCATCAAGGATGAAATTGAACAGTTTCTGAATCAGAAGAAGCTGCAAAATACTCTGAGTGACACTAGCACTGCCAAAAAGGCTGCCCAGAGCAACATAACTGTTAAACCAAAGCAAAGGCCATTTAAGGCTGCTGAGAAGCAAGGTCCCAAGCAAGGGATCAAGGGGCTTCCTGACAAGTTGCCTTCTGAAAGTCTGCAGCCTAAAAGTCCCAAGCAGAAGGGTGACCATTTTAAAACCAGTACCTATCCTAAAGCTTTGTCTAGCTCGGTTAAGCCAAGGGACCAGAAGAATGAAGCTGCCTCAAGGCAATGTGAAGAGTTATCGGACTCCAGCAGTGATGACGGTATAGAGGAAGCAATTCAACTCTACCAGTTAGAAAAGAGCAGGCTAGAAGGAAATCCTGTTGTGGTTCAAAAGTGCTCTTTAGAGAAGGAGGCAAATAGCACTACTACATATTCTGCAACTTTATCTCCCTGCCAAGAAAAAAAATCCTCTCCAGAGTCGCATACAAACACAGACTACAAAAAAAGAAAACTTCCTTCCAGCAGTCATGCAGCATCTCAAGACACTGCAACCAATCTTCCCCCCACTACTAAAAGGACATTTTATTTTGGAGACGATGCTAACGCAAAATGTGAAATTGCGACACGCAGAGCTGAAACAGCGGCTGAACTAATGTGTGCTGAAGCAATACTTGACATTTCTAAAGCAATTTTACCTTCTCAACCAGAAACTGCTTGTGTAATTTCGCAAGAAAGACCACCTACCCAACCAAAATCCCCTTGTGTAAGTGATAGCTCAGTTGACAGCGATGACGGCATTGAGCAGGAGATACAAACATTTCTTGCCCGTAAAGCGCAAGAAGAAAGCCTTGCTATGTCTCCTATCAAGCAGTCATCTCCAAATCCGCAAAGACTTGATCAACGTAAGCAACACTGTCTTTCCAATAAAACCTTGTCCCAGAAGGGAAAAGTAATGGAGATCAAAGCTGTACAGAAGGACATGGTTGGAAAGGGTGAAAAGAGGAATACAGGTGTTATCGGTATAGCAAGTACAGTGTTGCTTTCTCCAGAAATCTTGCAGACCAGAAACACAGATGTTGGCATGAAGGAGCACTCCAAGGCATCTTACAAATCAGAAGAAGTGAAGCAGATTGTTCAGGAGACGGCTGAAAGTCTTCTGTCTCTCCCTCGAATAACTGGAGGAAAAAGGAAGATGTACACCAAAATGAGGAGTAACTGTAGCGTTGATACAAGCAGTTCTTTGGACAGTGATGAGGATTTGGATTCTGCTATAAAGGATCTCCTCAGATCCAAGAGAAAATGCAAAAAAAGACCAAAGGATGGAAGACCACAGTATAAGAAAAGGGTCAGGTTTGGGGAAACCACTACCAGGACCCTAGAATCACTTGGCAGTGGAGGGGATTTAATGGATTGCTTGCTCAAACCTGCTGTTAAAAGCTGCCTTGTATATTCCAGCAACTCCCAAGAAAATACTTTAAAGCCTAATTTCAACGTGACTGAGGATAAGAGGAGCATGGCAAGCAATTCGGACATATTCCCAAATAAACCTGAGTGCAAACCAGCCAGTGCCTCAGACAAGCCTTTGGGTTTGAGTAGTGCCTTGCCTGAAGCACAAGACAGTAGTTCTGTGGACAGTGATGATAGCATTGAGCAAGAGATAAGAAAATTTTTGGCGGAGCGTGCACGGGAGTCTGCAGAACTTTGCGCAGTGCAAAAGGCCCCTCAATCTGTCACAAGCTTAAGTGTTTTCACACAGACTCCAGCCATTCTGAGCAATCCTACTCCAATAAAACAAGAACCCAGGGTTTTATCCATTTCAGAGACTGAGACCATCCTTCAAAAAGTAATGGAAAAGGACCGCTCAACGGCACCTGTTCCCCAGCCAACGTTAATACAGCGAGTGCAGGACTATAAAGATGTTGTCCCACAGGTCAGACTGATTCAGCGGCCGTCTGTGGAGGTGCCCAAGATATCTGCTCCTGTACATAGTGTTATTGTAAAGAGAGAATGTTTTATAGACAAAAACAGAGTGGTTAGACCAGCTGAGAAGGTCCTCCAAACAGCTCCTGAAAGAGTTATTGTAAAAACTGGAGTCAACGGATCACAAGGCAGTTCTCCTGTTTCTGGGAACTTTGTTGCTGGTTTAAAGTACATTTCAGGGACAGACCAGCAACTCCTCCTAAACATGGGAAAGGCCAGCTCTACAAGATTGGCAACAGAACTTTACAGTCCTGGGGGAAATATCACTAGATTGGGAACTTGTCAGCCAGTCCAGAAAAAGACACTGATTTTGGAACAGCCTAAAATTGTCCAAGCTCCTACTTTCTCTCTCAATACCCCTGTGGTTCGTCCTGCATTGTATGTCGTGACTACGAAGGTGGTCAAGGATACACCTACTGCACTATGTCTGCCGATAAATACAGCTGCCTATGATGCTGGACTTAATTTAATGAGTATACAGTACTGTCAAGGTCAGGTAGCTGCTCGTACCCCTGTGTGTACCACACCTTTCCCTTTTCAGCAAAATAGAGGCAGTGAGATTGTGGTGAATATTCCAGGCACGCCAGGAGAGGCACTGCCTCTCGGTACCAAAGCGAAAGAGAGTCAGTCAGTGACAAAAATAGCCAGCAAATCTTATCTTAAAGAAAAATCGGCAGAGGATATAGGGACAGGCTCTGATGTCAGTTTGAACAGCAGTGGAAGCTCAGCTAAGAAAGAGAACATGTAAGTACTTTAGTCAATTAGAGCTGTATAGGACCACACTGTAAATAGTTTGAGCGTTGAAGAAAGTGCTGCCACTGCATAAAGTAGGATACAACGTTGGCCAAACTGTTACCCTCTTGTGGGGACACTGCATGACTTGGCATGCCCAGCAAGCTAGCCTTGTCGTTATTCCAACACTCAAAGGGTCACAGCTTGTCATTCTCTGGCATAGAAAAATATAAGCCCTGTTTTTTTTTTTAATAGGGCTCGTCTAACCTAGTCCATAAGACGGTCGTATAAATTGCACCATTACACATTGCTAATTTTTAAAGCAATATGTGATGATATTTTTTTAGTAATGCGTTCCGCTGTTCAGCGCACATTAATGTCACATGCATCATGTAATACCTGTGCTCAGTTTAACTTGCATGTTAATGAAGGAACATTTTGCATATTTTTCCTTTTTTTTTTTTTTAACGAAATGGTAAGAGTAATTAAACATTTCATTGGAGAGAAATTGTGCCGCTTAAAGTGGACTTGTTTAAACCACTGAAGTTGAGCAATGCTACCAGTTAATTTACAGATATGTGGTGTGATGTCTGCCGCCCAATGTAAAAAGTAAATCGGGGGTGAGTCAGTTGGTTATAGGCTAAAATAAATGGCTGCCTTTCTGGTGTGTCAGCAGCACATTGCAGATCGATACCCCCTTTTTTTTGTTTTTTAAGCTTTTTATTGGCATTTTTGCTTTTCCTCTGATGCTTCCTGTACCTACATGTAGTCTTCCCGATCATCGCAAGCCTTTGTAGTTTCTGGTCTGCTGATTCCACTCTATCATGGCAGTGCCCAAGTGTGAGTAGTGGAGAATCTTTGCAAGCTTGCCATTTTTTCCAATGCCCATTTGTACTTTTGCTGGGCAGCATGGATTCAGCAGCTTTGCTATTACATGAGCTAAGGTTGTTCTCGTAATGCCAGGTAAGCTGTTGACATCCGAAAGGAGGCCATTTTTAATTATTAAAAAAACTAGCACTGTAAAAAAATAATTGTGTAATATTTTAAAATTGTACTTAGCGTACTTTTATCATAAGTTCAGCTTTGTAATATGGGTATGAAAATTCCTTTTTATAATTAGTTGCCCAGCCTGACCCGCCCCCTAATTAGCTAAAATCCTCAATCTAGTAAAATATATATTTTCAATAAAATTTTATTCTGTAAGTGAATCTTTTCATACAGCAGAAGCAGACATAATGATTGGGCTTTCACTGTCTGAGAACATGTCTGGATCTCTGGCAAACAGTAAGCCCAGGCCATTGGGATTATCACTTTATCCTGCAGCATGTTTTCCTTTGCTACTTGTATGTGAAGTAAATCATTTCAGGTTGCTCAGTTTCATGGTGAGTTGTTCCATGCCAGTTTCTTGAAAGTGTCTGATGGTGAACATTCCATAATTAAAACATTTTTTTTTTTTTGTAAATTTTAAGTAACATGTAAAATAGAGCAGTTTGGTATCTTTTAATTTTGTGCGTTTTTTTTTTTTTTTCCCTCTTTGCAACTTGAAGGTTTTATTTTGCACTCATTTTAATTATTTTTGGGTTTTGGAGGGTTACATTAAGAAAGGTTCCCAATTCTGTAATTTTTTTTATTTTCAGCACTTCTGAAGCCCTATAGAGTTTACTACAAAAATGAACTTGGGTAAAGTGCCTGTTGCTGCTGGCCATTAGATAACTTTTAGGGCTGGTTCACATTGTAATGCACATTGATACAGCATATCCAGTTCTAAATGGTCTCTCAGGGCAAGAAAATTCCCACCTGCCCAATTTATGGCAGCACAGTGAACTGCAACACACGGGCCATTCGTATATGAGCTCTGGTAAGCAGCTGGGTTGCAGTTATGCATAAACTGCACATCAACAGCGCATTTCCATGAGTTTTGCGAATATGCATTAAAAAGTTGTAACACATGTTATCACATGCGCTATAGTGTGAATGAGCCCCTCCCTTTTCTGGCTTTCAGAAAAGGCTGAAATCGAATTGCTATAAGCTACACGGCCACTTTTCATCCCAAGTGTGCTTCAAAATCTATTGAGGTTTTAAGAACCATGTGCCTTGAGAGCACAGAAAATGGATTAATATAAGGCTGATGACATAATTCATGTGGTTAATAACAGGATCTCTGTAAGTGTAAGAATCCTTTCTCTTAGGGCCAGTTCACTCCAGATGCAGTTCCACTAAAAATGCATGCACAGTGTTTTCCATGTATTCCAATGGCTCTAGTTCACACCATGCAGTCAGTTTCTGGTGCAGAAATGACTGGATGGTGTGAACTAGAGTCATTGGAATACATGGAAAACAGTTTTTGTGCAGAAAAAATGCACATGGAACTGCGTCTGGTGTGAACTGGCCCTTACTATATAATTTTAACTGTTTTTTAAATGCTTATATATTTAAAAGCTCTTTAAGTCGCCTTACATTTTAAGATTGTTTTTTAAGTTAAACCCAAAATCAGATATTGAAGTAGTAATAGACTGGACTGTCTTTTATGGATTCTAGAACTTTTGATGTTAAGTTACCTTTAGCGGGAAATGCTGTTTTCCAAGTATTCTTTTGTTGCTGACTCAAATAACTTTATTACACCATTTTTTTTTTTTAAGCTTCATTTAATTGTCTACAGTTCATTCTATATATTAGACAATCTGTGTAAATGGGCAACACATCTTTTATAAACTGTATGATTTCCTCTAGACTTCTCAGAAATGGTGAAGTTGAAAGCCTGCTTGATTGCATATCTATCGAATTAATTATTTAAAGTGGAACTTTACCCATAATAACTTGATGAAAATAATGCTCTTTAGCGAGGAACATACATTCCACAGTAATTAAGCTATCAAAAAAACTAGTTTGTGCTGTAAATTGCCCCCAGCATTGTTCCTGTTTCCTTTTGCTAGAGGCTGCCATTTTGCTGAAGCCCAATTTGGCACAGTACCTTTTTAAAAAAGAGCGCAACTGAGCATGTGTAAAGCAGGGCAAGATGGTGTATTACTGGATTTTAAACAGTATAGACACTTGCCTTCAAAAGGGGCCAGCCTGAAAAGATCTAGCAAGACATAAAGTGGAATTTAAAAATTAAGTAAGCAGTCACACCACATTGCAATATGTAAATCTAAATGAGACTATACAGACACTGCAGAATCTGTCTTTAATTGGTCTAGCTGGCTAATTGTATGGTTCCTTGATTTTGCTGTTAATAAATAGCAAGTCGTAACCCATGCCTTATTAAAGTGGAGTTCCAACCTTTTAATGTTAAGTCAGCAGCTACAAAAACTATAGCTGCTGACTTTTAATAAACAGACACTTACCTGTTCCACGGTCCAGCAATGCGGCCGCACAGACCGTCACTCCTCAGTGCCTCCATTCATATTCTGGCCACACGGCCTTGACGGCGTTTGGTTTCACGACTGGGCACTGTGCATGCACGAGTCGCACTGGGCTCCCCGGAATGGACAGGCGATCTCCTGCGACCTGTCACACGTCCCAGGAGATTACCTAGAGGCAGGAGGGGTTGCCTAGGGGAAGAGGAGTCGTCACCTGGGTGGAAGTAGGACAGGAAGTCCCACTCCTACCGAAGCCTCCACTCCAGCCCCCCCCAACAAAAATGTACTTACATGTGGCATGTAAGGGGGCGAGGAGTGCTTAAAGCCGAAGTTCCACTTTTGGGTGGAACTCCACTCTGTAATCTTGGTTGCCACTTGTGAAATGGTCCACTCTATGCAATGTAGCAGTAAGGTATCATCTGCTACATTGGACCTCCTATAGAATGAATGTAAAAATATCACACAGCAGGATAAAGTTTTTCAAGTCTATTGCTTATACTTGAGGGAGATTTATTGCCCTAAATGGTTGCCATAGACCACATGAATCCTTTCTATTTCGATGGCTGATAAGACAATCGGGCCACATAGGGCTTCTCTGGGGTTAAGTATGCTTACAATCACTGAAGGTACATAGGAATTCTCCAACCGTGTGGAACAGACACTCAATGCAAATGCAATGTGTTTTACCATGTACTGCCTCCACGCTCCACTGTCAATAGTCTCAGTTAAGCAATCTTCAGCAAATGGAGCGTAGATGTCTACTGCCCATAGCTTCAGGGAGATCACTACCTGTTAATAGCCAATCTTAATAGGAGCGAAGAATAAACTCTACCAGCAAATTTCTTGCATAGCCTTTGTGTGTACAAATACATGGCTTTGTCCCATTTTTTTTTTTTTAAGGCAAGGTCTGTCCAGCAATAATTTTTCCAATTATATATTCAGTTTAATGCACTGAAAAAAGTTGATCTCTGCACCAGACTCCATCTATGCTGTATGTTTTTTCTGTAATGTAAAATCAAAACAGTACTTTTTGGGTTTAAAGTGAATTTCCACCTTTTTGTAGCCAAACTAGGATAACTCCTACTTTAGACCTGTGTTCCTATTCATGTAGCATAACTTTAAATATTTTAAAAATTGTGGCTTATTTCTGAGAACTGCCAGACTGAAAAAAATCCCACTTTGTTCTCTGCTTCCTTTTAATCTTAACGTGACTTTGGAGGAGGTGTGTTTACCATAATCTTGTCTATACTGTGCTGACAGATCTTCATGATTAGTTGTAAACTAGCCATGTGCACTATCTTTTCTAAAGGGTAAAAAATATCAGTTTGGGCTGTGCATTGCAATGCACAAGTGGTGCCCCACAGCTCAAGGTTCTTTACCTTCATGCATTCAGGTAAAAATCCACATTTGTGCACAAGCCCCCTTAATACTTACCTGAGCCACATCTTAATCTGGCGTTGTGCACGAGAACCTTGGCTCTCCAGAGACTCTGCCAAGTCAATATTTGCTCCTGCTAACAGCCAATGAGGAAATAGGGGTTGAGCCGAACTGCGGCTTGGTGAGACTACACAGAGCCACGCTTTGAACAAGCCTGCTTGGGTGCCCCCATTGCAAGCGGCTTGCTGTGGGGGGCAGGAGGGAGGGTCCAAGTGTGCCGCCAGGGGACCTGGGAAGTGAAGGGTGAAGGCGGCTCTGTGCAAAACCACTGCACAGAGCAGGTACATACATCACCTGGTGTCAGTGTTTGTTTTTGTTTTTTTTTAATAAAAAAAAAAGTCTTTAATTTTGGTGTACATTCATTCCAGTTTCTCTCTACGGTGTGCCCTAAATAGCACATTGCAAGTTCTTCTGAACAATATAAGCTGCCTGTATTTATTCATGATCCAAAGAAAAGATCAGAAAGACAATAACTATTTGTTTTAATTATTCTTGAGTATGTAGTGAATGAGAACACATGAACATGTAGTGGGTTTTATTCAGGTTTTGGCTGCAAATGTGCAGGTGCTTTTTATTATTATTTAGCATGCCTGGTAAGCGGAGCTGGGAACCTAAAGTGGTTGTAAACCTCCCCCATGAAATATGAACAAAACATATCCCTCTTTAGTGTGTACTTGTTTAAGTCCGGAGCAATAAGTGTAATTTCTGTCTGCTGATTTTATTCCTCTTCTATCGGCTGAGTCACATCTGACAAGTTTCCCTGATTCCAAAAGAAAAACAAAATGACGGGAGAGATATCTAGCACATTGACAGCCTCTGCTCTGTTCCTTTTGTGGGGTGAGGGACCCTTTTTTCGCCTATCACCTCCTGGAGCTTTATAGATTCTGGACTTTGAACAGATGAAGAGAAGATTGCAGATACACAAGTACAACCTACGTGGAAGGATTTGTTTCATGTATGTATCACCTGAGGCTAGTCACTTCACTTGTTATATGGAAGGGTTTACAACCAATTTAAACAGCTTGAGACACCCAGAATTTTTATTTTTTGTATGTGTGTGTGAACCTATCCTTAAAACCCAACTCCAGGTAATGTAACTGCTCGTTTTAGGTCTAGGGGGCATGACAAAGTAGATGTACTTACCTGAATGGCTGTGCTACTAGCTCACCCACCTAAGTGTCTTCTCCCTCATTCTCCAGCGGTATAAGATCCTGATGACATCAAGCCCATTGCAAGGGTCCCTAGCCCTGCATTGTAGTCAATGACACCAAAGGGCTTTCCACCACCAGAGCATGATTGAGTGCTGTCTGCTGGAGAGTGTGGAGGGATTAGGTAAGTGTACTTTCCCCTAGACCTAAACTGTTAAACCTTGCAGTACAGAGGCAGCCCCACTGCAAAGTAATTTTTATTTTTATCTGGAGTTGGGCTTTAAATATTGCAGTTTGTAATACCCCCTAGACATTAAATTCCCCCTAATTTTTTTTCTGAATTTACGTTAGTACTACGACTTGGTCATAAAACTGACTAGTGTGTTCTAAACCATATAAGCAGTTTGATTGTATTTGCTGCTTCAATGTCCTACTTCAGTAATAATTTATATTGGTGCAATGATATCTGTGTTAGGTGACTTGCTGTAGCCAAAGTGCAGGCAGGTAGTGGGGCTCCTGCAGGGAGCTGCTCGTATCTATTGGGTTAGAGAAGAAAAAATAATCTTTCAGCAATCATGCTGTCCCTTCACTGACTTCCTGATGTCATGAGGGGGTCACATGTGGCTGAAAACCAGTTGACCAACTTTTGTGTTAATCCTCAGTTCCTTTCAGCTTTTGAGTAACTGAAAGCCCCAGCCCACCTTAGGGTTGACCAGTAAGAACTTTATCTTGAAGACTAGTGACCTCAAGTCTGCCATGTGTTGTGTCCTGTAGACTTTTCCTTCCAAACACAGGGGATCCGAGAAGTCAAATGCCTTGCCTGTTCCAGTTCTTCGTAACCCTTTCTTGTTTTGCAAAAGAAATTGGAAAATTGGAAAATGAAGCCCTTTCATCGGAAGGATTGTAACTTATTGTGTACATATAAACTGACTATGCTGTGCATCGCCAGTTCCCAGAACTTTTTTTTCAGATGTTTGTTAATGAACAGATAAAATTACAATTGTGTGCAGCCTGTACACCTAATAAACCTTTCAGATTTGTGTCTGTCTGTTAAGTTTTTTCTTTTTAAAGTGTCTAAACCCAAGAACAAAAATGTACTATGTTGCAGCTTACCTGTGTTTAGGTGTGACTATGTTAACTTTTTCTTCAGCCCCAACTTGATTTTCCATGCCAAAAACACGCCTTCTTTTAGGGTGACAACACTCGCTTACAATGCTGTATCTAGGGATGAGTAATGTTGTCGCCCTAGGACAGGAAGTGGTCAGATTACATAAGACCTCCCCCTTCTCTCCTTGGCTGTAATTTAGGACAGAGGTATTTATAGTTCACAGAGATCTGATGAATGCAGAAAATATAGCTTTTATAACATGCTTTTAATGGCTTCTTTTTTACACGACCAAAAGGGAGCAAGTAATTTGTTACTAAGGTTTGCATACGCTTTCCTTCTGGCTGGACTCCAGACAGATGCAAAAGTTTTTTTTTTTCCAGTTTTGTATTTGGGGAAGGGGGTGTGGTAATATTGAACTAAAACTACTTGTACTTAGGTGGTTGTAAAGGTAAAAGGGGTTTCTCTGCATTAAGATAAAAAGCCTTTTAATAGTAGCTTCATCCCCCTAAATACTCACCTCAGCCCAATCTCGATCTAGCACTGTGCAACTCTGCAGCAGCTATTCTTCTTTCTCCCCTGTCTCACAGGCTTGGCTGAGAGCAGCGGCAGCCACTGGCTCCTGTTTTTGACAGTCAAATCCTCTGAGCGGGTTGCAGTGCTCACCTAGGCTGTGTGTCTGAATAGTGGCTTCCTATGGGGGCACTCAGTGGGGGGGGGGGAGCCAGGAGCTCTGGCAGGGGACCCCAGAATAGGAGGCTGATCTGTGAAAAACCATTACACAGAGAAGGCAAGTATGACATGTTTATTAATTTAACTTAAAGTGATTTTATAGTTTTTTTACATTTTTTTTTTTAACACAAACATAAAATACACAATTTTTTGGTAACATACACATGAGTTTATGCCTAGTAAACATGCCTAACGTGTAGAGCTTCAAAATTGTGTACACCCATGAAATTGTGCCAAACTCTGGTACCTAAAAAAAATATATATGTTTTTAAAAGCCTTTACAGGTTACCAGTTTAGAGTTACACAGGAGGGCTTGAGCTAAAATGATTTTGTAAAGAAAAAAGGCGCCTCTAAGTGCAGAAGTAGAACCTTATATTTCCCAAAAGGGTGGATGGGTAGGACCGCAGCACATTGGTAATATGGCAGGTGGTCCAGCGTTCTGGTAGTCCCAAGGAGTCTTGGATATCCGGAGGTGTAATTTTACGGCAACATATTCTGAAGTGGCCGGCAGATTGAAGCCATGCCTCTCCTGGATACTGGGAAAACAGCTAGGCTGTCTGAGACAGCATGGAAGCTGAATCCATTAAGTGACTTCAGTAGGAAAAGACCAACAACCAGCGCAGACAGCAAATTGGTAGTGATGTCATTAACATATGACGCATTTCGAAACGGCCAATTGGATCCTTCTTCAAGCAATGAGCAGTTGTTTGAAGAAGGGACCAATTAGCTGTTCTGAAATGCATCGTATGTTGATGACCACTTCTGGTTTGCTGTCCACGCTGGTTGTTTTTCCCTTCTTGCTGAGGTCACTTCCTGGATTCGTCTACCCAGTATCCAGGAGAGGGGTGGCTTCCATCAGCTGGCCACTTCAGAATATGCTACCATAGAATTACACCTCCGGATATCCCTTAGACTCCTTGGGACTACCAGAATGCTAGACCACCTGCCATATTACTAACATATGATGTACTTCTTTCTGCCCATCCACCCTTTTGTAAGTGTTTTAACCCTTTTGGGAAATATAAGGGTATATTTCTGCAGTTAGAGGCGCCTTTTTTCCTTTTAATTTTACTTCCCGTTTTTTCTTCTCTCTTCAAGTGCTGCCGGAAGTGTATGAAGACCCTCTTTTATCTCTACAGACTAATATCTGCTTGGTCTGTTACTCAGAGTGCCCTTATACATACTTTTAGCTAAAATTATAGTTCATGCTCTGACTCTCGTGGTGATACTTCACATGGGTAGTGCCTAACTAATGAGTTTGACAACATCCCTATTTTTGATAGCCAATGAAAGATAAAACCCCTCTATTAAGGAACTTTATAGGCAATTGCAGTATCTCACAAAAGTGACAACACCCCTCACATTTTTGTAAATATTTTATTCTTTCTTTTTATGTGACAACACTGAAGAAATGAAAATTTGCTATAATATAAAGTAGTGATTGTACAGCTTGTATAACAGTGTAAATTTACCCCCTCACCTTCCAGGACAGCTACTTGAGAGATGATTGGCTCCGCCCTCTACAGGAAACAAATACAATTTTTTTTAAAAGGCCCTTTCCTTTCCTCTGACACTCAGTTGTTTTGTGTTTCCAGACCCTCCAGGAACACAACACATTTTTTTGTTTTTCCTAGGTCTGTTTTTCCTGTGGTTTATTGATTGTTTATTGAATATTTTTGTTTAGCGTGAAATCACATAAGTATCAAATCGCTACCCGGCGACGGGGCCAGGTTGTGGGCCCCCCTGCTCTGGCAACATCCAGTACTGGTTGTGGCCAAGTCCTGGGTGTGTTCAGTCCCTGTTTTTTTCGGCCAGAAGGGTTCCATGTTGTTGGAGTTACTTGCTGGTGGAAGGTTTGTCTTCCTCGGCTTCACCAAGGTGTACCAAAATGATGTCGGAGGACTTTCAGTGACGCGGCAAGAACTGGAAGTCACGAGATAAGGAACACAGCGCAGTACACTGAGGACATGCTAGCTGGGACAGCAGCCTATTTTCCCCGGCCAATCGCCACTCACCAATGGAGCTTGAGGATAGGCCTGAGGAGGGAGCACCCACTCGAATGTATCCAGCAGCAGCCTCCGGTTCCCATACTACCCCAGGGTAAGCCCTTGTCTGTGGTAATGCAGCAGGGGACTTTTTTTGTATGGGCCTTCTTTTCTTATGGCTCTTGTTTCTGTTTGTTGTTTCTAGGATAGACAGATGAAAAAAAAATGCGGAAACTGTAGAGCCAGGCTGCCTGATGGATATAAAAGGCTTTTTTGTGAAGATTGTATTCCATCTAGGGCTAGTTCAGAGACTACCTCTTTTAAAGAGTTAATGCCTTCTATGAAGGAGGTGGTAGCCTTCTTCCGGTCTTTCAATGACAGGGCAGCAGGTCCCAGAACTCAAGAAGCTTTAGCTTCAGTTAGACCCCTCCTCGGTCCGAGATCAGTGATTCACACTATACCTCAGATCTGGAAGAAGGGGAGAACCCGAGCTCCTCATCTGATGGGGATTCTGCATCAGTGGGGGAGGCGGGTAACCCTACGTTTTTTTTTTTTTTGTTTGTTTTTTCCAGCAGAGGATATCTGAAATTTAAGAGACTTTTTTTTAAATGTCCTAAGCTATAGATGCCCCTATGTCACAGATTACTAAAAAGTCAGACCTGTCCTTTAAAGACTCTGGGGTCCTTTTAATAGCAAATGGATAGGAAGGCCGACTTCTTTGCTGTGTAAGGCCTGGGATGCCTTAGCTTTGTCTTTGGGTCCAGCTGTAGCATCCACCTGTGTGGCTAGGAATTTGGATGTATGGGTTCAGCGTCTGGATGATCCCCTTTTGTCTGACACCCCCAAAGAGGAGATTAGGGAGTCCCTCACACTCGTTGCCAAGTCAGTATCCTTCTTGGCTATATGAGAAGTGATGAGCGCAAATGAAATGAGATAAAGTATAGGCAGGATTGCTTATACAGCATATTGCAATCTGTGTCACACTATTGAGTTTTGTGTCCACTCATAATTTGTCATTTTTTGATTCGCTGTCCTCTTTTGATTTTTTTAGCACTAGCATCACTTGGTATTATATTTTGGATTATTTTATCATACATACACGGCACTTATTTTTCTCTAATTAGTGTAATTTTTATTAATTGTATTTTTATTAATTTATCTCATTTTATTTTATTTGCGCTCATCACTTTTCATATATCCATTTATACACAGTGAGTTGTTTTCCACTTTAGATTGAGCTGCATTCACTTGTTTACACCCATTAGTTTATTCTTACCATTTCACTTTGACCAGCGCTTAAAGACCACTAATCATTAGCCTTCTTGGCTGATGCAGCTGCATCCTCTGTGAAAGCAGCAGCTAGGTCTTCTGCTCTCAATAATTCAACGAGACGAGCAATCTGGCTTGCGGCTGGATTCACACCTATGCATTTGAAGTGCATTTTGCAGATTTGCACTTCAGAACGTGGTCCATAGAAAACAATGTTAAATGGACTGTAGTGCAAAATGCAAAAAGCACTAAAACTGCATAGGTGTGAATCCAGCCTAAGTCTTGGGAGGGGACCTGGTTTCCAAGAACAAGCTCTGCGGCATTCCCTTTGAAGGTAAGCTGTTATTCGTTTCCTCCTTGGTGGAGGTCCTAGCTCGTTCCTCTGAGAAGAGTAAATGGTTCCCTTTTTAAAAGAATAAGCCACGGAATAAGATGCCTTTTCTTGGTTTCCAAAACAAAGCTAATTTTGGAGGCAACAGGCGAAGAAAAAGTGGTCTTTTAACAAAGATAAGCAATAGAAGGGAACTCTCTCTTTACTGCTTCGGCCCCTTCCAAAAATCCCCAGTGAAGCCAGCATAGGGGTAGGGGGAAGGTTGTCCCATTTTGTCAAGGAATGGGCAAAGATTTCCGACAATTCCTTTATCCTTCAAACATTGAAAAGGGGTTACAGGTTGAAATTCAAAAATCCCCCCCCCCCCCCCCCAGATATTTTTTCTTACTCATCTGCCAAGAAAGATGGCAAGCCTGTTCCGGAAAATCAAAAATTCCGGGGATTTTATTTCCACGTCTTTCTGGTTCAGAAAGCCTCCGGCGGTTTCCGGATGGTAGTCAATTTAAGCATCCTGAAAAATGTATTCCCTACAGACGGTTCTGGATGGAAAACATTTACTCTGTAAGGAATCTTGTGGCTAGAGATATTCATGGTTACCCTGGATCTTCAGGACACTTATCTTCATGTTCCAATCTGCCAGAACCACTGGAAGTTCCTCAGTTTTGCGATTCTCATGGACAACGGGCCGAGTCATTGACAGTTCAATGCCCTCCCTTTCGGTCTCTTGGCAGCGCCCAGAATTTTTACAAAGATCATGGCTCTTTTTCAGATACAGAGTGTATCGATCGTCCCATATCTGGACGATTTTCTGGTCTTTGCACAAGACAAAGAGTCCCTTATCCGGGATCTGCAGTTGGTTTTGCGGACCTTTCAGAATCTAGGGTGGAAAGTCAACCAACGGAAGTCTTGTCTGGTATCCTCCCAGAGCATACTTTTTCTGGGTTATCTGATAGACTCTGTTGCTCAGAAGATGTTTCTTCCCGAAGAGAACATTTTGAAACTTCCTCTCGCCGTGCAGGCCTTCAAATTGATCTCACAGACCTCACTTTGGCGGATCATGCAGTTATTAGGTTTAATGACTGCAGCCATCCCAGGGGTACCCTGGGCCCAATTACACTCCAGACCCCTTCAGGTGTTTCTTTTGCACCATTGGGATCACAGGAAGGATTCTCTGGATCAGCTAGTTCAACTTCCAAGAGCGGATTCTCTCAATCTCTTCTGGTGGGAGCAGCGGGAACATCTGCAAGGAGAGAAGAACTGGGTGCAACATGCTCCAGTAAAAGTTACTTCAGACGCCAGTCTGTGGTGCTTGGGTGCGCACTCCCAGGGCTGGCAGGCTCAGGGAGCTTGGTTACCAGAGGAGGCAGGCTGCTCCTCAAATTTCAGGCAACTGCTAGCTGTAGGGAAAGCTCTCTTGGCTCTGCGAGAGGCTCAGTTCGAAAGACCTGTTGGTATTTTCAGACAATGCCACGGCAGTGGCATACCTGAACAATCAAGGGGGCACTGTTCAGAAGTCTCTTCTAACGCTATCACAGCAGATTCTGTCCTGTGCAGAAATCAATATAACCTCAATTAGAGCAGTCCACATCAGGGGTTCAGAGAACACGCTATCGGTCTATCTGAGCAGTGTGAGCGTCAGTTCCAGCTGTTGGGAGTTACATCAAGGCACGTTCCAGGAGATTGTGCTAAGATGGGGCCTTCCTGCAGTGGATCTTTTTGCCTCCAATCTCAACAGAAAGCTGCTGGCTTTTTTCCCACTAGAGAGAGAGAGAGACAGGGTCCTTGGGGACGGATGCTCTCGCCTTTCCATGGGATTTCGCTCTGACCTAAGCCTTCTCTCCTTTTCCCCTCCTACCTCTGGTATTTTGGAAAATTATTCAGGATCGGGCAGAAGTGGTTCTGATTGCCCCCTGGTGGCCCAGGAGGAGTTGGTTTTCCTCTCTGTGGATCTTCCCTGGCCCCTACCAGATCGGAAGGATCTACTCCATCAGGGACCAGTATTGCGCTCAAACCCTCAGACCTTCCATTTGACGGCCTGGAGGCTGAGCGGCGCATCTTACAGTTGAAAGGGTGTTCAGAGAAAGTTATTCAAACTATCTTGGACAGCAGCAAGTTGGTAACTAGAAGAATCTATGGGAAAGTTTGGAAAACGTTTTATTCCTGGCAAAGGAAATCCGGTTTAGATTTTTTTTTTCTACTCCCTCGTATTTTAGATTTTTTTTCACAAAGGAGTGGAGAAAGGTCTATATGTCAGCACTAGAGGTCGACCGATATGGGTTTTTCTCTGGCCGATGCCGATATTCAGAAATCGCGGCGGCCGATAGCCGATTTTATGATGCCGATTTTTTAATTTTTTTTGGGCCGATATGTTAATAGCACCTGTAAAGTGCCTGCAAAACTGCTCCCTTGCAGTCTCAGTCTGAAAGCCTGAGTGCTTTTACATTGAGGCGGTGCGCTGCAGGACATTAAAGAAAAGTCCTGCAAGCAGCATCTTTGGAGCGGCTCCTGCTCATTGAGATGAACACCTGCAAAGTGCTTCTGCAGTGGCGCTACATGGGAGCATTTAACCCCTTAATCAGCCGCTAGCTGGGATATAAGCACCCCGCTAGCAGCCAAATAGCGCTGCTAGAATGATGGTCCAGTGTTTAGGCAGTGGAGTTCTGCGGAAAAAATAAATAAAAGTCAGCAGCTACAAATACTGCAGCTGTTGACTTTTAATATATGGACACTTACCTGTCGTGGGTGGCCACAATGCTGGCACCCGAAGCCGATCTCTCCCTTGGGTGCTTCGGCCACCATCTTCCGTAAGGGAATCAGGAAGTGCGCAATCCCACTGGTCCCTGCTGTCTTCTGGGACCTGTGCGTCTCCCAGAAGAAAGCTGAGGGCGGATTAAGCACCAGATGTGGTGTTGGTCACCGCGGTGATCTATGCCCGGAAGAGGGAGCAAATACCTGGGATTACGCAGGTATCTGCCCCCCCTTCCCCCTGAAAGGTACCAAATGTGACACCAGAGGGGGGGATTCGGAAAAGCGGACGTTCCATTATTGCCCTGCTAAGTAATACAGAACATTTCTTACATTTAAACACAACAAGCCTCCAATCAGTGCACTTGTAGGTGTAATTTAGATATAAAAAAAAATATATATATATATATATATATATATATATATATAAAACAATACACAAAAACAGGTAATGAAAACTTTTGGACAAAAAAAAATAGGCTAACTTTACTGTTTAGTTTTTTTATTTGTTAAAGCATATTTTTTCCCAAAAAAATGCATTTGAAAGACCGTTGCGCAAATACCATGTAACATTTAATATTGCAGCAATCGCTATTTTATTTCTTTGGGTCTCTGCTAAAAAAAAAAATATATAATGTTTGGGGTTTCCAAGTGATTTTCCAGCAGAAAATACAGGATTTTTACTTGTAAGCACCAAGTGTCAAAAAAGATTTAGCCTTTAAATGGTTAAACTGAGAACTCTCCTACACTGAGTTCAGTTAATTGATAAGTAGCAACATTGTATATATTTTCTCAAAACTTGGCAGGCTGCCCAGAGTCTCCTCCACGGGAAACTTCAGGCAACTTGCATTGACTTCTATTATAGAAGCTTTTTGCAGAAAAAAAATCTGCTTTCTTACAGCACAAATCGGCCGATGCCGATTAATTAAAAAATGCAAAATATCGGCCGATATATCGGTCGACCTCTAGTCAGCACCCTTAAGCCGCGTACACACGGTAGGTTAACCAGAGGACAATGGTCTGAAGGACCGTTTTCATCGGTCAAAACTGATTGTGTGGGGCCCATAGGTTATTTAACCATCGTTTAAGAAAAAGCAAACTTGCTTTAAAATTTAACCGATAGATTGATAACCGATAGGTCAAAACCGATCGTTAGTATGCAGAACCATCGGTTAAAAACCCGCGCATGCTCAGAATCAAGTCGACGCATGCCTGGAAGCATTGAATTCATTTTTTCAGCACGTCGTGTTTTATGTCACCGCGTTCTGATACGATCGCTTTTTTAACTGATGGTGTGTAGGCACATCAGACCATCAGTCAGCTTCATCGGTTAACCTAAGACAACTGTCCTTCAGACCGTTCTCATCGGTTTGACCGATCGTGTGTACGCGGCTTTAGGGTTCAGGTTGCGGCCCTGTCTGTATTTTCAGACAAGAGACTAGCGGAAGATCCTTTAGTCAGGAGGTTCCTTTTAGCCAGATCTAGACATGCTCCCAGGGGTGTCAAACATGTGCCTCCTTGGGATCTGTCATTAGTGTTAAATGCTTTAACAAGGGCCTCGTTTGAGCCTTTGCATGAAGCTTCCCTGAAATGTATTTCCTTGAAGATTTCCTTCCTTTTGGCTATTACGTCAGGGCAAAGAATTTCTGATCTGCAGTCCCTCCAAAGATGCCACACTGGGCATATCATATTTGGAGGGGTGCTTAAAGCGGATCTTCGCCTCTCCCGATTTGACAGCTACAGTCGTAGGGGCCGAGAATCCCCCGATGACATCAGTCGGGAGGAGGAGAGAGGCGGCCGGTCACATGAGCGGCGCTCGGATATAAGGTATATAGGCATTTAAAGTGAGCTGTAGTGTGTGTGTCCTTACATTTACTGGCCATGTCATATTTGGAGGGGGCGGGGTAGCAGGTACCACACTGGGCATGTCATGTTTGGAGGGGGGTAGCAGGTACCTGCTTCCGCTCTGGCTGTCTAGGCAAAAATCTTGTGTGGAATTTGCAAACCTTACATGGCCCAGACACATAGAGAGACCTAGGAAGAGTGGGGCCAAGTACCGCTTTTGCAGAAACAGCTGATGTATGCTTAGCACTGGAGCTGTCTATATCTTCGGATATCCCGATTTGACTTAAAGTGGAGTTCCACCCCTGACTTGCCACAATTGGCGTGTCATTTTTTGGGGGATGGGTACCTGGTTTTGGGAGGGACTTCATGTCCCACTTCCTCCTTCTGTCTTTAGGTGACCACTCCCTCCCTGCAATCTTTTGGGACACGTCTCAGAAGATTGCCTGGCCACTGACAGAGTGCAGCGTGACTCGTGCAATGCGCGCCTGGCTGTGAAGCCACAAGCTGTCACAGCCGGGCGCTCACACTTACAATGCCGGCTCGGGGAGAGAAGTAAGGAATCAGATGGGTGGACCGTGGCACAGGTGAGTGTCTGTTTATTAGAAATCAGCAGCTATACTTTTTGTAGCTGCTGACTTTTAATAAACTTAACAACCATTGGAGCTCCTCTTTAATGTGACCTTTTCCGTGTATTTTTTCATTATATGCTCAATCTGAAGTGTTCAGGTTTACTTTAAGGCATGCTAAGATAGGCTCGTAATAATACTACTTAAGACACCATTTTAGCATTGTCTTGATCGCTGTCTCTACTTAATGAATCTGTCTCAATTCATAGGTATTAGTCAGTCTAAAGGCACATGATATGAAAATCGGATGGAAAAATTTGTACAAAGAGATGTCTACCTATTTTCGTATCATTAGTACGATGCTTTTGACAGCCGATTTCGCTTTTTTTGTCAGACAAGAGCTGGATGTGCAGACTATACATTTTTTGTCAGATGTGAACTCCACGTCCGACTTTCATTTCATTGGTACGGTTTTCGTACAAAAAAAAAATCATAAGCGCAAGACTACGCATGTTAAAAAACAAAAGAATACATACAATACATACTATTCAACACATTACGTCATTTCTGAGGTTGTGTTCTGTCGTACGAAAATTTTTGTAGTGTGAGTAACCTCTTCAATTTTAACATGAGACTAGCATGCCACCAACAAAACGGATGTTCGGTCGGCCGAAAATCTAAGCGTGTGTACGAGGTTTTAGAAATGTAATAAACTTGAAAGACATGCCCAGAAAAACAGAATCCTTACTCCCAATTTTTTATTACTACTTCAGTCTACATATGTAGTCATACAATATGGCTGCCCCCACCAACACATTTATTTACAAACTTCACAGAAACTACATAACTTTAAACATTTGTAAAGGTTCAGATTTTCAGAGCAAGCTGCTTGCGCTGGGGACACCCATGCCTGTTCGCTTTTGAGCTGCCTTGTCCATGATCCATGTCCTATTATGACACAGCTCCCTTATCTGGCTCTAGCACCCTCTCAGGCATGCATTGTGCGACCTGTCTGACAAAAGCAGATTTCTCTGCTACTATGTCTGAATTCTTTGGAAAATACGCTGCACTTTTACAAACGTTCGATTTTTTTAAAGACCAGAAACACTATATGTATGTCCTCTGATCCCCCTGACACTTTAATATTTAGTGTTCTTTGAGGATAATTTGGGGGAAAGTATTAAGGTCCCTTTTGCCAAGTTTCACTGCAGACCTCTTTAATCCAACATACTCACAATGTGGAACAAGCAAATCACGCAATGCTTCTGTCCAGCATGACAAACCATTTTATCTTTACATGGCGGATCTCCAACCCTGCCCTGGAATTGGGAAAGTTTTTCCTTCACATGCCCTGAAAGATGGTGACAACGAATGCTGACCTTTACAGGCTGAGGTGTATTTTACTACTCCCTCAACTCGCCTTCTTGACCCTATATTTCTTACTTATTCATTTGGGACCCAATCCTCCCAAAACCAACATCTCTGCGTAATTCCTCTTCTTTTTAAATGCTATTCAACTTTCCCATAGTTCCCCATGTAGATCACAGCTCTATGTGAGTAATAAATTGAACTAGAATAGATCGACCAGTTTGTTATGTAAGCCACTCTTTGGGCTGGGTCAAGTCAACATTGCTTTGGTGGATTTTATCCAACCCAAACTACAACTAAAAGCTTTTTATCTTTTTATATATCCACATTTCTTTATCTATTTTATACAAAGTTTCCTTTGACATTCTTGCCTGTAAAGTCTTCACTCTCCCAGCTCAATCATAGCTGGACACTATCACATGAGCCAACATTTCACTCCATTTAACCTTAGCACCCTAACATTTAATCCTAGGCACTCCTTCACTTTTATATCACTCCATCCGCAAGCTTTTTTTTACACATCACTTCTCTCCATTATATCACCCCCCTTTTCTTTTTTCACCTCCTAGTACCTTCACATATAATATCACACTCAGGGCCAGTTTCAGAAGAATTTACGTTGATACGCTGCCTAAATTCTAGGAAGCGCCGGCGTATCTTTTTTCTGTATTCAGAAAGCAAGATATGAGCGGCGTAAGTCTCTTACGCCGTCGTATCTTAGTTGCATATTTACGCGTGGCGCTTCCGTCGATTTACGTGTTGAATATGCAAATTAGGTAGATACGCCGATTAACGAACGTAGTTGCGGCCGACGTATCTATTTGCGCCGTTTACGTAAGGTGTCGGACCGGCGTAAAGTTACCCCTGCTAAATGAGGCGCAGGCTATGTTAAGTATGGACGTCGGGACAGCGTCGCATTGTACGTCGTTAGCGTAAGCCGATTCAGAATGGGGCTTGGCGTAAGTTACGTTCACGTCGATATCAATGGCTGTTTGCGATGTGATTTTGAGCATGCGCACTGGGATACGTCCACGGCCGGCGCATGCGCAGTTCGTTTGGCACGTCATTTACGTCGGGTCACGATTAGTTTACATACAACACGCCCACTACCAGCCTACTTTGAATTACGCTGGCCCATTTACGCTACACCGCCGCAACTTACGGAGCAAGTGCTTTGTGAATATTGCCTGTCAAAGTTGCGTAGGCGTAGTGTAAATAGGATAAGCTACGCCCGCACAAAGATACGCTCTCCATCCTGAATCTGGCCCTCAGTTTCACTTTTGATGACCAAACAAACATACCATATATACTATGCAACACGCCAACACCCTTTAAATTAGTTTAATTTATTTACTAGAAACATAAATAGGACATTTAGACACTTTAATAACACCATTTTAACCCACAATTATATAGATCTTGTTATTAGCCTATTTAACTACTTACCGATTTGATTATGATTCTTAAAATATATATTTCCACTATTTGGGATTTTGCTGCAGGTGCCATCCATCCCCTTCCTTTCCTCCATGTGCGTACAATGTGTGGCTTCCTGCAAGCCCTCCATCTGCTGGGTTCCTTTCCTTTGCGGAGTTTGGAGACAATCCCAGAGCCCTCCATATCATTTGCCTGGTTTTACAATTTTACTGGCTATGAGATCACCCACTTTAATCTTTAGTGGTAAATATTGGCACTATCATATACAATCAACTTTATGTATTTCTTAATATGTTCAAAGTTGTATAACTTGTTCTATGCATTTCTCTACAGCAAACCTTCCCCCAGAAGAAGACCAATACTGTTTAGGTCGAAAGGCGTCAGAGTTTTCTTTTTTAATGTAACTCTGTGAAAAATTGTGTTTGCATATTGCACTATTGAAAAATTTGCTTAGAATCTAGGAGCCAATTGAAAAAGTTAGGAACCAGTTTTTTAAATTTAGCTTCCCAGCGCCCAGAACTGCATGTCTGGGTCGTTGGGCAATAAGAATTGCTCACGCCTGATCCTAAGCGAAAAAAGAGTATTTCAAAAGCCAAAATTTGTTTTTATTTGTTATAAAATTGTCCAAATAAGTTATTTTTCTCCTTCACTTATGTGGGCTGATAGGCTGCACTAATGGGCACTGACAGGTGGCACTGTGGGCACAGTGACGGCGTTTGATGGGGCACAGTGGCTGCGTTTGATGAGTTTTTTTTTTTAGTTTGTTTGCGCCCCCCCCCCCCAAAAAAAAAAATTTGAGCACCAGCCGCCAATGACTTGGGCAGTGGAGTTCTGCCACTGTGGTCAGCAAGCAGGCCTACGTGCCTGTGCTATACATACACATAGGCTGACAGAGCATGCTGGGGCTTGTAGTACACCACACAGGGAAATCCCAACACACTCTCTTCATGACTGACCCACCTGTGTGCTGCTTTGTTTTCAGTCACTGAGATTTTTGAAGGAAGGCTGTCTTGGAGAGCTGTGGATCCCCTGTGGAGGGTTGCAAACTTGCATCATCCATGGTACATACACGCTGAACTTTCATCCACTGTCTAGCTGTAGGCTGCTGGACTTTCCCTTTGCGAGGCACGGATCTGCCAGGGATTGGAATGTGGGCGGGGCTGCTGGTACACAGGAGGAGGAGAAGATCCTGCTCTCTCTATCTCTTTTCTCTCCTGTCTGAGTGTCTGTACGGGGAGGAGGGGGTGCGGGCTGTCAGTGCGGGGTCTGGGCAGTGTGAGAGTAGACGCAGAACAAAGAGCTCTTAACTGCAGCTAGCAACCCTGGAGTGAAATACGGGGCTCTGGATGTCGGAGGTGGGCAAGTAGTGAGAGCAAGTCCGGGCTCATCACAGCACCGTCCACCAGAGGGCGCTGGTTCGCAGAAAGCATGTTTTTTTTTCCCAGTAGGCCACAAAGCCGCGGCCTCAGTTTTGGCCAGCCCAGGCTCCAGGAGGCAATTTCCAGTCGCAATTGCGACCTGGCTCCTGGGTTTTGTCGAGCCCTGATATAGCCAGTATATCTTTTAAATTTTCCTGATGTGACATTGTAATTAGACTAATAAAGATTGTTTTCTTTTTTACTGTATTTGTTTACTCAGTATACTTCTGTTACAAAGCCCCTTGGGGGAATTTCCATATAACTGTTTACATATGTTCTGTCTCTCCAGAGCATTGTAAGTGATTAAGTGGCTGTAAAGCCGCTTGATCACTTTTACTGGAAAGCCGATCGCTGGTATAACTACTTGCAGCTGAGACTGTACTGTATATATACGGCCTCTGGGGAAAAAAAGCAGGTATTTTTTGTCAGTTTTCAGTCACTGGACTAAAAATGACCCTCCAATCAATATGGTTGAATTTTGGGAAAATTGTGGCCCTGGGACATTATTGTAAGGCCTTTACTAAAGAAAATATGTTTGATCACTTGATATTGATATTTGCTAGATTTTGTAATCAATGTTTTGTAAAAATGTGTATCTACCATTACCTTTTATTCAGTCTCTCTGGGTCTGAAGGCCCTGATTGTACTCACTTGTAACCTGCCGCTTTATTCTTTGCAGTTGTAGGTCACCCATTGATCCAGGTTGGAAACTGGAACCTTATATTATGCTGTCCCCTGAGGAAATTTGTAGAAATGCCGGCAGAACATTTTGTAAGAGGATGTCTCAGGTACTTCCCGGGTTGTGATAGTCATGTGTCTTTGCCTCTTTATGGTCTCGAGCTAATAAGTACTTTTTTTTCTTGCTCATAGCAAGCAGCTTCCAAAATGTTTTATTTGCAATCCAGGCTTAAAAATAAAATAAGGTATAGAATTACGTGGGTAAGTATCATAATAATGTGTGCTTGTTTGCAGATGATATTCTTCTATTCTTAATGCTCCCCACATATCAATATACCCAGTCTTATGAACATCCTAAACATATTTTCAGCTATTTCAGGTCTTAAAGTTAATATGCAGAAATCAAGAGCATTGATTATCTGACAAGGAAATTTGTACTGTAATGCCGTCTTACACACGGTCGGTCTTTTGACAAAAAAAGTCTGATGGAGGCTCCACACGGCTGGACTTTCCAAGAAAAAAAGTCAGACTGGCTTTTTTTCTCGGAAAGTCCAGCCGTGTGTAGCCTCCATCGGACTTTTTTTGTCCGATGGACCTTAGAGAACCGGTCGTGTCCAGCCGTGTGTACGTGGCATTAAGGAGGCATTTCCTTTAAAATGTGATACACACAGTCTGCCTTACTTGGGTTTTCAGCTCACTGCAGATCACAAAGATCTATTTTCCGCCAATTATCCAGCCTTATTGATACAAACCACAAGTTTATTGTCAAAATGGTCATCTATTCCACTCTCCTGGTCCGGGAAAATCAATCTAATCAAAATGGCCATTCTTCCAAAATTTTTATATTTATTTAGAGTTCTCCCAATACACATCGCGGGTTATTTTTTAAGAATCTTATGCCCTGTACACATGATCGGTCTGTTTGATGAAAACAGTCCGAGGGAGCGTTTTCATCGGACGAGCGGATCGTGTGTGGGCCCCATAATTTTTTTCCCATCAAAAAAAAATAGAACCTGTTTTAAAATTTTCTGATGGTTAAAAAACCGACAGAAAAAAACGATCATCTGTGGTCAAAAATCCATGCTTGCTCAGAATCAAGTCGACGCATGCTCAGAAACATTGAACTTAATTTTTCTCTGCACGTCGTTGTGTTTTACATCACCGCGTTGGACACGGTCGGATTTTTAACTGATGGTGTGTAGGCTAGACTGATAAATGTCAGCTTCATCGGATATCTGAGGAAAAAATTAATCTGTCTGTTTTCATCGGATGAACCGATCGTGTGTACGTGGCATTACAGCAGAGAGCGATACGATTCACTTGGATACAGATTAAACCATAATTGTTTAAAGAAACTCTTGATCTCCCCAAAGTGCGGGGGGTGCTTGAGTTTTGATAATTTTATGACATATAAGGCTGCTCAAGTGGCACAACTGTCAAAATATGAAGCTACCACAGAAATGCTATAGAAGCAGTGGACTGTGACCCTTTCCTGATATCGAATATATTATGTTTGCGTCCAAGTGACCGTAAAAACCTTCTGAACCCAATCACGAAACATTCTTTATCATTATGGGATAGACACAGAACTATGCTTGGTTTACAATCTTAACATAACCCACTCATTTCATTCCACAAAAATCCTATGCAGCATGGACTTCCCCCATGACCTTCTAAACCTGGTCAAAGGATGGTATTTCATGCATACACAATTTGGTTTCAGATTCATCAATTTTACCATTTCCCGATTTATGGGAATGCTATGGGCTTCCCCAATCTGAATTATTTTGATATTTACAAATTAAAAATGTCTACACCCCCTTTTTAAATCCAAAGATTGTTATGACAAAACTAAAAGATCCACATTGTGGGGAAAGGATTTCATCACTCTATTCTCAATTGCTCACTAAACCTGATGCATCCCCACCCTCATATGTGGCCAAATGGGAAAATGATCTGGGTCGAACTATTGATGCAGCAGAATGGACAGAGATCTGGTCAATATCAAAATCTAATTTACCGAATGTAACAGCAATTGAGACTGCATACAAAGTACTCACACCATGGTACTTAGTTCCAACTAGAATATCTAAATATGCACTCGGCTTCATGTTTTCGCGGCTGTTCAGAGCTGGGTACACATTCGCACATATGGTGGAAATGTCCAGTAATACAAGAATTTTGGAAATCTATTTTCATGCTTGCCTCAGCAATGTTCGAAAGCAGTATTGCACCTGACTCGGCATTAGCCCTTCTAAACTTAAGACCGGAACTTCTACAACGAAAACAGTTTACATTTCTAATACAGCTCTTAACAGCTGCTTAACAAACTATAGCTAAAGCTTTGATAACACCTACCGTATTTAAGGCCCTATAGCACGCACCCCCACCTAAAAGGGAATCCTAAGGGGAAAAAAAGAAATACATACAGTTTACAGTTAGTTACTTACCGTTGCCCGGCAGCCTTTTCCGGTCCGACATCCGTCTGCGGCCTTGGTGGTGTCTTCCCCGCTTCACCTGCGCTGCGATCCCCGCTTCCCGCGCTGTGTTTGAACGCCGCCGCCGACATATTATTTTTCGGAGGCTATCAACAGCGCCTTAAACCACCCCCGCAAACTCTTCAAGATGGTCACTCAGACCATGAAACCAAGATGTATTGAAGCCCCCAGTTCAGACACACAAGAATTTTGCAATGAACTATCGGATTGCTTCATTAATAAAAATGAGGCAATCCATGAAAGCATTCAGCAAAACAATTCCCCCCTCAGCCCCCCCCCGCAGCTTCTCACACAACACCCATAGTAATTCTCCTATATCAGGTAAGTTCACCCTGGAACCCATCTTTTAATCGAGGCCACTAAGAATGTCATTGGTACTTTGCGTAATGGCACAGCGCCAAATGACATTATCCCCACAAAACTGCTGAAGGAATGCGCCTACATCCTGGCTCCTCCCATCACGCAGCTTATCAACCAGTCTTTCTTGGAGGGCATAGTGCCCTCACAGTTGAAAGAGGGTATAATCCAACCCATCCTGAAGAAACCCTCCCTGGACCCCAAGGACCCACTCCACCGCCGTCCCATAACAAGCCTCAATGTACTCTCAAAGGTAATGGAAAAAGTAGTGGTACAACAGCTGCAACAGCATCTAGATACCCACAGGCTACTTGACCCATTGCAATCAGGGTTCCGTCCCGGACACGGGACTGAAACCGCGCTGCTCAAAATATGGGACGATGTTCTGGAGGCCGCAGACGAAGGAGAATCTTGTCTTCTAGTTCTGTTGGACCTAAGTGCAGCTTTCGACACTGTAGACCACAAACTGTTACTCGGCTTGCTGAAGTAGCCAGAGTCGCAGAAGGCGATTTATCTTGGTTCTCCTCTTTTCTGGAAAACCGATCGCAAACAGTGAAGTTAGGACCTTTTACGTCTGAGAAACGCACAGTATCATGCGGAGTCCCTCAAGGATCGCCTCTGTCACCGGTGCTGTTTAACATCTATCTTCGTCCTCTTTTTGAGATTATCAGCAGCCAAAAACTGCTTTATCACTCATATGCAGACGATACGCAACTGTATTTCCGCATTTGCAACAGAAAGGATCACCACCTCAATCTAGAGACATGTCTCTCTTTGATAGAGGACTGGATGACAAAGAGTTATCTTAAACTCAACGGAGCGAAAACAGAACTTCTGTTTCACGCCAAGCGCAGGAGTCAACCTTCAACAGCATGGACACCCCCGCCTATTCTGGGCAAAATCATCACCCCTAGCGCCAAAGTCAAAAGTCTAGGGGTCATTTTTAACTCCTTTATGACAATGGACGCACAAATAGGGTCAGTAGTCAGCAGATCTCACCATCTGCTGCGCCTACTACGCAGACTTACTCCGTTCATCCCTAAAGAAGATTTAGCGGTCGTGGTGGGAGCAATTGTTAACTCCAGACTGGACTATGCAAACGCCCTCTACCTCGGACTCCCCAAGTACCAAATCGCTCGTCTGCAAGTCGTTCAGAATACGGCCGCCAGACTTGTGACTGGGAAAAAACCCTGGGAATCCATCTCACCTTCACTGAGATCCCTTTACTGGCTGCCAGTTAAAGACAGAATTGCTTTCAAAGCACTCTGTCTTACGCATAGATGTGTCCATGGGAATGCCCCCCTTTATTTATGCGAAAAAATAAAATCTCATAACCCCAATCGCGTTTTGCGATCCACCAATCAAAACCTGCTCCAGGTTCCTAAAGCCAACTACAAGTCCAAAGGAGAAAGAAGATTCGCCATCCAAGGTCCCAGACTATGGAACGCTTTACCAACCAGCATTCGGTTGGAGGAGAACCACCTAGCATTCAGGAAAAAGGTCAGGACTCTTTTCTCTTTTGATATCAAAGGAGACAGGAACAACAAGCGCCCAGAGGCGATTCAGTTCGCATGTGCAGCGCTATATAAGTTTTCATTCATTCATTCATATACCGAGCGCAGTACACTCGGGCACGCTCGGCTCTTCTCGCATAAAGGCTAGGAGGCGGCACAGAGCATGACCGCGAGGGGAGCCGAGCCTGGCCGAGCGTACTGCGCTTGGTATATGTCGGCGGCGGCTTCAAACACAGCGCGGGAATCGGTGTATATCGCACAACCACGATTTTCCCCTGATTTTAAGGGGAAAAAAGTGTGCGTATACGCCGATAAATACGGTACTCTGTTAACCGAAACCAAACATAGAATGAACCAAACTCTGTTTTTATCTAAAGCTTCCATCTTTGCATGTAACAATCTAAAAAAGTTTAATCTATAAAAAAACATGATCTAAACATTGCTTACCACCAGACTTCGGACAGTACTCTTACCATGGTAGTTGAGGATTTAAAGAGGAAGTAATCCCTTCCATTTAAAAAAACAAAACCCTGCAAGAGAAAGGCATAATGAGCTAGTATGCACAGCATACTAGCTTATTATGTGTCACTTAACTGCGATCAAAGTCCTCCTCCGTCCTGTCCAACGCCGCAGTCATGTCCCCTCGTCGCTGCTTCCTGGAGCCGGAGCAGCGATGACGCCACTCCCGCGCATGGGCGGAAATATGGCATTAATCCCGTTAATGCCATTAAGAATAATGGCACGCTCAGTGCGCCTGCACTGTTGTCTATGGCGCGCATGCACCATAGACATCGACGCTCGTCTCAATTGTAAATATCTCCTAAACCGTGCAGGTTTAGGAGATATTTCTTGCACCTACAGTTAAGCCTTAATCTAGGCTTACCTGTAGGTGCCAGATGTGTGGTTGGGTTTACAACCACTTTAATGTGTTTATATATATCATTACCCTCTGGGAGTATTCTACCTTCGGGGACCTAATATCTCTCCCTTTTCCTACTTGCTTTCTTTCCCTCCCTTGTTGTAAACCCCTTCCCCTCCTCATTTTTCATATTACCTTTTTAAACCTTAAACCTCTTGGGCATGGAGTTCACCAAAACTTCACAGGTTGCCACTGGAGTCCTCTCCCACTCTTCTATGATGACATCATGGAGCTGGTTGATGTTAGAGACCTTGCGCTCCTCCACTTTCCAATGGAGGATGTCCCAGAGATACTCAATAGGGTTTAGGCAATAGAGACATGCTTGGCCAGTCCATCACCTATACCCTCAGCTTCTTTAGCAAGGCAGTGGTCATCTTGGGGTTGTTATGCTGGAATACTGCCCTGCAGCCCAGGCTCCGAAGGGAGGGGATCATGCTCTGCTTCAGTACATGTTGGCATTCATGGTTCCCGCAATGAACTGTAGCTCCCCAGTGCTGGCAGTACTCATGCAGTCCCAGACCACACAACACTCCCACCACCATGCTTGATTGTAGGCAAGACACACTTGTCTTTGTACTCCTCAAATGGTTGCCACCACACACGCTTGACACCATCTGAACTAAATACTTTTATCTTGGTCTCATCAGACTACAGGACATGGTTCCAGTAATCCATGTCCTTAGTCTACTTGTCTTTAGCAAACTGTTTTCAGGCTTTCTTGTGCATCCTCATTAGAAGAGGCTTCCTTCTGGGATGACAGCCATGTAGACCAATTTGATGCAGTGTGCAGCGTTTGGTCTTAGCACTGACATGCTGACCCCCCACCACCACCACTTCAACCTCTGCAGCAATGCTGGCAGCACTTATACGTCTATTTCCCAAAGACAACCTCTAGATATGATGCTGAGCACATGCACTCAACTTCTTTGGTCGACCATGTCGAGGCCTGTTCTGAGTGGAACCTGTCCTATTAAACCACTGTATGGTCTTGGCCACTGTGCTGCAGCTCAGTTTCAGGGTCATCTTTATATAGAGCAACATTTCTTTTTTTTTTCAGATCCGCAGAGAGATCTTTGTCATGGGGTGCCATGAGAGTGAGAGCAATAACACCAAATTTAACACACCTGCTCCCCATTTACACCTGAGACCTTGTAACACTAACGAGTCACGTTACATCGGGGAGGTAAAATGGCTAATTGGGCACAATTTGGACATTTTCACTTAGAGGTATACTCACTTTTGTTGCCAGCGGTTTACACATTATTGGCTATGTGTTGAGTTATTTTACAGGGACAGCAAATTTACACTGTTATACAAGCTGTACACTCACTACTTTAGAGAAGTGTGCAAAAAATACTGCGCTAACCAATTGCCAAACCAAAACAAGAAAAAAGCACCACAGCAGCAGCTCTGTTTATGTGATAGACATAAATAAATAATTAAAGAAACAGTGAAGAGCTGTGCTATACCGTGAAGGACCAATATTGAAATCAGTCCATCATATATACAGTGCATACAGACCATAACAGATCATATATCATAATGCAGGCATGTCCAAAGTCCGGCCTGCAGGCCAAATGCGGCCCTTGTCCTGGTTTAATGTGGCGCCCCTGGTAATTTGTGTATATATATCTTTTGCGGCCCCTGGGCTACTAAAGATATATACTGTTTATTGGCGCTACCTCAGAGGGGACAGGGAGGGGGCATAACCAGTGCTTACTCAGCGGCATCTGTACTAGGAAGTTCTGTCTCCTGGGCTGCCATTGGATGACTGTTCTGTCTGTCATAGAAGGCAGGACTTGGTATTAAAGAGGCCGCCGAGAAAACAGGATATTCTCCTGCATGCAATCTGTTAGCGCTCGTACCGCCCCCTCCCTGTCCCCTCCAAAGGCTGCAAATGGGCATGGATCATGCTGCATTTATGGCAATGGGGAGGCTGCATTTATGGGCACTGACCCTTTTTTTGCTTCACAGTTTTTCATTTAAAATTGTTTTTTTCCCCCTGAAACTTCCCTCTTAAAGTGAAGGTGCGTGTTATGCGCGGATAAATAAGGTATACATAAAATAACACTCCCGAGCTCATCCTTAGTGTTGAGCGGCGCTCAGGGATTCACTGGGGCCACAAAAGATATATATCTATAGATATATACAAATAACACGCCCAAGCTCAACTCTTCACCACACACAGCCACAAAGGCAGGAGAATTCTTGTTGAGTGGTGTATTAGTGCTCGGACAAACAAACTTATGCCCTGTACACATAATTGGTTCGTCTGATGAAAACGAACCGATGGATTTTGTCATCAGATATCCGATGAAGCTGACTTTCATCAGTCTTGCCTACACACCTCCGATCGTGTCCAGCGCGGTGACGTAAAACACAATGACGTGCTGTAAAAAATTAAGTTCAATGCTTCCGAGCATGCGTCGACTTGATTCAGAGCATGCGTGGATTTTTGACCGATGGATTTCCCCACAGACAATCGGGTTTTTTTCTATCAGTTTTTTAACCATACGAAAGTTTTAAAACGGGTTCTATTTTTTTTCACCGATTTTAAAAAACTGATGGGGCCCACACACGATCAGTTCGTCCGATGAAATCGGTCCGTTTTCATCAGACGAACCAATCGTGTGTACAGGGCATTAGACTGAATTTTAATGGTTCAAAGAATGTCAGGTAAAAATGGTCGGCCCTCACGCATGTTTACTTCATCAAATCTGGCCCCCTTTGAAAAAAGTTTGGACACCCCTGTCATAATGTGTCTGCTGAAATCAAATTTAACAAACTTAAAAAGACTAAAAATATGAATATTGAAAAGAACACAGGCAAGGATGTGGTCTCATCTAAACTGGAAAATATATAAATATATAGTCCCAATTCCTCAAGTGCAAAGAGGATATATGCAGAGTGGATCCGTGACAGAAAATAGATGTTGATGAAAACAATGAAGGGATATAACTCCAAAATATTCGTGCAAACACCCGTGCTCCACCACCAGCCAAAATCACTTCTTACCAGAGGCAAGAGGACAACAAGCCTGTATTAGAGCCTTGATTCCTCCAGTGGGTATGTAGAGACTGCTTCAGTGGAGGGCGATACACAAAGCCAACCATCAGAGAGCCCCAAAAAAATAAAAACACTAGATAGTGTATTACCGTAAAAAAGGTTTAATTTAAAAGGTAGTAGCACTTACAAGAAAAACGGCATTGTCTCGATAAAAAAAGCCGGCCTGCTTGCAGACGCCTGTCTCTGGGTGATGTCGTCAGTACATTCGTTCACCTCCCAACGTACGTTTCGTGTCAATACACGTCGTCAATGGGGAAACAGGCGACAGTGGAATTGTAGACTCCTATGATTCGTACCAAATAACGATCGATTGAAACAAACCAAACCAGAAAAAACATTGAATTCCGATCGTAAAGGAAAAGAAAAACAGTATATGCTGCAATCACCCAAATCATGCAACATCACTCATTCCGCGGTTTTCACCTCGGAGAGAATAAGATCGCGTATATAACCACGGAAGTGATGTAGCAATACACAAAAAAATGTACAAATACAAATGAATCTAAATATAAAAATGGAAAATACTTGGTACCTCATGTTAAAGAGGAAACCACGGGGGCGTGGCCTGACACTGCATGGAGTAGGACGTGTTTGAGAGGAGCTCCGTCCATTACTCCTAATTCCTGAAATCCTATATTTAACTGAGGACCCCACTACTCTTACCTAGGCTCACAAACAACAGGGGACCATCCCCACCATGTCTCCGCCGAAAAGCCATAAGTCCACGGCCGTGGCGAAGCTAGATCAATACCGCCGGCAGGACAAGGAGGAGGCCAGCAAAGATGGCGCCACGGAGCAGGCGGGGGGAGAGAAGCAAGCACGAGACACTGACAGGCTGCTGGAGGCTATCACCCTGTGCCGCACTTCACTCACCGCACAGATCGAGGAAGTGAAGGTAGATATATCCCTCATGAGACAAGACCTGCATAAGCTCCGGGACCGCGTTAAAGCCACTGAGAACAGGCTGAGCACTGTGGAGGATGCGGTACCCCCCCCTCCAGGACTGCACCGATCGTATGCAACGCCAGATTTCTCAGTTGTTCTCCAAGCAGGATGAGATGGAGAACAGACTGAGACGCTGCAACCTACGTTTCATAGGCTTGCCCGAGGGTGCGGAGGGGAGGGATCCCACTACTTTTTTGGAACAGTTACTCGTCAAAACATACGGCAGAGAGGCATTCTCCCCCTTGCTAACAGTGGAAAGAGCACACCGCATGCCGGCGAAACCGCCACCGCAGGGGGCCCCCCCCCGCACCTTTATCGCTAAACTTCTTAATTACAAAGATCGAGATGCAGCACTTAGGCTAGCCAGAGAAAAGGGCAATATTCCACTTGGGAATGTTCACGTGGCCATTTTCCCGGAGTTTTCAGCAGAAGTTCAGCGCCGCCGTCAGGGGTTCATGGAGGCCAAGCGCAGGCTACGCAAAAAGAACCACAAATACGCCATGTTATGCCCGGCTCAGGGTGGAGCACGAGGGCCGAGCACTCTTTTTTTGAAGATCCTGAGGAGGTGATCGGATGGCTGGAACGCAGAGTGGCCCCAGAGAATGCTGACTGAGATCGTCGTGAGTACATCCCCTGACTCTTCTTTCCTACAACCGCTGGTGTTCGGCCCGATCCTTCTTTTCTTCCCCTTTTTTTTTTCACCCTGACTAGGACCTCGCGTCATGTTTAGGCGCCAAACCTCACGGTGGATATATCCTGTTGTAGGTTTTTTATTTTTGCTTATTATTTTTGACCTCCTGCCCTTGGTCCGGATGACTTAACATGCAGCACTACACACCTGTGCCTTTTGTACTCTGAAAATCCTTTTAGGCCTTGCAACTCGGAACTGGTTCAAATGTGACTTGTGTGATTTTGCGGACCAAACTAACCCAAACAGGGGACCTATTCCCTTTTCCCCCCGTTTATTTTTGCTTTTGTGTTTCCCCCTGCCCCTTCCCCTCCATTCAGTGTTTCCCCCTTTTTTTTCTCCCATTGACAACCTGTTTTTTTTTTTACTCCCCCCCCCCCCCCCCCTTCTTATTTCTTCTCCTTTTTTACGCACTCCCCTTGGTCTGACGTACCTATGTTGCTATGACGGAGGCAGCAGCCTCAAGCTTTCAACAGTCCTACACCTCACATGCAAAGTTCAGCGAGACTTTCCCCCACTTTGCAAGGAGACTTGTTGCCATGCCGTGTGGAGCAGCCATGCACCAATCCAACATGCTCCCACTGCACTGAGGGTCTAGTTGCCCCGGCCCTTTACATTTTTTTGGTGGCTCCACATGGCAGGGCTGTTGCGTTTTTTTTTGGGGGGGGTTTTACCAAGCAACACTGTCTTTTTTCTGTTTTTTGTTTGTAATGTTTACAATGTTCAGGGATGATGCCCGCACCGGTTGTAGGGAGTGCAGGGCGGGGAGGGGGGTTGGGTTGTTGGTTTTTTGTTGAGTATATTTGTGCATGTCATGTTCTGGATAAAGGTAACACAGTATTCCCTTGTGCGCTTACAGGCCTCGTATCAGGTACTCAGCACGCTCTCATGGTCGACGTAGATGACTAGTCTAGTCGTCAGCGCTGTGACCGGAGGAGCAGGGCTTATGCGCCCACCTGAGTTGCATGACTTCTCGTGTACAGACCCATGACATCCTTAACATTTTTGACCTGGAACGTCAGGGGTCTCCACGAGAAAGTGAAACGTTCGGCAGCCTTCACATTCCTTAAAAAACAACGGGCTGATGTGGTGGCACTGGTGGAAACCCATGTGGAAAGGAAGGTTGCAGATGGCTCTCCGCCGCCCATGGGTGGGGTGGGCATTTCATTCGACCCACACCACACATTCGCGCGGAGTCTCCATACTCATTGCCAAATCGGTCCACTTTGAATTATGTGAGGCTACTACGGACCCGCAGGGTCGATATGTTTTTTTGTCTACCAAATTGTATGGGGAGCCCTTCCTTATCCTGGCATTTTATATCCCGCCCCCGTTCTCTATGCCCGTCGTCCTGGAGGGGATCGCATTCATGGCCAGACATCCCTCTACCCCGGCGGTCTGGCTGGGGGATTTCAATACCACACTGAATCCCTCCCTAGAAAGGCTTCAACATACGCACCCCTCTACCGAGATAGCTAGGGACACTAAATTCTCCCAAATGACCGCATCTATCCACCTGACTGATACATGGCGGCATAAATATCCCACTGCAAAATCATACTCCTTTTTCTCATCTACACATAATTCCATGTCTAGAATTGATATTATCCTTATCTCACAGTCGTTGATACCGCGCCTTGGGGAAGCTGCATTCTCTCCTAGACTACTATCAGATCACAGTCCGTATTGGATCACTTTAGTTATGCCCATCGACAAGACCAGGCGTACATGGCGATTGAACCCATTCTGGCTCTCTCTATTGCCGGAGGAGGATGAACTCGTCACCGAATGGCAAACATTTTTTAGGGACAATGACCAATCCGCCCCGATAGAGACGATCTGGGAGTCCTTCAAACTCCATGCCCGTATGCACTTAACCTCACTTATCAATCGGATAAAAGCGGACTCAGCTATTGCCCTGGACGGGGCGATGGCGGATTTGTCCGTCAAAGAACAGGGATTTACGGCAGACCCCACCTCATCGAACGCAGATGCCCTGAAGTTGCAGACCAGATTGGTCACCCAACTTCACTATGAGAAAGCCAGACGAAAAATATTCTTCACGAAACAGAACAGGTTCGAGCACGGGGAAAAAAATGGCAAGCTTCTAGCTTATCTGGTACACAGCGAGGATAGACCACCGATAGTGATTTCCCTCTGCGACTCTAACGGGTTATCAATCACAGACCCACCCACAGTGTGTGCTATGTTCCGTGACTTTTACGCTGACCTATACACATCCACAAACCCGGCGGATACGGGACCAATGGACGCCTTTCTGGAGGGCCTGACGTTCCCCCGCTTGACCCCTAAACAAATTGAACAGTTGGAGGCCCCGCTTACCTCGGAGGAGGTGGCGGAGGCTGTAGCTGGATTTGCCAGGTCCAACTCCCCGGGATCGGACGGTCTCCCAATTGAGTTTTATTCCCAATATAGCGAAGTCCTTGTACCTAAGTTATTGGCCCTCTATAATCACTTATTTAAAACATTTTCACTTCCACCTTCCATGCGGGAGGCAACCATAGTTCTCATCCCCAAACCGGGCAAAGACCTGATGTACCCCGAATCCTATCGCCCCATTTCTCTTCTCCAGGTAGATGTAAAAATACTCGCCAAGATTTTAGCAAACCGCCTCAACAAATTTATACTCTCACTCATACACCCAGATCAGGCAGGGTATTTGCCTGGCCGTAATACCTCCTTCAATTTGCGTAAACTATTCATCAACTTACAAGCTACACATGAAAACGTAGGAACCCGGGTTGTTGTGACGCTAGATACGGCCAAGGCGTTTGATTCTGTGGAGTGGACGTATCTGTGGAATTGCCTGGAACGCTACGGCTTTAGTCCCAGATTCCTCAGGTGGGTTAGACTCCTCTATCAGGCCCCCACAGCTAGAGTGATGGCGAACGGCTGGCCATCCTCGGTTTTTACCCTTAGTAGAGGCACGAGGCAGGGCTGCCCACTCTCCCCACTCCTCTACACTCTTGCAGCCGAGCCACTAGCTATATCTGTCCGTGCAGATCCCCAAATTCGGGGCCTGCAGCTGGGCCACCTAATAGAGAAGATTAGTTTATATGTGGACGACACGCTGTTATACCTCGCCGATTCAGGCCCCTCCCTCCAGGCTGCTCTTCAGACAATTGAGAGGTTTGGACAGTTCTCTGGCCTCAAGATTAATTGGGGGAAATCGCAGATTCTCCCGATTGATAGTTTCCCATTACCCGAGTCCCAGAGAAACCTTCCGCTCCAGAGAGCCGATGTCATTCGATACCTGGGGATACACATCTCCAGGAGACCGGCCGATTATGTTTCCCTCAATATAGAACCACTGTTCTCCCTGATCAGAACCAAGATCCGCATATGGGCTCGTCTACCTCTTAGGGTGTGGGGGCGCGTTAACCTGGTTAAAATGGTACTTCTGCCAAAGATATTATACGTTCTTTGGCACACCCCGACATACCTACCACTCAAGTACTTCAAGTCAATAGAGGCCCTCATTAAGCCCTTTGTTTGGGGCACAAATAGGCATAAACTCGCCTGGCAAGCGCTCAAAAATCCGACGGACATGGGGGGACTGGCGTTACCGGATTTCAACCTATACTACATTGCATCCCAACTATCTCAGTTGTTTCATATCGATAAGACAGACGGTGATCGTTTCAGACTCCTGCTCTGCCCACAGGGGGCTCGGCGCACTGGAGACCCGCTCTACGCGGTGTCGGCGGGCTCCAGGGGTGCCGAGCCGAGCGGAGATAGGAAATCTATGCTATATTTGTATAGGCGAATTTGGGATATAGCCTCCACCAAACTGAACATACCCCACATCACTGACTACACACCACTTTGGCATAACAGTGAACTGACTGAGTTCCTTCGGGGTCAGGGCTCAGAGCTCTGGGCCTCACAGGGAATATTTTACCTACACCACTTATTTGCGAATGGCAACCTTAAAAGTTACCAAACACTCAAGGAGGAATTTTCCCTCCCTAACCATATGCTCTTTTGGTTTCTCCAGGTCCGGCATGCAGCCCAGGCCCAGTTCCCACAGGCTCTGCCGCAACCCACCCCACACCCCATCATGGCCATAGCCAAGAGTAAAGACCCACGCGGACTGATATCCGAGTTCTACGGTATGCTTTCTGCCCCACAATCGGCTAAATTAGCGTTCGCTCTGAAGCCCCGCTGGGAGGTAGAGGAGGGACCAATGGAGGATGAGGAATGGGAGGAGGCATTGGAGACCTGCAAGAAAGTGTCCCTTAGGCTCTCGGATAGGCTCTCCCAGATCTATATATTGCATAGAGCATATCTTATCCCTATCCGTGTGGCTAGATACAAGCGCAATCAGTCTACTATATGTCTTCTGTGTGGTCAAGAAACTGGCACGTTTTATCACCTCCTCTGGACCTGCCAGAAGATCCAGGACCTCTGGAGGCAGGTTGTAACCTTCCTCCACGACGTCATGGGCTCGCCCATAGCGCTAGACCCAAAACATTGCATACTGGGGATATTCCCTGACAATATGGAGAAATATACCCAGATATTCTTACATGAAACCCTGTTCTCAGCCAGAAAGATCATTGCCAGGAAATGGATGAGATCTACACCCCCGGGGTTCTCAGAATGGAAGGCAGAGGTTAATGTGAACCTCCCTTACAAAAAATGTGTATATATTAATAGAGGCTGTCCGGATAAATACGAAAAAGTTTGGGATCGCTGGCTGAAAGCCCCAGAGACCTGCGGTTAATAGTGGCCCCCCTTGAGATGTAACATTAGAGTTATAGGGAATGCTGCCTTCATTGATTTCTCTGTACGCTATAGAATGTATTTTTTGCTGCTGCGGCTCTAACAGTGTTACCGACTTCCATGATGCTCTCTCCTGTAAACTGTATGCACGTGACAGTTTTGATGACATGTATGCACCCTTTTTTTTTTTTTACTCAATAAAAACCTTTGTTCAATAAATAAAAAAAAAAAAGAGGAAACCACAATCCAAATATTAAAGCGGATGGTTCAGCTAAAAAAAAATATTAAAAGCCAGCAGCAACAAATACTGCAGCTGCTGACTTTTAATAATAGGACACTTACCTGTCCTGGAGTCCAGCGCCGTCCGCAGCAGAGGATGAGCGATCGCTCGTCACCCTGCTGCTCCCCCCTCCATCCACGGTGAGGGAACCAGGAAGTGAAGCGCTGCGGCTTCACTGCCCGGTTCCCTACGGCGCATGCGCGAGTCGCGCTGCGCCCGCGAATTGGCTCCAGCTGTGTGCTGGGAACCGAGTGTTCCCAGCACACAACGGGCGGGAGACGGGATGTGATGTAATGCCCATCTTTTGCCCGTGAATGCTGGGCCGGAAGTGGGTGCAGATACATGTCTATCTGCACCCCCCTCCCCCCTGAAAGGTGTCAATTGTGACACCGGAGGGGGGGAGTGTTCGGATCAGCGGATCTTCACTTTAGGGTGGAGATCCGCTTTAATAAACCAAAATAAATTAGTTTAAATTAAATGAAAACATGAGGATAAAATATATAAAAATCTAGATCCAGATTAATAATATGTGCCAAAAAAGAAAATGTTTAAAAGAAAAAGGCCACGCAAGAAACGTTATTCCTTGCCAGGATGGAAGTCACCAGGAGGTGGATGAGGGGGGCTCCTCCCACTCTACAGCAATGGATCAGGGCTGTCAACACCGCCCTCCCCTACAAAAAAGTAATGTATGCCCGTAGGGGCTGCCCGAAGAAGTACAATAAGATCTGGGACAGGTGGCTGGAGGACTCCTCTACTTGTTCTGCGGTGGACTAGATGTGGTGAACATTCACTCCACTCATGGACTCTTCCCTTTCCTCCCTTGCTGCTTGGTTCCCCCTATACCACGCAAGCACTCTTCCTCCTCACCTCTTCCCACCTGTTTTTTTACATGTCCTTGTGTATGTCAAATGGTTTGATTTGTACTTGTAGTGCATGTTGCACTTATCACCCGTCTGTTCATTTATTCTCTATGCTCAATAAAAGTCATTTTGATAAAAAATAAATAAAGAAAAAGACCACAAATCTGAATAAAATGCATAATATCTTTATATTTGACCCATAGTGTTATATATTCTCTTAACACCCGATAGGCAAAAAAAAAGCTTTTATGCCCATATCTAAATGCCTACCCCCTGAGAACTACAAGATTGCTACCATAGGATCACACCAAGTACACATATCAAACTTCAATATTGTACATAACATGCTTAGGAATTATCGATAAAGGCATTAAGGTCTACCTCTACATTCATCCCAAAGGGGGTGTAACTTCTCAATTTATGAATCCAGGACATCTCAAGTCTAGAGATGCTACGTATCATAGAGTCTCCCCTCCATTGTGCAGTATATCTATCTATTCCTAAAAAGATGGCCTTACTAGGATTTTTGCTATGGACCTCTAAATAATGTTGTGATACTGGGTGCTTAGGGAAACCAGTAAGTATATTGGTGATATGCTCATTTAAATTAACACAGAGAGGTTGTTTGGTCCTGCCCACATTCTGCAGTCTACAAGGGCACTGCAGTAAACGACCCTCTTTGTGGAGCATGTAATAAAAAAAGTGATCTTAAACTCGGCTCCAGTACTTGAAGATAGGGTTGTCCCGATACCTCTTTTTTAGGACTGAGTACAAGTACCGATATTTTTTTTCAAGTAGTCGCCGATACCGAATACCGATACTTTTTTAAAATGTCCCCAAATGCAGCCATGTCACCCATATATGCAGCCATGTCCCCCACAAATGCAGCCACGTCCCCCACAAATGCAGCCATGTCCCCCACAAATGCAGCCATGTCCCCCACAAATGCAGCCATGTCACCCACAAATGCAGCCATGTCCCCCACAAATGCAACCATGTCCCCCACAAATGCAGCCATGTCACCCATATATGCAGCCACGTCACCCATATATACTGCCATGTCACCCATATATACTGCCATGTCACCCATATATGCAGCCATGTCACCCACAAATGCAGCCATGTCCCCCACAAATGCAGCCATGTCACCCATATATGCAGCCATGTCCCCCATATATGCAGCCATGTCACCCACATATGCTGCCATGTCACCCACATATGCTGCCATGTCACCCATATATGCTGCCATGTCACCCATATATGCAGCCATGTCATCCCTACCTAGCCACCGCCGCCCGGGGAACATCACAGCATTCATTTGAATAGGCGTAGTGTTCCCGCCGGCATAGACACTCCCCCTTGCTCGGGATTGGACAGATCACGATCACCCATCCAATCCCGAGCAAGGGGGAGTGTCTATGCGGGCAGGAAGACTACAGCTATTCAAATGAATGCTGTGATGTTCCCGCACAATGTTTAACCAGTGCGGCGGCGGGTTTCGATGCGGCGGCTGCGTTCGGCGGCAGCGGCGGGGGGGGAAGTATTCTATTCTGGTATCGGGGGTATACTCGGTATCGGTCCCGATACCGATACTGGTATCGGTATCGGGACAACCCTACTTGAAGAAGTAAATTTATTACTATGCCTATGTGTACACCCACTGACCGAACACACCCTACACCTCCTACATTGGTAGAAACCTACCAGATAGTCCAAAAAACTTCTCTTAATAGAAGGGGGATCAAGAATATTAGGTGCCACCCTCCCTTTCAGGGATGGTGCACCTTTATAAATGACCTGTGGTCTCTCAGGTAAGATTGCCTTGAGGGCCTGGTCATTTGTAAGTATGTGCCAATGTTTTTTAATAAGCTTTTTGTGTGCTGGACTGAGAAAGTGGTGATACATGGAATAGATGGTACACCAACGGTTGAACGTGGTCTATCCTTTAACAGATCTTTTCTATCCAATAATGACACCTCCTCCAATGTATTTCGTAAAGAAACATTGGAATAACCCTTCTCCAGGAAACGGGTGGTCAAAACTTCTGCTTGAAACAAAAACTCACCATGGTCGGTACAGTTGCATTTAAGCCATATGTACTGACTTTTAGGTACTGAATTTAACCATGTAGTATGATGACAACTACTGTTAGGAATATAAGAATTCCTATCCGTTTCCTTGAAGAAAGTAGATGTTACAAAGGAGCCATTTTTAATGGTAATCTTCAGGTCTAAAGCCCCATACACACTATCAGTTTTCCTGATGGTTTTCTCTTCAGGTTTACCAAAACCATGTAGTGCAAGGGCCTGCCTGATTGCATACAAATTTAAACTCTTGAGATTTGACCTCATATTAGATGGTTTTGGTAAACCTGAAGAGAAAACCGTCAGGAAAACTGATAGTGTGTATGGGGCTTAAGAAATGGATCTCTTCCTGACTGGCCTCAAAGTTGAAAAAAATCCCCCTAGTATTAACATTAAGCTCTTCCATGAAGAGGTTTAAATCACTATGGCTGCCATCCCATAGGAGGAGGACATCATCTATATACTGTACCTGGCCCGTAAGCCTACCTAAGGTCTTCGTTGGGCATAGATGATGTCCTCCTCCCACAGGGCCATGAGCAGGTTCGCCAAACTGGGGGCATACTTGGCCCCCATAGCGACTCCCCTGTCCTGCTTGAAGAACTGATTGTTGAACCAAAGTTAACTCAGAGAAGCTGCAAAGAAAAGAAACTCCAGGATGTAAGTAATCTGTTCATCAAACAGTTCTGAGTCTCGTCTCATAAAATATTTCACAGCAAACAAACCCAGATTATGTGGGATGACAGTGTATAAAGGTGTGACATTAGCCATCACCAACCACATATTGGTTCTTGGAGTAGGTTCAGTAACATTATTAATGATGTGACGGGAGTCTCTAAGATGCAAAGGTATCTTTTGCCCTGTACACACGATCGGATATCTGATGGAATCTAATCCAATGGATTTTTTTGTTGGATATCCGATGAAGCTGACTTTCATCAGTCTTGCCTACACACCATCAGTCCAAAATCTGACCATGTCCAACGCAGTGACGTAAAACACTACGATGTGCTGAGAAAAAATAAGTTCAATGCTTCCGAGCATGCGTCGAACTGTCCGTCTGTCCGTTTTCATCAGACAAACCGATCGTGTGTACAGGGCTTTACAGACCAGCGGCTGTAGGAAGAAGTCGATATATGTGCCCACCCGGGACGTGATGGAATCGATACCACTAATTATCGGACGTCCCGGGGGGCAGGTCGGATGCACTCACTACTTTACATTGTAGCAAACTTCAGTGTTGTCACATGAAAATATATAATAAAATATTTACAAAAATGTAAGCGGTGTAATCACTTTTGTGAGATACTGTGTAGATTCTTGTTTAGATATAAAACTATTAATTTACTGTATTAATCTGACTTAATTAAAATCTAAACTAAACCACTATATGATGTCATATACGACTAGAAATATACTTTCCTTTAATAAGATTATCTTAATGTAACAATGTAAATTTTTTCTCTTTACTCATTACATTCAATGTTATCTGATAATCTTTAACCACTTAACCCCCGGACCATACTGCTGGTCAAAGACCAGAGCACTTTTTGCGATTCGGCACTGCGTCGCTTTAACTGACAATTGCGACGTGGCTCCCAAACAAAATTGGAGTCATTTTTTTTTTTCACAAATAGAGCTTTCTTTTGGTGGTATTTGGTCACCTCTGCGGTTTTTAGTTTTTGCGCTATAAACAAAAAATAGAGTGACAATTTTGAAAAAAAATTATATTTTTTACTTTTTGCTATAATAAATATCCCCCAAAAATATATTAAACATTTTTTTTCCTCAGTTTAGGCCGATACGTATTCTTCTACATATTTTTCGTAAAAAAAAATCGCAATAAGCGTTTATTGATTGGTTTGCGCAAAAGTTATAGCATTTAAAAATAGAGGGTAGTTTTATGGAATTTTTATAAATTTTTTTTTTTTACTAGTAATGGCGGCGATCAGCGTTTTTTTTTTTTTTTTTTTTCGGTACTGCAACATTATGGTGGACACTTTTCACACATTTTTGGGATCATTGTCATTTTTATAGCGATCAGTGCTATAAAAAAGCATTGATTACTATAAAAATGCCACTGGCAGTGAATGGGTTAACACTAGGGGGCAGGGAAGGTGTTAAGTATGTTCCTGGGTGTGTTCTAACTGTAGGGGGGTGTGGACTGACTAAGGGAAATCACTGATCTTCTGTTCATACATTGTATGAACAGAAGATCAGCATTTCTCTCCCTGACAGGACCGGGAGCTGTGTGTTTTCACACACAGCTCCCGGTCCTCGCTCTGTAACGAGCGATCGCGTGTGCCCGGCGGTGATCGGGCACGAGCACGGGAGTCGTGGGTGAGCGGGGGGCACGCGCGCCGCCTAGTGGCTGCTGGGCGAGGTGACATAGAGCTACGGGCTCTCGCCCAGCAAAGCCAACCTGCCGCCGTATAACTGCGGTGGCAGGTCGGGAAGCAGTTAAATAAAATATTTGAACAGAAAAAAATAAAATAAGGCACGCATGAGTACTCATCAGTATGACCCCATTGACACTTGAGTGTTTTTCAACTCAAAGCACGACTTGCAGTAAAATGGTCATACATTAGAACTTGCATGTTCTGAATCTGCCACTCTGAGTTATGAACAATGACCCATTTGTTTTAAACTATACATGAGTGGATTGGACACTGGAGTTTACAAACAATAGATTTTTCCATGTTCAGTACTTGGAATCAGAACTTTAGTAATGTGTGAGATAACTTTTTTTTTTTTTTAAATTAGATACCGGTAGGGGTGCAACGGATCAAAAAACTCACGGTTCGGATCGTTCCTCGGATCGGCAGTCACAGATCGGATCATTTTTCAGATCAGCAAAAAAAAAGACAGTGACCCCCCCCCAAGTAGTACAGGCACACAGTGACCCCCCCCCCAAGTAGTACAGGCACACAGTGACCCCCCCCCAAGTAGTACAGGCACACAGTGAGCCCCCCCCAGTAGTACAGGCACACAGTGACCTCCCCCCCCCCCCAAGTAGCACAGGCACACAGTGACCTCCCCCTCCCCCCCAAGTAGTACAGGCACACAGTGACCCTTCCCACCATAGTGCAGGCACACAGTGACCCCCTTCCCACCATAGTACAGGCAGACAGTGACCACCTCTACCCGTAGTACAGGCAGACAGTGACCTACCCCCCCCCCCCTCCGTAGTACAGGCAAACAGTGAGCCCCCCCGTGCAGACCTCGGATCAGATAGCGGCGTGTGTGTCCCTTGAGTGCGGTCTCCTCCTCCTCTGTGGGTGTAAACAGAGAGGAGGGGCCGCCGCTGGGTGTACCAAGATGGCCGCGGCTCCGGAGCTAGGCCGAAGCCGCGGCCTTTCCTAATGCTATGTCCGCGGATCGCATAGCGATCCGATACGAAGGGGGTGACCTGTTCGGATCACAGATCAACAGTGATCCGTTGCACCCCTAGATACCGGTATATTTTTTATTTTTACAACATTAACCACTTGCCGACCAGCCGTCGCAGTTATACGGCGGCAGGTCGGCACTCCTACGCGAGAGCCCGTAGCTCTACGTCGGGACTTTCGCGGCCACTAGGGGGCGCGTGCGCGCCGCAGGCGGCCCGCGCGCGCGCCCCCCGCTCGCCCCCGAGTCCCGCGCGCGTGCCCGGCGGGAGCGATCGCCGCCAGGCATGCTCGCTCGTTCGTTACAGAGCGGGGAACGGGAGCTGTGCGTGTAAACACACAGCTCTCGTTCCTGTCAGCGGGGGAAACGCTGATCTTCCGTTCATACAATGTATGAACGGAAGATCAATGATTCCCCCTAGTGAGTCCACCCCCCCCACACAGTAAGAACACATAGGAACACACTTAACCCCTTCCCCGCCCCCTAGTGTTAACCCCTTCACTGCCAATGGCATTTTTATAGTAATCCAATGCATTTTTATAGCATTGATCGCTATAAAAATGCCAATGGTCCCAAAAATGTGTCAAAAGTGTCCGATGTGTCCGCCATAATATCGCAGTACCGAAAAAAACCGCTGATCGCCGCCATTACTAGTAAAAAAAAAATATTAATAAAAATGCCTTAAAACTACCCCCTTTTTTGTAAACGCTATAAATTTTGCGCAAACCAATCAATAAACGCTAATTGCGATTTTTTTTTGCGAAAAATATGTAGAAGAATAGGTATCGGCCTAAACTGAGGAAAAATAATGTTTTTTTAAATCTTTTTTGGGGATATTTATTATAGCAAAATGTAAAAAATATTGCATTTTTTTCAAAATAGTCGCTCTATTTTTGTTTATAGCTCAAAAAATAAAAACCGCAGAGATGATCAAATACCACCAAAAGAAAGCTCTATTTGTGGGAAAAAAAGGACGCCAATTTTGTTTGGGAGCCACGTCGCATGACCGCGCAATTGTCAGTTAAAGCGACGTAGTGCCGAATCACAAAAAGTGCTCTGGTCTTTGGACAGCAATATGGTCCGGGGCTGAAGTGGTTAAGACAATAGAGACAAATTATACAAAAAAAATCACATTAAACTAAACACAACCCAAAGAGAGGTACTATTTGAGTTCTGCTGAAGGACAAACTTGCTTAGCAATTCTCTTGCATCACTGATGTTGGATTAGCATTAAATATCATTAATATCAACATTATGTTAAAAAAAAAACATTACCTTTATGTTAATATATAATGCCTTGTAAAAAAAATAGCTATTAGCTCCACCCGCTACTCCACCCTCTGATTTTCTGACGTTCCCAGATATGACGGGTGCATATCTGTTGACTTGTTTTATGACACACCCAGCATGGTACTGGTTGTATATGGACATGTTTCTGCAGCGTGAGCCCAGTACTTATTTTGGAGGGAATTAAATTTATGGATTTAGGCTTTCAAGGGGTGGAAAAAGGTTGGGGATCGCTGAAGTAATGAGAGAGAGAGTGTGCTTTTTTTTTTAGTGCAACTCTGCAGCATTAGTGGTGTCAGTCTATTGTCCTGTGGTGTACAGTAAAACCAAAAAATTAAACGTCAACAGCTACAAATACAAGTAACTGTTGACTTTTAATATAAGGACCTGTCTAGAGATCTAGCGTTGTCCTCACCCGAGCCAATTCTTCAGTTGGCTTCGGGTCCAGGCCCCGGCATCTAAACTAAAGGAAACTGGCAGTAAAGCCTTGAAGCTTCACAGTCAGCTTCCCACTGCTTATACGCAAATCAATGCTATGCTTTGGGAATGGTCACACAGTCTTCTGGGACCTGTGATGTATCTCAGAAGGCTGCAGGGGGTCAAAGTTCTGCTTGGATCCCTGGAAGTGGAAGCGGGTATGTGTCAAAACCAGATATCCCCCCCCCCCCCCAAAGCGCCAAATGGTAAAGAGGAGGGGGGGGATGCGAACAAATGGAATTTCCCGTTTTGGGTCAAGTAATACATTTAAATACTGGTAAATTAATGAATAAAACAAATCTAATTGACTGGTAGTGTTTCTTTAAATGTCTTGTTCTCTGCCCAGTTTAGACGTTGGTATACAGTAATAAATGCTGCAGCTGGAACACCCTTGTGACTCGTTAGCCAGACATGTACAGGAAATAATTACACCTGTGACAGTTGTGTGCACGGTCCACTGGGCGTGTGATTACAGATTTGAATATTTTCTATTGTTAGGATAAGAAAGCAGATTCTATACACAAGAAGACCGCTGAGCTGCTGGTGAAGAAACTGCGATTCTAAATTATGCTGTAGGGGCAGAAGCTTCCTTCAGGCAGGTAAGACTATAAGCAGTCTTTGCAAAACTAAGGAGTGCCAGTATAGACCGCTTATTTTTCAGAACTACAGAAATGTCTAAATGTGCCTTAGTACGCCCCATGTTGTATTTTGTACATTTATACATTCCTGCATCATGCAATAAATAACTAATGTGTTTTTACTGAATTGATTTTAATGATTTATCTTTTAGCAGTATTTACCTCACTTATTTACCAAATTTGCAGTATTTATCTCAAATTTAATATCGTACTTTGATGAATTGACTTTTTTATTGCATGCAATTTGTCTAAAAATACCCAAATATTGCATTTAATAATTGTTATTGAACTGCCCCACTGTCCCAGAAGGATCAGAAACAGCTAGGCTATATTGCTGCAGGAGATAAAAAAAGCTGTTAACCATCTCATAATTCTTCAGTTTCTTGGTAGTGTTGTGTTAGAATGAACATCTTTTCTCCTCAGAAAAAAGCAAACCAAATTTACTTAACATTTTATTTTTTTCATTTTTGTCAAGATTTTTTTTTTTTATAAAGATTCTTTGTTAACTGCAGAGCTAGCAGAGATCCTTTTGCAGTTTTCTGGATCAGCTGATCTGCAGGACAGCCTAGAAGGCTGTACTTTAACCCTGTTATAAGATGCAAGGCCTGCCTGTGATGTGACCTTCAGGTATCGGGATCTGCTTGTGTAGAGGTAGACCGATATGTCGGCCGGACAATATTTGGCCATTTTTGATAAATCGGCAAGGGCCGATTATTATCAAAATTAGGCCGATATTTTACACTGACCACCGTTCCTCCTCCCTTCTCCACACTCAGCGGCTCTGGCAGCATCAAGCGCTGTGCTGAGTGTGAAACTGACAAGTAACAGAGAGGAGAGAGAGGGCAGCTCTTAGCTCGATGTCGGGGGTGGGCGGGACCCAGCAACTATATTACACCAGCCAATGGTATAGTATCTGGGCGAGCCGCTACATGTATGTGGTGCCGCCCCCTTTCTAAAGCAGCCCAATCATTGGTTGGTGTAATTTAGCTTTTGGGTCCCGCCCACCCCCGACATTCGAGCTGACAGCTCCTCTCTCTCTCTCTCTCTCACTCTCTCTCTCTCTCTCTCTCTCTCTCTCTCTCTCTCCTCTCTGATAGTTTCACACAGTTAAAGTTACACTTGGCTTAGTGTGAAACCTGCCAGTGCCACTGCCAATTAGTGCCATCTGTCCCAATCTAGTGCTACCTGTCAGTGCCAATAATTCCATCTGTCAGTTCCAAACCAGTGCCACCTGCCAATGCCAACCAGTGCCAATCAGTGCCACCTGCCAGTGCCATCTGTCAGTTCCAAACCAGTGCCACCTGCTAGTGCCAATCAGTGCCACCTGCCAGTGCCATCTGTCAGTTCCAAACCAGTGGCACCTGCCAGTTCCAAACCAGTGCCACTTGCCAGTTCCAAACCAGTGCCATCTGTACTGAGGACATCAAGTCTGTGCTAGAGTGACAGGAGTAAGCAGGAAGGAGTGGAGTGGGTGAGGTTGTTTTTTTTTTTTGTTTTTTTTTAATCGCCCTAAAATATTGGCCACAAAAATCGGCATCATATATCGGCCATCAGACGCCCCAATTTCTAAATATCGGAATCGGCCAGAGAAAAGCCCATATCGGTCTACCTCTATGCTTGTGCCAACACTTTACACATAGGGGTGGATTTACTAAAGGCAAATAGACTCTGCACTTTGCAAGTGTAATTGCTCCAGAATGATAGATCCAGCCCCAAGGATAGTTTTGCCTCCTGAAGGTGTCTAGGGTTTAAATGGACCAACCAGTTCGGAGATAGGATTTCCAACATTGCCACTTTAATTCTGATTGCAACAAGTCCAGTCAGCACATGGCTGCCACGATCAAACTCTATACAACCATTTTGTGGATAACTGAGGAATTCTGTACAACCGACATATACCATTTTATATGTGCACCTAACCCAAACTTTGTATTATCAGTGTCAGGGACGTACTGCCCGCTTCAGAAGGCGTGCGCCTATGCGCATGCGCGAGTCACGGACTTTGCGCACGAATGTGCGCGCATTAAACACGATTTGGCGCCCTATGGCCTATGAAGGACACTCCAGGGGTACTGTTCCTTGCGGTTTGATCTGTTTCCGTTCCCTGTGTTCCTGATTCTGTGCCTGTATTTTGTTCCTATGTTTGAACCGGCTTCCTGACCTCGCTCCTGTCTCCAGTCCTGACCCTGGCTTGTTTGACCCTGCTCAGTTACCTGTCTGATCGCCTGTTCCAAAGACCCAGTCTGGACTCTGACTACTCTTCGCCTGCCGTTTATGCTATTTACCTTGATGTGTATGAACTGGCTTGCCTGACTCCCCTCCTGCACCTGCTGACCTGCATCCGCGGCTTTGCACACTTGCACCTGCTGACCTGCATCTGCTGCCCTGCATACCTGCACCTATTGACCTGCATCCGCTGCTCTGCATAACAGCACCTGCTAACCTGCTCTGTATACCTGCTCCCGTTGACCTGCATGCGCTGCTCCGAGCCAGGGGTTGTACGGGGGGTCTCCTTCTGCACGTCAGACTCACACCTGAGGTACGTGACAGTATCAAACCGCCATGCCTGAGCCTACCACTGCAGACCCTGCACTGGAATGCTGGCACCTCCTGAGCCTAGGGTCCCCGTTCCTGAGAAATTCTGGGTGTTTCGTAAACGCATGTAAACTGTGTTTTCTTACTACCTCTGAATTTTTCATTAGAGGTCACCAAAGTAGGGTTAGTTATTGCTCTAATGCAGGGAGAACCTCAGGCATGGGCCCACCATCTGCTGGAAGTCCGCCATGAGACTGTGGACTCTCTGCTATCCTTCCTTGATGCCATGGCTTGACTTTATGACAGCCCTCAATGGACTTCCACCGCCGAGGCTGCACTCCAGCAAGGCCGCAGAGTGGTCCAGGACTATGTGACTGATTTCAGACGCTGGAGCGCGGATACCCAGTGGAATGATGCAGTCCTATGGCACCAGTTTCGTCTCAGTCTCTCTGAAGGAGTGAAAGATGAGTTAGCCTGGGTCGGTGTCCCTGATGCCCTATAGACTTTAATCACCCTGTCTATTCAGATAGACTGACTACTCTGGGAGTGCAGAGCAGAGAGGACTACTCAGTAGCTACCCCGGGTATCTCCTGCCATTGCCAGTCCAGTTCCAGTTAATTCCTTACCTGTTAACCAGACTTTTGTTACCACCAAGCCGAGACAGCTTGGACTGATGAGACCTTCCCTGTCACCCGAAGAACGACTCCGCCGGCGACAGCATAATCTTTGTTTGTATTGTGGAGACGCCGGCCTTTACATTTCCTCTTGTCCTGCTAAGCTGCGCAAGGTCCTAGCTACCTCTTCTCCACATTGTTCACCTCCTTCTGCCAATGCCACACACCTGGCCCTACCTAGCTCGTTCCAACTGCCAATAAGAATAATACCAGTTACCGCGATAATTGGCTCGGGGGCATGTAATTGTTTAATTGACATGAACTGCAGCACAACAACATATCCCACTCTAGCCAAAGACTAAGGGACTTTCCAGTTTCTTGGCAAATGGGTTTCGTATCAAGTCCAGAGTAGTGACTCAAGAAACCCCTCCTTTGCTTGTAACCACCTCTACAGATCATAAGGAACTATTAAGCTTAAATGCCATTGCATCCCCTCTGTTTCCATTCATCTTGGGCCTTCCCTGGCTTCAGGCCCACAATCCACAGATCAATTGGGGGTCCGGGATTATTAAGTTCCAGTCGCCAGCATCACTGCATGCCTCCGTGTCCCAGCACCTCTGGTCCCCTGTTATGTCTGGAACCAGACTCAGAGGTACGTGCATCTGTTGCCAAACAATACCATTAATTCTTAGGCGGCGTACACACGAGGGGATATGTCCGCTGAAAACGGTCCGATGGACCGTTTCAGCAGACATCTCCGCTCGTGTGTATGGGCTAGCGGACAGATTTGTCCACCCGACAGATTTCAAAGCAAGCTTTGAAATCTATCCGGTGGGAATCTGTCCGCCCGACATGTCTGCTGGTTAGTACACTTACCAGCAGACATGTCGGCCCCCACCGCCGCCGCGCCGCTGCCGAATGGATTCGGCGCATGCGCGGAAGTGTTTTACTTCCTGGTGCGGTGACGCGGCGGCGTCAACGTCACCGCCGCGTCACCGCCACGTCACCGCACCAGGAAGTAAAACACTTCCGCGCATGCGCCGAATCCATTCGGCAGCGGCGCGGCGGCGGTGGGGGCCGACATGTCTGCTGGTAAGTGTACTAACCAGCAGACATGTCGGGCGGACAGATTCCCACCGGATAGATTTCAAAGCTTGCTTTGAAATCTGTCGGGTGGACAAATCTGTCCGCTAGCCCATACACACGAGCGGAGATGTCTGCGGGGAATTTGATCCGATGGTGTGTACACGCCATCGGATCAAACTCCCGATCGGACATATCCGATGGAAATGGTCCGCGGACCGTTTTCATCGGATATGTCCGATCGTGTGTACGCCGCCTTAGACGTTTTCAGCAAACAGGGGAGCTGAGACCCTTCAGCCTCATCGTTCATACGATTGCCCAATCAAGCTTCTCCCTGGGGCTGAAATTCCTTTGGGACGGATCTTCCCCTTATCTGAACGGGAGCTAGAGGTACTGAAAGAGTATGTTGACGAAAACCTCAAGAGGCGGTTCATCCGTCCTTCCACTTCTCCAGCAGGGGCAGGAATCTTTTTTGTGGAAAAAAGGACCTTTCTCTTCGGGAATTAAAAAAAATTACGGTCAAGAACCGGTACCCTCTTCCCCTGGTACCTGAACTTTTTTAAACCTCAGGACTACTTCTGTGTTTACCAAACTAGACCTGCGGGGGGGCGTACAACCTGGTCTGCATCCGCACAGGGGATGAATGGAAAACTGCTTTTTATACCAGGTTCGGCCATTACGAATATTTAGTAATGCCCTTGCTACTTTTCAACATTTAGTCAACGACATTTTTAGAGACTGCTTGGACATTTACGTAATTGTTTATCTAGACAATATTTAGATTTTTTCCACATCACTTGAGCAGCACCGGGAACATGTCAATAACTTGCTCTGTCGACTCCGTCAACATGGACTGTACACAAAACCAGAAAAGTGCGAGCGACAGAGTATTCAGTTCCTCGGCCTAGTAATTTCAACAGAGGGGTTCAAGATGGATCCACAAAGGGTTTCAGCTAATCTGGATTGGCCTGCACCTTCAGACAAGAAGGGGGTGCATTTTTTAAACCGCAGTTTTCCTGTCGGGAAAACTGCTAAGGAGCATACACACGAAAACAACTGAAAACAACTAGTATTCAGCTCATTATGAAATACTTACCTCAGAACGAAGTCCCAGTATCGGAGCCCGGTCCACGCCGAGAGGCTGACATCTTGCCCTCAGCGTGTCTTCCGGGTTTGCGGCTTCGGCGATGTGAGTGCGCGACAAGGTCAGCGGCTGCATGCATAGGGAATATCTCCTAAACGTTCCGGTTTTAGGAGATATTAATTGTACCTACAGGTAACCCTTATTATAGGCTTACCTGTAGTAAAATTTGGGTATACAGCCGCTTTAAGGTGAAAAAACACCTGGCAATGATGGCCCCCCCCAGCCCCACCGTTTTACTTACCCAAGCCGGTCCACCTGCCGTGCGTGTCCCCCGACGTCCTCTTCTAAATGGAGTCTGGCCCTTGATTGGCTAGATTGATAGCAGCTGTCAATCACATACAATGATGTGGCAATCCGAGGGGCGGGTCGAGTGATACAGTCGGCAGCTATAGCCGTTGGCTGTATCACAAGAACGCGCCTGCAAGCTAACCCCTTTGGGAGAGAGCTTACCACGATGGGGGGTTAGCTATTGCGGGATGAGCCGAGACAGCCGCTGAGGGACCCCAGAAGAAGAGGATCTAGGCCACTCTGTGAAAAACTAACTGTACAGTGGAGGTAAGTAAAACATGTTTGTTATTTAAAAAAAAAACTAAGCCTAAGGCCTCGTACACATGATAGGATAGCCAGAGGACAACGGTCTGATGGACCGCTTTTATCGGTCAAAACCGATCGTGTGTGGGCCCCATAGGTTATTTAACCTTAAGTTAAAAAAAAGCCAACTTGCTTTAAAATTAACCTATGACTCCTAACCGATAGGTCAAAACCGATCATTAGTAGGCACGACCATTGGTTAAAAATCCACGCATGCTCAGAATCAAGTCGACGCATGCTTGGAAGCATTGAACTTCATTTTTTTCAGCACGTCGTTGTGTTTTACGTGACCGCGTTCTGATACGATCGTTTTTTTTAACTGATGGTGTGTAGGCACATCAGACCATCAGTCAGCTTCATCGGTTAACCTATGACAACGGTCCTTCAGACCGTTCTCATCGGATGGACTGATCGTGTGTACAAGGCTTTACAAGCCCTTTAATCATGTTTTTGTTTCTTAGAGGCCACGAATCCTTTAATATATTAGTGTCATTGATGGAGCTTAACCTGTATTCCTCTGAATCTAGCAGTCATGTTAAGAATACGTTAGGAAATAGCAGATGAAAATGCATTATATTACATTTCTTATTATATTTAAGGCTAAACAATTATTTTTTGCCTTAGATTATCTGTCTTAACTCATCTACCACATGGTGATCTGAGAGCTACGTGTTGCTATTATTACTTTAGCATCCGTCTATTCGATTACTCAAAACTATTTATTTGTATTTAATTTTTTGGTGCGGTTCCCAGCTGTCTATCATTGGACCATGTGACAATACCAAGATTTGCCATCTGGTGACAGCTGTGAACTGTGGCTTATGATAAGACGGCACAGCTAGGATCTGGAAAACATTATGGATACTACTTTCCCAAAGGTTTTACAACTTTCCTGCTCTGTCAAAAAGAAAGGTTTGGTTGAAGTTGGCTTTTCCTGGCTTCCTGTGTGTGTGTGTGTGTGTGTGTTCGGAGCATAAATATAATATTCGCTAGCATCATTTACCCTGTACATCATTAATTGAACAGGCAAATTTGACATTCCCACTGGAATGCCCCTTTTGTCTGTAATAAGCTCATCTCTGTTCATGCCTTTAACCCACTTGCTGTTACTGATATCTGGTTTCAGGGCTCTGATTATTCTCCAGCTGTTCCATCCTCTGCTGGAGCAGATTCAATATTCGACAGGGAGCTGGAGCTGAAATGCTTCTGTTCCCACAAAGGACCGCTCAGGTTCTTCCTACACTTCCCTCTATATCTCTGCTATTTTGAAGCACAATGTACTTTTTTTCTACGGTTCTTCTGAGGATTGCTGTAATTTATCGGTTTCCTGGAATCCCTTGGTGAATTCTCTGTCTGGCTGCCGTACTTTCTCTTTCGTTCATGGACGGACACAGCTCCTCAATACCTTCCGATTGGGTCGAGAAGCTAGGAGATCCACGTCTGGCGTGCCCCATCTCAGGCAAAGGAGTCGAAACACATCCGGGTGTAGTGACCATTTGCCTTGGTCCAGCATCTGGAGACTTAGGTAGTCCGCTTGCCAGTTTTTTACGCCCGGAATGTATACAGCCAATAGAGCCCGCACGCTCTGCCCACCGCAGGATGTGTGCGACCTCCACCGATGCTGCCAAGCTTCTTGTTCCTCCTTGATGGTTGACATATGCCGCCGCCGTGGCGTTGTCCGACTGGATCCTGACTGGACGTCCCTGTAGCCTCTGTGACCATGTGGAGAGGCACAGCCTGATCGCCCGTAGTTCCAGCACATTGATAGGCAGGCGGGATTCTTCCTGCGTCCAGTGACCCTGTGTCGATACTGGGTGGTACTGTTCAGCTTTGCTGTTGTTACATGTTTTAACTGTTTAACATGTCTGCCTAGTCCTCTTCTGATAGACGGCATATAAACCCTAAGGTCAAGAATAGAGGAGCTGTGTCCGTCCATGAACTTCAGAGAAAATGATTTTACGGTGAGTACAAAAATCCTATTTTTTCCCCTCTGAAATAGCCACTATTATTCTTGGTGACTTTAATATCCCTGTTAATGTTAACGCACTCCAGCCATCTTTCAATTTCTCAACCTAACCTTTTAACCTAATACTGTGAATACACACTCCTACTAACCCTGATGGCAACACCCTTGACCTTATATTCCTCCATCTCTGCACTTCTTGCAACCTCTCCCTTTTTCTTTCTGTGTTTACAACCCTATCAGCTTTTGCACTCACTCTTTCTTCAACTCTCCTATCCCTCCAGACAGAAAACATTTACATGTAGATAACTTTACCACTTTAGGATACACATACACTAGCCTACCATGGCCGCTGCTGCAGGAAGTTTGGAAGATGCCAGTGTACATGAAGCCTCAAAACTGCCTGTTCCTTTTTATGCTACTGACTAACTTAACCATGTCCCACCCTAAACTCACCACTTCTGTCAAGAACAGCTGGCTGCCATCCTCCCAGGAAACACTTGCTCACTTCACTACATACAGAATTAGGCCCCAACTGCTATAAACAGAAGTCTCAAAAGATATAGCCGTGCTTTTATGCGAGTGTGCCGTAAAACTAAATCACTACAGGTGGTGTGGTCGTGATGTGAGACAAGCCGGATGTGCATCAGTTGAGCTCCGTTCCGATTCTATATTTATTTCATCCTATACAGCGCTGTTTCTCCAGATTTACCCTGACCCTCTTATATTTATATCAAACACACTGTCCAGATTGACGCTACAGATCTACTTGAACTATAACGGCCGGTTAAGGCATTTTCAGGAGAAATCTATTAACACGAAGAATCAGCTGCGCCACAACAATCTACAGGTGTTGGGCATTCCAGAAAGGGTAGAGGGATCTGAACCTGCAGAATTTGCTGAATCCTAATCCATAAGCTATTGGGCTTATGTTATCTTCCACCTACATTTGTGGTGGAGCATGCACATTAGTACCTTCTACACCTAGCTTTCCCAGATGCCCTACTGCTGCCTTTTTTCATTAAATGTCTCAACTATAATGACCGTGACATGCTTCTATCGGCTGCTAGGAATTCACAGGAGCTTGTCTAAAAAAATGCTAAGATCTCCCTATGTCCAGGTTATTCTAAAGAAAAATTAACGATGCAGACGCTGCTTCACTGAAATCTGCAAACGTCTTTGTGGCAAAGGACTTAAATATAGATGTAGTACCCTAGTTGGCAGTGAGTCCAGGATTCAGGCTCTGTTCATATTTTTGACACTCTGGCTGCAGCCGTGAGCTGACAGGACACCCATTGAGCTTCCTTCTTTTGCCTTTAAGCAATGGCTCAAGCTGGTTATGACCTGATCTTCTCCACAGCAAGTTTTTCAACTTCCTTATATCTTTACGATCTCAGGGGAGTCAGGTCTGTATCAAGACTGCATCCTGTCTTGTAACATCACTTACTGGACCCCCATTAGTATTCCGCTATGGATATCCTGCCTTACTCTTATAACTGGCGACTTCCTGGCTGGAATATGGATGTTCTCTAGGCTGTTGCACTCAGTATTTATTTTATTTTTCTGTTTGGGGGATTTTCTCTTTTTTTTTGTTCCCCCCACACCCTTTTTCTGCCCTCTCTACAGTGACTGCTTTTGGCCATGTGTGCCTGGGACAGAGTAGCACTCTACTCAGGCATTTCCCTGCAGCAGACTGATTTTCTAGTTCCATTGTTTTGGATCTGTGCTCCATAGTTTTCATTTTGGGACAAGGCTCTTTAACAGTATTCTTGTTTTTTCCAGGGGTGTTTATGTTTATTTTTTTAAATAAAATAGTTATTTGGCTGTCACACATTTTACTGCCTCTCAGGCTCTCCCTTACCTTGAATAACTTTATTACCCCTTTTCAGCCCCGTCTTACCACTTCAAATGGCTAGTAAACGATTTGAGTGCCTTAAAGTGGATGTAAACCTGATTAATGAAATTTTACCTAGGTACATATATCTGTATCCTTTACTTATCTCCGAGCAGGGAGATAAAACCAGCCTGAGATTTGTGTCAGGTGGGTGCTATAAATAGATTAGCATTAGTAGAGTGCTTGTCTTGTCACAGCACAGCTCTGAAAGTATCTTCCTTGATCTACCTATGTGGAGTGGAGTTGTGTGCCTTTCCTCCAATCAGCTGTCACACAGTGTAAGCCCAGACACCACTCCTACTGCAAAATGAGGAAGTAAAAATTCCAACACAATGTAAAAATTCAAAAGAATATACAGGTAGCAAGCTGAAGACAGCAGATATGCAGGTAAAACTTATTTAGGGAGATTTGTTTCATCCCTGTGAGACTGTTCACTTCACTAGGTATAGGAGAGGGTTTACATCCACTTTAAAGTCCTGTCATAGAACGTCAGAGGCCTTAACCACTTGACCACTGGGCACTTAAACCCTCTTAATAACCAGACCAATTTTCAGCTTTCGGGGCTCTCACATTTTGAATGACAATAACTCAGTCATACAACACTGTACCCAAATGAAATTTTTGTCCTTTTTTTTCCCACAAATGGAGCTTTCTTTTGGTGGTATTTAATCACCGTTGGGTTTTTAATTTTTTGCGCTATAAAAGAAAAAAGACTGAAAATTCTGTTAAAACATTTTTTTTCTTTGTTTCTGTTATAAAATTTAGCAAATTTGTAATTTTTCTTCATAAATTTTGGCCAAAATTTATACTGCTACATGTCTTTGGTAAAAATAAGTACAAATTTATGTATATTATTTGGTCTTTGTGAAAGTTATAGCGTCCACAAGCTATGGTGCCAATATCTGAAAATTGATCACACCTGAAGTACTGACGGCCTATCTCATTTCTTGAGACCCTAACATGCCAGAAAATACAAATAAACCCCCAAATGACCCCTTTTTGGAAAGAAGACATTCCAAGGTATTTAGAAAGAGGCATTGTGAGTTTTTTGAAGTTGTCATTTTTTCCCACAATTCTTTACAAAATCAAGATTTTTTTTATTTTTATTTATTTTTCACAAAATGTTCATATTAGCAGGTTATTTCTCACACACAGCATATGCATACCACAAATTACACCCCAAAACACATTTTGCTATTCCTCCCGAGTATGACCATACCACATGTGTGGGACTTTTACACAGCGTGGCCACATACAGAGGCCCAACCAACATGCAGGGAGCACCATCAGGCATCTGGAACACCCAGACCAATTCTGACATTCCTCTCCTACATGTAAAAATCATTATTTATTTTCTAGAAAATTACATAGAACCCCAAAACATTATATATGCGTTTTTGGCAAAGACCCTAGAGAATACAATGGCGATCGTTGCAATTTTTATCGCGCATGGTATTTTCACAGCAATTTTTCAAACACGTTTTTTTTTTTAAATAAAACTGTTTTGTGCTTTAAAAAAAAAACATTAAAGTTAGCCCAATGTTTTTGCATAATATGAAAGATGAAGTAACGCCGAGTAAATAGATATCCAACATGTGACCCTTCAAAATTGCACACGCTTGTGGTATGGCGCAAAACTTCACTACTTAAAAATCCCCATAGGTGACGCTTTAAATATTTTTACTGGTTTCATCTTTTTAGTTGGAGAAGAGGTCTAGAGCCAAAATTATTGCTCTTGCTCTTAGGTTCGCAGCGATACCTCACATGTGTGGTTTGAACACCGTTTTCATATGTGGGCGGGACTTATGTGTGCGTTCGCTTCTGTATACAAGCACATGGGAACAGGGGCACTTTACATTTTTATATTTGTTTTTATTGTTCATTTTACCTTATTTATTTGTTTGACACTTTTTTCCTCAAAAATAAATGTTTTGATCACTTTTATTCCTATTACAAGGAATGTAAACATCCCTTGTAATAGGAATATAGCATGACAGGTCCTCTTTACAGTGAGATATGGGGTCAATAAGACCCCACATCTCATCTCTAGGCTGGGAAGCCTGAAAAAAGAAACGATCCTGTCTTCGATCGTAGTGGTGAGTTGGAAGAAGCACCGGCGGGCGAAGGGAGGGGGGGGGGCGTCCCATTTCGCCTCCCGTAAGAACGATCAAGAGGCGGAACAGCCGCCATGATCATTCTTATGGTGTAGGGAATCGCCAACTGAAAAAGATGATATCTGAATGATGCCTGTAGCTGCAGGCATCATTCAGATATCCCTGCACACATATACATACATATGTTTGTGTGTGTAATGTTACCCAAAATCTTTTCCCCATCCCTTTATGTGGAGGGGGGGGGGGGCACAGAGGGATTGTGTCAGGGGACGAGTACTCCTTCTGCTCCCCATAATTCCCAGATAAATCGGGGACTGTTTAAATTCTAGCCATTTTTTCCATGTACCCTGAAGTCTTGTTTCAGTGTCCCTTTGGAAACATTAATTCTTATATTATCCTCGTTCTATCTATTTCTCTAAACCAATCCTTTATCATTGGTCTTTCCTTTGATTTCCAATGTTTCGGGATTAGTGCTTTCGCTGCATTCAGCAGACATGGAGTAAGTGCTGCTCTATACTTCTTCCTAGAGTCCCCGATCGCATGGAACAGGCATTTCCAGGGGTCTAATTCTATTTCCGTCCCGTCAATCTTTTTAAAGCGGTGGTTCACCCTAAAATTACTCTGTCCCATCCCATCCAGCATACTGGCGTCAGCGCAAGTATGCTGTTTTTTTTAATTGATCAACTTACTGTTTAATGAATAATTTTCTTTTTTGTCCACCGCGGGTGAATGGCGCAGCTATGCGCGTCACGCCTTCCGAAAATAGCCGATTTAGGACTCGGCTATTCCCGGCGCAATATGGCGCCTGCGCACAGACCTAGGAGCTGACTGCGCAGACGCCGTATATAGCCGAGTCCTATTTCGGCTTTTTTCGGAGGTCGTGACGCGCCATAGCCATAGGACTCGGATATATACAGCGCCTGCGCAGTCAGCTCCTAGGTCTGTGTGCAGGCGCCGTATAGCGCCGGGAATAGCCAAGTCCTAAATCGGCTATTTTCGGAAGGCGTGACGCGCATAGCTGCGCCATTTACCTGTGGTGGACAAAAAAAAAAAATTATTCATTAAACAGTAAGTTGAGCAATTAAAAAAAAAAAACAGCATACTGGCGCTGACGCCAGTATGCTGGATGGGATTGGACAGAGTAGTTTTGGGTGAACCACCGCTTTAATTAAATCCAATACTTCCACCCAGTATAGCTGGATCGAACTACACTGCCACCATATATGAGCATGGGTTCCTTCCTTCCCACATTCCCTCCAACATAAAGGTTCATTTTATGCATTTTGGATGGAACGTAGTAGTTTATAATTTATTTATTTTATCCTTTTGTCCCTTGAGGTGGATTGGACATAGTCCATAACCTTTCTTTTCAGCTTCAGTTCTATTTCCAACCTCCCCAAGGGACACATTGACCCATTGTCCATAGAAGTTATCAGCATCCTGTATATTCTAGAGATCCCCTGTCTGTTAACCCCCCCTTGGTCAACTAATCTTTCCCATGGATTTAACCTACTAGCCGAGCGAAGGGGTTTTGGAAGGGATTCTATGAAGTGCTGGAGCTGTCTATATCTCCAGCCTTCCCATGGTGTTGTACCCTATTTTTCTCATAACTCCACTAATGAACAAAAGGCTTTTGCTTTTAGGACGTCTCTTAATCTCAATCGATCCGAGTGGGTCCATTTTAAATATAATTTATCTTTCCCTGGGGGGAAATAGTTATTGTATTGTATTGTATTGTCCTGTCGTACCCTTGAATATGTCAGGTCACCTGAGGCCAGGTAACAAGTGCACCCCGTTGGGGTCTGGGATGCACTACAGGGTAGTGAACCCTTAGCCAACTGCTGCGATCAGAGAGGAATCGTGAACCCAAGATCCCCCAGGGCGCGGAATCTAAGACACAGCTTTGTGTTCACCAGAGCCTCTAGTGGTGAGGATAGGCTTCACCGCAACTGGATCCAGGTCGCGACCCCTGGAATCACCTAGGTCACGCTCCACAAGGAGAGGGGGGAAGCAGCAAGCAGGGATTCCACCCGCAAAACAGAACACCATGTGAATGAAGCCTTATGCCTGGTACACACTACACATTTTTTCTGTGTTGAATGAAAAAGAACTGACAGCTAATATTCCGGTCGGAGCCTCTGTACTAACCATCCAAAGTTAGTACAGCGATCTCCCCCGCTGAGCTGTTGGCTGAGAACTGATCGGGAGTCGGTCGGCTGCTGGTATTTTAGTATGCTCGTTTGAGGACATTTCTGACATTCGCCCGTGTGTGCGGTGCTTTACCCTGTCTGCTTTTAGGCAATCCCCAGAAACATAACTGTCCATTGAAGAGTTATCCCACCTCCAACCTAACAACTGAACTCTTATGCCGCGTACACACGATCACTTTTTGTGATGAAAAAAAACGTCATTTTATCTCACGAAAACAAAACGACGTTTTTCAAACTTCATTTTCCAAAACGACATTGCATACACACCATCGTTTTTCAGCAAAGCTCTAGCAAAAAACGACGTTTTGAAAAAAGACACAAAAAATTCAAGCATGTTCGAATTTTTTTTTGGTCGTTTTTTTGAAGACATAAAACGACGTTTTGCCCACACACAGTGATTTTAAATGACGTTTTTGAAAACTTTGTTTTTTTTCATCACAAAAAGTGATCGTGTGTACGCGGCATTACTTTATCCTCCTTATTTGATTGCAAGCTGTCACAAGCAGGGCCCTCCTAATCCATTTGTTTTGAATAAAATTGTAAAGCCTTGTACACACGATCAGTCCATCCGATGAGAACGGTCTGAAGGATCGTTGTCATAGGTTAACCGATGGTCTGATGTTCCTACACACCATCAGTTAAAAAACAGATCGTATCAGAACGCGGTGCTGTAAAACACAACGACATGCTGAAAAAATTGAAGTTCAATGCTTCCAAGCATGCGTCGACTTGATTCTGAGCATGCGTGGATTTTTAACCGATGGTCGTGCCTACTAACGATCGGTTTTGACCTATGGGTTAGGAATCCATAGGTTAATTTTAAAGCAAGTTGGCTTTTTTTTAACCTAAGGTTAAATAACCTATGGGGCCCACACACGATCGGTTTTGACCGATGAAAACGGTCCATCAGACCGTTGTCCTCTGGCTAACCTATCATGTGTACGAGGCCTAACTTTACTGATTCCCTCCATTTTGTAAATCGCTGCACAAACTGTTAGTACTATTTAATCCCAGAATCTTAATGAGCACATTTTTATGAGTTTATGAAAACATTTGGTGTTTTAAATATTTGACAGACATTTTTAAAGCTTTATTGTCAGCACCCCTTGTAAGTTCTAAGCCAGGGGTCTCCAAACTTTCTAAACAAGGGGCCACTTTACTGTCAGTTATACCTTAGGGGGGCTGGACTGTGGCCAGTGTGAGTAGAACATTTACGGCATCAGTGGGAGTAATAGTTCCCAATGTTTAGTATTATATAGGAAAATTTCCCCAGGGGGCTTTGCAATAGGGATATAATAGATGAACAATTGATTAAAAATAGATAAGTAGTTCTTTATTAATGTAATGACGATGTCATATTAAAAACAGAAAATGCTGGCTATATCTTACAACATGATATTCAATAGTGCAGGGTAAAACCACAAACATTTGCAGCGTTACATTCAGAATGCTATAACTATAAAATATCCCCGGCGTGTTTCGACCGACATGGTCTTCTTCAGGGGGAAGGTTTGCTGTAAAGATATACATGGGACAATTGTACAACTAAAGACATATCAAATTATACATCAAGTTGATTTATAAAACACTAATAATTACCACTACAGAGGGAGATGAATGATCTCATAGCCAGAAAAATAAACCAGGTAATGGATCTGGAGAATTCTGTAGTGATTCCCAAACTTTCCAAAGAAAAAGGGAGCCCAGCAAAATAAAGGGCTTGAAGGGAGCCACACACTATAAGCACCAGGAGGAAAGGAGAGGCACCTGCAGTGAAATCCCAAATAAATAAAAATGTATATATACAGTGCCTTGCGAAAGTATTCGGCCCCCTTGAACTTTGCGACCTTTTGCCACATTTCAGGCTTCAAACATATAGATATAAAACTGTAATTTTTTTGTGAAGAATCAACAACAAGTGGGACACAATCATGAAGTGGAACGAAATTTATTGGATATTTCTAACTTTTTTAACAAATAAAAAATTGGGGGCCAGATTCACGTACATTGGCGCATATTTTGACCGGCGTAGCGCACCTCCTTTACGTTAGACCGGCGCAATCACCGTATCCTCGTAGTATTTGCGCAGAAATTTGCGCCGATGCAACGTATTTCCCGAGGCGTAAGGCGGAGTAATTCAAATTGGGAAGGACGTGGGCGTGTTACATTGAAATGAGCCGTGACCCCATGCAAATGAAGGGCCGGCCGGATCGCGCATGCGCAAATGAAGCAGACCATGGTCAGCACCTCTGTGAGGCATGCTCAAAACTCAGGAACGGCGCAATCAGTGAAATTGGAAGTGGACCTGGGCAACTTAGTGAGCTACGCAGAGTGCTTAAATAAACAGACACAAACGCCCTTCCTTTGCAAAAGTACATCCCTTTGTATCCCTTCCTATACAGCAAGGTGCTTTTGTTCTGTTGTTTATTAGCGTTTGTTTGTTTGTGACGTGTCTTTGAGATATTTGGTGACTGTTTTGCAGAGTGATTTTTGTCTTTTCTGTGTTTTCTTTGTTGTGTTTTTTTTTTTAATTATATTTTTGCTGGGCTTTTTTTTTTTGCTGGTAATTTTTTTTTTGGTTTTGTTTGTGAATGATTTTGGAATGTGGGGGTGACATTCCTGCCGGAAAAGGGGTGTCACCCTCATTTGTGGTGGAGAAGTGATCCCCAGGTCCGTGTGAATGGTGTATGAATGTACAGTGACATAATTGGAGCCGTGTCGTTGCTGCTCACAAGTCCTGCATGGTGGGCTTGTGCTAATCCAATTTGATGTGGTGTGCGTGTGTGCTAGGGACCACAGTGGTGAGCATGCATGCATTCTCATTGTGCCATGATTAATGTGTGTGTTTAATGTGCAAAGATGCCTAATGTGAGCTGTCTCCTGGCTGCTCTTCCCTCAGAAGACGGGGTAGCCTCGGTTAGGGGGGGATTGTCTGGTTCAGGGGTCAGGTCATCACTTATGTCAATCTCCAGGCCCTTTCTCACTGTAAAGTTGTGCAGCATGCAACATGCACCGATGATCTGGCATACAAAGTTTGGGGAATACAACAGGGTACCATGGGGGGTTCCGGATAGGAGTCATGAGATGGGGTCCCAGTGCATATGCAGAGTCACCCTGAAGGGATAAGACAGGAGGATGTTAGTAGTGCATGTGCCCCTTGTGATTTCAGCATCATGGGGGGGACAGTCATGCCTGCCACCCATGTCACTCACCAACCAGCCAGCTGCCCCCATACATGTTCTGTTCGAAATCTGTGGGGATGGGGCTAGGATTGTATATGTAGCTGTCATGGGTGGTGTCATGTGTTGGGCTGGTGATGTCCTCCAGCAGGGTTGTGGTTAATTCCAGGATGGCATGAGGGGTGAATCTGAAGATGCGAGACCCCTCAGAATCACTCATGCCAAAGATGTCTATGCGTGTGTGATATATCAAGTGAAGAGTGAGGGGCTTGTATCAGATAAGAATATTGTATTAGATTAGATTATTATATCCATCAAGGTTTTAAAGGGCTATTGAAAGATAGTGAGACCGTGTTTGTAATTTGTATGTATGTTATGTATTGATGTATATATGTATGTATATATTTTTTTTAAATGTTTATAAAAGCAAATAAAACGTTTTTGGGAAGAAAAAAAATCCTCTCCTGTGCCCTCCCCCGTGCCCTCCTCCATGCCCTCCTCCGTGCCCTCCTGCTTCTTTGCTCCTCTAAAGTCAGTAGTATAGCTATGAGCATGGATGCCCCTGGCATGTTGGCATGCAGTTTGTTGTGCAGCAAGTGTGACTGCTCAGCTCCTCACTAACCGTGTTGCTTTAGCTGACATGTAGACGGATTGTCTAATTTTATTCCACCTTTTATATGGTCTAATTTTAGACAGGACGTGCAGCTGTTGCGCACAGCGCGTAGCCTGCGCTGCACCAACTTACTTTTGTGGATCCCCGTAACTCCCTCATTTGCATATTTCAATAGCAAATCAATGGTGTGTCTAGCGCAGTTTTGCGCGGACGGATACGCCGGTCTATCGAAATTACGCCGGTCGAAAAAAATTAGATTTCATGCGTATATCGTTTTGGGGATGCGGCTCATCGGTACGCATGCGCAGATTTAGACTTACACTGCGCATCTCCTGTAACACCGGTGTAATGGCTCTGTGAATCTGGCCCTGGGTGTGTAAAATTATTCAGCCCCCTTAAGTTAATACTTTGTAGCACCACCTTTTCTTTTGCTGCGATTACAGCTGTAAGTCGCTTGGGGTATGTCTCTATCAGTTTTGCACATCGAGAGACTGAAATTTTTGCCCATTCCTCCTTGCTAAACAGCTCGAGCTCAGTAAGGTTGGATGAAGAGCGTTTGTGAACAGCAGTTTTCATTTTTTTCCACAGATTCTCGATTGGATTCAGGTCTGGACTTTGACTTGGCCATTCTAACACCTGGATATGTTTATTTGTGAACCATTCCATTGTAGATTTTGCTTTATGTTTTGGATCATTGTCTTGTTGGAAGACAAATCTCCGTCCCAGTCTCAGGTCTTTTGCAGACTCCATCAGGTTTTCTTCCAGAATGGTCCTGTATTTGGCTCCATCCATCTTCCCATCAATTTCAACCATCTTCCCTGTCCCTGCTGAAGAAAAGCAGGCCCAAACCATGATGCTGCCACCACCATGTTTGACAGTGGGGATGGTGTGTTCAGGGTGATGAGCTGTGTTGCTTTTACGCCAAACATAAAGTTTTGCATTGTTGCCAAAAAGTTTGATTTTGGTTTCATCTGACCAGAACACCTTCTTCCACATGTTTGGTGTGTCTCCCAGGTGGCTTGTGGCAAACTTTAAACAACACTTTTTATGGATATCTTTAAGGCCTCGTACACACGATCGGACATATCCGATGAAAACGGTCCGCGGACCATTTCCATCGGATATGTCCGATCGGGAGTTTGATCCGATGGCGTGTACACACCATCGGATCAAATTCCCCGCCGCCGGACGGCGCGGTGACGCGGCGGTGACGTTGACGCCGCCACGTCACCGCCACGTCACCGCATCAGGAAGTTAAACACTTCCGCGCATGCACCGAATCCATTTGGCGGCGGCGCGGCGGCGGTGGGGGACGACATGTCTGCTGGTAAGTGTACTAAACAGCAGACATGTCGGGCGGACAGATTCCACCGGATGGATTTCAAAGCATGCTTTGAAATCTGTCGGGTGGAGAAATCTGTCCGCTAGCCCATACACACGAGCGGAGATGTCTGCTGAAACGGTCCATCGGACCGTTTTCAGCGGACATATCCCCTCGTGTGTACGAGGCCTAAGAAATGGCTTTCTTCTTGCCACTCTTCCATAAAGGCCAGATTTGTGCAGTATACGACTGATTGTTGTATCCCACCTCCGCTGTAGATGTCTGCAGTTCATCCAGAGTGATCATGGGCCTCTTGGCTGCATCTCTGATCAGTCTTCTCCTTGTATGAGCTGAAAGTTTAGAGAGACGGCCATGTCTTCGTAGATTTGCAGTGGTCTGATAGTCCTTCCATTTCAATATTATCGCTTGCACAGTGCTCCTTGCGATGTTTAAAGCTTGGGAAATTTTTTGTATGCGAATCCGGCTTTAAACTTCTCCACAACAGTATCTCGGACCTGCCTGGTGTGTTCCTTGTTCTTCATGATGCTCTCTGCGCTTTAAACTGACCTCTGAGACTATCACAGTGCAGGTGCATTTATACGGAGACTTGATTACACACTGGTGGATTCAATTTATCATCATTAGTCATTTAGGTCAACATTGGATCATTCAGAGATCCTCACTGAACTTCTGAAGAGAGTTTGCTGCACTGAAAGTAAAGGGGCTGAATAATTTTGCACGCCCAGTTTTTCAGTTTTTTATTTGTTAACAAAGTTTGAAATATCCAATAAATTTTGTTCCACTTCATGATTGTGTCCCTCTTGTTGTTGATTCTTCACAAAAAAATACAGTTTTATATCTTTATGTTTGAAGCCTGAAATGTGGCAAAAGGTCGCAAAGTTCAAGAGGGCCGAATACTTTCGCAAGTCACTGTATATGATCAGAATGAAAGACAAATCTAAATATTTGAATGAATAAAATAATCAGATCGATAAAGTTGTGGGTGAAATGGTCATAAGTAGGGTATTAACCTAATGTGCTACTAATAAAGTAATTAAATATGTTAAAAATGTAAAAATATAAAAAGTGGGTATAGTGATGTTGCGTGATGCGTGTAGTGTGGTTGTTGTGAGTGTAACAGGTGTAATTGGGGATGAAAGTGCATTGAACCAAAAAAACTCTCTGGTGGAGTAATGTGAATTGGAAAGTGTAGTAGTGAGAGATATGATGGAATATAATGCTGTGAGTATACAATGTGGATATTGAGGTGCTGAAATAAAATAGAGTGAGAGGTTGACTATATATGGTGAAAGTGACCAGCTACCAATAAGCTGGACAGGTGGAAACCATTACTGGCAAATATGCAAGGGAGAAAGTAACAGAATGAAAGTTATATGAAAGTTGTAATATGAGTAGAATCAAATCTACCACATGAATAATGTAATATCTAGCCTTGAAGGTGACTGCCATAACAGTGTGATTGGTATATTATTTGTATACTCACATGGAGCGATATGTGTGTACTGGCTGTCAAAGCCTGGTCTGCATAGGGATCATAAAATGATCTTCTTGCAGCCATATGTCTATTTAAGTAACACACCAATCAAATGGCAAATGGGATGCAGGTGCCAAACCCCCCTCACAGGTGTCAGGTTGGAGCCGCTGTGGAGACGGCCCATGTGTGGCCCCCTCGGCATCCCGGAAAGGCGTGAGCCCCGACAGCTGTCGTCACCTCCGTCGCAAAATGCGTGACGCAGCGGTGGTGTGAGCATGCCGAGAGACCTCACGCATGCGCACCTCGCCGCTAATGTCCAGGAGATAATATAGTGTATCTTGTCTCCCTACTCCAAATCAGGCTTGAACCTGACATGAGATTTAGCCATTTATCCTGAGCGTTTCTCATAAAGAACAAATGGTATACACAGGGGAGGTGAATGAACAATGAACTATCATCACACCACTCGTGGCCATGATCTCGCATGTGTCATAGGGGATGGGGTGTTTAACCACCCAAAAACAATTTGAGCAAGGGAAAGACACATATAGGAGCGATTCAAGTGCTGCACACCCCAAAAATGGACAATATAGGAAAATTTCCACAGGGGGCTTTGTAACAGCGATATAATAGATGAACAATTGATTAAAAATAGATAAGTAGTTGTGTCCCATCATTGTATCAGTGGGAGGAATAGTGTCCCATCATTGTATCAGTGGGAGGAATAGTGTCCCATCATTGGAGTGAGTGGGAGAAATGGTGCCCCATCATTGGTTTTAGTGGGAGGCATAGTGCCCCATTGTTGATGTCATTGGAAAATATATTGCCAAAAAGGCCAGCAGTTTGGAGACCACTGTTCTAAACTATACAATATAAAAAAGGTGTAATTTTATGTTCTTTTTGTTTGTTGGGTATCTGAAAATGTATTACTGACCTGTGTTGGTGCTTAAAGAAGGAAATTCCCAGTACAAAGCTCCACAACAGCAGCAGGCTCTAGAGCACTGGACGCGATCCTGTAGATGTCTTACTGAGTTCTATGTCATTTTGTTCTTTATTACAGGAGAATCGGTTTACATCGCAGCTGCATCCAAATGACTCTCATTCCACTTATTCCTGAAAGGCACTGACTCTGAAAATCTGATGCAAGTTTTCTGTTTTGCAGTTTTCTGTATTAATTAATTATCAGTAATAGTAATAAGTAAGAACGTTTCCTCTTGTTTGTATGGGGACCTCAGTGCTGAGAAGATCAGCGGATAAAAACTGAAATGATTGTTTATTTTGTGTTGCAAGGTGTTGATGGCAGAATTGCATATATGTCCATGTAGGTTTATAAACTGCATAATAGGATCATCATTAAAGCCCTTAAACCCAAAAGCAAAAATGTATAATAGTGCAGCTTACTGATTTATTTTTAGATGTGGTGACTGCATTAGCTTTTTTACAAGGCTTTGTTTTTTTTCTTTATTCTCATCTGGTCTTTTGACCAGTAAGTCTTTTATTCTTCATCTTCCTTTAATAGACCAGAAGCATCAGAGGGTTGAGACAAACCTTTTTAGCTGCTTACAAGTGTTAGCTGGAGTTTAGCTTTGATTTTATAGTTAAGTCCATCTAAATCTCCTGGTGCATCTAACACTACCCTCTCCTCAGATTCAAAATGCTGCTGTCCAAAGGTGTCGCCATTGCTCCTGTATTCAGAGAGGAGACAATCTAAGACAGTAAAGGGTTGATTTACTAAAGGCAAATCCACTCTGCTCTACAAGTGCACTGCAAGTGTACTTGTAAGTGCAGTCGTTGTAGATCGCTGTAGATCTGGGGGAATCTCTGAAATGAGAGGAAGCTCTGCTGATTATAGCAGCAAATCATGCGCAAGCTGTTTTTTTATTTTCCTTGCATGTCCCCCCCCCCCCAGATCTACAGCGACTGCACTTGAAAGTGCAAAGTGGATTTGCCTTTCGTAAAATATCCCCCTAAGTGTATTACTGGGTGGATCACCAGGTGAAATTAAAGGGGGAAAAAAAGCCTAAAATGGAAAACTAATACAGTTTTCATATTTAAAGGGGTTGTAAAGGTACAGTTTTTTCCCCCTAAATAGCTTCCTTTACCTTAGTGCAGTCCTCCTTCACTTACCTCATCCTTCGCTTTTGCTTTTAAATGTCCTTATTTCTTTTGAGAAATCCTCACTTCCTGTTCTTCTGTCTGTAACTCAACACCGTAATGCAAGGCTTTCTCCATGGTGTGGAAAAATTCTCTTGAGGGGGTGAGCAGGAGGGTCAGGACGCTCTCTACTTTGCAGATAGAGAAAGGAGCTGTGTGTTAGTGGGCGTCCTGACTATCCTGCTTGCCCCCGCCCCCCCTAAGACGCTTTCTCCACACCAGGGAGAAAGCCTTGTATTACTGTATTTAGTTACAGACAGAAGAACAGGAAGTGAGGATTTCTCAGAAGCAATAAGGACATTTAAAGGCAAAATGGAAGGATGAGGTAAGTGAAGGAGGACTGCACTAAGGTAAAGGAAGCTATTTAGGGAAAACATTTTTTACCTTTACAACCCCTTTAAGGATTGGTAAGGTGTTCTATATTACATTTGTGTTTTGGGGTTAACACTGCTTTAAGTGAAATGTTTTTATTTTTTTCTTGTGAAGAAGATAAACTTGTTCAACACTTTTCTCTGTATTCCCATGTTCTCAGAGTATCTAAAGAGAAAACATTTTTATTTTAGTTTTGAATGGAATGGGTAAAATCCCAGATTTTTTATTTTTTTTGCTTGTTTTCTGTCAGTGTTCTGTTTTCCCTTCTCTTCCTCTCCTTGTGACAAAAGTTAAATGTTGATTTTTCCAATGACTGCAGGAAATATTTTCAAGTCAACTAATTCCTCTTAGGAATCTGTTCCTTAGGCCACGTACACGCGTACGAGAACCTCATCGGGCTAAACTCATCGTTCCGCCCGACGAGGTTCTCGGCCGGCCGTCGAGTTCATCGACCAGGCTGTCGAAAAAGGCGTCGAGCCATTAGTCCCGATGGCCCATCGAGGAAATAGAGAACCTGCTCTCTATTTTGGCTCGACGCCTTGCTCAACAGTTTGCTCAGCGAAAACGTACACACGATCGAGCTTCTCGGCAGAATATGGATCCCAGTGAGCTTCTCGCTGGATTCTGCCGAGAAGCTCGGTCGTGTGTACGGACCTTAGATTTTACTTACCTTCTTACAAAAAAAAATAGAAAATTGCCCCTGCAAGGCATTGTCATATTGTGGTAGTATCTTCCTTCTGGGTTTGCGGCCTTAGGCTACATGAGTGGCCAGGGCTCGCAATGATGTCACTTCCACGCATGCGAGCCCTCGGCTACCGCACGGGCTCTGAAGGTCTGGCACGGTATGTCGGACCTTCTGAGCACGTGCGCCGGTGACATGACCGACTGCAGTGTGAATATCTCCTAAACAATGCAAGTTTAGGAGATATTACCTGTACCTACAGGTAAACCTTATTACAGGCTTACCTGTAGGTACAAGAAGAAAAAGTGGGTTTACTACCACTTTAATCTTGCCAGTGGAGACACAGACAGAGGTTCCTTGAAAACAAGTTTTGGCTTTTGATATATTTTACCTCCTGAACAAAATCCATCGCAGCAGAGAGAAACTATTTGCAACTGGTTGATGACCAAGAAGTTTATTAACTTGAATGATTATTTTTTGTTTCCAGAGATCTCTACTAATGCTTTATGAGCTGCAGTGTATAATGCCAGTGTTGGAGTCGTTATTACTGTTTATCTATTTTTATATGAGTTTGTCAGTGTTGTGTTTATATGTTACACTGTAAAGAAACATGTGTCCTGGGTTACTAGTAATTGTTAACATAGATTTAAGGGGACTTTCATGCCATTTCCCTTGCAGATATTGGTCAAAAACTTTTAGACAATAATCTGGTTCTCTGCTTTATAAGTGGTGAACGATTTCAGCCCCCCATATAGAGCTGCTTCCATTTAGAAATGAAAGGACCTCATTCTCCTATCATACAAATGTGAGAGGTGGAAAACCTGCATGTGCATGCTCTTCACTAGTATCATGTGACAGGAAAGGTGCAATATCAATCAGAGCATTCATTGAAGATTATCTTCTTACAAGCTATCCTGAATATTAGAGCTGTCTTTCAAGTGAAAATATACTCATCTCTGACCTCTTAGGCCGCGTACACACGATCAGATCTATCTGCTGGAAAGGGTCCAACGGACCGTTTCAGCAGACAAATTCTATCGTGTGTACGGGTGGACAGACGGGTTTTCCAGCAGACAGATTTTAAAGCATGCTTTAAAATCTGTCTGCTGGGAACCCGTCCGTCCGATATGTCTGCTGGTTAGTACGCTAACCAGCAGACATATCTGCCCGCGCATGCGTCAAATGGATTCGACGAATGCGCGGAAGTGTTTTACTTCCTGGTGCGGTGACGTGGCGGCGTCAACGTCATCGCCACGTCACCGCACTGTCTGCCAGCGGGGATTTTGGTTTGATCGTGTGTACAGCGATCAAACCAAAACAGCCAGCAGACAAATCTGATCAAATCGGTCTGTCAGACCGATTTGAACAGATTCATTTGCTCGTGTGTACGGGGCCTCACAGTTGCTAGTGCTGCCAACTGAACTACAAAACCATCAAATGGCGGGTGTCATAACTGATCACTTGCAGCATCATGGCAACTGCCGATCAGAGACTAAGGTGGCAGCTTCCTTGGCTGTAAAGGAGTTCAGGGTTTATGTCAGCTGTAACTGGTTTGAAAATGGTTGCTGTGAGGCTGTCTGTGTAAGAAGTACTTATCGCAGACATGTTTAAGAGAACCTATCAGGACAGCTGTTGCCTGGTGCGGGTGAAACTCCTATCAAGCACTGTGGCTGCCATTGCCCAACTACTATTGCATCCAGTAATAGTATCAAGCATAGAGCACTCCCATAGCATCATGCACAATAACACACCCTGCCTGAAACTAAAACCACTTCTGGGAATCAACCAATGGGAGCAGCTTCTCCTTTAACATCTCGTCGGTGATAAATCATGGTTCTGAGATGCTGGTCAAAATAGCTAGAAAGCTTTAGCCTACGTTCACATTGGAGCGATTTGTTATGCGATTTGAGAGATCAAATCGCATGACAAGTCGCAGCCTATTGCCGGCAATGGCACTGTTCCAATCGGTGCGACACCGATTTTGCGGCGCGGCACCGATCTGCAAAAGTAGTTCCTGCACTACTTTTGACGATTTTAGGTGCGATTTCTATAGACATCTTGTGTATGAAGCCACACAAATGTCTATCAAGTAGCACCTGAAATCGCGCTGACCTTGCTACTTTGAAATCGCGCTACTTCAAGTAAAGAAGCACGATTTCAAAGTAGCATCAGTGTGAACCAAGGCTTAGGCTGACATTAGACACCACACTTCTTATACTGGACACTTCAATAGCTGAACCTGATTATGGATCATTGGCATCTCTGTAGTTTGGAGTTAAGCCTGTTAGTTTTTACACATAGTAAGTGATTGCCGTAATATACTGCACAATAAGTGCAACCAACAATCACTTGAGTAGCGTATGTTCATTTGTTAAGGTAATGTGTTTTCCATTGAGATCTCTTGCAAATGATGTAAAAGTGGAGATGTATGTTGCCCATGGTAAATGGAAGTATCGGACTGGATACTCAGGGTGATCTCACAATTCATCTGGCCCTTCATTTCTAGTCTGCTAGTTGGATGTGTTGTAAACATGAGAACCGTTTATGGACCAAGAAAGCCATGTCTGAGCATTCATATTGTAGTGTGAGTATACTGTGTCCTCTTTGTTGTATTTTCATGTTTTGCAAAATAAAGTTTCAGTTTCTTCAGAATTTAGTAATTGCCTTGTTGTGTCATTCAATTTTCACTAGTGTGACAGCATATGGGTGAGAGGGTGTTTTATATGACCAGATTATACAGTATATAAATGTATTAGTGTAGTAGGGACATTAGATTGTAACCCCTTTGGTGCCTAGAAAGGCAATGTTGGTAGTGCCCCCCCCCCCCTCCTCTTCACAGCTGTGACAAAACATGGTGCTGGGAACTTTCTGAAGAAAAATAAATAAATAACAGCTTGTGGAAATTTGTATTCACTAATTTACATCACCACAAAACAAAATGAAAAATGAGCATCCACCAAAACTGCAAGTAAATTTGCTTGATCATATAAAGCTGAATAATCCTATTACCACACACATTAACATGTCTTGCAGAAAAGCAGCCCATTTGTTTTGAATAGACTGGGAACACAGCTTTTAACAGACCTACCCTTTTTATTTATTTATGTATGTCCAAAATAGTGCACCACATACAGATGGTCCACATTGGAGTAGTACTGCAGCACACCTTGTATCGCGTGTTACCATTTGCTGTGGTAGCATGGTTAAATGTATGTTTATATTGTTACCAAAAGCAGAGATGCAAATCCTTTTTATTATTGTTTACAATTAGGTTAATATTTATAAAAAAATTAAAAGAAGGGCACAGGAGTGATTAAAATTAGTAAAACAATTGTCCAGTGAAAAAAAAAAAAATCAGCAGAGCAGGTGCTGGGAAAGCATGAAAAACTCTCTGCTCCACCTGTCAGTTCCTTGGCGCAGTGTTTCTGAACTCCAGTCATCAAGGCGCCCCAACAGGTCATGTTTCCAGGCATTCCATTATTTTGCACAGGTGATTTGATCAGTTTCACTGCCTTAGTGATTACTGCATTACTTTCATCTTAACCTGCCTAGCGGTATTCCCGAGTGTGGCTCGGGGTGAGATTTATGTGCTACTATCGGTAACCCAGAGCCACACTCAGGATTCCCTCGCTGGATGCTGGAAAAGGTTACTTACCTTTTCCCTGGGATCCAGTGATGTATTTCCGCAGTGCACGATGGCCTATGGTCCATGCGGACACTGTGTTGAAGGTTGCAGAACTAATCTTTCTAAAGCACCAAACGCCAACGGCTGTAAATCAATCTGGACTTTGGGCTGCTGGTGTTGTGAACCCTGAACGACTGACTTGTCGTCACTTTATGGACCACATTCCACCCACTGAAAAAAAACAGCACCCACAAGGATGTGTGTCGTTTGCTGCTCCAAGCGCGATGACATCGGAAGAAAAATCCCTGAAGAAACATGTTTCTATTGGACTTGTTTTAAAATTTTCCATACCCAAGACGTTTACTGACTAATAATATTGCACCCTTGTTTGACCCCCCTAAAAAAATCTGAGTTTTTGAATATATTTTTTGTTAAAATTTATTGTATAAAAAGTATTGTTATTATTAAATTATTATTTATTATATTATAATTTATGATTTTGTGTTTCAAACTTTATCATAACCGAGACGTCTACTAGACTCTTGTTTGGACAGATTTAGGTGAGCTATTCCTAAGAATTACAGGCCTGCAATCTAAAACGCCAAATTTCCATGCAAAATAATGGTACCGCTTTCAGCACCTAAAATCTGAAAGAATCATACCGCCAGGGAGGTTAAGGGAAATCCAGAAAATATGACCTGTTGGGGCGCCTTGAAGACTGCCGGAGTTGAGAAACACTGCCTTATCAGACCAGGATCGGCTTACACACTGACAACTGCACTGTTGATAAGGAAGCTTCTCAGACCTTCCCAGCACCTATTTAACTGAATATATTTGTACTAATATTATTTGCTCTTCTGCCCCCCTTCTCTTACTTGTTTTATGAGTGTCCAAGCTGGATCTCAATAAAAGGAGTAGCAGGAGGTTTACTTCATGAGTTTTAATAGACCCATTTGCCAGAGACTGCGAGTTAATAACTCAGACTCATCACAATAAGATGCTAAACTTACCTGCTCCGTGCAATGGCATTGCACGAGGTCCATTACTTCTACTTCTGGAGTTGCCTGGCAGCACTATCTGCTCCCTCTCTCCTCCGAGTTCTCCCTCAACAAGCCATGTGCTGAGCGGGCACCCATGTGGGTGTGCACTCTAGCCAGGCTGTGTGCGTCCATAGACACACACAGCTCAGCCATAACCCCACTCTCTTCTCACAGGATTTGGCTGGCTCAGAGTCTCCTGTGAGACCAAGAAGAGAGAGCAGCACTGCTGCAGATGGAACAGTGCTGGATTGGTGGAGAAGTCCGGTAAGTATTTAAGGACAGGGGACAGTTAGTGGGGTGTTTTTTACCCTAATGCAGCGAATGCATTAAGGTAAAATAAAAAAAGAACACAATTAGGCTTTAGAACCACTTTAAAGCAGAGTTCCACCCCAAAATTGAACTTTCGCTCATTTGTCTCTACAGGTCCTGTATCCTGTTCCCGCTTCCAGGAGTCCATGCTGTGGCCCATGATGTCACTGCGGGGCTCCCTCCTCCAGTAGGAGAGAGGAGCAGAGCCTCACGCATGCGCAGTAAGGCTACACTGCCAGGTTCCCTTATTGGGGCGGCAGTACTTGACAGCTGATGGAAACATCAGCTGTGGTGCCGACATCGATGGATTATTTTTTTGGTCGGACCTCCGCTTTAAGGACATTCCCTTTTGTGAACTCATGGGGTTTGATTTACTAAGGGTAAATAGACTGCGCACTTTGCAAGTGCATTTGCACTCATTTTCCCCATTTGCCTTAGTGAGGTGGTGAAGCTTCACTTCATAAGCAATACCCAATCAGGTGCAAAAAAAAAAAAAAACAGCATTTTTTGCTTGCACGTGATTGAATGATGGAAATTGGTAGCACTTTGCCACATTCACTATGTTCTGGGGAAAATGAATGCAACTACATTTGCAAAGTGAACAGTCTATTTACTTTTAGTACTGTAATCAACCCCATGGATATTTAATATTGAGGTAGTAATTTTGTGTTCTTCCTTTTTTTTTTTTTATAGGTCAATATTTATCCAACCAGTTCTGATATTTCTGGAAGGTAAACCATGTGACCTTCTTTCATCTTTTGGGGGCCCCATTGGTGAGCTCGCCACACTTTGGGACCCTTCATTTGTATTTTTATTTATTTTATATTATAAAAAACTGGCAACATCACAAGGTGGACAAGAATGCTTTCGAATTTCCCAAAAGAAAGAAATCAAAGAAAGACTCCACATATAACTGAAATATCACTAGATAGACTGACCCTTTATGAACCATCATCTAACACACAGGAAATGGTCCTTCACAAATGCAGGAATCTGTATATTAAGTTATTCAGTTCCCAGCTCAGGTAGTAAAGTCAAATCAATGATAATCAAGCTGATTGTGATGGCCCACTGATGTTGTAGCTCCGGTGAAAATTCAGCCTGTCATGGAAGGTGATTAGATTGTCTGGTCCCGTCACAAAACTTTTCTCTGTGTGTGTGTTGAGTCCGTTGTTTCTATAATTGCCGCATTTTGTAGCAGCTTCTGAAAACTTGTCAGAAACTCCTTTAAACTTTGTCTGTAAGTAGAAAGAGAAAAATATCCATTAAACAACATTTTATTTGCAGCTTCGTCATAACAAACATAAAACAACTAAAAAAGAATGTAAATTACAGTAAGGTTAGCACTAAAGGGTTCACAACTTTGAGCTTTTTTGCAGCAAATAATTCCTACAGGTTCTACAATGTTTAATGAGTTACAAATCCCCTGTATAGGGCAACTCCCTGATGTAAAGTGCTGTGTAAACTGTTGGCGCTATATAAATCCTGTATAATAATAATAATGTGTGAACAAACTTTACTACATCCTCAACTTTGGTTACTATTGCACTTCAGAAAGTAGTAGCTCCTATACGACAGAGAAAAGGGGCAATCAGAAATGAAGTATGGCCAAAGCTTTTTCTTACCTTACATCTCTTCTGGGTCACAGGAGCGCACTTACTTTTGCTTTCCTGAGAGCCAGAATCAGCCGACATCACAGGGCCACTCCAGAATTTGGAAGGATACTCGACCATATTGTTTGGATTCACCAAGCTGGCTCAACTTCTCAGTGCACTGTTGAGAGCTTAAGCCAGATGCTCCCATCCCCTCTCCAGCCTGGAGCTCCAGTGAGCACTGGAGGGGCAGAGCAGAGACTGGTTACTGACAGTCATCGCTCTGCTCCAGGAAGAACGAGAACCGAGTGATCAGTGGTCTTGTGACCGCTTAATTCTCAATTTCTTGGGTGTATGGCTGGCAGGAGACAGCTGCAGCATCACATCGATGTAACAGCATGCAGGTAAATTTACTGTATATGTTTGTGTTTTTTTAAATCCCATGCTTCACCTTTAACCAATTCAATATTTGACACTTTCACCCCCTTTTCCTGCCCAGGCCAATTTTTAGATTTTAACATTGTTACACTTTAAACGTCAATTCTTTAGTCACGTAACTGCACCCAAATGACATTTTTTTTCATTTGGTGAGACAGATAGAGCTTTTTTTTGTGGTATTTAACTGAGGATTGAATTTTTTGCTAAATAAACAAAGACCGAACATTTTGAAAAAAAAATACCTTTTTTTTAGTATGTTATAATAGCAACAAAAGGCACTCTGGCAGGAACAGGTCTGGCAAACCCAATGAATCAAAATTCGAATAGTACATTGAGAAACTAAACTTTATAAGCATGAACATAAAACTGTATTGTTCTAAAATATTTAGCTGTTAGTGGATTGGTTATACGTACTGGGCCAGATTCTCATACAAATTTGCCGGCGTAGCGTAACGCATTTACACTACACCACCGCATCGTACTAGAGCAAGTGCCGTATTCTCTAAGCATTTGCTCCGTAGTTTGCTTTGGCGTAGCGAAAATGGTATCTGAGATACTCCGTCGTAGTGCCTCTGAGAATCTGGCCCACTGTCTTTATGTTTTTTTTTGTGTCCTTTCAATAGGAGAGCAGCTATTATACAACACCCCAACAGCCTTCTGTGTCTATCAACAGTCTGGGCCATATATTAGTTGAAAAAGTCAGATGGAGCCTACACACGATCGGAATTTCCGACCAAAAGCTCACATCAAACTTTTCTTGCCGGGAATTCCGACCGTGTATATGCAGCATTAAAGAGTAGGGGGCGGGGAAGGGGTTAAGTGTGTCCTAGGGATGTGTTCTAACTGTAGGGGGGATGGGCTACATGTGACACAACACTGATCACTGCTCCCGATCACAGGGAAGCTGTGATCAGTGTCCTGTCACTAGGCAGAATGGGGAAATGCCTTGTTTACATCAGCATTTCCCCGTTCTTCGCTGATCCTTACTTCTTTTACATCTTGTATTCCTCTATTCACAAATCTTGCAGAAAAAGACCTGGGATTGTCTTCTGCTGCTGCAGTCCATTCTTTACAAGGCTCCAAATGTGTGTTTAGTGAAGGCCTTGAGTACAGCAATGCTTTACAGAGGCTGTGGACTGCGTCAGCTTGAAAGAGTGATTCTCCTCTGACCTCCCTACATTCAAAAATGTGTAAATCCAGGAAGGCCAGCAGTTCCTGTAATGCTGCAACCATTACATCTGCTACCAACAATCATTCTACCGTCAAATTTGTGTAGGGCCCTGTACACACGATCAGTCCAAACTGATGAAAACGGACTGAAGTTTATTTTCATCGGTTCACAAACTGATGGTCTGATGTGCGTACACACCATCAGTTCTAAAACCGATCATGTCAGAACGCAGTGACGTAAAACACAACATGCGCGGGTTTTTGGACCAATGCTTTTGCGTACTTAGGCCCCTTTCACATTGAGGCGTGGAGCCGCGGTGACGGTATAGCCGCGCTATTTGTAGCGCCGCTATACCGTCGTGTTTACCGCGATATTCGGGCGCTAGCGGTGAGGTTTTAACCCCCGCTAGCGGCCGAAAAAGGGTTAATACCGCCCGCGTTGCGGGCGGTATTACCGCGCTATTGCCGCGGTTTCCCATTGTTTCCAATGGGAAGGCGCGCTATAGGAGCGGTGAACACACCGCTCCTATACCGCGGTAAAGATGCGGCTAGCAGGACTTTTGGAGCGTTCCTGCTAGCGCACCGCTTCAGTGTGAAAGCCTTCGGGCTTTCACATTGAACACTACAGGGCATGATTTTTCATGCGGTATAGCAGCGCTATTTTTAGCGCTGTACCGCATGAAAAACGCCTCAATGTGAAAGGGGCCTAACGATTGGTTTGGACCGATGGTCAGGCGTCCATCAGTCCGATTTTAAAGCAAGTTTTAAAATTTTGGTCCGAAGGACGAAAGACCGATGGGCCGTACACAAGGTCGGTTTGGACCGATGAAACTGAACTTCGGGCTGTTTTCATCGGTTTGGACCGATCGTGTGTACGCAGCCTTAGTCATTTCTCCCCCTGACAGGACCGGGAGCTGTGTGTTTACAAACACACAGCTCCCGGTTCTCGCTCTGTAACGAGCGATCGCGGGTGCCCGCCGGGCACGCGCGTCAGGGGCGAGTGGCGGCTGGTCGGCAAGCAGTTAACAAACGATTGAAGTGTCAGTTGTATTTTTTTCGGTGCACACTGCCGAAATGCAGTGGTGTGAACTGAGCACAGAGGAGACACTGAATTCTGCCTTGTCTTGCGGTGGGGGTGTGCTGGAATATTTGTCCAACACAGTCCCACCGCAGCTGGTATAAGTGGACTCTAGGAAAGGAAAGTTGTCGCGAAAACATGTAGGCTTCCATTACTACTCTTCCAGAAGTGCTGGTCTAATGATCGAATGGCTCTGGTACTTTCTGAATCGCTCAACCAATAAACATATGCAGATGTGGAGTCCTAATTTCTTTATCCGCATGCCTTTCCCAGGTCAGTGTCTCAAAGCACTAAAGCCAGAGACAGATTGGAAAAATAGCATTTTTAGAAAGAGGTCAGCAATGGCAGCCTTCATATTTCTCTCTGGAGAGGATTTCTTAGTAGAGTCCCTTCTGTGGTATGCAACTGTTATTAGTTAAAGGTGGTCCAACATGGTTACAGTCCACCAGACACATACAAGCAAAATAATCTGCATCTTACCGGCATCTCATGCACAGTAGGTGGCCTACTACCATATGTTTGATTTGTGGTCCTGTACAAAGGGTTGCCAGGCTTGGTTCTGAAAAACATAAACAACCAGTAGATCAGGTCTGTTTTAATGACACATTAGTTGATGGAGATCTTTATGAAACATAGTGCTGGGTAGCAAGTTAAAGCGGAGTTTCACCCTAAATATAAGATCTCCCATGTGATCCAGCATACTGGCGTCAGCGCCAGTATGCTGTTTTTTTTTTTTTTAATCCCACACTTACTGTATTATCCTGGAATTTCATTTTTTTCCCCCGCGGTGGACGGCGCCAGTATAGCGCGTCACATCTTCCGAAAATACCCAATATGGACTCGGGTAATCTCGGCGAAAATGCGGCGCCTGCGCACAGACCTAGGAGCTGACTGCGCAGGCGCCGTATTTCTCCGAGTCCTATTTCGGAGGGCGTGACGCGCCATAGCCGTAGGACTCGGAGAAATACGGCGCCTAGGTCTGTGCGCAGGCGCCGCATTTTCGCCGAGATTACCCGAGTCCATATTGGGTATTTTCGGAAGATGTGACGCGCTATACTGGCGCCGTCCACCGCGGGGGAAAAAAATGAAATTCCAGGATAATACAGTAAGTGTGGGATTAAAAAAAAAAAAAACAGCATACTGGCGCTGACGCCAGTATGCTGGATCACATGGGAGATCTTATATTTAGGGTGAAACTCCGCTTTAAGCTTAACCACTTATGGACCGTCTCCTGCACATATACGTCGGCAGAATAGCACGGCTGGGCACAAGCACATACAGGTACAACTTCTTTAAGTGCCCAACCGTGGGTCGCGTGCGCGGGACCCGGTCCGAAGCTCCGCGACCACGGGACACGCGGACTGGATCGCCGCTGGAGCCCAGCGATCGGTCCCCGGAGCTGAACAACGGGGAGAGCTGTGTGTAAACACAGCTTCCCCGTTCTTCACTGTGGCGCCGTCATTGATCGTGTGTTCCCTGATATAGGGAAACACAATCAATGACATCACACCTACAGCCACACCCCCCTACAGTTAGGAACACTGATGAGGTCACACTTAACCCCTTCAGCGCCCCCTTGTGGTTAACTCCCAAAACTGCAATTGTAATTTTCACAGTAAACAATGCAATTTTTTGCTGTGAAAATGACAATGGTCCCAAAAAAGTTGTCGGCCATAATGTCGCAGTTGCGAAAAAAATCGCTGATCGCCGCCATTAGTAGTAAAAAAATAATAACTAATAAAAATGCAATAAAACTATCCCATATTTTGTAAATGCTATAAATTTTGCGCAAACCAATCGATAAACGCTTATTTTTTTTAAAAAAATAGGTAGAAGAATACTTATCAAACTAAACTGAGGAAAAAAACTTTTTTTATATATATTTTTGGGGGATATTTATTATATTCCAAATTAGGGTGTCCCGATACCACTTTTTTAGGACCGAGTACAAGTACCGATACTTTTTTTCATGTACTCGCCGATACCGAATACCGATACTTTTTTTTAAACGTCATGTGACAGTTTTCAATCCACAATACAGACTAAGGATATTTTCTTTAGAATTATGAAGAACTCTAACTCAAGACATTATAAAAGAATAAAAATGTTTTATTTGCTTGTCACGCAGTAGTAAAAAACTCAAAGAATTTTCACAGAACATGTTGATGAATACAAAAAAAGTATCGGCAGAAGCATTGGGAGCATTTGCGCGAGTACAAGTACTCCCGCAAATACTCGGTATCGGTCCTGATACCGATACTAGTATCGGGACAACCCTATTCAAAATTTTCGCTCTATTTTTGTTTATAAAAAACGCAGAGGTGATCAAATACCACCAAAAGAAAGCTCTATTTGTGGGAAAAAAAGGACGCCAATTTTGTTTGGACGCAATTTGTTAGTTAAAGCGACGCAGTGCCGAATCGCAAAAAGGGGCAAGGTCCTTTACCTGCCTAAAGGTCCGGGTCTTAAGTGGTTAAGTGGCATTACTGCCAATACAATGTACAGGTAGACAACTATCCTGAGAGTCTGCAGGAGCATGAGATTGCACATGCGATCTGCTGATCAGGGGGCAATGCTCGGCAGACTCTTTAGAAAAAATTAAATAAATAAATGTATATTTTTTTACCTGCAAAAAAAATGTGCATTTAAAAGAAAAAGGTGAACGTATCCTTTAAATATGTATTGCAATATACTGTATGTGAACTAAAAACCCTGTTTTGTTCAAAGATTGCTGGGAAGGACGTATAGCAGTGTGGAGAAGTTTTATTCAGACTGTTTAGGGTGATTTCACACTATGTGCGGTCACAATGTAAAACGCCTGTCACAATTGTTTCCTGTGTGTCCCATTCACACTGCAACACAGCCCAGAGCTGCATTCTATCGCAGCAGACTGTATATAGTTGCATTGCACTGTACAGCAGCACAGTGCCATGAATGAAGTATACTTTTATATAACTCAAATAAAGATCGAACAAATACAAAAAAAGGGAGTTGTGTGTGATGCGCTGAATCAGGCTGTGTTCACACTAGTGTGAATTAGATGCGGGTTTCACTTTTTCGGAGCCGCACCGCAAATGAATTGCATGGTTATTTTGTACCATACGATCCACTGCAGGCAAACCGAACTGCGTTTGGGGGTGTTGTTAACTTTGTATTGACACCTGCATTGGATTGCAAACACAGTGGGGGGATGTTGCATGCAGGGAGCGCTGCGTTTCCCTACCATATGTGTAAACCTAGGCTTACCTGAGCCTGATTTTGATCCAACGCTGTGCTCATCTGCAACCGCCATTCTCACCTCTGTCCCTTCTCAAAGAAGAGTCGGCAGCAGCTTTGGCAATCGCTGCTGTCCGTCAGATCCTGTGAGCAGACAGTGGGGGGCGGGACCAAGCCGCACTGTGTGTGTCAATGGACATACACAGCCCGGATTGAGCTTGAACCCACACAGGTGCCCCTATAGCAAGCGGCTTGCTATGGGGCAAGAAAAAGGTTGGGGTTGTGGCGCTGTATAATAGTGACAAAAAAGTAATAACAGTCCGCTGTGCAAGAATCTAGTCCTTTTAAATAAAATGAACTAATGGTAGAGTAAATAAAATAAATAGAACCTGGGATGCTGGGAAGATGAGTAGAACAAAGAAAACTCTGTTTTGTGATGAGTTAAAAAGTCTTCCAAAGAATAAAGCTGCTCCAGGGGCAAGCCTGCCAAATGGGGGGGGGGGGGCCTGAGCAGAGACTCCAACATATGCAAGAAAAAACAAACAGAAGGCGCCTCCTGGTTAAGCGCTGTAAAGATTTAATAGATCACAAAAAACAGTGTAAACTTACATTAAAAAGATTAAAATCCAATGTAGAGATGCAGTCAAAACGATCCCAGATTGAAGAAGATGTGACGTCCAGCCGTGCCAGTTGATATGCTGATGGTGCCGCTGGGTTAGAATCTCCTATGTTGTTTCCCTTCATTCAGTTTTGCTGGAACGGAAGACTGGGTAGGAGTAGAACCCAGAGCGCAGCGTGAGCCCCGGTGACGTCACTGGGTGTGCAACGACGTTTCAAAGCATGCGCCCGGCAAAGAGCGCGCTTCTTTCTCAAGCAATGGGACTTGCTATGGGGGCACTCGGAGAAGAGCAGGAGCCAAGCTCACCAGTGGGGGACCCCAGAATAGGAGCTATTCTGTGCAAAACCATTGCACAGTGCAGGTAATTGTTTATAATATCCAGAAAAATAAATAATAAAACAAGAAACTTGGAGTGCCGGTTCACACTGGGGCGGCTTCAAAGTTGCACAACTCTGAAGCCGCCCTGAACAGCGCGACTTCAGTGTGGCTTGCAAACAACTTCTGTAATAGAAGTCCAAGCAACCTGCTCCAAAGTCACCTCCGAGTAGGCTTACTACTGGGCATCCACCAGAAACTAAAATATAATTTCTAGGTGGAGTGATCCGTTAGGCGACCTCAAATACTGGTTTTAAAACAAAACAAATTATTACTGTATGCCAGATTAGTCACTTTAAATTACTCACATATTTAGGAACATTATTCATTTTGAAAGTCGCAGGTATACTCATAATAAATTAATTAGGCTTTCAGTATGGATGTATTCCACATACCTATATCCTGGTCTCCATGTCTCTGGGTGATTAAACTTGGCAGGTAAGTCGGGCTCCACTCGATAAAAGTCGCTGGTTTGGGGGTAGGTTGTCTCCTGACCTTCCTCTGGTGAGATGTGTGGAGGGAGATTGTCAGCCATCTTTCTCTATGGGAAGTGGAGCAATGAGAAGACTGAGGACCAGCACACACAACACCTAAAGCCTCTTGTTGTTGCCAACTAGGAATCCCTGGAAACCGTTACCAGGAAACCACTAGAGGGCAACAAAGTGTCAGCTTTCATTGCAATGCTTCCTACAGGACTGACACTAATACTGATCATCTGATTTCAGATTTCTATTATTATCAGCATTTTTTTATTTTATATGTTTTGCACTTACAACCTGATTTCTGATTAGGAATCCAGCAATTTGATGATGGCAGTCGAGGACTTTTTGAACAAATTCAATCCAATCAGATAAACATAAAGCAGTCAATGAAAAGTCATCTGTGTGAATATTAATAATTCCTGACAATGTTTTTATTGTAGGTTCCGTTATTTTAATATAATAGTTACAGCTTAATTCTAAAATCATTATTTTGAATGGAACAATGGCTATCTATCAGTTAAATGTGTCAGCTAGCAATCTGCAGATTATCCAGCAGGTGGCGCCCGTGTATTGTCACATTCCACCCCCCAACACAGATTGCTCCAGGAATTGACGTTCCGTCGCCGCCATTTTGCTACACCCCACACCATTGCACAGTAATGGGAGTGGGAAAGGGGCAAGCGGACATCTTTTACACCCATCGGAGTTTTTTAGATTTCACAGTTATTTTCAACACAAAACTGAGCTTTATATGCTTGAAAAACAGTGTTTGGAAATACGACGGACTGTTTACATGGTAAATGTGAAAATCAGAGGTGTTGTGTCACATTAGCAACCATGTAAGGTCAGCAGGTTTGTAAACAGTCCGTCTGATTTCCAAACACTATATTTAAGCATATAAGCTCCGTTTTGTGTTGAAAATAACACTCCGGTGGGTGTAACAAGATGTCCGCTTACCCCCTTCACACTCTATCATTACTGTGTGGGGTGCAGCAAGATGGCGGCGACGGAACGTCACTTCCGGGGCAATCTGTGATGGGGAGCTGAATTTGACAAGCGCTCTCTACGGCTGGGACAGGAAACAGTACACAGAGGAAGCTGTAGAGTGACCTTCCAGGAGACAGCATGGCTTCCTGTGCAGTGTCTGGACTGCTGAAGGCTGGTGAGTGTTAGCGGCTAATGGTGACCCACAGCTGCTCCTGTGCCTGGTAGTTCCATCCTCAGTGCTGCGCACACACATCTCCTATCAGAGGGTGTAATATGTGCTGACGTCATGTCTCTAGCAATGATCCTCCTTGTCATCTTCCCCCGATAGTGTGACAGCAATCAGTGTCAGGCTGCAGCTTGTAATATTCTATTTATGTATTCATATTGGCTTCATCTTCACTGCACAGTTCGGTTCACATACCCTGACAGGGTGCAGAGGAGCTTCCCTACAAGGAAAAGACAAGGGCTGCTTAAAGTGGGTAGTGTTGGGTGGGTGATGTCCAGTGCTCACATCACTGCAAATTTTACTTAATTTTTTGCCTAGATTTTATAGAAAATAAAACTACAGATATGACCACTCCCCTCACAAATTCCCACTAAATTAGCATGGAAATCACAAATGCTAAGTAGAATTTGCATTAAGATGTAAAAAGAATTGCATTGTGAATTTGCAGTGTGGGCTGCTTTAAATTTACATCCAATTGGCATCGGTGTGAACCATGCCTGAATCTTGGGTGACATTTGTGCAAAACATTTAGGCTGGGTTCAAACCATAGTCGTGCGTTCACCCTTTCAGGTCCTATTTTCATTTGTGATTTTTGCCTGAATTCGTATCTGAAATGGACCAAAAGACGCACCGGAGCCGCAGCAGACATATGTGAACTGGCTCCATAGAGAGCCAGTCAAAATCTTCTGCTTTTGCGAATTGGATGTGGAGAATCGCCGCATCCAATTCACAATAGCGTGAACCCAGCCTTATAAATAAATTTCAAAATGTATGTTAGTTTAACATTAAAAAATGCAGTACATCTGAGCAATCCCTTTACAGATCTAGCAACTACAGAACAATACCTGCTGATCTGTCAAAATTGCACTCAGCTCCTAAGGCTCCATTCACACCTGAGTGTACTGGAATTTCAACAAAACACGGAATGCATTTGTGATGCCATGAAGCATCAAAGCATGCTAAAACTGTCAAAAAACGCCAACCGCTCCTGGCTTTGTGCCAAGATTTGCTACCCCGGCTTCTTTGGAGCGGAGGAAGGCCCATTCAGATGAATATAGCCACTTCACAAAAAAAGCTAAAAGAATGGAGTGCAGCAGCTGTCGCTGCGCTACACTCAGGAGTGAATGGAGCCTAATGCCTCGTACACACGATCGGATTTACCGCAGACAAAGCGTTGGCCTTTTGTCTGAAGGGTGTGTGCCTGGATTTTATCGCGCATACAAACGGCACACAAAACGGTGTCAGCCCTGCCTAGTTGTCTTTTGCTAAACTACTAAAACATTTTGGCTATTTTCACACTGAGGTGCTTTGCAGGCGCTAAAAATAGCACCTGCAAAGCAATCCTGAAAGAGCCTCTCCTTTCACCCCAATGTGAAAGCCTGAGTGCTTTCACACTTGAGCGGTGTGCTGGCAGGATGGTAAAAAAAAGTCGTCCTAGCCACATCTTGAGGCGCTGTAGGAGCGGTGTATACACCTGAAGTGCCCCTGCAGCGGCAATTTTAACCCTTTCTGGCCGCAAGCGCCCCTGCAGCGGCAATTTTAACCCTTTCTGGCCGCAAGCGCTGCAAAAACAGTGGTAAAGCGCCGCTAAAAATAGTGGTGCTTTTACCGCCGGCGCCCCCACCCCAAGTGTGAAAGTAGCCTTCCACTCATTATCTCTACAATATGGACACAAATTATTCTCTTGTCCCATATAAGAACTAGGAGGGCAAATTAGACCCCTTGACATAGCACAAGAGAGGACACAGGGGAGCTCAGTGTTTGTTTTTATTTATTGAACATATATAATAAAACACTTCCAATGGTATATTAATAGGCCAAAAACATAACAAACAAGAAAAGTTCCTAGTTGGGGTTTACATACATTTTAATTAACCTGAACCAGATAGAGGTCTTTTCCGATCCTATGTAGTAAGTGATCGATGATTGTGGTGTCCTTATCGGTACAGAATGTTCAGTAATCATCTGAGATGGGACAAGCTGTGCAAGGGGGCTTAGGTTTTGTGTGTTTTTATGATTTTAAAGTTTGCTGAAATCCCACACCCTCTGTTCCTGGACCAATATACTTGTTATCCTTCGTTCTGCATTTCAGTATATGTGTTTTTTGTTGTCAGGGTTGCCAAGACTATGTTGGCAGACAACGTATTTTCCAGCTCGGATTTCTCTCCTGCCATGCAGCAGGTTGTATGCAACGGCCCAGTCCACTGCAGCGGAACAGACGCAGGAGACAAGCATCAAAGGTGAGCGCAGCATCAAAGGTGTCAGTTCTTTATACTCCTCGGGGGAACTCCAGGGTCAGCAAACCTGCCATGGGCATTATGAGGGGCTCCCACCATCCCTGCTGCTTTTTTTTTTTTGCCTAAATTCACACTTAACGCGGGTTTGAAATGAACTTGCGCGATTTCAAACTGCCATTTCAGTCCGATCTTGGGGAGCGATTTGAGAGACATTGGTGCGTGTTCATGCATAGATGTCTCTTGAGATCGCCCCGAGGTTGCCAAAAGTAGTGCAGGAAGTACTTTTGGGAATTGGTGCAAAGTCAGCGGTGCACCGATTTAGACAGTGCCATTGCCAGCAATAGGCTTCAATTTGACATGTCAAATTGACCCGATGTGAACGGGGGCTTAAGAATGGAGCAGAAAGGTGGGGGGGGGGGGGGAATTACTGCAGGGTGATTTCCTCACTGTTGGATCAGACATATAGAAAACCAGCAGGTGGCTCATTCCACTTGCTGTGCTATGTGTAAATTGTCATCACTACACAAGTACCTCAAATGAATAAAATAAATTCCACCTAAAATTGCCTGTAAGGGGGCCATATACAATTCAATGTTGGGTTTCACGCGTACACATAGCATAGAACCAGTCTAATATGTTTTCCATTTATAGATAAAGACAGTGGGTTCAGTTTGGGAGAAAGCTGATTACCCCCAATATTTTTTTTAGGTTGGTACAGGAAACCGAGGCACCTGGAAGAAGTACACAAATTCCAATGAGGAACTCAACCCCAAACTCCAGTTCTTCAGTACAAACCCCCCAATGTTACCTCCTGCAGAATATTGCTTAATGTCTTTATTTTTCTGTCTTTGTTTCCTGGATTCTAGATTTTGACAAGTGGCTCATCTCTGAGCCCCTAAAGCACCCCGACTTCTTTAACGTGAAGGAGCTCCTCTCGGTGAAGTCACTGTTTGATTCCCGCGTCCATCTCGGTCACAAGAAAGGATGCCGTCACAGGTGTGCTTTGAAACATATTAACCTCAATCTTTTTCAGTAAAAAGTGGAGAACAAAGCTGAATTTGGGACAGAACTAAAAATATAATGAAATGTATTTAAAAACCCTCCAACTCCCAGCTGCCCTTTTAAGTGGGTCTTAACACTGGGAGGCTGGCACAGTGGTCACGTGATTGGGAACCTGTCCTGCTGTCTCCCAATTTTTTTTTTTTGTATAATCTTTATTATACCCCAATAAGCATGACTTAAGTCCATCTACCGGGCATTCGGATTCCCCCTCACCGCATAAAACACAGGAACAGTAAAACATAGCGTGAGGGTGGCTCATCCCACGCCTCTCATCAGGTGGTAGAGATGGATATTCGCAGATGGGGGGGGGCAAGAACCAGGAGTCAAACCGGCCAGTCGCCCGGGCGACACCCACAACCCATAACTAGTGTGCAGGGCAGGAAGGAAGCCAGCCGAGCGCGCATGAGGGAAGAGGGGCCCAATAGACCTCCATCATACCTCCCCACATGCCACAGCCCGGACAAACCCCCAACATGGCCAACACACCTAAGTAAGTCATAAGTCCCCGACCCCAAAGGGGGTCGAGCAGTCCCTCGGAAACGGGTCCTCGAGTCCACCCGACCGGCCGAGATCCCCAACGCTCACCCCCCCCCCCCAGCACTGCAGCCACTAGGTCACTCAATGTCAAGAGATCAATAGGAAGGAAAATAAAACACAATAGAGAAGGGCAGAGGAAACAAGGGAGAAAAAGAAAGAGAGAGTAAAAGAAAATAAGAAAGAGGAAGAAAAAGTAAAAAAGGGATTAGAATCAGCAGGAACATACCTGAGGTCAGACGTCCGACTCCTCCCCCGCACCACTCAACCTCTCCATCTCTCAATCCTTAACAGCTAAAGAGGAAAGAAACAGTGCACCCGAGGGCCGCAGATTAATCTACGGTGCCCGAGGTCTTTGTTTAAGGGAAGGGTCTGCCAGCTCCAACAGTGCCACATCCAAACTAGAAGGAACACATCCCGGGTCCGCGATATACTCCGCCCAGGGCAACCAAGTGCCGGAGAAGCGCTCTCGGGTACCCCTACAGGTGGCAATCCAGTCCTCCGCCTCCCTTATTTCACCAACCTTACGAATCCACTCTTCCCTGCTAGGAACCCGTGAACGCCTCCAAAATATTGGGAGCAATCGCTTCGCCGCATTCAATAAGTGGGGCAGCACACTGCGTTTGTATTGGCTCGCTGGCATGGGAGGAATGTGAAATAGGAAGTGAGTTGGGGAGAAAGGGATGTCCAGGTCCAGAATCGTCTTGATCTGGGACTGAATATCCAACCAATAAGGTTTGATTACTGGGCAATCCCACCAGATATGCAGGAGTGTACCCCTGTGGCCACATCCCCTCCAGCACCGGTCAGACACGGATGGGAACATCCTAGCCAGGTCTGCGGGTACTCTGTACCAACGTGACAGTATCTTGTAATTGGTTTCCCGGGTTCTGGAATCAATGGAACTAGATCGGGTAAATTGGTACAGTTGTGTCAGTTGGCTGGGGGTAAAAATCATGTCCAAGTCCCTCTCCCAGGCCCTAATGAAGGTGGGTTTCTGCGTATAAGTCGCACAGCTAAGCAATCGATAAAGTTCAGAAATCATATGGGGGAGTGGTTCCTCTTCTAAGAAGAGGCGCTCAAAGGGTCTCAGTGCAGAAATGTCCCTAACTGAGTCCCTGAGGGTCGCAAAAAACTGTCTCCCAATTTTAAGCCCCTTCCCGCCTAAGGGTAAAACAAATGTTAAAGGATAAGTTCACCTTTTTTTTCTAAATCCCAGCTCCCCTATGCACCAATATAGCATTCTTGTACTTTTTTTTTTTTGCAAAAGCTTTCCATAAAATCTACAGACTCTTACCTTACTGTGCTCATCCATGTTTCCAAACGTATCTATTGCTTCTGTCTTACTTCCTGATCAGACTTTAGGTCATGGCACAGAAAGGCATTGACCAGCTAAACTCATTAGCACACACTCTGCATTCTCACCCTCTTACCTACCCACCTATTTCCAGCTCCAATTTTTTTAAATGAGATGTAATCAATCCGTGATCACCCTTCTCATTAAGTACACAATATTCAATGAGATTGCACAGTGTATGGCCATCTTTATACAAGTACATAGAAGGGAGTGGATAGAAACACTCGGCTGTCAAGCCCCGTTCACATCTCTGCATAATGGGAACTTGAATTTTGCTTTTTGTTTGTTTTTTATCGGGGGGGGGGGGCGTTTTGTAGCATTTTCACTCATCACACATAGGGCAGCTCATCCACCTGTTGGCGGAAAGGGGTTCAATAGAGACTAGTAGCCGTCTGTAACGGCTTGGATACTGTGCTGGGAGCGCACGCTCCTAACACAGAAACCTTGGTCTAAGAAAATATTCCAACATGCCCCTTTGACAGAGGTACGTTAAATGAACTTCTGTAAAGTGGGGGAGGCCACACAAACTCATCAAAGTTCCTGTTGGACAAACCAAGTTTCTATCAGTGTATGGTTGGCTTAAGTCAGATTTTTGGTGTGCCGGGAGTTGTAGAAAGAAAATGTAAGCACTATTTAAAAAAAATAGTTAATGACTAAAATAAGAATGAATTAAACGGGACCATTTTCTTTCTTTGCCTAGAATTCTTCTTTTAAATCTCAGCACATCCTGCAGTCAGAGGACACCATAGATTGTACATGCTTTTTACAGAAAGAATTTGTATTTTGTGAAATGGTAATACAGCCATATAATCTTTGTTTTCACTAACCTCTGTCTGGTTGATTTCAGGCTGATGGAGCCATACATCTTTGGATGCCGTCTGGACCAGGATATAATCCATCTGGACCAGACGCTGGAGCATCTCTGGCTGATGCTGAATTTTACCGCTCATGTCGCTTACCGAAAGGGCATCATTCTGTTTGTGAGCCGCCGCCGTCAGTTCACACACATAGTGGAGAGGTTAGCCAACGAGTGCGGGGAATACGCCCATACACGCTTCTGGCAGGGTGGCCTGCTGACCAATGCCAACATCCAGTATGGGAGCGGAGTGCGGCTGCCGGACCTCATCATCTTTCTCAACACCCTGAACAGCGTGTTCGAGCAGCATGTGGCCATACGTGATGCCGCCAAGATGAACATCCCAACTGCTGGTATAGTGGACACCAACTGCAACCCCAGCCTGATCACCTACCCTGTGCCTGGAAATGACGACAGCCCAGCCTCCTTGGACCTGTACTGCCACCTCCTGAAAACTGTCATCACCCGTGCCAAGGACAAACGGAAACAGATGGAAATTCTCTATGGACTGAGAGAGAAAATGGCCTCTTCCTAGCTTGCTTTCTGTGCAGGTTACCACTGCTGTATTCTTATTCTGAAAATGGCTTGCTGTCATATTTTTTCAAGTTGCTTTAGTACTTCTAATGCCGCGTACACACACGATCAGAATTTCCGATAAGAAAGACTTGGATTTTTTTCCGACTGAATTTTGGCTCACACTTGTGTTGCATACACACTGTCACATCAATTTCCAACCGTCAAGAACACGGTGACGTACAACACTGCGATGAGCCGAGAAAAATAAAGTTCACCGATTCTGAGCATGCTTTAAATTGATTGATTTTGCGCGTCGGAATTGCATACAGGCGATCAGAGTTTTCGACAAGAACTTTTCCCGTCTGAAAATTTGAGAAACGGCTCTCAAATTTTTGCTGTCGGAAATGCCGACCTGAAAAAGTCTGATGGAGCCTACACACTGACCTTTCTTGACAGAATTTCCAGTCGTGTGTACGCTGCATTAGTCATTGATGTGTAACACAGAAACTGAGCAATACTCAAGCCAGGCATTTTTAGAAACTCAGTAATGGCAACATTATTATTTCTCTTGGTATAGGTTTCTTCTAAAGGGGGAGGTCTCCATTTAGGATAAAAACATTTAGGACAATATTTCAGCCCTCCTGTAGTTCTGGAGTCCCAGCCAGACCAGGACCTATGGGTACAAATTTCATTTGCAGTGCCCCTTGCTGGGGAAATGTCAGGAAGCGTCCACACAGGGGAGAAGCTTATTGAAAATCAAGCCAGCTGAAATTTGGACAGTTCTATGTTTTAAGGGGAACCTGTCGAGATAGATATATAGGGGCTGTCAAAGATACATAAACAAAGTAACAGTATATTTAACAATTACAAAAAAAAAATCCTAATACAGTGCCTTGCGAAAGTATTCGGCCCCCTTGAACTTTGCGACCTTTTGCCACCTTTCAGGCTTCAAACATAAAGATATAAAACTGTAATTTTTTGTGAAGAATCAACAAGTGGGACACAATCATGAAGTGGAACGAAATTTATTGGATATTTTAAACTTTTTTTTAACAAAAAACTGAAAAATTGGGCGTGCAAAATTATTCAGCCCCCTTAAGTTAATACTTTGTAGCGCCACCTTTTGCTGCGATTACAGCTGTAAGTCGCTTGGGGTATGTCTCTATCAGTTTTGCACATCGAGAGACTGAATTTTTTGCCCATTCCTCCTTGCAAAACAGCTCGAGCTCAGTGAGGTTGCATGGAGAGCGTTTGAACAGCAGTTTTCAGTTCTTTCCACAGATTCTCGATTGGATTCAGGTCTGGACTTTGACTTGGCCATTCTAACACCTGGATATGTTTATTTGTGAACCATTCCATTGTAGATTTTGCTTCATGTTTTGGATCAGTGTCTTGTTGGAAGACACATCTCCGTCCCAGTCTCAGGTCTTTTGCAGACTCCATCAGGTTTTCTTCCAGAATGGTCCTGTATTTGGCTCCATCCATCTTCCCATCAATTTTAACCATCTTCCCTGTCCCTGCTGAAGAAAATCGGGCCCAAACCATGATGCTGCCACCACCATATTTGACAGTGGGGATAGTGTGTTCATGGTGATGAGCTGTGTTGCTTTTACGCCAAACTTAACGTTTTGCATTGGTGCCAAAAAGTTCAATTTTGGTTTCATCTGACCAGAGCACCTTCTTCCACATGTTTGGTGTCTCCCAGGTGGCTTGTGGCAAACTTTAAACAACACTTTTTATGGATATCTTTAAGAAATGGCTTTCTTCTTGCCACTCTTCCATAAAGGCCAGATTTGTGCAGTATACGACTGATTGTTGTCCTATGGACAGAGTCTTCCACCTCAGCTGTAGATCTCTGCAGTTCATCCAGAGTCATCATGGGCCTTTTGGCTGCATCTTTGATCAGTCTTCTCCTTTGTATGAAAGTTTAGAGGGACGGCCAGGTCTTCCTAGATTTGTAGTGGTCTGATACTTTTTCCATTTCAATATTATCGCTTGAACAGTGCTCCTTGGGATGTTAAAAGTTTGGGAAATCATTTTGTATCCAAATCCGGCTTTAAACTTCTCCAACAGTATCTCGGACCTGCCTGGTGTGTTCCTTGTGCTTCTTGATGCTCTCTGCGCTTTAAACGGGCCTCTGAGACTATCACAGTGCAGGTGCATTTATACGGAGACTTGATTACACACAGGTGGATTCTATTTATCATCATTAGTCATTTAGGCCAACATTAGATCATTCAGAGATCCTCACTGAACTTCTGGAGAGAGTTTGCTGCACTGAAAGTAAAGGGGCTGAATCATTTTGCACACCCAATTTCTCAGTTTTTTATTTGTTAAAAAAGTTTGAAATATCCAATAAATCTCGTTCCAGTCCATGATTGTGTCCCACTTGTTGATTCTTCGCAAAAATTACAGTTTTATATCTTTATGTTTGAAGCCTGAAATGTGGCAAAAGGTTGCAAAGTTCAAGGGGGGCGAATACTTTCACAAGGCACTGTATATAACGGGCGTAGCAGGTATGACAGATGTAACTTGCATAGAATGTCAGTTCAAACTTTTACACAACTCCTGCTCCCCACATATCCCGCTGCAGTGCGTCTGCCCATTTGCGCCCAATCCCGTGATAGAATGGGGGTCTCCCGGTGCCGCGAGATTGCGAGCGGATCTGTGCGCTCTAGGGTTTAAGGCTCCCCGCTCGATGAAGCCCGTCCCCCGACCTCCCTCAGTCGTCCCCCGACCTCCCTCAGTCCGACGTGACTCGGGAGGGACTGGAGCCGACACCAGAGCAAGGAGGTACAAGGGAGCCTCAGCCCGCCCACAGCAGGACTCAACAGTAGCCTTTCATTCCCGCCAGCAACAAGGCACAAGTCCCGGTCCTGGTCTCTCCCACAGCTAGGCTCTCTCCACGCAAAAGGTAGGAGCAAAAGAGGGTGCAAAGGAGCAGCAACAGTGATCTTTCCAATGGGGGCTTACTTGGCAGCCAGTGATAGCAGGATTAGAAATTAGGCCCTCAGATCGGACATCATTTTCTGAGAGGGGGGGGTAAGGAGCGAAGGAGCTCACACTGGTGCTCTCTCTCTCCCGCCTCCGGCCACGCCCCCAGAAAAAGATTTACAGGGCAGGTTATACTTAAAGATAAACTAAAATGTATTTTCATTGAATGGACATTTTGAGTTTCTTTTTAACATTTAACAGAAAACAATATATTGATATTTTGTATTTTTACGGTCTCGCTTTTTTTCAATCAGAGTTATGTTCTCTTTCTCAGTAAAGTTCCCCTCCTAGAGGCAACCTGAATATGCAGCTAGCACCCTTGTTAAGCAAATGTTGAGATAATGTACATCAAAAGGGTTCTGTATGACAGTCTAAACAGGTCCCTAATCCCATTATTATGTGATTCTGAATCATCCTAATGTAAAAAAAAAATCCTTCCCTGACTAAGGCCGGTCATAGATGTTTCGTATTTCGGCTGGTTCAGCTGGAACTGGCAGAGATTCGAACTGTGTGTGGGCAGACAATGTACTAAGTTGATCGATCAACTTGGATAAAATCAGGCTGCTGGATTCACTTGCGATTATCACTAGCGGCTGCTAGCACTAGTCAGTCTTTTCCTGGCAAAGATAGTTGACTCCGCCGGGAGCTGACAATGTCTAGGCAGGGGGGATTCACTTGTCAGCACTGTGTTGCTGGGAGAATTGTACGAATGTCTTTCTTTTGTAGGAAATAAATTTGCACCGTCTATGGCCTGCCTAAGCCAATACTCCTTCATTTGTGTCTCACACATAGAGATGAGGATGGGCATCCTCCCAACTGACTTGCACTTTTCGGTAATCCGATGATTTGTGGGCCAGGTCATTCCCCACCTTGTGGCTCACATGAGGTATGGGATGGGGAATGACCTAGTCTGCAGTTCACTGGGGTTACAAAAATTGAGAGTTTCTATTGGAGATGAGTTTAAAGGAAGCCCTAAGTAATCTTATTGCAGTGTACAGTGAAAGGGGTTCAAGCATTTCAGCATAATGAGAAAGATTCTGGGAGGCAGACAGAGTAAGGACTGTGGAGCAGCAGGGAGAAATGTGACATGCTCCTTCTGAGTCCCTTGCGCCTGGTGTATATGGAGCAGTGAGCTGCTGTTTTTCGTAGTATAACACTTTGCACAACCACACAGATCAATCAGTGTTGGTCTTCTATGAGAAGGTAGCAGTGACCCTTTCTTTCTGACCTTCCCTCAACCCAAGCCAACTGGACAGGATATCAGCCCCACCCTGGAGGACACACATGTTACCAAGATGTGAGCCCCATCCTGTAAATGTTTACAATTAGTTCCTATTTTCTCAAGAAGCTTTGGTAATGTGCTGACATTCATTGAGCTTCTGGAGAGGTCATTGGTCACAAAGGAGGCCTTGCAGAAAGGTCTGTGCAATGCGTTCCCAGACAGTAGGTTATAAAATCCTGAACGGACAACGTGTTGCTGAGGCTTCGGTCAGTCACAGAAGGAGCGGTAGAGAAGGTGGCTACCTGACCGATGCGTTCAGGAATTTTTGTAGTCTGCAGCCCCAAGGTATGACCAGTTCCAGCAACCATCGCCAGCATCTGTTTTACATGGTGCGGGAATGCCTAGGGGCAAGATCAGACTTGGACACCTTTCCCACCGAAAATCCTCAGAGAGGCTTATCCAGGAATTCTACCGGCTGCTAGGTCTGTGTGAGAGGTCTATCTAGGTAGTCAAGATCTGCTAAAAGAGAAAGCTGTTTTACCTTTGGATTCAAGGAATCTGTAAGTGATCTGCAAATGGTATCTGAAACCTCCCCTAACCCTCTCTCCTACTAATTCTTTCAAGTTCCTTATTAAAGCATTGAAAAATCCATGAAGTGACTGGCGCCCAAATTCTGTTCTAACTTCCCATTATAGCCATGGACTCAGCCCTGGGGTGAATGTTAGCTTGCCCCCTGCCTCTGGAGGTTTACCCTTGCTCCCAGTAGATCCAGGGGAGCGCTTAGTGTGTGTATCTTCATTCACATGTCTCCTCTTGTATCACCAATGTACAGTGTATATACTTTGTTGCTATTCATTTCATGCCTCTGTAAAGAAAATGTTATAAACCTTTATCAAGCACTCTGCTGATTGTATTGTTAGTAATAACATTAAAGAAGAAATATCACTAAAACTAAAAAATAAATAACACCCTGTTCCTGGAAATCTATGTTCCCCTCATATATGATTATAGCAGGGCAACATCCCTGGTAATTCCTGTGTCCCACCCATATCTGATTCAGCACTCCTTCGAAAATCCCTGTACCCTCCATCCCTAGTTCAGCAGTGGCTTGGCCCTGGAAATCCCTTTCTCCCTCCCGCCATCCCTGGTTGAACAACACACAGTCTATGACACCTAACCCTGGTTCTTTTAAAATCCCTGAACCGCCATCTATGGTTCAACAGCATCCTGTTCCTGGAAATCCATGTGACCACCGTCAGCCCCATCCTTTAACAGCATCCTGTCCTTCGGAAGTCTCTGTGCTCCTTATCCATGGTAATTATCCATAATTTTGCCATGTTCCTGGGGAATCCACCTTGTTAATTAAAGCTCACAATCCAACGTACATTAAAGTTTATTAAATTTGCATTACATGAAAATGTAAGAGCGTCAACGCCAAGTGTGAGTTATGTGGTTGCGAGATTACGGTGTAACGACCTCCAGGGCAATGATTTAAGGCTTTGCATATTTGTATCAGCTAATGTACAGTATGTAACACCAATCAGTCATATATGAATACAATTACTACTTCAGCGGTGTGTTTGTCACATGGGAGGTGTCGGTTGGACTGGGAAGTTGGGAATTACACAGTTTATTTCGGCACCCATCCACAGGCCCCATATAGTACGCTTCCATAAAGGAGCAGCACTGCAGGAATTTTTGGTCACACCACAGTCCCACTGCCTCATTCTCTTTCTGCGGCCTGTTGGCGCAATTCCCATTCGTGTAAAAATGCTGGCGGCCATTTTCACAACACTTCTTCCTTTTTGCTTTATACTGTGGGTCTTCTGTGGGAGTCATCACATCGTCTCCTCTCGGTGTAGCTTGTTAGAAGGAAAAGCAGACTTATTATTTGTTTTGACACTTATGTTTAATTAATGCTGGTTTATATGGCACACACATTACAATCTGACTGTATAACTTCCTTTAGATTCACCAGTGACAGAGGTCCCCCAATTGGTCCTCAATCACGTCTTGTTGGTAAATCTAAGGCTTACCATACACATTATTCAATCTGACCATACAACCTTTGTACAAAGCAATATTATCTTAACTTCTTCCCCTCTGCCCCAACGTCCTCTTAAAGTAGTTGTAAGGGCTGAAGGTAATTTACCTTCATGCATTCTATGCAAAAATGTAAAAAACCATCAGTGTCCAGCTGCCCCCTCAGCCCCCCTAATACTTACCTAAGCCCAATCGCGATTCAGTGATGTACACAAGAACCGAGGCTCTCCCGCGTCTCTCCCTTCTGATTGGCTGAGATGCAGGAGCCATTGACTCCCACTGCTGTCAATCACAGCCAGTGAGGTGGGGGGCAGGGGCTGAGCCGTGCTCTCTGTGTCTTATAAACACAGGCAGCTGACTCTGAAGTGAGCATGCACGTGTGACCCCATAGCTAGCGGCTTGCTATGGGGGCATTCGATAAGGGGAAGGGGCTCAGAGCACTGGCGGGGGATCCAAAAAAAGGCGTATAGGGGCTGCCCTGTGCAAGACCACTGCACAGAGCAGGAAAGTATAACATGTTTTTTTTTACAATCACTTTTAACAATTTGAAATACCTGGGGTGGGGAGGCAGTAAGGATTTAATTTTCAAAGCCTATCTGAACAAAGTAGGCTAGAAGCAGATTGGTTACTTTGTACTGCTGGTCCAGATTGTGCTTGCTCCAGTTTGACTAACTCTCCCTATTCAGTTTTATCATGAAGGGAACACATCAATGTGTTTGGAATATTACCTGGTGAAGTGTCAGGTTTGGTCTGGGATTCACCATTCGCCACTGTCACATTCTCAGACTGAGCCAACTTTTCTGCTTCATTCTCTCTGGGTGAATCTTCTGATACATTCTGTAATAAACATTAAAGCTGAATGAATATATATATATATATATATATATATATATATATATATATATATATATATATAAATGATTTAATCACCAATGTGGTGGAATTCCTCTCTACCAACTTTGTTCAGCAGTGGGTGCATGTCCCTTTAATTCCCTTTCCAACAATCCATTGGGCTTCCACAACCCCAGGACTCCTGGACACACTTAAGGCATATAGATTTCACCGTTTACCACTATTGGGTGCTCAGAGAGGTTGTGCCAGATGGGAGAGCAGTGACTGGGGATGTTAGATTAATTAGATTTTGATCCTCACAGAGTGGAACTGTGGATCAAATAAGGTATGTATATGCCACGTCCCGAAATTAGTTTTAGATAGTTAAATATACACCATGTAATCATACACGAGTGTATAGTGGAAGACGGACTTTATAGGCGTAGTACAGTTAAAAATAGATTTATTACAGACAAAAGGATACATAGTAGGTGAGACAAACAAAGTATATATTAAAACAAACTGTCACAAAAAGTGGCAGTTGACTAGCATGTATCAAAGTGAGACAGACCACTAGAATATATTTTTACACATATATACAAGGTAACCAAAACGTAGATATTTCACATCTACTAAGATTATGTAGAATTTTGGAAACCGGTACAGTTTCTATAGGTGGGGTGTCGCACGATGGTTAGCCCAACAATAGTACAAGAATAAACATAGATATAAACAGTTAAAAATAAAGAAATAATAATAATCAAATCATAAAAGTTTTTTGTTCGATCAGTCTCCACAACGTCTACAGGCATACCCCAAACCACATAGCCAATTATATTTGTTGTAATTAACGGTTCTACTTACATTGGGTGAATAGTAAAATGTATATATAAAATATGACAAAGATGTTTTTTCAGGGGCAGAGGTCGAGAAAAGATGTAAGTACTTTTTCACAGCGGGTTCTGGGCAGAGTGGTTATCGTAGACTTCTTAGTCCATACTGCGCTGTCGCATTGGCGGTCCAAGATGGCTATCAAAGGCGGCCCAGCGGCTGTTTATTTACTTTTCATGTCACCACGGGCAGAGGTCCTGTTTAGTGTACTTCCAGCAAGATTATCTTCCTATAGTGGTGAATTCCCCTTGGGGGATTTGGTTGATCCCTGTTTGTGTGTGATCCGTTTGGGTGGATTTACCTTGTGAAGCGGACGCTGGGCCGCCTTTGATAGCCATCTTGGACCGCCAATGCGACAGCGCAGTATGGACTAAGAAGTCTACGATAACCACTCTGCCCAGAACCCGCTGTGAAAAAGTACTTACATCTTTTCTCGACCTCTGCCCCTGAAAAAACATCTTTGTCATATTTTATATATACATTTTACTATTCACCCAATGTAAGTAGAACCGTTAATTACAACAAATATAATTGGCTATGTGGTTTGGGGTATGCCTGTAGACGTTGTGGAGACTGATCGAACAAAAAACTTTTATGATTTGATTATTATTATTTCTTTATTTTTAACTGTTTATATCTATGTTTATTCTTGTACTATTCTATTTTATAGATCTGTGTTAAAAAGCTCCAGAAGAAGCGTCAAAATGCGAAACATTGTTGGGCTAACCATCGTGCAACACCCCACCTATAGAAACTGTACCGGTTTCCAAAATTCTACATAATCTTAGTAGATGTGAAATATCTAAGTTTTGGTTACCTTGTATATATGTGTACAAATATATTCTAGTGGTCTGTCTCACTTTGATACATGCTAGTCAACTGCCACTTTTTGTGACAGTTTATGTTTTAATATATACTTTGTTTGTCTCACCTACTATGTATCCTTTTGTATGTAATAAATAATCTATTTTTAACTGTACTATGCCTATAAAGTCCGTCTTCCACTATACACTGGGAATGTTAGACACTAGGTGAGGTTCTTCCTTCATTGTTCCTCGCTAACGGGCCCCAGATTAGGGCACAAGCTTCATGCAGCTTCATCTTAAACCCCAGTCATTATGGTGGGCTCTATGCTTGCTGACCCCTTAAATACTGTCTTTCCAGTGGGGTGGCCCTGTATCTTCAGCCACCTTCTTGTTCACCTATTTCTGGGACTTCTGCTGCTATCTGGACATCCAGAGCAGAAACTCCCCCTGTCTCCCCTAGCAATCTCTTCTTATATGCTGTTCCTTTGATTATTGTTATTCTGTATTGTGAGGCCACCTAGTGGCTTTTGTGTGAGCTTCCCCAAGTAGCTCTGTACTACAATACTTGCACTGGCTGTTATACTTTACGTACATACGTTTTTTATGCTTGTTACATACCTCTGGACTGGGAAGTCGAGAAGTAGGCTGTTTATTTTGGCAGCGGCACCCATCCACAGGCCCCATATAGTATGCTTCCAAAAAAGAGCAGCACTCCAGGAATTTACGGTCACACCACAGCCCCACTGCCTCATTCTCTTTCTGCGGCCTGTTGGCACAATTCCCATTTGTGTAAAAGTGCTGGCGACCATCTTCACAACACTTTCTTCTTCTTGTTATAAACTGCGGGTCATCTGTGGGAGTCACAGATGTCACATCGTCTCCTCCCGGTGTAGCTTGTAAGAAGTGAAGTAAAACCGGAATTATTAATTGTTTTGACACTTACATGGAATTAATACTGGTTTATATGGCACACACATTACAATGTGGCTGTATAACCTCCTTTAGATTTACCCATGACAATTGCCTGCCAGTAGGTCCTTAATCACATCATTGTTGGTAAATCTAAGGCTCACCATACCTGTTATACAGTCTGACCATACAATCTGTGTACAATCAACCTTTAGATTTGTTACAACTATGTAATATGAGGACCTTCCTAAACTATCCAATCATTTCTTATACAGTCAGGCAGGCCCATGCACTACACACTTGTTGGTAATCCTACAGGAGATTGTATAGTCAGACTATACCATGTATGGTGAGCCTATTGGTGGGCACACCTTCTAATTTTATTAACTGATTGATCTGTGGCTCCATCTAAATGATCAAATCTGCAAAAAAAATCGGATAGCCATAACTTCCCTTCCGATATATTTAGATTGGATTCGATCAGAGTCGATTGGACATAGTGGAAAAATCATGATCATTTGGCATTGATTTGCAGCACTGAGATACTTTCATGAATATGATTTTAATTCGATTGATCAGATTATGTGACTACATGGTGGAAACAGAGGTGTGATTGATAGGATAAGATTGTTATTTAGGATTATAATCTAACACCTCACCGCCTGCCCCAGTGTCCCCTTATACTGTTCTGAATGCCCTAAGGGGGTAGGAAGCATTAGTGATCATGTGACCACTGTGATAGTGGTCACATGGTTGGAAGATGGTCCTGCTGGCTACTGATCTTTAGTCTGTACTTTATGACTTTATCTCACAATATTTAAAACCTTCAACATCTTGGTTACCTTAGCTGACTTCATACTAAAGAAATGTCATTGCCACGTTACTGGATTTGATTGACAGCAGCGGGAGCCAATGGCTTCCCTGCTATCAATCTATCCAATGAGAAGCCGGTCAGCCACAGAGAGAACGACGCGGTATCACGCCCACTGAGATTCGGGGCTCAGGTAAGTAAAATGGGGGCTCAGGGGTGCCGGAGAGTGCAAGGTGTTTTTTCAACTTAATGTATAAGATGCATTAAGGTGAAAAAACACAAAGCTTTACAACACCTTTAAAAGGTCATATTGCTTGCAAGGGGAGTTGGCATAACTTGGAATAGTCAGTCTCTACCAGGGTGAGCATGCCACTGGGTCCAATCATCTGTGTCACGCCGTATGAAAGCAGGCGCGACTCTGTGGCGAAACAGCATCTTCAGTTAAATATTCTTGTTTCTCATTCTCATTTATTATCTGTATCTATCATTATTTAATTTAATTAAATGTTCTCTCTTTTTGCACATCTCAAATACAACCCCAAAAACGTAAACTATCGAGTTACCGTGATAAAACAGCACAGAGAGCTGTCTTTAACAGCTCAGACTTTGTGCTGGGAGCGTGCTCATACCACATAAACATTGGCTGCCAAGCAACACATATGTCCGATGTATGGGTATTAAAAAATAAGTTGACTTTTTAGAAAAAAATAAACAAAATTTTTTTTTGCAGGTAAAAAAATGCATTTATTTATTTTTGACCCTGTAAAGCATTGCACTGCCGATCAGCAGATCGCTGGTGCCATGCAGGTCTACAGCAAATCTGAAAGTGTATCTGTGTGCCTGTACATCCCATATGGGCAAGCAGATACAATCTGATAGTAAGAGAGAATGAACTACTACGGCGCTCCACAGTGACATAAGCGGCACTGCTGGACCTTGTAGTTTTTCATTCACATGACACTGTAAAAGAATGATGCGGCCTGGCAGGTAGAAACCTGCTCAATCACGTTCTTATATCTTACTTTCTGCTAGCTGTCAAACTGAGGAATTTGGAATGTGCGGCAGCCGGTCCGTTCGTAAAATGTTACGAAAGGTGAACTTATTCTTTAAATACCACCTTTGTGTTGTAGCACATACAGTATCTGTTGAGCGGTCACAAAGGGGTTAACTATCAATTGAAATCCAATATCCTTTGTGTTGCATATGAAACAAAGAGGCTGCCAACTCTAAACTAATTATGGTGTTAGAGATCAAACTCAAAATAAATCAAACATCTATCAAAGCTTACATTGCCACCAGTGCAGTTCCTGCACTTTTTTCACAGTGGGAACTCAGTTCCCTTTGCAGGACTAGAGCAGCCCAGCCAATCCTTCCTGTATATGGATTCATGGTGTAGTGTGCGGGTATTCTGTCACTTCCTCGATGCCGCAATGTCTCCTGGGAGCTTTTGTCATTATTCCCAGGAGACATTGCGGAGGTCTGCCATGAGTTATCGCGGGATTTAGAAAGAACATGCGGTTTTTAATAATTATGCATATGAGCATATTTGTTTTTTTTGGTGGGGAAGTGGATCTTGGGTGGGAGTTCCCACACTTTTTCCCCCATGACTTGATCCCTGATGGCCACCATAAAGGAGATTCTACAGAGATTGTACAATCAGATTACCTTCCCAATACCCCCCACACAACTGACACAATATGAGGGCGCACTCTATGATGACAATAAACTGGTTTGGTGTCAGACCTTCGGGTAAATCACCACACTGGAGGAACATTGAGGGGAATTTGTTAAGACTGGAACAGACAGAATCTGGCGCAATTGTACATGGCAATCAATCATCTTCTAGCTTTCAGTTTCAAAGCCCAACTGAACAAGCTGAGGCCAAAAGCTGATTGGTTAACTTTGTCCAGCTGTTTCAGATAGTGTTTGCTCCAGTTTGACTAATTCTGCCCATTCGGTTTTATCATGTGTTCGGAATATTACCTGGTGTAGCATCAGGTTTGGTTTGGGATTCAGGGCCGTCCACCACTGTAACTTTCTCAGACTGAGCCGACTTTTCTGCTTCGTTCTCTCTGGCTGAATCCTCTTGTATAGTCTGTAATAAACATTACATTTTAACTATAATACAATTATATATCTCTTTTTAAACATCATGAAATTCATTTTTTCATATCACTAATGTAGTGGAGTTCCTCTTTACAAAAGTTGTTTAACAGTGGGTGCAGGTCCCTTTCATTCCTTTTCCCACAATCCTCTGAGCTCCCACAACCCCCAGGACTTCCAGACACACCCAGGGGATATAATCACCACTGTTTCCAACCCTTGGGTGCTCAAATTGTGCCAGATGGCAAAGCACTGGGATGTTAGCTGCCACCAGGTGCTCTTAACATGTGGGCTAGCAGATGAGGGTGCAAGTAGGGTTGCTACCTCATCCCTTTAAAACAGAACACCTATTAATTACACAGGGTCTGAGGCTAATTTAATGCAAATAAGGCACTAATTTAGTTTAATTAAAGCTTTAATCTGCCACAGAACCTGTGTAATTAATAGGTGTTCAGTTTTAAAGGGATGAGGTGGCAACCCTAGGTGCAAGAGCACGCAGCTTCATCTTAAGCGCCAGTCATTGTGGTGAACCCTGTTCACCTGTCTCTGGAAATCTAGACCAGAGATTCCTCCTGCCTCCCTTCTTTGGAACCTGTAGGGAGATCCCTGTGGTCGACCACCTGGGCTACCAGCTACAGCTCGCCTCCTTGTAGAGTGGTTGTTACTACTGTCCCCTAGGGAACTACAGTTATCATTGTTTTCAATAGACTTAATTGTACTATTATCACTGAGGTATTATACTCTGTTCTCTTAGATACGGTTATTCTGTATTGTGCTGCCACCTAGTGTGTATGTGCCTTTGTGTGAACTAGCCCTAAGTAGCTCTGCACTACAATCCTTGCACTGCCTGTTATACTTTGTTTTCTGCTTGTTACATACCCCTTGACTGGGAAGTCGGGAATTATGATGTTTATTTCGGCAGCGGCACCCATCCACAGGCCCCATATAGTATGCTTCCAAAAAAAGGCAGCACTCCATGAATTTTTTGTCACACCACAGACCCACTGCCTCAGTCTCTTCCTTCGACCTGTTGGCGCAATTCCCATTTGTGTAAAAGTGCTGGCTGCCATTTTCGCAACACTTCCTCCTTCTTGCTATAAACTGCAGGTCATCTGTGGGAGTTGAAGAGTTAAAGGTCACATCACTTGTAAGAAGAAAATATGGAATTAATGCTGGTGTATATGGCACACACATTACAATCTGACTGTACAACCTGCTTCAGATTTACCATTGCCAAGGGTCTGCCAGTAGGTCCTCAATCACATCATTGTTGGTAAATCTGGCAGACCAGATCCCTGAGATCCCTGAGATTCTTTGTTCATTAATATGATTGTATTTGGATTGACCAGTTTATAAGTTTACATAGTGGAAACAGAAGTGTGATTGATAGATTATGATTCTATGTAACAATCTTATCCTAAACCCTTCCCACTTGCCCCGGTGTGCCTAGAAAGTGAGACCCGTAGGAGAAAATGGATGAAGGGGCTGCATGACTAGGGGGGGAACAGAGTCAGGGAACAGTCAGCTAGGTCAGTGGTGGGGGCAGGGGTGTAGAGCAGAATTGGAGGCAGAAGTTATAAGGGGGCAGGGTCCAGAGGTGAGGGTCTTGCGTAGGGGCGTATTCTTCATCATTCCAGGAAGTTAGAAGTGACAATTTCCCACCCTCCCGCCCTGGTGTTAGAAGTTATCGCATTGAACAGTTAGTAAACATATTGGGGTCTTTAGTGTTGAGTGAGTTTGTTTTGTTTTTTGTTCTTCGAAAAAAAAATATATATATATATATTATACATTTATAAATAAATGAACAATTTTTGAAAAATATAAGAAAAAGACATAACTAAAAAAAAAAAAAAAAATTGTATATGTGTATACTTTACTCACTGCTGGATATTGCTGGATTTTGTCACAGCAGTCGGAGGTTCAAGGGGTCTTTGGGGGGTCAGTGAGGAATTACATGGTTACAGGATTGGTGGGGTCCATCTAAGGTATGGCGCTTCCACTTGGTTAGCGGGGGTTCTCCCAGCAGCTAGGTCCCCCGGGGGAAGGGAATATGGAAGTATGTGTGATGTCGGAGCGTCTTCGAGCTGGTTGGGGCACGGCTGAGGACCGTTCCAGTTAGAAAAAGTGCCTTAAAGATACCCAAAGACTTCTTGTTGTTGGGCATTACTTTGTTAAAATTTGTTTACGTGATGTCATTTTGTTCTTTGGTTAATAAAATTTGGCTGCTGTGGCCATATAAAAACCATGTTAAGCAGTCTGTCTTTAATTTTATTGGTCTTCAGTCCGGTCCAAGAGCTGTTTTTGACAGCTCGGAGTACATACTGTGAGCACGCTCCCCCTACATAAACATTGGCTGCCCAGAAACACATATGTTTAAGATATGGGCTTTAAGGACCACCTTTTTTTCTGCAGCACAGATATGCGTTGGGCAATTACAAAGCATTTAGATATTGATTGAAAACCACTATCCTGAGTGTCGCATATCAATCAAATGGGTTATCAATTATAGACTGATTATTCCAGTAGAGATCGATCTCAAAATCAAACATTTATCAAAGTATGTACGGCCACCATAATCTACAGAGATTGTATAATCAGATTATAACATGTAGGATTCTCTCCAATACCCCACACTTAACTTGTACAATATGAGGAGATACTCTATGACTATAAACTAATTTGGTGTCAGACTTTCAGGTAAATCACCACACTTGGGAAACATTGAGGAGAATTTACTAAGACTGGAGCTGACAGAATATGGATCAATTGTACATGGCAACCAATCAGCTTCTATCTTTCATTTTCAATGGCTATTTGAACAAGCTGAGGCTAGAAGCTGATTGGTTACTTTGTACAGCTGTTCCAGATTGCTTCTGCTCCAGTTTGACTAACTCTCCCCATTGAGTTTTATCATGAAGGGAACATAATGTGATTGGAATATTACCTGGCGTAGCATCAGATTTATTTTGGGATTCATGGCCGTCCACCACTGTCACTTCTCCAGACCGAGCCGACTTTTCTGCTTCATTCTCTCTGGGTGCATTTTCTGGTATAGTCTGTAATAGATATATATAAATATATAAAAAAAAAAAAAAAACTGAGCTAAAAAATAAACAAATATCTAAAGGAAAATAAGCAGCAATTATTTTGTGTAACACGGTCACAAACAATAAATAAATAAAAATAAAAATCGCGCTAAATAATAAATGGATTATATTCATCTGTATGAAGTTGACCACAAACATGTGATGATGAATCAATAGCAGTGTCCATCATCCATCACCAAAAAAAACGCAGTGAATCCACCACCAGTTGTAGAAACTGCTTACCAACTCCTGTGGTCAACTTCACACAGATGAATGTAATTTATATAGATTCAATTATGGACTTTACATTTATTATTTAGCGTGATTCTTATTTTTCTTTAGTCTGTAATAAACATTAAAGCTGAATTCTAGGCAAATATATATATTTCTCATATCACTAATGTAGGGGAATTCCTCTTTAGCAACCCTGTTCAGCAGTGGGTGCAAGCCTCTTTATTTCCTTTTCCCACAATCCACTGGGCTCCCACAGCCCCCAGAACTCCTGGACATTCAAAGGGGATATGAATTCCACTGTTTACCACCCTTGGGTGCTCAGAGAGGTTGTGCCAGATGGGAAAGCAGTGACTGGAAATATTAGATACCACTTTGGGTTCTTCCTTCATTGTTCCTGGCTAGTGGGCTCCCATATTAGGCTGCAAGCTTCATGCAGCTTTATTAAAGCGGAGGTTCACCCAAAAATCAACTTTCTGCCATTAGATCCAGCATACTGCTGACATCTGCAGTATGCGGTTTTTTTTTTTTTTGTACTTATCGTTTTAGCAGGCTTACTTATCTAGCTTGGAGCGGGGATTTCTGCGGGGAATAGGCGTTCCTAAGGCAAGCGTAGTTGATTGACGGGCTTCGATACCGCGTCACATCTTCCGAAAATAGCCGAAGTGACACTCGGGTGTTTACGGCGCTATACGGCGCCTGCGCCTGCCGTGTAGAGCTGACTGCGCAGGCGCCGTAAACACCCGAGTGTCACTTCGGCTATTTTCGGAAGACGTGACGCGCTATCCAAGCCTGTCAATCAACTCCGCTTGCCTTAGGAACGCCTATACCCCGAAGGAATCCCTGCTCGGTGCCAGATAAGAAAGCCTGCTAAAATGATAAGTACAAAAAAAAAAACAGCATACTGCACATGTCAGCAGTATGCTGGATCTAATGGCACAAAGTTGATTTTCGGGTGAACCTCCGCTTTAAAGTGGAGTTCCACCCATTTTTTTATGTTTGTCTGTGCTGCATGCCCTAATCTCATAGTGTTCAGAATGGACAATTTTTATTTATTTTGTTGCCTCTAAATACCTTTATTTTGTAGTCCTTCATTACTTCCTCCTCCTTATTAGCCTAGGCTATTAAGTCACAAGGCTATTTGCAAGGGTTTCTGGGATAGGCATCATGTTTCCCAGTAGTCCTTGCAAACCTGACTGAAACCTTTTACATTGCTTGTGCAGAACTGAGCATGTGCGAGATATGCAAAGCTGAAATCCAGGAAGTCGTACAGTCTGGCTTCATGATGCCCACACTTAAGATGGCCACGGTCTATTTCTAGATTATAAATGCTATAACAACCTAACAAAACGGACCTTAGTTTACAGACTAACTTTACTAGAATACATTAAGCTTGTGTATTACAGGGGTATTTATATTTAAAAAGTGAAATTGTGGGTGGAACTCCCCTTTAAAGTTATATGGTTGCAAAAGAAAGTGAATTTATTACAAGAAAACATTTACAAGGGTGACCATAGTTACCGTCAGGGGGGGTGATTGTTGGTCCTGCTTGGCTGGTTGAGGCAGTTTTGTGTCACCGGTCGGTGCAGTGCTCCTGTAAAATGCAAGCATACAAGTTTGTAATCAGAGAGAATGGTGGGACTGTAATATAGCATTTTATTTGTACACAGTCTTTTCCAGCTCAGGAGCCACCTGTCGCTGGAAATGCAAATATCTCTGCTTCATCTGAGACGGATACACCGGCTAGAAAGTGTCACTTACACAGACTCTTGGCAGCAGATGATTCCACAAAGCAGGAATAAAACTGAAAACCGCAGGAGAATCATGGCCGATGAAAATGACAGAGCGTATGAGAAGATGTACGAAATCAGAGAGAAGCAGACACTGCTGAGTACAGAGCTGGAAAGCTTCACATTTATACAGAAGAACTTTGGATGGCAGCCACCATCTATCTGAAATAACCGTTTTCGGGAATGTCCCGGCAATTTGGTTTTGAACTTTCTTATTTACTCTGTCCTTTGTAATTATTACATGTACCATAAGAACATAGCCATGGTGAAAAAAGACACAAGTCCTTGGCACAATCCGTACTGAGGTGATGATGACCACAAGAGCCAAAACAAATGTAACATTAACGCTTTAACCTGGAATTCCCGACATGCAGGCAGGGCACCGGCCAAATCTAACAAAATTCTGAGAAGAACTACAGAGCCTTGAAAAAGTATTCATACCCCTTGAAATTTACCACATTTTGTCATATTAAAACCAAAAACTTTAATGTATTTTATCGGGATTTTATGTGATAGACTTTAAATGGTTTTTAAACTTTTTATAAATCTGACCCAGCCTGTCAGTTTAGATGGGTGGTCGGTTTGCAGTTGTGCCATACTCTTTCCATTTTGGGATGATGGATTGAACAGTGCTCTGTGAGATGTTCAAAACTTGGGATATTTTTTTTATAACCTAACCCTGCTTTAAACTTCTCCACAACGTTATCCCTGACCTGTCTGGTGTGTTCTTTGGCCTTCATGATGGTTCTCTAACAAACCTCTGAGGGCTTCACAGAACAGCTCTATTTATACAAAGATTAAAATTACACACAGTTGGACTCTATTTACCAATTAGGTGACTAGGCAATTGGTTCCACTAGATTTTAGTTAGGGGTATCAGAGTAAAGGGGGCTGAATACAAATGCACGTCACACTTCACAGATATTTATTTGTAAAAAAATTGAAAACCATTTATCATTTCCTTCCATTTCAGAATTATGTGTCAGTTTGTGTTGGTCTCACATAAAATCCCAATAAAATACATTTATGTTTTTGGTTGTAACATGACAAAATGTAGAAAAGGGAATTAATACTTTTTCAAGGTACTGTATAGGGCCAAATTTAGCAAAAGGCTGGCCCATGCTTCCGTTTCTGCAGACCCCGAGTTATGGATCATTTACCTGCATCTGCCTGTTGTACATTGGTTGGTGCGATCACAAGGATCTCTAACCACTGGAGGGATGTATGTTTTTCTTAAAAAAGACAGAAGCTGATGAGTCATTTTAGATTGCTTAAAATGATATTAAACAATGTTATGCACATTCAGCAGCTGATTTAAAGTGTTACTAAACCCAGGACCCTCCATTCACTACATCTAGTCTCCCACAGTACACAGCATATGGAAATGAAATTATCTTTAGCAGCAGTGCTTTAAGTGGGCCGGAACGCGGCGGTACTCAGTACCGCCACTTCCAAAAATGGCCCTGGAGAGTACCAGCACCTCTCCGTGCGCCCAGTACGTGGGTTTTTCCGTACCGGAACGCACTGGCGTAGCGGGGGGGGGGGCTCCTGCACCGGGCGAAAAATTGCGGGGGGCAAAATCCTGGCGTCCGCGAAATGCGCCGCCGCCTTAGGAAAGGCCGCGGCTTTGGCCTAGCTCTGGAGCTATCGCCCATCTTGGTACACCCGGCGGCGGCGCGCGATGAGTTTTTTTTTCAGCCCTTCCGCCTGGTTGGCTGGTGAAACTGTCTGTCTCCCTTGATGTGGGAGTGGCGGGAAACACCAGCCAACTAGGCAGAAGGGCTAAAAAAAAAAACAGATAACTGCGCAGGAGATTGGCGGGCGGTGGAGTGGGAGGCGCTGTACCTCTGTGCTGCGCTGATTGGCCTGGAAGTTGGAACATGTGTTTACAGCGCGGCGGCGGCAAGTTTCTCCATCTCCAGCAAGGTAAGCAAAACACTCTCCTGTACCACAGGGGAGAGAGAGAAGGGGGGGGGGGGGGTCGGTGTAAATCTAAAGGGGTGCACTGCCTGATCCCCACCTATCCACCTCAGAACCTGTCATTTTAGTAAGACTGCTGGGACTTGTAGTTCTCCATCTTCTCCTGGGGCTCATGGAGATTGGAGAACTACAAGTCCCAGCAGGTTATACATACAATAAGGCTCTGAGGTGGATGGGTGTGGATTGCATGCACCTGAACCCCAGGAGAAGATGGAGAACTACAAGTCCCAGCAGGTTATAATATAAGGCTCCGAGGTGGATGGATGTCCGGACACCCATCCACCTCGGAGCCTTATATTATAACCTGCTGGGACTTGTAGTTCTCCATCTCCTGGGGCTCAGGTGCATGCGATCCACCATCTATGGGACTACAAGTCCCAGCAGTAAGAAAAACTGAACAAAGATGGTGGATCGCATGCACCTGAGCCCCAGGAGATGATGGAGAACTACAAGTCCCAGCAGGTTATAATATAAAGCTCCGAGGTGGATAGATGTCTGGACAGTGACAATTGGTGGCACAGTGGTGACAATTGGTGGCACAGTGGTGACGATTGATGGCACAGTGGTGACGATTGATGGCACAGTGGTGACGATTGATGGCACAGTGGTGACGATTGATGGCACAGTGGTGACGATTGATGGCACAGTGGTGACGATTGATGGCACAGTGGTGACGATTGATGGCATGGTACAGTGACTGCATTTGATGGCATGGCACAGTGGTTGCGTTTGGCGTGGCACAGTGGTGACAATTGAAGGCACAGTGGTTGCGTTTGTTGGCATGGCACAGTGGTGACAATTGATGGTACAGTGGCTGCATTTGATGGCATGGCACAGTGGTGACAATTGATGACACAGTGGCTGCATTTGATGGCATGGCGCCCTGTGATTGGGCTTATGTGGTCATGCGCTAGCGCCGGGGGGGGGGGGGAACATTCTGCCCCGGGGGGGGGGAAATCGGCGCCTAATAGAGTACCGGCACCTCTTTTGGCCCACTTAAAGCACTGTTTAGCAGTAAATATAACCTGCTAAATACCTTTTCTCATTAGCAGTATATAGCAGTCTTGTGACTTCTATCAGTGTGTGGCCAAGCAGAGGAGTTTTCATTCTCTCCTGACGTCCTATAAGGTTGCAGGACCCCTAACTCTCTGTATGGACAGTGCTAATTGGCCCTGTGCTGAATACATGAATCCTCCCAAAAAAAACTCTTTAGCAAAACACAACAAACTGAGCATGTGCAGAGTGCCTTCTACAGCTCTGCTCTATCAGCAGATGGGCAGGGGACAATAAAAGAAGGGGAGGTTTAGAGAAGACAAGATCAAATGGCCTTTTACACAATGAAGAGGATTAACCCCTTAGGTTCCACAGTGAGTATAACAAGCACTCTTTACTGCATATACAGACTGATTTTACTGTTGTGGGCTTAGTAACACTTTAATCATTTACTGAGTATGCATCTTCTTTATTTTTCATTTGTTTCCTGTGTTGCATTTTAAGTTTGTGCCATGACCACTGCTTCAGGCTTCATGTCTCAGGGTGGCTCCTTTCCCTTTCAGTATCCAGCAGAGCCACCTTTGCATGCAGACATTAGGCCTCGTACACACGAGCGGACAGATTTGTTCAAATCTGTCCGTCCGACAGATTTGAACAAATCTGTCTGCTGGGATTTTGGTTTGCTCGCGTGTACACACGAGCAAACCAAAATCCCTGCCAGCAGAGAGCGCGCTGACGTGTCAGTGACGTGGCGGTGACGTTGACGCCGCCACGTCACCGCACCAGGAAGTAAAACACTTCCGCGCATGCGCCGAATCCATTCGGCGGCGGTGCGGGACGACATGTCTGCTGGTAAGTGTACTAACCAGCAGACATGTCGGGCGGACAGATTCCCACCCGATAGATTTCAAAGCATGCTTTGAAATCTGTCAGGTGGACAAATCTGTCCGCTAGCCCATACACACGATCGGAGATGTCTGCTGAAACGGTCCATCGGACCGTTTTCAGCGGACAAATTCCATCGTGTGTATGCGGCCTTAGAGTTGTGGCCCTCTTTTCTGTATGCAATAATAGAAATACATAGCTCCATAGCCTAGCATAGCAAGGCACTTCTTTGCTCCTTATTCCTCCTCCTCCCCCAACCTCCTTTCTCTGAATTTATGGACTGGCTTAAGACTGCACTGCCCACTCTTAGCTCCTTCCTGTGAAGATCAAAAGTTCAGGGAAGCAGCTCTGAGACAGCAGGAGCCAGGAGCATCACAAGTTGTATAATGCTGCTGCTAGAGTAATGCCCCATACACACGATCGGTTAAACCGATAAGACCGGTCTGATAGATCGTTTTTATCGGTCAAAACCGATTGTGTGTGGGCGCCATTGGTTATTTAACCATCGGTTAAAAAAAAAGCCAACTTGTTTTAAATTCAACTAATGGATTCCTAACTGGTAGGTCAAAACCGATCGTTTGTAGGCACGACCATCGGTTAAAAACCACGCATGCTTTGAATCAAGTTGACGCATGCTTGGAAGTAGACATGTGCATTCGTTTTCGTTAGAATGCATTTTCGTCCAAAAATCTGTTTTTTTCGTTATCGTATTAACAAACGATAACGAAAGCGCAAGAAACGAAAACCGAAAGATCCGACATAAAAAATGCTTTATTTTTCGTTTTCGTTGCGGTAAAAATTCGATATAGAGAGATTCGACATTATAGGGAAAATATTCGACACTATAGAAATAATAGATTCGACATTTCAGAGAATAGATTTCGATTTATGAGACTAAAGATTCGACGTTCCGCCGAATGTACTTTGATCAATCACCAGCAACCAAAAAGATTTGACGTACCGTCAAATTTTTTTTTTTTTCCCATTCGACAGAAACCAAGTATTATTGGATTTTCGGACGAAAGCTATTCCCCAACGAAAAACTAAATAAATCAAAACGATTTTCGGGAGTAACTAAATACATTTATTTTCCAAACGAAAACAAAAAAACGAAACAAAATATTCCAGTCTGCACATGTCTATTGTACATACCGATCGGTGAGAGTACTTATTGGGAGAAAGGGGTTCATTATTTTATGAGTTAGGGTTGTGTTGTACCAGATTTTTCGCCCAGACAGGAAGTCAATGGAGACAGCATTGAATAAAAAGAGAAGTTCGTACCCTTCACCATTTCTTCAATAAATAAACTAATTCTCTGTTTACTCAGACTCTTTTGTCCCACTAAGGCCGCGTACACACGATCGAATTTATCTGCTGAAACTGGTCCGCCAACCAGTTTCAGCGGACATATCCGATCGTGTGTACGACCTAGCGGACAGGTTTGTCCAGTGGACAAATTTCAAAGCATGCTTTGAAATTTGTCCGCTACAAACCTGTCCGTCGGTTAGTACGTCTAACCAGCGGACAGAAATCCCCCGCATGCGCCGAATGGATTCGACGCATGCGTGGAAGTATTTTACTTCCTGGAGTGGTGACGTGACGGCGTCAACGCCACCGCCACGTCACCGCGTCCTCAGTCCGAGGGGATTTTCGTCCGATGGTGTGTACACGCCATCGGACCAAAATCTGATGAGACATGTGCGCTGGAAACGGTCCGTCGGATATGTTTGAGCGGACATGTCTCATCGTCTGTACGTGGCCTAAGAGATGTTATAGGCTTGTTCCTGTTCAAGTTTCCCCAAACACTAAATAAGAGTCATAACCCTCTATCAACCTGTGCTCCACCTGTCCTTGCCAAGCAGACCCCTGTGCCTGGAATAATGAAGGCAGAAGTGTGCACAGGGTTAATTCCTGATGTTAGCTCCACTCTGGAAATGTTTTAAATTGACCAATATTTTCCCGGATTATCTGCATAATCTGAACAAAACCACGGCCAACAGCTCCAGCGATGTTGCAATAACTGCTGGGCAAAAGAACATCAACAAGAGCTAAAAGACAACTACAGGCCAAATTCCCAACACCAAGAGCCATTCTCTGCGTGATCCCAGAGGCACTGAGGACTAGGACATCGTGTGTCTAAATTCAAACACTTGAACAAAAAATGTTGTTCTACATGTTCCTGTAATGTAAAAAAAAAAAAAAAAAAAAAAAGAAGAAGTTGATTCCCTTGATATAGTAGGTCTTTCTTTCAATTAGAGCTCTTGTACATGGGCCGCCTGAACCTGTTCAGTGTAATGCCTGGGGTATTTCCTCCACCCAGGCAGCCCAGGTGCAGCAGCAGCAATAACACAAATGGTTGCTTGATGCTGTATTCACGTATAGAGCGTGCTAACACAAACAGTGAACTAGCATTTGCAATAATCCTTTACACCAAAGGGCTAGTTTTAAGAAAAAAAATGGGCATACTCCCCACCCCCTGGTACCTGCTGTACTTACCTCTGTGGGTTATAAGCTGTCAGTGACCACCAGTGTTGCCAACCTATCAAAGTTAAATCTACTGACACCATCAAGTTTTTACTGACATATCAAAATGTTACAAAATAACAGTTTTAAGTGCAAATTGTATGGCCCCCCTAGAGGACTTCTTATAATTACCTGCTCATCTGCAGGCCCATAACCTGGTGAACATTCTAACCCACCTGACACACTGGGTTCAGACATCCTTGTTTCACTGTGGAGTAACAATCAGATAACTCAGCGTATTTAGGTTCTATGTATATTTTTCTTGAACCATAAATGGGAAACGTTGCTACAAAGAGGAGGTAGTAGATCTGCTGAGTTTTAAGCAAGAGCACCAACTCAGCAGAAGTACCCCCCCATAGAGACAAGACAAGTAATAACAATAATATATATATATATATGTATATATGTTCAAAAGAAAGATAGAGTATGGAAAAGGAATATAGCGGTGCTAATACACATAATAATGAAAACCGAACAGAAACATAAAAATATATACAAAAACCTTTATTCTACATAGTAGCTAAAAAAGGGATGTTTTATTACAGAGTAACTCCAATATGGTGGTTGCACATAGAGGCCCAGTTTCACAGAGCGATTACGCCGGCGTAACAGGAGATGCGCGGCGTAAGTCTAAATCTGCGCATGCGTTTCGATACTCCGCATCCCCAAAACGAGATACGCAAGAAATCTACTTTTTTTGTCCAGCGTAATTTCGATAGATAGGCGCATCCGTCCGCGCAAAACTGCGCTAGACACACCATTGATTTGCTATTCAAATATGCTAATGAGTAGACATGTGCAGACTGGAATATTTTTTCGTTTTGAAAATAAATTTATTTAGTTACTCCCGAAAATCGTTTTGATTTATTTAGTTTTTCGTTGGGGAATAGCTTTCGTCCGAAAATCCAATAATACTTGGTTTCTGTCGAATGGGCCAAAAATAAATAAAAAATATTCGACGGAACGTCGAATCTTTACGTCTCATAAATCGAAATCTATTCTCTGAAATGTCGAATCTATTATTTCTATAGTGTCGAATCTTTTCTCTATGATGTCAAAACTTTTCCCTATAATGTCGAATCTCTATATCGAATTTTTACCAACGAAAACGAAAATAAAGCATTTTTTATGTCGGATCTTTCGGTTTTCGTTTCTTGCACTTTCGTTATCGTTTGTTAATACGATAACGAAAAAACCTGATTTTCGGACGAAAATGCATTCTAACGAAAACAAATGCACATGTCTACTAATGAGGGAGTTACGGGGATCCACAAAAGAACGTTGGTGCAGTGCAGGCTACGCGCTCTGCGCAACAGCTGCACGGTCTGGCTAAAATTAGACCATATAAAGGGTGGTATAAAATTAGACAATTCGTCTACATGTCAGAGAAAGCAACACTGTTAGTGAGGATCTGAGCAGTCACACTTGCTGCCCAACAATCTGTATGCCAACATGCCAGTGGCATCCATGCTCATAGCTATACCACTGACTTTAGATGAGCAAAGAAGGAGGAGGGCACGGAGGAGGGGAAGGAAGAGGGCACGGGAGAGGTTTTTTTTTTTGCCAAAAAAAATTTCTTTGCTTTTATAAACATTTTTACAAAAAGAAATACATACATATATACATCAATACATAACATACATACAGATTACAAACACTGTCTCACTATCTTTTAAGAGCCCTTTAAAACCTTGATGGATATAATAATCTAATCTGATACAAGCCCCTCTCTCTTCACTTGATATATCACACACGCATAGACATCTTTGGCATGAGTGATTCTGAGGTGTCTCGCATTTTCAGATTCACCCCTCATGCCATCCTGGAATTAACCACAACCCTGCAGGAGCCCAACACCAGCCCAACACATGACACCACCCATGACAGCTACATATACAATCCTAGCCCCATCCCCACAGATTTCGAACAGAACATGTATGGGGACAGCTGGCTGGTTGGTGAGTGACATGGGTGGCAGGCATGACTGTCCCCCCCATGATGCTGTAATCACAAGGGGCACATGCACTACTAACATCCTCCTGTCTTATCCCTTCAGGGTGACTCTGCATATGCACTGGGACCCCATCTCATGACTCCTATACGGAACCCCCCTAACCAAGGCTACCCCGTCTTCTGAGGGAAGAGCAGCCAAGAGCCAGCTCACATTAGGCATCTTTGCACGTTAAACACACACATTAATCATGGCACAATGAGAATGCATGCATGCACACCACTGTGGTCCCTAGCACTGACACATCACATCCTCATCACATTGGATTGGCACCAGTCCACCATGCAGGACTTGTGAGCAGCAACGCCACGCCAAGGCTCCAATTATGTCACTGTACATTCATACACCATTCACACGGACCTGGGGATCACTTCTCCACCACAAATGAGGGTGACACCACTTTTCCGGCAGGAATGTCACCCCCACATTCCAAAATCATTCACAAACAGAACCCCAACAAAAAAAAATTGACCAGCAAAAATAAAAAATGCCCAGCAAAAATATAATTTAAAAAAAATAACAACAAAGAAAACACATAAAAGACAAAAATCACTCTGCAAAACAGTCCCCAAATATCTCAAAGACACGTCACAAACAAACAAACGCTAATAAACAACAGAACAAAAGCACCTTGCTGTATAGGAAGGGATACAAAGGGATGTACTTTTGCGAAGGAAGTGCGTTTGTCTCTGTCTATTTATGCTGTTTGCGTAGTTCACTAAGTTGCCCGGGTCCACTTCCAATTTCACTGATTGCGCCGTTCCCGAGTTGTGAGCATGCGCACAGAGGTGCTGACCATGGTCTGCTTCAAGCACGCATGTGCGAGCCGGCCGGCCCTTCATTTGCATGGGGTCACGGCTCATTTCAATGTAACACGCCCACGTCCTTCCCAATTTGTATTACTCCGCCTTACGCCTCTGAAATAACGTTGCGCAGGCGCAAATTTCTGCGTAAAACCGACGAGAATAGGGTGATTGCGCCGCTACATTGCGCCAGTCTAACGTAAAGGCGGTGCGCTACGCCGGTCCAATAATGCGCAGATGTACGTGAATCTGGCCCAGAGGCTTTATAGAGATCACCTCAAGGTTTCATCAGGAAATATATGCATTAAACTAAAATGCTATACAAAAATAGAAATATAACATTAAAAAAAGGCAGAAATAAATCAACATTAAGGTAAGGAAAAAGCATTACCTTAATGTTGTTATTTTTTTATGTTATATTTCTATTTTTGTATAGCTTTTTCGTTTAATGCATTTACCTCTGATGAAGCCTAGAGACGAAACATGTTGGGATAACGCATGATCATTCAATCTCTATAAAACCTCTATGTGCAACCACCATATTGGAGTTACTCTGTAATAAATTAACCTTTTGTGCTCTGTTACTCTTTTTTAGCTTCTATGTATAATAAAGATATTTTGTATATATTTCTGTTCGGTTTCTATTATTATGTGTATTAGCACCGCTATAATCCGTTTCCATACTTTCTCCTTCTTTTGAACAAATTATGAGGTGGGTAACTTTAGGTGTCTACCCTTAGTCGGACTAAAACTATATATATATATATATATATATATATATATATATATATATATATATACATATACATACACACTTCCCTAAAAGATAATGTTACTCCTTAGACGGGTATTTCAGCAACTACCTATACTGCCAGAATATGAAAGATGGATCCTAACCAACCTATGATGCTATCCTAAGAAGGGAGAGCAGGTCTAAAAGTGGTAATATAGGGGGCCCCTTGTATCATTAATGGCAACAGAGGCATAACTAGAGACTTCAGGGCCCCGGTGCAAGATATCATGAAGGCCCCCCCCCCCCCTTGAAAAGCCTGATTTTGATACTTAACTTTTCTACACTGTACAACAAAGTAAAAGGGGGGGGGGGGGGGGGCGGCAGTGATGGTGCATGGTGCTATCCTCTCCCACCACCACCTGTGCCTCTTACTGATCCCATGTCTCCACCACTGAGGTTTCAAAACCCGCACTGTCCGGGGGAATCCCGTACGGGTGGCAACCCTAGCCCATGGTGATATAGTATAGTATCATTTTCCCTGGGGGTAAAATGAATATTAAAATAGTTGAAGAGAGAGATGTAATGTAACATCCATATATGTTGCTTTATTGGTTTTTGTTTATTCTTTTTATTGTGTTTTCTGTACTGTTTTCATGCCTCTGGGGAAAAATAAAATAAAAATATAGAATTGAAAAAAAAAAAAAAAAAAAAAGGCAACATGCAAACTCCAGGCACAGGTCATGGTCGGGATTCGAACCGGCGACCCTTTGGCTGCCAAGCAAAATTGTTAACCACTACACTACTGTGCCACTCATGCAATCTCAGTAGCGCCCCCTAGAGTGTTACCCATGCGGAGGGGGTGTGATAGTCCGGCAGGTCATACATAGGGGGGTGGGGGGGATCCGCTCACTATTTCTTGTCGGTGACCACTGTTCCCTCCATGCCAGCCGGGGCAAGGAGGTGTCTGTGCTGGTCGCTCAGACACTGAGGCCTGCTCCTGGTGGAGGTTATAATCCCACTCCGGTAACAAAAGCCCGACAAAGCCGGCGGTGTCCCTCCTCCTCGGTCCGGGAGTAGGTCACTCACTAAGTGCTATGAGGTGAAAGTTAGGCCGCGGTGGTCGGTGACGCAATACATAGCCGGTACGTTTCTCTCACGCCGCTCTCCTCGGCCGCCGACGCTATCACAGGGTTTTTTCTCTCTCTCCTTCTACGCAAACAAAACACCAGGCCTTCGGCGCCAATCGGTGAACAGGAAAGCCGAGCCCCCGTCTTAGAGTCAGCTGATCTGGGTACAGAAAAAGGGGAAGGGGAAGGGTTTGGGGTACCCCCTGGGGAAGGGATGTGTGTGGCTGTCTAATTTGGCGGCTGCTTTGGCGTAACCCTAATTTAGGAGGCTCCATCCTTTAAGGGGGGGCTCATCCTATAAGGGACCCTAGTTTCGGAGGCTGCTCATCCTTTAAGGGGGCGCTCATCCTATATATAAGGGTGGTACTTATCCTATTATCCTTATCCTATCAGTGGCTGCTCGCTCATCCTTTGGGAGGGGCACCCATGTGGCTCATGGGCTGCTCATCCTCTAACGGGACGGCTCACAACCTTTTAGGAGGTGCACCATCTTTGGGAGTGGACACACATGGGCGCCATCCTTTTAGGAGGCCGCTCATGGGCTGCTCATCCTCTAACGAGACGGCTCACATCCTTTTAGTGGCCATCCTTTGGGAAGCACCCATGGGCTCCATCCTTTTAGGAGGCCGCTCATGGGCTGCGTCCTCTAACGGGACGGCTCACATCCTAATCCTTTGGGAGGGGCACCCATGGGCTCCATGGGCTGCTCCATCCTCTAACTGGATACCCTATATACCTTATAGTGGCCATCCTTTGGGAGGCACCCATGGGCTCATGGGCTGCGTCCTCTAACGGGACGGCTCACATCCTAATCCTTTGGGAGGGGCACCCATGGGCTCCATGGGCTGCTCATCCTCTAACTGGATACCCTATATACCTTATATCCATCCTTATATTTAGTGGCTGCTCACATCCTTTTAGGGCGCAACATCCTATTTGGGGCGGGGCGCTCATCCTCTTAGACATTAGTGCCACAAATGCATGTCTTTGGAGTGTGGGAGGAAACCGAAGTACTCGGAGGAAACCCACGCGGTCACAGGGAGAACATGCAAACTCCAGGCACGTAGTGGTTAACGCATCCGCTTGGCACCCGAAGGGTCGCAGGGTCCAATCATGGTGGGGATTCGAACCAGCGACCCTTCGGGGTGCCAAGCGTCCGTGTAAACCACTACGCTACTGTGATGCCTTTAGAGGCACTCTGCTGCATTGTTGATGCCTTTAGAGGCACTCTGCTGCATTTTTGATGCCTTTAGAGGCACTCTGCTGCATTTTTGATGCCTTTAGAGGCACTCTGCTGCATTTTTGATGCCTTTAGAGGCACTCTGCTGCATTTTTGATGCGTTTAGAGGAACTCTGCTGCATTTTTGATGCGTTTAGAATAACTCTGCTGCATTTTTGATGCATTTAGTGGAACTCTGCTGCATTTTTAATGCATTTAGAGGAACTCTGCTGCATTTTTAATGCATTTAGAGGAACTCTGCTGCATTTTTGATGCCTTTAGAGGAACTCTGCTGCATTTTTAATGCCTTTAGAGGAACTCTGCTGCATTTTTAATGCCTTTAGAGGAACTCTGCTGCATTTTTGATGCATTTAGTGGACAGTAACCCCTATAATAGTGTAGACCTCAGACAGTATACCCCAGCATAGTGCAGACCTCAGACAGTAACCCCCAGCATAGTGCAGACCTCAGACAGTAACCCCCATAATAGTGCAGACCTCAGACAGTAACCCCCATAATAGTGCAGACCTCAGACAGTAACCCCCATAATAGTGCAGACCTCAGACAGTAACCCCCATAATAGTGCAGACCTCAGACAGTAACCCCCATAATAGTGCAGACCTCAGACAGTAACCCCCATAATAGTGCAGACCTCAGACAGTAACCCCCATAATAGTGCAGACCTCAGACAGTAACCCCCATAATAGTGCAGACCTCAGACAGTAACCCCCATAATAGTGCAGACCTCAGACAGTAACCCCCAATAGTGCAGACCTCAGACAGTAACCCCCAATAGTGCAGACCTCAGACAGTAACCCCCAATAGTGCAGACCTCAGACAGTAACCCCCAATAGTGCAGACCTCAGACAGTAACCCCCAATAGTGCAGACCTCAGACAGTAACCCCCAGTAGTGCAGACCTCAGACAATAACCCCCAGTAGTGCAGATCTCAGACAATAACCCCCAGTAGTGCAGACCTCAGACAGTAACCCCCAGTAGTGCAGACCTCAGACAGCGGCGTGTGTGGTTTCCCTCATGCGCGGGCTCCTCCTCCTCTGTGGGTGTGAACAGAGAGGAGGGCCGCCGCCGGGTGTACCAAGATGGCCGCCGCTCTGGAGCTAGGCCGAAGCCGGGGACTTTCCTAGGCCGAGGCTCCGGAGCGCTCCGCGGAGCCGGTGGATGGATTTGCCCCCCCCCTTTTTATCGCCCGGTGCGACAGCCCCCCCCCCCCCCGCTACGCCAGTGATGGGGGAGAACTGTATATATGGGGGGGGCTGTATATATGGATGTGTATGGGGGGTAACTATGTATATGGGGGAGAACTGTGTATATGGGAGGGCTGTATATATGGATGGTGTATGGGGGGAGAACTGTATATATGGATGCTGTATGGGGGGGAATGTACATATGGATGATGTATGAGGGGGGGGAGAACTGTGTATATGGGGGGGGCTGTATATATGGATGTGTATGGGGGGTAACTATGTATATGGGGGGAGAACTGTGTATATGGGGGGGCTGTATATATGGATGCTGTATGGGGGGGAATGTACATATGGATGGTGTATGAGGGGGGGAGAACTGTGTATATGGGGGGCTGTATATATGGATGGATGGTATATGGGGGGGTGGCAGAACTGTATGTATGGTGGGGAAAGTGGTGAGGACTGTATATATGTATAGTGTATGGGGGGGGTGAGAGTACTGATAACTTGGAAAAAACTGACCTTACATGCCGAGCTCCAGTCTCAGCACGATCTCTGCACACATTCCAACAGAGAAGCAGGGAATAGGGAGGCTCCGCCTTCAACCCCACCTCCTTGTCCCTTCTGCAGCCAATCAGAGGAGAGTACACGGCAACATGGAGGCTCTGCCTCCGCCACTGTGTCCCGTCTGCACTCTGCAGCACACAGAGCAGACGGAGGTTTGCTAACGGGGGGGGGGGACACCTGCACTGTCCGGGGGAATCCCGTACGGGTGGCAACCCTAGCCCATGGTGATATAGTATAGTATCATTTTCCCTGGGGGTAAAATGAATATTGAAATAGTTGAAGAGAGAGATGTAATGTAACATCCATATATGTTGCTTTATTGGTTTTTGTTTATTCCTTTTATTGTGTTTTCTGTACTGTTTTCATGCCTCTGGGGAAAAAAAAATATAGAATTGAAAAAAAAAGGCAACATGCAAACTCCAGGCACAGGTCATGGTCGGGATTCGAACCGGCGACCCTTTGGCTGCCAAGCAGAATTGTTAACCACTACACTACTGTGCCACTCATGCAATCTCAGTGGCGCCCCCTAGAGTGTTACCCATGCGGAGGGGGTGTGATAGTCCGGCAGGTCATACATAGGGGGGTGGGGGGGATCCGCTCACTATTTCTTGTCGGTGACCACTGTTCCCTCCATGCCAGCCGGGGCAAGGAGGTGTCTGTGCTGGTCGCTCAGACACTGAGGCCTGCTCCTGGTGGAGGTTATAATCCCACTCCGGTAACAAAAGCCCGACAAAGCCGGCGGTGTCCCTCCTCCTCGGTCCGGGAGTAGGTCACTCACTAAGTGCTACGAGGTCAAAGTTAGGCCGCGGTGGTCGGTGACGCAATACATAGCCGGTATGTTTCTCTCACGCCGCTCTCCTCCAGGGTTTTTTCTCTCTCTCCTTCTACGCAAACAAAACACCAGGCCTTCGGCGCCAATCGGTGAACAGGAAAGCCGAGCCCCCGTCTGATCTGGGTACATGGGCTGACAGAAAAAGGGGAAGGGTTTGGGGTGATGGGGAAGGGATGTGTGTGGCTGTCTAATTTGGCGGCTGCTTTGGCGTAACCCTAATTTAGGAGGCTCCATCCTTTAAGGAGGGGCTCATCCTATAAGGGACCCTAGTTTCGGAGGCTGCTCATCCTTTAAGGGGGCGCTCATCCTATATATAAGGGTGGTACTTATCCTATCCTAGTGGCTGCTCGCTCATCCTTTGGGAGGCACCCATGGGGCTCATGGGCTGCATCCTCTAATGGGACGGCTCACATCCTTATCCTTTGGGAGGGGCACCCATGGGCTCCATGGGCTGCTCATCCTCTAACTGGATACCCTATATACCTTATAGTGGCCATCCTTTGGGAGGCACCCATGGGGCTCATGGGCTGCGTCCTCTAACGGGATGGGCTCACATCCTTATCCTTTGGGAGGGGCTCCATGGGCTGCTCATCCTCTAACTGGATACCCTATATACCTTATATCCATCCTTATATTTAGTGGCTGCTCACATCCTTTTAGGGCGCAGCATCCTATTTGGGGCGGGGCGCTCATCCTCTTAGACATTAGTGCCACAAATGCATGTCTTTGGAGTGTGGGAGGAAACCGAAGTACTCGGAGGAAACCCACGCGGTCACAGGGAGAACATGCAAACTCCAGGCACGTAGTGGTTAACGCATCCGCTTGGCACCTGAAGGGTCGCAGGGTCCAATCATGGTGGGGATTCTGAACCAGCGACCCTTCGGGGTGCCAAGCGTCCGTGTAAACCACTACGCTACTGTGCCTTTAGAGAAACTCTGCTGCATTTTTGATGCCTTTAGAGGCACTCTGCTGCATTTTTAATGCATTTAGAGGAACTCTGGAGCGTTTCTGATGCATTTAGAGGCACTCTGCTGCATTTTTGATGCCTTTAGAGGAACTCTGCTGCATTTTTGATGCCTTTAGAGGAACTCTGCTGCATTTTTTATGCCTTTAGAGGCACTCTGCTGCATTTTTGATGCCTTTAGAGGCACTCTGCTGCATTTTTGATGGCTTTAAAGGAACTCTGCTGCATTTTTTATGCATTAAGAGGCACTCTGAACTCTGGAACGTTTCTGATGCATTTAGAGCAGGGATCCTCAAACTACGGCCCTCCAGCTGTTGCAGAACTACACATCCCATGAGGCATTGTAAAACACTGACATTCACAGACATGACTAGGCATGATGGGAATTGTAGTTCCTGAACAACTGGAGGGCCGTAGTTTGAAGACCCCTGGTTTAGAGGCACTCTGCTGCATTTTTGATGCCTTTAGAGGCACTCTGCTGCATTTTTGATGTGTTTAGTGGAACTCTGCTGCATTTTTGATGCAATTAGAGGCACTCTGCTGCATTTTTGATGCGTTTAGAGGCACTCTGCTGCATTTTTGATGCCTTTAGTGGAACTCTGCTGCATTTTTGATGCCTTTAGAGGCACTCTGCTGTATTTTTGATGCCTTTAGAGGAACTCTGCAGTGTTCTTGATACATTTAGAGGCACTCTGCTGCATTTTTGATGCCTTTAGTGGAACTCTGCTGCATTTTTTATGCGTTTAGAGGCACTCTGCTGCATTTTTGATGCGTTTAGTGGAACTCTGCTGCATTTTTGATGCCTTTAGAGGAATTCTGCTGCATTTTTGATGCGTTTAGTGGAACTCTCCTGCATTTTTGATGCCTTTAGAGGAATTCTGCTGCATTTTTGATGCATTTAGAGGAACTCTGCTGCATTTTTGATGCGTTTAGAGGAACTCTGCTGCATTTTTGATGCCTTTAGAGGAACTCTGCTGCATTTTTGATGCCTTTAGAGGAAATCTGCTGCATTTTTGATGCATTTAGAGGAACTCTGGAGCATTTCTGATGCATTTAGAGAAACTCTGCTGCCTTTTTGATGCGTTTAGAGGAACTCTGCTGCATTTTTGATGCGTTTAGAGGAACTCTGGAGCATTCCTGATGCATTTAGAGGAACTCTGCTGCATTTTTGATGCCTTTAGAGGCACTCTGCAGCGTTCCTGATGCCTTTAGTGGCACTCTGCTGCATTTTTGATGCCTTTAGAGGCACCCTGGTGCGTCCCGACGCGTTTCGAGGCACCCCGACGCGACTGACGCATTTATAGGCACCCCGGCACGTTCCCGAACACGATGCGTTTCCAGGCAACCAACGCGTTTCCAGGCACTCGACGCATACCAATGCGTTTTGAGGCACCCCGGCGTGTCCCCGATGCGTTTCAAGGCACCGGCGCATTCCGACTCATTTAAAGGCACCCACGCGCCCCAACGCGCTTTGATACCCCTGTGTTCTGATGCGTTTTGAGGCACCCTGACCTGTTTCGTGGCACTTCGGCAGGTCACCGATGTGTTTCAAAGAGCCGGACGCATTTCCAGGCCCTGACGCGTTTCAAGGCGGCACGCTCCGGCGTGTTTTCAGGCACCCACGCGCTCCAACGTGTTTTGATACCCCTGCGCACCGATGCATTTCGAGACACCCCAGCGCGTCCTGAGGCCCCCCCTTTGCATCCCCGACGCATCACCAGGCACCCCCCCATACATCCCCGATGTGTCACCAGGCCCCCCCCCCTCGGGGCATCGCCAGGCCTACTCACGGCGCATCCAACACGTGTCGCCAGCCCCCCCCCCGATGCACGTTCCCCAAGCACCCCCCCCCCCGGCGCGTCCCTGACACTTCCTCAGGACCCCCAGCACGTAGCGAGGCACCCTGGGGCGTCCCCGGCGAGTCGCGAGGCATCCCGGCGTGCCACTGATGCAATCTGGTGTGTTTTTGATGCACCCTGGTGTGTCACTGATGCGTTTAGAGACACCCTGGTGTGTCACTGATGCGTGAAAAAGAAAAAGATGAGACAGTTGTCTCAAATAATGTCTTCACGTGAGAATCAGCAACAGGGTCAAATGGAATGATAACAAAGACTTTATTGATGAATACTGCGTTTAGAGGCACCCTGGTGTGTCACTGATGCGTTTAGAGGCACCCTGGTGTGTCACTGATGCGTTTAGAGGCACCCTGGTGTGTCACTGATGCGTTTAGAGGCACCCTGGTGTGTTTTTGTACACAGCCTGTGTACAACCTACCCACCCAGCCTGTGAGAGGTGTGTAGTGCTCCTCTCCCCCTCTGCACTCACCAGCCTGCAGAAGCGAAAGCATGGGGAGGGGATGACTGGGCCTAGTAAGAAAAAAAAAGTGGAGAAAAGCTTCAAACACAGGGATTCTGGGAGTTGTAGTTCCACCTGCTATGCTCAGCACACAGTTATGTGAGAGCTGAACTACAATTCCCAGAGTTCCCTGTCACAGAATGCTTGTGTGAGGTGTATACTGCAAACCCCAGCGGCCCCACACAGTCTCTGTGAGAGGTGGATGATGGGACTCAATAACAGCAACTGACCGCCCCAAAACTACATAGTGTAAAGCACAATGATGAGAATCATGTTGTTACCTGCTGACCAACAGAGACAGGTCAATAAAAATGCATGAAGGTGCTGGTTTTGGGGGGCGGAGGTGTCCTCATTCACACAAGTGTAAGGCCCCTTTCACACTGGGGCTTGAGGCGCGTTGGCGGTATAGCAGAGGCGCATTGCGGGCGGTATTACCGCGGTTTCCCATTGTTTTAAATGGGAAGGAGTGGTATACATTAGAGGTCGACCGATATATCAGTCGGCCGATATTTGCCCGTTTTGGTGAAATCGGCATTGGCCGATTATTGTGGGGAAAAGAATCGGCCGATTCGTGGCTACAATATCCGGCCTCGCATGGCCGCCTGCCCTGCAGTAATGTACTGACCAGTCACCAGTGCCAGAGGTGTTTCTATGGGGGTGTGGGCCGCACCCACCAGAGGGGTGACACCGGGGCCGCCTCTACACACTTGCAGAGCTGCAGCGGAGCATTGCGAGTGTGCCCACCGCACTCCTGCATCGCGCCACTGAAATACTTTGTCACTTCCGGCTGACGTGACATCGTGATCCATAGCCATAGGCAGAGAGAAGCGCAGGGCGGGAGAATGAACAGTGAGCAGCTGCAGTAGGAAGGACTGAAGGAACCAGGAGGAGGCTGACCGCCCGGGATAAGGGAAGAGACCGGCGAGGAGGAGCCTACCTTACGGTACTTGGCAGCGTGCACTAGGTCCGTGCACACACAGCAGTATAAGTGTCCCATCTCTGTGCAGGCTTTTACCTGGGGATGGAAGGGTTACACACAGACTGGTCTGGTCATGTGACATCACCATGGAGGCAGGATTACAGCTGTCTATTGAATCTAAACAGGAAATGAATGCACTAAGGAAGGATCAGGTTCAACTACTTTAATGCATTTCCTTGTGTGGATAGTGTATTATTGCTGCAGCTCCCGGCCGGGTATGTACATGTCCGGCTGATTTCATCAAAGGGCACTTGTTCAGGAGTCATGGCTGATCATCCCTTTAATACCTGAACCCTGACACAGCTTCTATGTCTGAGGTCACCATTGTCTGTGTAGAACAACATATCCCAGCATTGCACGCTGACATCTCTTTTGTTTCTGTCCCAGCATTTCCATTATCCCCGCTGTCTTTGTATGAATAATAAAAAAAAAATCACATTCCTGTTGTTTATATGGAACTACAACTCCCAGTATGTCAAGTTAGCGTCGCTCCCATCCCTGTATAACTCCACGTCCCAACTAGAGTCACTACTGTGTCTGTAGAACTACAACTCCCAGTATGCCAAGTTAGCGTCGCTCCCAGCCCTGTATAACTCTACTTCCCAACTAGAGTCACTACCGTGTCTGTAGAACTACAACTCCCATTATGCCAAGTTAGCGTCGCTCCCAGCCCTGTATAACTCCACGTCCCAACTAGAGTCACTACCGTGTCTGTAGAACCACAACTCCAAGTATGCCAAGTTAGCGTCGCTCCCATCCCTGTATAACTCCACGTCCCAACTAGAGTCACTACCGTGTCTGTAGAACTACAACTCCCAGTATGCCAAGTTAGCGTCGCTTCCAGCCCTGTATAACTCCACGTCCCAACTAGAGTCACTACCGTGTCTGTAGAACTACAACTCCCAGTATGCCAAGTTAGCGTCGCTTCCAGCCCTGTATAACTCCACGTCCCAACTAGAGTCACTACCATGTCTGTAGAACTACAACTGCCAGTATGCCAAGTGGGCATCACTCCCAGCCCTGTATAACTCCACGTCCCAACTAGAGTCACTACCGTGTCTGTAGAACTACAACTCCCAGTATGCCAAGTTAGCGTCGCTTCCAGCCCTGTATAACTCCACGTCCCAACTAGAGTCACTACCATGTCTGTAGAACTACAACTGCCAGTATGCCAAGTGGGCATCACTCCCAGCCCTGTATAACTCCACGTCCCAACTAGAGTCACTACCGTGTCTGCAGAACTACAACTCCCAGTATGCCAAGTTAGCGTCGCTTCCAGCCCTGTATAACTCCACGTCCCAACTAGAGTCACTACCATGTCTGTAGAACTACAACTGCCAGTATGCCAAGTGGGCATCACTCCCAGCCCTGTATAACTCCACGTCCCAACTAGAGTCACTACCGTGTCTGCAGAACTACAACTCCCAGTATGCCAAGTGGGCATCACTCCCAGCCCTGTATTACTCCACGTCCCAACTAGAGTCACTACCGTGTCTGTAGAACTACAACTCCCAGTATGCCAAGTTAGCATCGCTTCCAGCCCTGTATAACTCCACGTCCCAACTAGAGTCACTACCGTGTCTGCAGAACTACAACTCCCAGTATGCCAAGTGGGCATCACTCCCAGCCCTGTATTACTCCACGTCCCAACTAGAGTCACTACCGTGTCTGCAGAACTACAACTCCCAGTATGCCAAGTTAGCGTCGCTTCCAGCCCTGTATAACTCCACGTCCCAACTAGAGTCACTACCATGTCTGTAGAACTACAACTCCCAGTATGCCAAGTTAGCATCACTCCCAGCCCTGTATAACTCCACGTCCCAACTAGAGTCACTACCGTGTCTGTAGAACTACAACTGCCAGTATGCCAAGTGGGCATCACTCCCAGCCCTGTATAACTCCACGTCCCAACTAGAGTCACTACCGTGTCTGCAGAACTACAACTCCCAGTATGCCAAGTGGGCATCACTCCCAGCCCTGTATAACTCCACGTCCCAACTAGAGTCACTACCGTGTCTGTAGAACTACAACTCCCAGTATGCCAAGTTAGCGTCGCTTCCAGCCCTGTATAACTCCACGTCCCAACTAGAGTCACTACCGTGTCTGCAGAACTACAACTCCCAGTATGCCAAGTGGGCATCACTCCCAGCCCTGTATTACTCCACGTCCCAACTAGAGTCACTACCGTGTCTGTAGAACTACAACTCCCAGTATGCCAAGTTAGCATCACTCCCAGCCCTGTATAACTCCACGTCCCAACTAGAGTCACTACCGTGTCTGTAGAACTACAACTCCCAGTATGCCAAGTGGGCATCACTCCCAGCCCTGTATAACTCCACGTCCCAACTAGAGTCACTACCGTGTCTGTAGAACTACAACTCCCAGTATGCCAAGTGGGCATCACTCCCAGCCCTGTATAACTCCACGTCCCAACTAGAGTCACTACCGTGTCTGTAGAACTACAACTCCCAGTATGCCAAGTTAGCGTCACTCCCAGCCCTGTATAACTCCACGTCCCAACTAGAGTCACTACCGTGTCTGTAGAACTACAACTCCCAGTATGCCAAGTGGGCATCACTCCCAGCCCTGTATAACTCCACGTCCCAACTAGAGTCACTACCGTGTCTGTAGAACTACAACTCCCAGTATGCCAAGTGGGCATCACTCCCAGCTAGGGTTGCCACCTTTTCTTCAAGCCAAACCCGAACACTTCAGCACTGCACAGCAATTTTTTTTTTTATTAGTCATAGATAAACTATGTATAGATGTTGCTATTAAATAACATTTCTAATCATATAAAGTTAATTACAAGAGTCTTCCTTTAAATCAGAGTCCACAGAGTTCCCCTTTTTACATCTGAACCCGCAGAGTTCCCTTTCACTATAAGAGGGGGGACTCTGCAGACTCTAAAGCAGGGGTCTTCAAACAACGGCCCTCCAGTTGTTCAGGAACTACAATTCCCATCATGCCTAGTCATGTCTGTGAATGTCGGAGCTATACAATGCCTCATGGGATGTGTAGTTCCGCAAAAGCTGAAGGGTCCCTGCTCTAAAGTAAGGGAGAACTCTGGGGACTCTGACATAAGGGATGCTCTGGTGTACCCAGAGGACTCGGATGTAAAGGGGAACACTGTGACCTCTGGTGTAAGGGCGAGCTCTGATGTAAAGAGTGCTCTGAGAACCCTGATTTACTTAGAGGCGGCAGACAGAGGTAGGGGGGGAGACTTCAGTCACAGACAGGAATGGATGGTGAGTAAGGATGAGCTCCAGCGTGTTCGCATGGAACACGTGCAGAGCCCGCCAGGAAGACAGCGCGGCGCTGCGCTAATCACAGCCGGGGAGACATTGTCCTGATGCTCGGCTGCAGAGATCGGGAAATATCTCCCTGGCTGTGATTAGCGCCGCGCTGTCTTCCTGGCGGGCTCTGCACGTGTTCCATGCGAACACGCTGGAGCTCATCCTTAATGGTGAGCTTGCGCACCCCTTGGCAGTCAACACCTCTCATCCAGATGTATCTGAGGCTGATGGGCTTCAAATTTCCCGTCCTCACTTTCCTGTTTTGAGGTGCAGCCCTGGGGATTGGAGTGTGGTCAGACACAGAGGGGTTGGGGTTGGAAAAAGAGGTGCGGATTGAGCCCTCTCTCCTTTCCCATCTGTTTGGGGGGGGATTGTTAGTGCTGGCTTTGGGCAGTGTGAGAGAGAGTGTAACAGACACTCTCAGCTTAGACAACTGCAGCCAGCAACCCTACTGGGAAGTCATAGCCAGGTCTGAATAATGTGTCCGGGACTCAGTCTGGAACCCGGATGCATGATTTCAAACCCAAACTGTCTGGGTGAATCCCGAACAGGTGGCAACCGTACTCCCAGCCCTGTATAACTCCACGTCCCCACTGCCGTGTCTGTAGAACTACAACTCCCAGCTTGTCATCCACTTCAAACCCACCTCTCTCTTTAGGGCCCTTTCACACAGCATTCCAATCAGGTCCATATTTGAGATGGGCTTGATGGGAAGTTCAATGCAGCTCTAAGGACAGGCACTTCTAAATGGACCTGTGTCTGTTTACATCCAGATCTAGCAAAATAAACTGGAAAGGACTGTGTCCTCCATTTTTCTGTACCTAAACATGACGGATCGGGGTAGCCTGATTTAAATAGACACAAGTCCAATTACATCCAGCTGGTCCTAGAGCCATCACGGGTCCGCCTGTGTCCGGTGTGTAAATGCAGACAACAATTGAGGGGGCACAGATGTAAAAAGCTGACATTGGATCTGTGCAAGTATTCCCTGCTGTTTGGAGGCAGCATGCTCATGTGGCGGTTGGCGTCTCTAATGTAATAAAGTGGAACAAAGCATCCTGTTGGGGAGATTTCCTCTCACTTCCTGTCAAGAAGATGGTGCCCCCCAACAGAAATAAAGACCTGACTGGGGTTCTAATGCTGTCTGAATTAAAATAAAGTTTTCACAGACATAACTCTTTTGTCTCAATGACTCTGAATGCATTGGCTTGATCTGTATTTCTCCATCATTCAAGTTCCATTTTCTGTGTCCCACCAGATATACACTTTGTAGTATCCATCAGGAAATGAGGGGGAGCCATGACCCGTTTGTGCATGAGATCGTACGCTTCTCTTTGTCATGTCGTGGGCTCACATTGATAATGCAAGTAAGGCGATTGTATTTAATAAACGCATGTAGTTTTTTTTCAGTTAAAGGAGATTTTTCTTCTCTTCATATTACCTAAACAGGAAGTAAGCGGAAACCTCCCCGATGAAGCAATACAATGCTGACAGATGTTCTAGCCCAGGCATGTCCAATGTCTGACCCGGCGGCCAATTGTGGCCCACGTTTCGGTTTAAAGTGGCCCTCCTGGTAGTTTGGAGATATATATTTATTTTTTTGGCTCCCAGGGCCACAAAAGATATGTATACTGTATTTATCAGCGCTGACACGGAGGGGACAGGGAGGGGGAGGGACAAGCATTGTCTGATTACATACAGGAGAAATCTAGCATAGGAGGCAGAACTTTGTAATAAAGAGGCCGCTAATTAACCACTTGCTTACTGGGCACATATACCCCCTCCTGCCCAGGTGAAATTTCAGCTTCTGGCACTGCGTCACTTTAACCACTTAAGACCCGGACCAATACGCTGGTAAATGACCCAAGGTGTTTTTGCGATTCGGCACTGCGTCGATTTAACAGACAATTGCGCGGTCGTGCGACGTGGCTCCCAAACAAAATTTGCGTCCTTTTCTTCCCACAAATAGAGCTTTCTTTTGGTGGTATCTGATCACCTCTGCGATTTTTATTTTTTGCGCTATATACAAAAATAGAGCGACATTTTTGAAAAAAAAAACACTATTTTTTACTTTTTGTTAAAAAAAAAATCAAATAAACTAAATTTTAGTCAAACATTTAGGCCAAAATTTATTTAGCCACATGTCTTTAGTAAAAAAAAAAAATCGCAATAAAAAAAAATAGCTACCTAGCGGGAACAGCGACACTAATACAGCGATCAGAAAAATGATCGCTTAGTGACGCTGGCAATAGGGAGTGAAAGGGTTAACTAGGGCGGTGATCAGGGGGTTAAAACTTTATTGGGGGGGGTGGGGGGGCTATCCTGAACCTAACACTAACTGTTTTTTACAGTGCCTGTCACACTGACACTAAATGCAGTGATTAAATCACTGCATTCAGTAACACTGTGACATGGGGGTGGGGGGGGCGATCACAAGGGGTTAATATGCCTATGTGAGTGTGTGTCAGTGTTGTGTTGGTGCACACTTACTTGTGATGTCTTCTCTCATCAGCAGCGCTGGGAAACAGCGCTGCGATGAGAGAATACATAATTTCCTCCTTCCTGTGTAAACACAGGAGGAGGAAGTGACAGGCTGGGAGCGCGCTCCCATTGGCTGGGAGCGATCGCGGGGGGGGCGGAAAACACGGACATCCGCCCGCAGATCCCGGATCGCTCCCAGAGGTAGGGAGACCCCCGCACGCCGCGGAGGGGGTCCCGATGGGACCCCCGAACCGCACTCAGGCGGGGACGTAAATTTACGCCCTTGTGCCTGTACGAGCCATGTTGTGGCCGTATATGTGCGTGCGGGGGTCTTTAAGTGGTTAACTGACAATTGCGCGGTCGTGCGACGTGGCTCCCAAACAAAATTGACGTCCTTTTTTTCCCCACAAGTAGAGCTTTTTTTGGGTGGTATTTGTTCGCCTGTGCAGTTTTTATTTTTTGCGCTATAAACAAAAAAGTGCAACAATTTTGAAAAAAAATACAATATTTTTTCCTTGTTACTATAATAAATATCCCAATTTAAAAAAAAAACTAATTTTTTTTCTCAGTCTAGGCCGATACGTATTCTTATACATATTTTTGGTAAAAGTTGGTTTGGTTGGTTAGTTTGCGCAAAAGTTATAGCGCTTACAAAATAGGGGACAGAATTATTATTTTTTATTATTTTTTTTTTTGCTAGAAATGGCGGCGATCTGCGATTTTTATTGGGACTGCGATGTTATGGCGGACACATCGGACACTTTTGACACATTTTTGGCGCCATTCACATTTATACTGCGATCAGTGCTATAAATATGCACTGATTACTCTATAAATGTGACTGGCATTAAAGGGGTTAACGCTAGGGGGTGAGGAAGGGGTTAAATGTATTCCCTACATAGTGTTCTAACTGTGGGGGGAGGGGGGTTAACTGGGGGGGTGACCGATCTGTGTCCCTATGATCATCTCTCATTCGCCGCACAGATCGCATCGCAAACGGCCTCTCTGATTGGCCGTTCGCTGCGATCTGTGATTGGCTGTGTCCAAAGGGGCGGACGTCACTTCATTAAATCTGGCCGTCTTTGAAAAAAGTTTTGACACCCCTGTTCTAGCCCTTTTACAATCTATCTAAAACAAAACAAAACCTTTTTTTTTATTTATTTTTTATTCAAACTGTGTTTTTGTTATTCTTCTAGGTTTTGTTCAATCTCCTGATACCAGACCACACCGCTGACGCCTTTTCTCCACCACGACCACCTCCAAGTTCTCTTGGTGACCACATAGCAGAGCTCCTTCTGAGAGGTTTGGGCCGCTGGGATGCAGAACACTTTCTGTTCATAGCAGAACATGGCTATGTATATGAACACAACACGGCTTTTTTCCCACTGCTGCCAATAGTTATCACAGGGCTAGCACGAGGACCTCTTCTGCCCCTGGCAGGGGTGCTAACCCTGAGGAGTCGGTTGCTGCTTTCCTCTGCCCTCCTAAACTGTGCTTGCTCAACCCTGGCTGCGGTCTCTTTGTATCTTCTGGGATGTGTGACTCTTCAGTCTCGACGTACGGCCTTCCTGGCTGCACTTTTATTTTGTATGAGTCCTATTTCAATCTTCATGACTGTTGCCTATTCAGAAAGCCTGTTTGCCCTGGCCACGTTTAGTGGTTTGTGGTATTTGCAAAAGAATCGATTGCTAGCTGGCAGTGCGCTTCTCTCGCTGGCCACGGCTACCCGTTCCAATGGACTGGTGAATGCTGGCTTCCTGATACACTCTGGGGTGAAAGTATTTTTGCAGCAGAGCGGTTGTTGTAGGCCATTGATGAAAAGACTGTGTGGAATTTTTTTAATGATTCTACCCTTTGCTGTTTTCCAAGGTTACTGTTATTATAGATTTTGCTTCCCGTCCTATGGAGAAGGTCACCTACCTGAAGAGCTCATACAACTAGCAAAAGACAAGGGATACCGAGTACGTGGAGAGCCAGTTCCTGCCTGGTGCTCATATCGTTTTCCACTGGCGTATTCCCACATCCAGAGTGAATATTGGGGTGTTGGACTCTTCCGCTACTTCCAGCTACGGCAGTTACCCAACTTTTTCCTGGCCGCCCCAGTCATATTTCTTGGAATCTGTGCAACATTCAGATATATTTCCTCTAACATGGAACTCAGCAGCACTCTGGGGTTATGGTATGTGCTGAAAAAAGACAGCTATGGATTCTACGGACCTCGGGTGTTTGTCTATGTGGCTCAGCTTTCCTTCTTGACAGCATTTGGAGCTCTTTGCATGCATGTGCAGGTATAAGACCAAGAACAAACCGTAATGCTGGGGTGCATGGGACGAAGAATAGTGGTTGTATAGTAGAAGATTTCATTACATTCACGGTTAAAATGGGCCTGTGCTGTGTCCATATTTCCTATAATGTGTCTCCACCAGCAGTACATACCTTTCCTAGAGCTGCACGATTCTGGCCAAATTGAGAATCACAATTTTTTTGCTTAGAATAAAGATCACAATTCTTGCAGCGTAAAATCTTTCACATTATACAAAAAAAATCGTCAAACTTTACTGGTTATTTTTGAATTAATGTAATGTTTTTAAAAAAAATTGCATTTGAAAGACCGCTGCGCAAATACAGTGTGACATAAAATATTGCAACAACCACCATTTTATTCCCTATGGTCTCTACTAATATATATATATATATATATATATATATATATATATATATATATAGTTTGGGGGTTCTAAAGTAATTTTCTAGCAAAAAAAAAAAATATTTTAACTTGAAAACAACAAATGTCAGAAAAAGGTTTAGTGTTTAAGTGGTTAAACTTTCCTAATTTACATACAGAAGTCTATTCCTTTGATGTAAAAGACAAATTGTTACAATGTTTAGACTTAGGGCCAGATTCTCATATATTTTAGGCGGCGTAGCGTAAGCCATTTACACTACGCCGCCGCTGCGTGCTAGAGCAAGTGCTTTATTCTCAAAGCACTTGCTCCGTAGTTTGCGTTGGCGTCTCGTAAATCGCCAAGCGTAAACCCGCGCAATTCAAATGGGGCGGCTTGTATTTAAATTAAGCGCGCCCCCGCGTCGAACGAACTGCGAATGCGCCGGCCGGGGAAAAAGCCCAGTGCGCATGCTCCAGCTCACGTCGGGAAGCGTCGTTGAAACCGACGTCAAAACGACGTGAGCGTCATTTACGCAAGTCCCTATTCGCGAACGAGTTAGTAAAACGACGTAAGCGACGGAAAAAGCCGACGCTGACCCGACGCCATACTTAACATGGCGTCCGACGGGACACGACGGCATCCGACGGGACCTCGTAAGGTTACTCCACATAGAAGCTGGGGTAACCTTACGCGAACGAAAACGACGTACGCGACGACGGGGCGGCGTAAAAGCGATCGAGAATCGGCGTACTACTTCATTTGCATATGCAAATGAAAAAACAACGTAAAGGCCACCTAGTGGCCGGAGTTGTCATTACACCTACGATCCGAAAGTGTAATGCTTTTACACTTGTCGGATGTAGAAGCGTATCTATGCAAAAGTGATGCTAAGCATCACTCGCATAGATACGAGGACAAAAAAAAGGCGTTACGACGGGGTATCTGAGATACTCCGTCGTAACGCCTCTGAGAATCTGGCCCTTAATGTTCCACTGATAAAGAATGATGTCCTACTTGGCAGACTGTCCAGATTTTTTTCCTCTTTTCTTTTGATGGCTGAGAGCAGAGAGAATTCTCTGCATACAAAAGATTGGGAAAAAATTTGTCAAGATCAACAGGGAAAAAATTGTGATAACGATTCTTGACGGTTAATCATGCAGCTCTAACCTTTCTCCTGCCATTTATTGGCACCCAGAATACTACCCGATACTTCAGGCATGAAAGTGTATGCAATTCATTCTCCTCCCTCCCATGTGACAGTACTGGTTCTTGGTGGTTGGCAACTCAGACGCCCAACGCTTTCACAGGGGGGCTGAAACATAGTCTGCAGTTTTATGTAAGTTTCATATGGAAACATACATAGGATGACTTCTCTTTATTGCATGCAGTCAGAGAGAGCACATGAAGAGTGAAGGGCAGGAGTATGTGCAGTTGGTGGAGAGGCCATGAAAGTGAACCTTTTGTTTTGCCCCGTTTGGGTAATGCACAGGTTCCTGCTTGTTAAAAAAAAACATGTCGTGAGACAAATATAAGGCCGCCACTGATGATCTCCTTCTGAAAATGTCTGATGCCTGGCTATCATGTTAAGCCACTGGCTTTAACACTTTTCAAGTCACTTTTGTGGAACCAGTAAGCAGATCAGGTGACTATACATACTGCATGCACAGAACCTGTTGGAGTCAGAGCAGATAGGAATTTTTGGAAATTTAGCAGTGGTGTTTCTTCTATGACAGATTTACTTTAAAGTAGGGCTGTGGAAATTAAAGATTAATTCCTTGATTAATCGTTAATTTTAGTTCAAAATTATTTTGATCGGTACTAGTAGTGCAAGGGATCGTAAATGATCCGTGATCCGAACGGGTCACCATATGCGGATCAGCACACCACATGATCCGCGGAGCTCCGCTGCTGCCTCGGTCATAGGAAAGGCCATGGCTTCGGCCTAGCTCCCAGAGTGGCGGCCGCTTTGGTCCACCTGGCGGCAGCCTAGGTGAGCCTAGAGCGGCTCGCTGACGTCATCATCCCGCCCCAACTGCTCGTGTTCGGCCAGCTTTTCTGGTAAGACTAGGCAAGCATTAATCTTCCTATACAGTGGGGGAGGTGTGGACCATCTTACAGTGGGGGAGATGTCTGTGGACCATCTTACAGAGGGGAAGATGTCTGTGGATATTACAGTGGGGAAGATGTCTGTGGATATTACAGTGGGGAAGATGTCTGTGGATTTTACAGTGGGGGAGATGTCTGTGGATATTACAGTGGGGAAGATGTCTGTGGATTACAGTGGGGGGAGATGTCTGTAGATTTTACAGTGGGGGAGATGTCTGTGGCTATTACAGAGGGGAAGATGTCTGTGGATTACAGTGGGGAGATGTCTGTGGATATTACAGTGGGGAGATGTCTGTGGATATTACAGTGGGGGGAGATGTCTGTGGATATTACAGTGGGGGGAGATGTCTGTGGATATTAAAGTGGGGGGAAATGTCTGTGGATATTAAAGTGGGGGGAGATGTCTGTGGATATTACAGTGGGGGAGATGTCTGTGGATATTACAGTGGGGGAGATGTCTGTGGATATTACAGTGGGGGGAGATGTCTGTGGATATTAAAGTGGGGGGAGATGTCTGTGGATATTAAAGTGGGGGGAGATGTCTGTGGATATTACAGTGGGGGGAGATGTCTGTGGATATTACAGTGGGGGGAGATGTCTGTGGATATTACAGTGGGGGGAGATGTCTGTGGATTACAGTGGGGGGAGATGTCTGTGGATATTACAGTGGGGGAGATGTCTGTGGATATTACAGTGGGGGGAGATGTCTGTGGATATTACAGTGGGGGGAGATGTCTGTGGATATTACAGTGGGGGAGATGTCTGTGGATATTACAGTGGGGGAGATGTCTGTGGATATTACAGTGGGGGAGATGTCTGTGGATATTACAGTGGGGGAGATGTCTGTGGATATTACAGTGGGGGAGATGTCTGTGGATATTACAGTGGGGGAGATGTCTGTGGATATTACAGTGGGGGGAGATGTCTGTGGATATTACAGTGGGGGAGATGTCTGTGGATATTACAGTGGGGACTATATATGGTGGTAATCCGAAAAATGTATTTGCTTTTTAATTAATCAAAATTAGTCGATTAATCGATTTAAAAAAAAGATTAATCGAACACAAAAATTGTAATCAGTAACAGCCCTACTTTAAAGTGGATCTGTCATTATGGCTATAAACACCTAAGTGTTGCAGTAATATACATCTTACTATTGTTTACTGCCATGCACAGTCCCTGTTGCAGTGTAATTTGGCGCAATTATTTTGAATGACACCCCATTGCACCCTGCCAGCACAATTGAATGCACATGTGTTTTCGACATATCACAACACACATATAGGAACCCTGTGCACTACATTATGGTGTGTTGATTTTTTTCGTGCCTTGGTGGCATGTGCATGTGTTTACTGTACAGCTTGAGATAGGAAGGGTGGTCTTATAGTCAGACTTCACAACCAAGGAGACAAATGTTAGTGTTCAAAAATCAGATTATTTAGCAAAAAAATTGTTTTTCTTGCCATGATTAATAAAACAAAAATCCTGTTAGATCCTATGCAGTGATCACATGATCTCTGACTACCCATCATTCCTTTGTTCAGTCCGCAGCACGAGGATTAGGAAGGACTGTCCTTTGTACACCTAGAAAATGATACTATAGACAGTTAATTACTGGAATCTTGAAGTACTTGAATGATCCCTTTATACACAATTTAATGTTATTTTATGAGCTGGAAATGTGTATGATGCCAATTAATGGGAATTTTCAGGAACCATTTATGTCAGTCATTTTTTTTTTCTCCCATGCAGGTTGTCACCCGACTACTCTTCTCTTCCTGTCCTGTGCTTTTCTGGTTTTGCTCCCATATAATTGAGGAGAACGAGCCTTGGATATGGGGCCTGCAGAGAAATAAGGAGGCTTCCAATCCAGCTGTGCGCCTGCTCAGGGCCTGGCGCTCCCTGCGAACGCGGACACAAATTCTGCTGGGCTATTTCTTAGGGTACTGGGTGATTGGGACAGCCTTACATGTCAATTTCCTCCCATGGACGTAACACGCAGAGGGCTGTTGGGATGTGGAAATAATTGTATAAAATTGCAGCGGATTCATTGTAAATAAACGTGGATAAAAGGGTGAACTTTTTTTTTCTTTGTGGGCTTCCGATACACCGCCTAATAAGGCCTTTCTGTACAAACACAGGTGTCATCTAGGATGTCACAAACTTTCCAATGTTGCTGAATTATCATACATGGGTAAGGATTTTAAAATTAAGGGATAAAACCTGGTCTGGTTGTGTTTTTGTTGCTGTCTGTGTCCTGTTTGGGGATATTTTCTGCAATCTGCAAGAAAGTTTAAAGGAACACTAAAGTAAAACATTTTTTTTTGTAAAACAACAAGCATGTTATACTTACCTCCACTGTGCAGCTCATTTTGCACAGAGTGTCCCCTAACCCTTTCTTCTGGGGTCCCTCAGTGGCTGTCTCGGCTCCTCCTCGCAAGAGCTTTCCACCTTCATGCGAGCGAGCTTACATGGTGGAAAGCTTTTGAGGGGCGCGCTCCCGTGCTACAGCGGCGGGCATAGCTGCTGACTGTATCACTTGGCCCCGCCCCCTGGCGCGTCTCGATATCGTCCAGCCTAGCCAATCAACGGCCAGGCTGGGAACCGAAGAGGGTCACAGGGATGAGCACAGGACTTTCTAGGGGTGAGGTAAGTAAAACAGGGGGGGGGGGGCGGTACCGTCTGATGTTTTTCCACCTTAATGCAGAAAAAACATTTAACTTTACAACCCCTTTAAGGCCGGGTTCACACCTATGCAAATTGAATGCGTTTTTCCCCTCTTTCAATTCGCATAGCAGGAGAATGTGACTGGCTCTCTATGGAGATGGTTCACATATCTCCGGAGCGGGTCCATTGATGTGTGCCGGAAAAAACGTGCCTTTTTTGGTGCGTTTCAGGTTTGATTTCAGCCCAAAATTTGGGCTGAAATCGGACCTGAAACGGTGATCCAGCACACACCAGACTCCTGCTGTGAGCCACATGCGGCAACGGTGTGAACCCAGCCTTAAACATTATATAAAGAGTTGTTTTTAGTTTTAAATAGAGAAGGAAAGGAATAAAACCCTTATCAAATATATATCTATATATATAAAACTCAACGTGTGTGTGTGTGTGTATGTATGTATGTTCCAGCATCACGTCCAAACGGCTAAAGATATTAACATGAAACTTGGCACACATGTTACTCATATGTCAGCAACAAACATAGGATAGGTGGTTTAACCCTTATCCACCCCCATTTGCCATGGTCGGGGTTTTTCTTTAAAGTCCCATTCAACTCTATGGGAAAGGGTTTTTCTTTAAAGTCCCATTCAACTCTATGGGAAATACATGTTACTTCATAACTTCCAAACGGCGGTTTTTGTTTCAAGTCCCATGCAAGTATATGGGACTGTGGTCTCTTCATCACAGCTCAGCCACAGCTACTGATGTCATCACAGGTCCTTCAACCACAATCTCTTCATCACAGCTCAGACACACCTACCGATTTCATCACAGGTCCTTTTACCACAATCTCTTCATCACAGTTTAGCCACACCTACTGATGTCATCACAGGTCTTTTTACCACAATCTCTTCATCACAGCTCAGACACACCTACCGATTTCATCACAGGTCCTTTTACCACAATCTCTTCATCACAGTTTAGCCACACCTACTGATGTCATCACAGGTCTTTTTACCACAATCTCTTCATCACAGCTCAGACACACCTACCGATTTCATCACAGGTCCTTTTACCACAATCTCTTCATCACAGTTTAGCCACACCTACTGATGTCATCACAGGTCTTTTTACCACAATCTCTTCATCACAGCTTAGCCACACCTACTAATGTCATCACAGGTCCTTTAACCACAGTTTTTTTTATCACAGCTCAGCTACACCTTACTCCACAAGCTCTGCACTGCATCTTCAGGTCAGTATGTGGGCTGGCTTGCAAACCATGCTCATGCCACTAACCATGCCCTCTCCACACCCCTCCCACAAGCCACACCCCTTCTAATTTCTGCCCTTTTTTATGAGGGCTACCTCAGTAACCTTTTCAATTTTATGTTGAAAAATGTGATACAGTACATTTCAATTGTGACTTGCAAGTTTATTAACATTTTTGTTTGTGGATTGTTTTATTTGGTACTGCGGAGTTGATTTAAGATCACTATGTTTTTCACATGGGCAACTTTATGTAGCGTGCTCCAGGGTGGGTTCCCCAAATAATTTGTTCATTTTAGCAAATGCGGGAGAAACTAAGAATATAGTATACAAACAAGTATTGCAATAATATGTCAGTTGAGTTAACCGCACTTTTTAAAGGTCTGTGAGTTGGTACTAATCTGCTTCATTGTACCATATTTTGCTCTGTTTCAACATTCACAAACTGAAAAGGAAAATGTTATAAAAGTTATGAAATACAAAAGTCTTTAATCAAATAGTAAATATTCATATTTTTATCTGTCAAATTTCTAAAATTAAACATTGTGTTATTTATTATTTATTTATTTATATTTATATAACTATGATTTTCCTCCCCAAAAGGTTAAGATAGGAAGACCGGGCAACGCCGGGTATTCAGCTAGTATAATATATATTTTTGATGTTCTCAAGACTTCTGTTTACTTCTTGTCTTGAAGACACCACAGGAAGTGAGAGGAAACGTCTACAATTGGACATAACTTCCTCTTTTTCAATTGTTACTGGAATAGGTGTCTCTATTACAAGATTTCCCCCTTCTGAATTTCTTTTTATTCACCACTACTTTTTAGTCCTGGTTAAAATGGTCAAAATTTATATACAGTAGATATATACAGTGCCTTGAAAAAGTATTTATACCACCGTGCGTGCAAGAATGCATGCACAGTGTTTCGTCAGATTTTGCAACCCGTTTGGATTTGTAACGGAAGTGACGTTCCGTCGCCGCCATCTTGCTATACCCCGCACTCATCCACTCGTCTTGTTACATCCACCGGAGTCTTGCATTTCACACTAATGCTGAATGGTTATCCGACGGAATTCCTTTTAAGCCTGCCTAGCATACACACGGTCACACAAAAGTTTGGTGAACCTTTGACTGCCAAGAACGTGGTGATATAAAAGACTACAACGAGCCAAGGTAATGAAGTTCAATGCTTCTGAGCATGCGTCAAATTGTTTCCGAGCATGCGTAGGAATTTTGCTTGTTGGGATTTGTACACACAATCGGAAATACCGATCAGTTTTTTTCTATCTTTTCCCAGCAGTTTTTCCGTTGAAAAGAGTCTAATGAAGCATACACACGGTCGGGATTCCCGACCAAAAGCTCTCATCAGACTTTTTCCAACAGGAAAACTGATTGCTTTACAGACGCTATAGCGCTAAAAATAGCGCCTGCAAAGCGCCTCTCCTCTCATTCCAATGTGAAATCCCAAGTGCTTTCACACTGGGGTGGTGCGCTGGCAGGATGCTCAAAAGAGTCCTACAAGCCTCATCTTTGAGGCACTGAAGAAGCCGTGTATACATTGAAATCAATGGGCAGTGCCGCTGTAGCGATGCTTTTAACTCTTTTTTGGCCGTTAGTGGGAGTTAAAAGCGCTCTGATAGCGGCACTGCAAAAATTTCGGTAAAGCACAGCTAAAAATGGCGGCACTTTACCGCCGACGCCCACCCGCCCCAGTGTGAGAGTAAACTATAGTGAAATACAGTATTTTGAAATGCCTCAGACTGTTTTGATGTTGATTTTTCAAAGCAGTAGTGTTCTGTCAGATTAGCAAACCTGTGAGATCAGCAGGCTTGCTGCTGCTTTAAAAATTCAACATGTAAACAGTCAGACAGATTTTTAACCACTTCCGTACTGGGCACGTATACCCCTTCCTGACCAGGTGAAATTTCAGCTTCTGGCACTGCGTCGCTTTAACTGACAATTGCGCGGTCGTGCGACATGGCTCCCAAACAAAATTGGCGTCCTTTTTTCCCCACAAATAGAGCTTTCTTTTGGTGGTATTTGATCATCTCTGCGGTTTTTATTTTTTGCGCTATAAACAAAAAAAAAAGAGACAATTTTGAAAAAAATTATATTTTTTACTTGTTACTATAATAAATAGCCAATTTTCTAAAAAAAAAAAACATTTTTTTTTCTCAGTCTAGGCCGATACGTATTATTCTACATATTTTTGGTAAAAAAAAAAAAAAAAAAATCGCAATGAGCGACTGGTTTGCGCAAAAGTTATAGCGCTTACAAAATAAGGGACAGAATTATTATTAATTTTTAATATTAATTTTTTTTTACTAATAATGGCGGCGATCTGCGATTTTTATTGGGACTGCAACGTTATGGCGGACACTTTTGACACATTTTTGGCGCCATTCACATTTATACTGCGATCAGTGATATAAAAATACACCGATTACTGTATAAATGTGACTGGCAGTGAAGGGGTTAACACTAGGGGGGCATGGAAGGGGTTAAATGTATTCCCTGGGTGTGTTCTAACTGTGGGGGGAGACTGGGGGAGGTGGCCGATGCTGTTTTCCTATGTACAAGGGACACAGATCAGTCTCCTCTCTCCCCTGACAGGACATGGATCTCTGTGTTTACACACAGAGATCCATGTCCTTGTCCCTGTAACCGCCGATTGCGAGTGCCCGGCGGACATCGCGGCCGCCAGGCACGCGCATCGGTATCTCAGGAGAGCAGCGGGCACGCGCCCGGCGCTCACGCGCCCTCTAGTGGCCAGGAAGAGCGCAGGACGCATATATGCGTCCAGTCAGAGATTCAGAAGCACCCGGCGGCCGCATATATTCGTACGGCCGTCGGGAAGTGGTTAAATACTGAATTTCACTACATAAACACAGTTTACTGGTAAAAATAAGTGTGAAATGCAAGACTTTGGTGGGTGCAAAAAGATGTCCACTTGCCGCCTTCTGACTGTATCCTTACTGTGGATGAGTGCGGGGTATAGCAAGATGACGGTGATGGAACGTCACTTCCGTTACAAATTCTGACGGGTCGCCTAATCTGACAAAACACTGTAATAGCCGAAAAAAAGGACATGCAGTTTATTACAACGCAGAGCAGCCCAGCTTAATGCATAGGAGCTGCATTGTGTTATGTCAGTGTTAGGGTTGCCACCTGTCCAGGATTCACCCGGGCAGTCTGGGTTTTAGATCCATCTAAAACCCTGACACATCAGTACCAGTCCTCCTATCCCCCTCTCCACTCCCATTGGCTTCCAGTGTTTTTAATTATATTGGTGTGGGGGGGGGGGTGCTTTAACTGCGGTACAGACTGGTAGGGGGGAATTTTACTGGGGGACATGCGGACCTGGGGGGGATGTACTAGGAGATAAACTGACTAAGGAGGGATGCTATATGGGCTGCAATACTACTCTTCGTGGGGCACCCAAAGGTGCTCTAGGTCTTTTACATCCTATAGTGTTAAATGCAAAAAAAAAAAAATTGCTGCTAAAGTGTTGGGGTTTGGCTTGATGAACAGGTGGCAATCCTAGTCAGTGTACCGGTGTACCAGCAAGCGGACATCTTGTTACACCCACCAGAGTTTGGCATTTCACTATTATTTGTACAGTATTTAGAAGTCTGTGACACTGTTTTGATGTTTAATTTTAAAATCAGCGGTGTTCTGTCAGATTTGCAAACCTGTGAGATGAGCACGATTGCCGCTGCTTATAAAATTCAACATCAAAACAGTGTCACGGACTTCTAAATATGGTATTTCATTACATAAGCTCAGTTTACTGGTAAAAATAAGTCTGAAATTAAAGATTTCACTGGGTGTAAAAAGATGTTCGTTTGGCGACTTACTGGGGATGAATGCGGGGTGTACCAAGATGGCCACAACGGAACGTCGCTTCTGTTATGAAATCTGACAGGTTGCCTAATCTTACGGAACACCGGCTTTCTGATAGAACATCTGTGTCCTGTTAGAAAGCCGATACGCATCAGAATATGTAGCGGAAGTGACGTTCAGTGGGTGTAAAAAGATGTCCGCTTGGTGACTTCAGACTGTAAGCTTACTGTGGACGAGTGCGGGGTGTACCAAGATGGCCGTGACAGAACGTCGCTAAGGTTGTATTTTCTGATGGATAACCGTGTTTGGTCAGATATGACGACCCATCAGAATTGGTAATGAATGTGACGTTCCTTTGCCGCAATCTTGCTACACCCCGCACTCCTCCACAGTAAGTATACACCGACAAAGGGGCAAGCAGACATCTTGTTACACCCACCGGAGTTTTGCATTTTACCGTTATATTTAACAATAAACGCAGCTTAAAGGGTCAAATACAGTATTTAAAAACCTGGTGGACTGTTTAGATGTTGAATTTTGAAAGCAGCGACAAACCTGCTAATCTCACAGGGTGGCTAATCGGACAGAACACTGCTGCTTTTATAACTCAATATTGCCTTGTTTCCACTGCACGGATCGGTTCGGGTCAGTAATTTTGGAGCGGTTTGGATGGGACCGGTCTATTCGCGTGAGCGTTTCCAGTGCAAATCGGACCGTGAGGGACCATTCAGGGTTTAGAAAAAATTCCTAGCGCATCCACCAATCAGTGAGATGCATTTGTAGGTCCGCCCTAACCGAACCGTTCCACTCTCTCTGGTCCCTCATCTGAAGCAGGACCCTTGCTGGTGCGGTACGGTTCGGTTTTACGGCACGCTTTCATAATGGAAACACCCAAAATAGCGTACCGTACCGAACCGAACTGAACCGATCCACTCAGTGGAAACGAGGCATAAGTAAACAGTGCGATGGATTTCCAAATACTGTATTTCACCATATATGCGCCGTTTTCTATTAAAAATAACTGTGAAATACGAAACTCCGGTGGGTGTAACAAGATGTCCGCTTGCCCCCTTCTCGGTGTATACTTACTATGGAGGAGATACGGGGATAGCAAGATGGCGGCGACAGAACCCGTAACCAGTTCTGACGGGTCGCCAAATCTGACGGAACAGCGGCTTTTTGATAGAACACCTGCACTGCCTTACTTACAATCGCAATCTCCCAATTCTGTCCCGACCATCGACATTATACAGTAGCTGCCATCTCTGATACTTTGCAACATGTTCTCTCCGAGAACCTCCGCCATCTAGTGGTGAACAGCGCTGTACTGCAGGTTGGATTGGTCCCTGCGGCTTTCCGTACACGGCTATATAAAGCTTACCCGCCGCGCACGCTGCCTTTCTCTGTGCTGTCTGGGAAGAAGGAAGATGGGGAAAGGTGACGCGTGCAAGGCCCGCTGGAGGAGTGTGGGGCTCTGGGTGAGTACCCATGTGGGGCTTATTAGGAAGGGAATAAATGGGTGAACATGGGCAATGGGGGATTCTCAGAAAGCTACAGCAAAGCCTATCTATCTTAGGGGTCTCACCAACTAAACTGTTCTTCACACTTGTGGTAGGAAACTCTAGAGGACAAGTCAGCACTATTTCAATCAGTGTTATCTAACTTATCAAATGACCTCTTTAGATCTCACTGCTCTTTTTGTCCACTAGGATCCCTTGAGCATGCGCTGTGCACATCCTTTTCATGTCACAGATCAATGTAGATTAGTGCAGAGTTGTCATTGTATTTCTTCAGCGTAGCTGTGTAGTTCTTTGAGAGCCATCAGGAAACTATCACTTCATAAAAGCCGAAATGCAAAGGCTTGATTTTACTGTTATTGTGCATGCGTGCGATTCCCATAATAGTGTAGGAGAAAGGGTTGAAGGCATTGGCTGGTTCCTGCAAAAATGGCGCCGTCTTCGGCCAGAATGGACTACTAGAAATGGTAAGGTGGCAGATATGATGAACTAACTCAGGGGCCAAACTGTGACCCTCCAGTTCAGGAACTACAATTCCCAACATGCCTAGTCATGTCTGTCAATGTCAAAGTTTTACAATGCCTCATGGGATGTGTAGTTCTGCAACAGCTGGAGGCCATTATGTGGCATTCTTGTTTTCTGTGGATTTGTTATACTGAGTTTATTACTACTTTAAGGGGGGGGGGGGGCGGACTGTGGTTGGGAATAGAAAACCATATTCTGGCATCAGTGGGAGTAAACATGACTTATGGTGTGAAGACAAAGAAAAATGGATAGCCGCACTCCAAAACCTGATGGGTGGTCTTTTATTCAATAGACAGCATGTACAAAAATAGGGTCACAGCAGTAGAAACAAGGAACAGCCAACGCGTTTCGTACTGGATCAGTGCTTATTCATGGCTAATGGCTTATGTTGTGTCGGTGCGAAGGGAATCGCGCCCCGCCACCTCCCATTGGATGAGTCGGTGCGAAGGGAATCGCGCCCCGCTGCCTCCATTGGTGTGTCGGTGCGAAGGGAATTGCGCCCCGCCATCTCCATTGGATGAGTCGGTGCGAAGGGAATCGTCCCACAAGGGTCAGGTAAAGGCAAGCAAAAGCTGCGTCCAGCCCGCTGGGCCACATAGAGTGATTGTTGTGGGACTACAAGTCTTTACAGTAGTGGGGAAGAGCCGAACCTCCCTTGTAGTTCCATGATTGTCATCAGATAGGACAGGTGACACCAGAACAGGCCAAGTGGAATCATTGGAACATTGTGTTTTGAATGCTCTCTAAGTGACAACTGGTAGGCCTCATTCACACGCCCATAAAAAAAATGCATTGACGAGCTGTTTTTATTTACGGATCTGTACATGGCTGCCCTGTTGGTGGAGATATTTAAACAGTAAAGCTGGACTGTGTTCAGGTCTGTAAGACAAAATCTAAAAATCTGTCTTGCATGTATACACATGGAATAAAAACCTTTTTACTGCGTTTTTATGCTGGAAGCTCAAACAATGACCCAAGCCCATTCAGGGTTTAGACCCACAACCATTCAGACAAATCAGTTGGAGAGCGAACATAGGAGGTAAGTATTGGGAGGAAGGAGGGAGGGTGGTGAGCTTTCAAGAGTAACAGTGACACATTACTTTTTTAATTCGGCTTTACAGTACGCCTGTCATTGGAGAATGGTGTAGGCTGTCATTGCTAACCCCTCCAACGCTTGTGATGGTAACCTCTGATTCTTTTATTTCAGGATGATCTCCACCCAGGATAAATTGGTGACCAGGTATGTATCCCCTGGAACATGTCACTCTGGTATGTTTTGCCCCTAGAGGCGTTGCAGACATAATTGGTGTTTTATGTCTGTGTCATTAGGTGGCATAGAGCATGTGGCTGCGTCTACATTCGGTGCTCAACCTGTGGGTACTAAGAATGATTACCAGCCAGACAATAGATTATGAAAGTAGTGCTTGTTTGCTGTTCTGCAGCTCTTATTTGTGAGGTGATGTGCGATTGTGGTTGGGACATTGGAGTGAATGCTCCTCTAGTGCAGTCTTATCAGCGTAGCTAAGTATTTGTCCAGGGCTACATACTGTTGGAGCTGGTACAAACCTCAGATGGTATAGTCATAAAAAGCAAAAAAGGTTGTATATGAATCGGGTTGCAGAGGTGGTCATGTTACACAGGCTTTCCTGTTCACCTGTAACTTCTAAAATGTTTTGTATATTCGTTTTTCTTTACACTGAATGCTGACATTGTGCTCTTCTTCCAGGTGTCCCTATTCCTTGGTTTCATCAGTCGGACAGGTAAATGGCTCCTAAAGTTTGTCCCTCTGTGCACTGTTTTGCCCCTAGAGGCGTTGCAGACATGGCTATGGTTTCATGTCTGTGTCATTAGGTGGCATAGAACATTGTGGCTGCGTCTACGCTCAGTGCCATACACGTGGGCACTCAGAATGATTACCAGCCAGACATCTGTTAGCTGTAGAACTACTGTTTAATTACTAATTGTAATGAATCGCCTGGTCGAAGGCTTTTGCGGTCACTTGACCGGGAGCACTTGATAAAGCATTGCTGCAAAAATGGCTCAACCTAAAAACATTGTAAAGCTTGGCCATACCTATATAGATCGTATTCCATTTAGCCTGCAGAATGAATGTGATAAAATCTACAGATTCTGTAAGTGTGGCAGTGTATTGGGTGGTCATTGCCGAAATGCCCCAGAATCGTTCCAAGAACAGGCATAGGGACGTCGCTGAGTGAAAAAGATCATTCAATAATTACTGTTTGATTACTAGTTGTGATGAATCTCCTGGTTGAAGGCTGTTGTGGTAGCTTGACTGTGAGCAGGGATTTATTTAGCAGTGGGAATGGATATTTTTTCTTTACACTGAATGCTGACATTGTGCTCTTTCTTCCAGGTGTCCCTATTCCTTGGTTTCATCAGTCGGACAGGTAAATGGCTCCTAAAATTTGTCCCTCTGTGCACTGTTTTGCCCCTAGAGGCGTTGCAGACATGGCTATGGTTTCATGTCTGTGTCATTAGGTGGCATAGAACATTGTGGCTGCGTCTACGCTCAGTGCCATTCACGTGGGCACTCAGAATGATTACCAGCCAGACATCTGTTAGCTGTAGAATTACTGTTAGATTACTAGTTGTGATGAATCTCCTGGTCAAAGGCTGTTGCGGTCACTTGACCGGGAGCACTTGACAAAGCATTGCTGCAAAAATGGCTCAACATAAAAACGCCCTAAAGCTTGGCCATACCTATATAGATCTTCTTCCATTTAGCCTGCAGAATGAATGTGATAAAATCTACAGCTTGTCAGTGTGGCAGTGTATTGGGTGGTCACTGCCAAAATGCCCCATAATCGTTCCAAGAACAGGCAAAGGGACGTCACTGAGTAAAAACTCATTCAAGAAAAATTTCCTAGCTTGCTCCTTCAAATTTGAAATTCTACCCATTTATGGCCATCTTAACCCCTTCCCGCCCGGCCTATAGCAGAATGGCAGCTGGGCGGTGGTTTAGTTATCCTGACCGGGCATCATGACATCCAGCAGGATAACCGGCAGCATGCGCCAGTGGGGGCATGAATTGGTGGAGCGGAGTGTCTGTCTGACACACCGCTACACTGATTTTGGGTAAAGAGTCTCTGATGGAGGCTCTTTACCATGTGATCAGCAGTGTCCAACCATGACTGATCACAATGCAAATTGGAAGAGCCATTGATTTGGCTTTTCCTCTCTCCCGTCTGGACGCAAGTAGAGCTGATCGGCGACTCTCCTGATGGGGACGGGACTGGGGTCTGTGCTGATTATCAGTGCAGCCCCACAAAGGTGCCTCAAAAGGTATGCCACCCTGGACCACCAGGCAGATGAAAATCGGTGCCCATCAGCAATGTCTGCCAGTGTCGCCTATTGGTTCCACCCATGAGTACCAATCAGTGCTGCCTTATCAGTGAAGGAGAAAGCATACTTACCTTTTTACAACTTTTTTTTCAAAATTTTCGTTTTATTTGCTTAGCAAAAAACAAAAACTGCAGAGTTGATCAAATGCGACCAAAAGAAAGCTCTATTTGTGGGAACAAAATTGTTTGGGTACAGTGTAGCATGATCGCGCAATTGTCATTTAAACAGCGACTGCGTTGAAAATTGGCTTGGGCCGGAAGGAGGACGAGTGCCTGGTATTAAAGTGGTTAACCACATCCCACCCAGCCACTGTACACAAATCCAGGTGGGTGCTTCCCCCTGAGTGGACGTTCAGGATCCTCCCTCAGGAGGGGATCACAAGCGTGCCCACGCAGCAGCACATCTCCGACTGGCAGGAGGGCTCTGATTGGCTCTCCTGATCACGTGACGGCCTCAATCAATCACATCTGTTACACAGAAGTAGTCAGTGAGTATGAGCTGTATTTTTTACAGCTTTTTACACACTGACCACCAGCCTAGTGTCCCCACACATCCCCAAAACACTGTCCCCCACATATGTAACAGTAAAATTGCATGTCCCAATGAACACCTGCACATATCTTTCTGCGGTCGCACAAACCAATTATAAACTTAACAGGATTTTTTTCACCAAAGACATGTAGCTGAATACATTTTGGCTTAAATTTATGACAAAATTTGATTTTAATTGATTTCTTTTAAAATAGAAAATATTATTCAAATTTACGCTTTTTTATTTATTTTTTTTGCTCATCTGGCAAAAAATAAACTGAATTGTGAATAAATGCCACCTAAAGAAAGCTTTGTGTGAAAAATTATAAAGATTACATTTTAGCAGGAACACCGATCTCTATCTTCTCCCCTGTCAGAATGGCGATCTGCCTCTCTCGAGCGATTGCGGGTGGCTGCAGGACACTGATTGGCTCCCCCTCTGTCCAATCAGTGTGCAATCCTGCATTTTACTCAAAATGATCTACCTACTAAAACTGTTATTTTTATTTTATTTTTTCTTTACACTGAATGCTGACATTGTGCTCTTTCTTCCAGGTGTCCCTATTCCTTGGTTTCATCAGTCGGACAGGTAAATGGCTCCTAAAGTTTGTCCCTCTGTGCACTGTTTTGCCCCTAGAGGCGTTGCAGACATGGCTATGGTTTCATGTCTGTGTCATTAGGTGGCATAGAACATTGTGGCTGCGTCTACGCTCAGTGCCATACATGTGGGCACTCAGAATGATTACCAGCCAGACATCTGTTAGCTGTAGAATTACTGTTTGATTACTAGTTACTGGTCGAAGGCTGTTGGTCACTTGACAAAGCATTGCTGCAAAAAAATGGCTCTACCTAAAGCTTGGCCATACCTAATATAGATCTTCCATTCAGCCTGCAGAATGAATGTGGTGAAATCTACAGATTCTCCTGAGTATGGCAGTGTATTTAGAGCGGTCACTATCAAAATGCCCCAGAACAGTTCCAAGAATGGGTAAAGGGGCTGAGTGACAATCTTTCAAGAACATTTTCCCAGCTTACTCCTTTAAATTTAATTTGAAATTCTACCCATCTATGGCCATCTTAACCACTTCCTGCCCAGCCTATAGCAGAGTGACCGCTGGGAGGTGGTTCCGCTATCCTGACCGGGCATCATATAATGTCCAGCAGGATAACTGCCGGTGCGCCAGTGGGGGGCGTGCATCGCTGCATTCGGTGGTTGCAGCGTGTTAAGGCCTGTACATACAATCAGACTTTTTGACAACAATTGTCCGACAGACCTGTTTTTGTGGACAAACTTTTTTTTTTTTTTTGCTTTGTCATCGGACAAATGTTCGCTGTGAGAACAGACAAACTTTCCAGGAACAAACATCCTTTGTCGGCTAATCCGATCGTGTTTACACAAGTCCATTGGACTAAAGTACAAGCACGCATGCTCAGAACAATGCTAAAGATCAGCCAACAATAGCAGAAGTTGGCCACAGGGTGGCTGTGAAGAGCAGAAAAACCACGTATGTCTTTTACGTCACTAAGTTTGTTTGTTTGGCCGTGTGTATGCATACCTAGTTCAGACAACGCCCTTTGAAGCAAAATCCAGTCAGTTGGAAGTCCGATCGTGTATGAGGCTTAAGTCTGACAGACCGCTTTACCGATCTAGGTAAAGAGGTGAAAAAATTGGCTCCCCTCTGTCCAATCAGTGTGAGATCGTGCCTATTGCATAAAATCACTTGCCAGAACCGACCTGCTGCAGTACAAGTGCAGTAGGTGGTTGGCAAGTGGTTAAATGTAATCGGTATTAAAATGTGTTTGTTTGTAGGGCCGCCCTTTCACACTGGGGTGGAAAGTGTGGCGTTGAGCGCTGCTATTTTTAGCGGCGCTTTACTGCCAATTTCCAAAAAAGGGTTAACCACGCAAAGTGCCTCTGCAGAGGCGCTTTGCCTGCGGTGTCCCATTACTTTCAATGGGCAGGAGAGGTATACACAGCGCTCCCACGATGCGGCTAGCAGGACTTTTATTTTTTTTGTTGTCCTGCCAGCGCACCTCTCCAGTGTGAAAGCCTTTGGGATTTCACACTGGAGAAACAGCAGCTGCTGTTTCAGGTTGGTTTGCAGGCACTATAAGCTTGCAAACCATCCCAGTGTGAAAGGGGTCAAAGTTGTGCTTACATTTGTTGCTCCATGCAGGGAAAAAGTCTCCATTTGGAAAGCAACTGAAAAGTCCTGTCATGCTGGTCCCCCCTCCAATCGTCCATCCTATGTGATGTCGCATACAAGCACCCAGGTTGGACTGAAGGGAAGGAGGGGCCAGCAGAGAGCAGCACTACACAGGTGCACATTTGGAGCGGCTTGCCTGTGACTGATGGGTGGATCACCACAGAACCCCAATTGAGAAGTGCTGCTGTACTGCATAAATAGTGAGTGTATGCTTCCCTGGTGCCTTTTTACCTAACTGTAAGCTTGTGTTTGTGTTTTTTTTTTTTTCTCTTCTCCAGTCCTTTCTGACCTGGTCCTCTTCTTCTTCCTCAGGTGTATCGGCTGGTTTTATCTTTCGGACAAGTGCATGGCTCATGAACCTTTCTGCTGCTTCCCTTCCCCCTCCACAGGTACTAAGGGTGTGGCCGTAGTCTACACATGGTGCCTGCCATATGGGTAAAAGCCACATGCTGGGACTGATCTCTGTTGGCATTCAAGCTGTGATGGGTTAACCAGTCTCAAATGTAGCAACATTGTTTGTAGGCACAGTTAGGGTCCTTTCACACGTCCGCTTCATTCGTCTGCTCATTACAAGTCCGTTTACGGACTTGTAATGGGCCCCTATGGAAGCGGATCTGTTAGCGGATGATGCATCTGCTAACGTCCGCAAGATCCGCGTCCGTTTTTTCGGACGGAAGAAAACCCTATTTTTCTTCCGTCCGGCGGATCGGATCCTAACTGACAGACGGTCCGTTTCCATCCGATTTCCCCATAGGGGATAGCGGAGGAGAGACAGGGCGGTCCCTGCACAGTGTGCGGGGACCGCCCGACAGCTCAGCGGAGATCCTGCAGTGGCATCCATAGAGGCATCCATAGTTCTGCAGTGGCATCCATAGAGGTGGATAATAAAGTAGTGGTGTGATGTCAGTGTTGTCAATATGAATATAATAAATTACCGCATTTATCAGCGTATAACATGCAATTTAAGAGAAGTTTCAGGGGAAAAAAATGTTTCATTTTTAAATGAACCACTTAGAAGCAAAATAATGGTATCTGTGTCCATCTGCAGCTTTAATGCAGCCTGATCTGTGCTCATCTGCAGCATTGATCTTCAATGCAGTTTGATTAGTGCTCATCTGCAGCCTATACATTTATCGAAATGCTCTCCCTATTCAGTGCCAATCTGCAGTTTTTACCTTTCAGCATCAGATCTGTCACTGAGGGAAGAAGGGGTAGCGAGACTGCCGCTGAATTGCATAGAGCCGTGATCTCCATCTGTCGCCACGATTTTCCCCCGATTTTAAGGGGAAGAAAATGCGTGTTATACGCCGATTAAATATGGTAATTAAATCAAAAATAGATGGATCGATATAATCTCTCATCTCATTTAAATAGGCAGTAACTAAAATTAAGTGCAAAGTAACCAGACATGCCCAACCCTATGTGCAGTAACTGGAGTAAACAAAGTCAAAGTGCAGACGCAACAGTAAAACAAAATGAATTCCTTCTTCCAAACAAAGAATAAGGGGACTCTATTTCTTTGAAGTTGCTGTGACTCCTCAGTGCTCTCTAGCTGCTCACCTTACTGTTGCAAGGTAACATATAGACAAATTGGGTCTCTCTAGGCATCCAGATATCTCTGCCCACCTCAAGGGATGTTTACAATGCTGAACACAAATTAAAAATCAGTGGAAATGGAAAGGTCTCCTCTTTCAGACTCCTGGGTGTCATCCTTGATGCTCATCAGTGATGATATGCAAAAATCTTCAATGGTGCAGTATGTTTCAAAACTTTTTTTATAAACTGCTATTTTTACTCGCGATTGAATCAATAAAGGAGATTGGACAATGGGCAACAGCGGAAGTGACGCAGGAGGACGAGCTTGGCACTCGTGGATTATATGTCTCCTTATTCTCTATTTTTTTTGTTGTATCTTCACTTGGACTTTTGTGGTTTACTCCAGTCACTGCACACATGATTGGCACATCTGCAGTCACGTTGCACTTTATTATTTTAGTTACTGCATGTGTATATCATTTTTATGTTTTTGATTGAATTCATATTGACCACACTTTTTTGATGCAACACTACTTGATGGTGCAATGCCACTATATTATTGTACCTTTTTTAGCCACTGATTTGTTAATCTGTTTGCGGCAGTCTAGTTGCACTATTTAAAGTGATAGTGTGAGTATCAGCTTTTTACTAACACAGAGGTGGCCTCATCAATTTCATGGAGTGGATTGGTAGGTATGATCACTTGGTACTGCCTGTAGACTGCTTTTTTAAGATTAATTTTGTTGTACAGTATTGGAATCTTCTGGAATTTAGAATGTGTTGTGTGGTTTTTTTTTTTTTGCTTTTAATAAATACTTTTGAAAATGCTGTTTGTTTCTTTCAATCCTTGAAGTTGGTGCAAACTTAATCTCTAAAATCTCAATCTTTACAATGTTTGTGCAGTTTTCACGGCCAGGTGACCCATGACATAGTAAAGTACCTTTTTCCAGGTGTATATATAAAAAAAAAAAGGAAAGATCCTCCACATCTCTTCCTATACTTTAGTGCTACACTATCACTTTTGCGCTGTTACAATAGTTGTCCTTTTTGTTGTGTTGGCAGATTTTCATTATTACTCTTAAATTTTGGCGAAATAAATATATTTTTACATCTGGAAGAGAGCTTGGTTTTTAAGGAAAAACACTTACTGGCTGGTTCACCAGATGGAAATGGAAGAAGGAAAACTAGCAATCACATCTAAGAATTGGAAGCAATATTTTTCAAAACTTGAGTTGAAATTTTGATAAGGGCTTAATGGCTCTTTCTAGTGATGGTTTCCCTAAAGAACTGCATGCATCTAATGCAGCATTTGTCCCACTGTCAGTACCTTTTTTATGGCAGCAAATTCAGGTTCTAACCACTGCTCAGAGCCCCATTTAGCAGTCAGGTGGGAGACTCTAAAAAGTTATATGTGAACCAGAGGTGCCCAACCAGGAGCACTCTGTGGGTTGGCAAGCCAAGATTGCAGGTTGCCCTCATACCAGAGCATCAGTGGTAGAGGATGCAAGTGGCTGTGGAGCAGAGCCACATAAGCTGATACTTCCAGCATAGTACCAAATGCACGCTGTCTGGGATGGTAACAGCTGGCGATATCCAAATGGAAGACTTATTAAATGTACGTTTATTACTAAAATCAGTGTGTATTTATGCCCCTTGAAATCTTCCACATTTTGTCATGTTGCAACCAAAAAGGTAAATGTATTTTATGGGAAAGACCAACATAAAATGACACATTTGTAAAGTGGAAAGAAAAAATGTACCGTATTAATCTTCCTATAGCGCGCACCCCCAACCTAGAAGGAAAATTTCAGGGGGAAAAAAAGAAAATGCTTAGTTTGAATACCCCTCGTCTGTGTCTTGCTCCATTGGCGACCTTATCCGGTCCGGCTGCGGCCTTAGTGTTCTCCCCACTGTTTTTGAGCCGATCCCCGCGTTGTGTTTGAACGCTGCCGTCGACATATACCGAGCACAGTACACTCGGGCACGCTCGGCTCCTCTCACATAAATGCTAGGAGGCGGCCCAGGGCGTGACCGCAAGCGCAGCCAAGCCTGGCCGAGTGTACTGCGCTCGGTATATGTCGGCGGCGGCCAAACACAGCGCGAGGATCGGCGTATATCACGCACCCACGGTTTTCCTCTGATTTTAAGGGGGAAAAGGTGTGCGGTATACGCCGATAAATATGGTATATAGATTTTGTAACAGTCACCACCTCTTCCATCAACCCAAGACACCTTATCCGACAAACCATATAGACACGATCCATTCCATTTCCCAGAATAAAGATGAGACAAGCTCTGTTCTCTGAGTCAAATGTATGAACACTTTTAATGGTAACTCTCAGTCTTATATAGTTACAAACATGTCACAGGGACAATTAAACTCTCCACCCCCCCCCCCCCCCCCATCATCACACAATGGGGGGGGGGGGGGGGGGTGGCGCGCGCTCTAACGATTCTTCATTACACATCCCACAGACTTTTCGGCACTGGTCTGATATAATTAACATGACCTAAATACTACACCTGAGAAGTCAGACTTAATTAGTACAATAGACACAAAACAGTATTTAGGCTGCATTCACACCTGAGCGACAAATCGCCTGTCGCCCGACGCTCATGCCGCTGGAGGGAGGAATCCCCATTCATGTCTATAGAGATGGTTCACATCTCTGGAACGCTTGTCGCCTGAAAAAAAGTCCCGGACCCTTTTTTTCAGGCGACACTGGCGTTTGGCCATAGACATCAATGGGGATGATTTGTAAAAAAAAAATGAATCGAATTGCGGCAAGTAATGCCGCGTATGCGGCGTCACTTGCCGCTCAGGTGTGAATGCAGCCTTAGCATCACACAATGGAAAGGTCTGTAGAAGCAGACCTAATTATCATCTCAACAGTCTGTTACACAGAGGAATGAGTCACTATTGACCGGTAGGGTCAGAATTTAACAACTTGTAATATTTCAAGATATCCTGCAAAACATGAATTATCATTTCTCAGCCATCCTATGCCCAAAAGGAGCACATGATGGCCCTAGACCCAAGAGTCATTAGTGACGCTGGCACAGGAGTACCCCACATCCTTCAAAGTTCTCTGGATGTCACAGGCTATTCCGTTAGAGGTTTTTAATTATTTTTTTTACAATTGTATTCTCCTCCCTTTTGCGCTGATACTCCTAACTAAGGTCAGGGGTAAAGTAGAGAAGTTTAAAGCAGGGTTATTTAAAAAAAAATATCCCAAGCATTAAACACGGAGTACTGTTCAATCCATCATCTGAAAATGGAACGAGTTTGGCACAACTGCAAACTTACCAAGACATGGCCATCCACCTAAACTGACAGGCCGGGCAAGGAGAGCAATAATCAGAGAAGCAGCCAAGAGGCCCATGGTAACTCTGGAGGAGCTGCAGGGATCCATAGTTTAGGTGGGAGAATCTGTCCACAGGACAACTATTAGTCTTGCACTTCACAAATCTGGCCTTTATGGAAGAGTGGCAAGAAGAAAGCCAAAAGAAGTCTGTCTGTGAGAAGCCATGTGGCTTCACAGCAAAAATCTGGACTTGGGTGCTTTGGTCAGATGAGACCAAAATAAACTTTTTGGCCTAAAAGCAAAAAGCTATGTGTGGAGGAAAACTAACACTTCACATCACCCTGAACACACCATCCCCACCATGAAACATGGTGGTGGCAGCATCATGTTGTGGGGATGTTTGCCAAATTCAGGGCAATCTTAGAAGAAAGCCTGTTAGTCTGTAATAGACTTGAGACTGGGACAGAGGTTCACCTTCCAGCAGGACAACGACCCTAAACATACAGCCAGAGCTGCAATGGAATGGTTTAGATTAAAGCATATTCATGTGCTACAGTGGTCCAGACCTAAATCCAATTGAGGATCCGTAGCAAGACTTGATATTTGCTGTACACAGACGCTCTCCATCCAATCTAACAGAGCTTGAGTTTTTTTGCAAAGTAGAATGGGCAAAAATGTCATCTCTAGATGTGCAAAGCTGGTAGAGACATACCCAAAAAGACTTGCAGCTGTTATTGCAATGACAGGTGGTTCTACAAAGTATTGACTTGGGGGCTGAACACAAATGCACCCCACATTTTTCACATATTTATTTGTAAAAAAAACTTTGAAAACCATTTATAATTTTCCTTCCAGATCACAGTTATGCATGTGCCACTTTGTATTGGCTGATGGCTCATGGCAGTGAGTGGATTTAAAAGCTACAACTGGATGGAAGAGCAGCTATAAGCCCACCCACAGCTTTGTGCTGTCAATCTACTAGTCCTCCAGTTCCCCCATCAGGTTCTGCACACATCAGTGTGATGGGTGCAGTGGCCGGGTAGGGAAGGAGTGTCCAATAGGGAGTTTGGAGACACAAACTGCTGCAGGAAATTCTCCCTGTTACCAGAGCGTAGAAACAACTAGGGATAGAGAGAGACGCAAGCTACTGTGGAGTAAATCCTGTCCTATTCTCGTGTATAAGAACATGGTAGAAGTTTGAAGCTCACCTGAGCCATTCACATTGATGCGATTTGACATGCCAAATCGGCGGCTATTGCCCCCCATGGAACCATCTGAATAGGTGCAAGGCTGACTTAACGGCACTGCACCGATTCCCAAAAGTAGTTTCTGAACTACTTTTGACCATTTCAATAGACATCTGTGCAGGAAACAGCACAGATGTCTCTGAAATCGTCGGACTGACATGCGGGAATGAAATCACAGCAGTGTGAACCTTGGCTTACAATGATTTTGAGCCACGATAGACTAGCTTTGTTTGTATACTCACAGTAGTCAGGACCTTTTTTAATAAATTGAGCACAAATGCAAATATTCTAAAGACCTAAAATGCTCATAACATGAACATATTGCAGTCTCCACTAAAGAGAATCCCCCATTGTACTCAGCAGACACTTATGAACAATCGCTGTCTACTTAGAACGCGGTAACTTCTTTTTATAACCATTTTAAAATGCTACTGCTCTAGCCTCAAAAAACAATGAATTGTAGCGCTTAAAATAAGTAAATATTCTTGAAATAATGAGTCTTTTTAATATAACTCGCTCTTTTTCTATAAATGCGTTAGTTTTGGTGCAATGAGCTTTGGTCTTGGAAGGAAAGTGGGGGGTGTGAATATTTCTGGAGGAATTGGGGGGGAGCTGTGTGGGGTAATTGGCTTGTCTCACTACCAGACACTACAGCTGTCTCTTTGGCTCTTTGCACCGCTGATCACCAAGGGCCGATAAATTTGTTTATGTGACGCTGTGAAATCCAGAAGCTTACACTAAGATTAACGGCCTGACGAAATCTGACAGTTGTAAAACGGTGGAAAATTTTCTCATTAAGCAGCCATTATTGGGGCCAAAGGTGTGATTTAGACGAGCGCTCGCTTCTGGCTGCAGAACAAGACTGTTAATTGATGGAAGTCGGAGCCTAATCGAGGCGTCTGCCCTGATAGAATCTTAATGAGATTCCTCGCCAAGGTGGTTACAGTACGACATTTGCAAGAGTCGCCAAGAATATACACACTTTGGGGGCAGACTGACAGCAACATATGTAAAACGAGGAGAAATATTTTACAATCCAAGGTTGTTTTCTGTAATATCTATTTAAAGCCATACCGACGAGCTGATCTGTATACACCCAACACCAGTGTGTTAGAACAAAAGGACTGGGAGCACCCTACCCTGTGGAAGTCACATGTTTTACCCACAGTGGTTTGTGTTTATGCCCCTCCTACAGTGGTCAGATTTTCCTGCATACTTTGTGTCACTGCCCCTCCCACTGTGCTGAGATAGCTCCATTGTAGTTTGTGTCTCCTACCCCATGCACTGGTAAAACATTTCCCTGCTTCAGTGTCACTGCCACACCCCCTTCTCACTGTGTTCTGTCTCTGCCTCACCCACAAGTGTTGGACTTCCCTCCTGTAGTCTGTGTCTGTCCTTCCCCCAATGGTGAGATCTTTTTTTCACGGTAGTTTGTGTCTTTGCTCCTCCCACAATGGTGATATTTTCTGTAGTAGTTTGTGTCTACTTCCCCTTTCCTGACCATACACAATGCTAAGATTTCCCTTTAGAAGTCTGTGTCTCTGCTCCTCCCACAAGTTTATGATGTTACTCTGTCAGAGTTGGACTGGTGCCGCAGGAATCAGACAAAATTTGATCTAGGTATGGACAAAGGGGGCTTCTGCACACCGCAACTGTGAGCTGAGTGTTTGGCTAGTGGTTGCAGTGCACTCCCATTGAACTCAGTGGGCAAAGTCTGCAGTCCGAGTTACTACCGGCGTGGCTGCGAAGAAAATATCATGGCCATGACATGTGTTCAGTCCTGTCAGGCTGTAATGTTAGTATTAGCATTGGCCGCTGGGGATCTTTAAAACTGTCGCTAAAGCAGGGGCATAGCTACAGGGGCACTTGCGACCCGGCCCCATTCTCCGGGGGCTTGAGTCCCCCCCCCCCCCTGTACAGCTGAATAGGGGGGTGGCATCTAGTTACGCCTTTGGGCTAAAGTGTCTGGGCCAGATCCACAAAGCACTTACGCCGGCGTTTCACGAGATGCGTGGCGTAAGTCTAAATATACGCCCGCGTATCTATGCGCCATATCCCCAAAACGATATACGCATGAATTCCAGAATTTTTCGACCAACGTAATTTGGATAGACCGGCGCATCGTGTGTGCAAAAATGCGCTAGACACACCATTGATTTGCTATGCAAATGAGGGAGATACGGCGATCCACAAAAGTACGTTTGTGCGGCGCAGGCTACGCGCTGTGCGCATCAGCTGCACGTCCGGTCTTAAGTTAGTCCTTATAAAAGCAGCTTTAATTTTGGACAATTCGTCTACATGTCAGCTAAAGCAACACCGTTAGGGACGAGCTGAGCAGCCACACTTGCAGGACAACAATCTGTATGCCAACATGCCAGGGGCATCCTTGCTCATAGCTATACTACTGACTAGATGAGCGCAGAAGGAGGAGGGCACGGGAGAGGATATACCGCACACGCATAGACATCTTTGGCATGAGTGATTCTGAGGCGGCGTACACACGACCGAGTTTCTCGGCAGAATCCAGCGAGAACCTCGATGGGAGACGTATTCTGCCGAGAAAACCGGTCGCGTGTACACTTTTCGCCGAGCAACCCGTCGGGAAGCTCGCTGGCCGGCCCTTCATTTGCATGGGGTGACGGCTCATTTCAATGGAACACGCCCACGTCCTTCCCAATTTGAATTACACCGCCTTACGCCTCGGAATTTACGTTGCGCCGGCGCAAAGTTGTGCGCAAATACTAGGAGGATACGGTACTTGCTCCTCTACATTAAGCCGGTCTAACGTAAAGGAGATGCGCTACGCCGGTCTATATATGCGCCAATGTACGTGGATCTGGCCCTCTGTTTTTACCCTATCCCACCCACCTGTGTGAGAGAGCCCTTACCATTTTTTATTCATTGTTATGGACAATCCATTAGAAGAGGGTTACACCATCATCTGGTTTTTATAGCTGGCTGCAGCAGTTGTATGGAAGTGGGAATTTAGAGATGTCATCACTGGAGATGCTGAGCAGTATTTTATTCAACTTCTCAGCAACTATGCAAAGTTAAAATATGAGATGAGGATGATCTGTTCAATTTGAGATCTCTGTTACTGACTGATTTCCTGACTGGCATCACCCAAGGGGCTATGCCATGTGAGATTTGTAATCACTAAATAGCATGATATTAAACCCTTGTTGACAATTACCAGCGATACATTGATTATAGCTTGTTGGAAAAGAAGCATTCTTGACTGAGATGTTAATCTGCTTGTACTGGACAATTACAGATGTGGCTGAGCTGTAACATGGGAGGAGAGTGGCGTAAGAGCACGGAGTTGAAGAATACTTGCTTCTGCCATTCCTACAATGGTTTCACATTCTGCTTCATTTGCCAAAGCAGAAAAATAGTTTTTTCATGCTTAGCAACACCAATAGCAAAGAGGTAACCCATCTTGCAGTTGCTTCTGTCTCTTGAAGGCCCCAATGGTGAGATCTCTGTGCTGAGTTCCCGGGTCTCCACACCTGCTGTGCCCATAATGAGGAGTTCTTGCCATCCCTGCTGGATATTTTCTTCATCTTATATTATGGAGAATGAAAGGCTTCAAACACATGGGCCCCTGGGGCTGGAAGAATAGTCTTTCCATCCCTGCTGGATATTTTATTCATTTTATTATATGAAGAATGAGAGGCCTCTTGTACACAGGCCCCTGGGGCCAGAAGAAAAGTTTTCACTATTCCTGCTGGATGTTTTATTCATTTTATATTATGGAGAATGAAAAGCCTGGCTCACAATGGCGCCCGAGGCTGTAGAATGTAAAATTGGGGTGTATTTCCCTGCCCCGAAGTAACGGGCCGGAGCCTTCCTTAAAAATCAGAGGCCATACGCTCTTGGACACAGACTATCTGTGCCTAGGGCTGTAAGTCTGTACGCATGCATATTTTTACACAGGCACCGGCGTATAGTCGCAAACAGCCATTGGTTTCTGTGGGTGGCCGAGCGCAGCACATGTAGCAAATATTTTTTTGGCTCCAGATGAGGCCTTACAGGAGCAGCCAGAACACCATAGGTGCTTCGCACAGGATGTGCCTGGACAGACCCTAATCACCCCATGCAGCTAACAGCTCCCCATCTCTATAAAAGGAAAACCGCCGCTCCAGACGACACTCTTCAGTGGTAAGTAAAGTTCAAAAACTCAAGTGGGTGCAGGCAATGCGTAGTGCAATGTAGGGAAAAAGAAATGGACAGCCGCACTCCAATGGATGAAAAAACTTAAAAATAGCGCCTGTTTATTCCAGTCAAAAAATATAACTAAAACAGCAAACAGTGGGGTAACAAAAGCTGACGCATTTCACATCGACAACCGATGCTTAGTCATAGCTAGCATCGATTGTCGACGTGAAATGCGTCAGCTTTTGTTACCCCACTGTTTGCTGTTTTTGCTGTTTTAGTTATATTTTTTGACTGGAATAAACAGGCGCTATTTTTACGTTTTTTCATCCATTGGAGTGCGGCTGTCCATTTAGTTTTTCTTACACAGCTCCCCATCTCTCCCGCCAGTTAGTGCAGGGGATGTTTCAAGATAGGGAGCGGGGGAAGGAGCCAGTAAATATGTAATTTATCGACCCCTTCCTTTTCTGAATGAACACAGTGTCTCAAAAGTGAGTCAAAACTGTTCAGATCCCTGATATTTCACCAAAGCCCCTTAATAGGGCTTTTAAAAAATGTAAAACAAAATCTTAAATAATATTAAAAAACGACTGTCTCCTTATCTGACACCATCTATTTTAAAATGTCTGTTTACATTCATTTACAGTATAACAGTGTATATGTGTGTATATAATATATATTTTGTATATACACACACAGGCATGTATGTTTTAACTTTGTGGTGCACACCCTAAGCCACAGGTGTCAAACACAAGGCCCGTGGGCCAAATTCGGCTCTCCAGACCATTTCATGTGGCCCTCGCACCTCTACTGCAGCTGCAGGAGAGCTCCAGCCCCCCTCTGGTCTACTCCAGACTCTTACTTTCTGCTTTTAAGCAATGCATCCAGCTTCTTCCCAGCAGCAGCATAAGGAAAGGGGGTGCACTGTGATGTAAGGGAGAGTGGAAGACTTAACTTCTGATGGCGGGGTGGCTCTTGACATCTAATGCAAGTGGAAGGGATGCGCTGGACATCTAATCTTACAGATACAACCGGCTCTTTTGAGGGCAATCATAATGCTGATGTGGCCTACAATGAAATTAAGTTTGACACCCCCTGCCCTAAGCAATAGGCTGCACACACCTACTATATACAGATCACACAAACGTGGGTGGAAATTGAGCAAGGAAACATGGTGTGAAGATCTCACTGCTGAGGTCTCCAGCACATAGAACAATCCAGTGTGCTTCTCATGAGAAAATGGTGGGGGCTATCATTGCTGAATGTCTGACAATTCTAATGGCCTGGCTGTAGTACTTTGCAATCAGCTACAGCTGTAGAAAGTAAAAGTCTGATTGTCATTTTTTTCAATTGTATTTCTTTCTGGATGAGACAGTCATCATGGGCACACTCAACTGAACAGGAGTGACAACTCACATATTTTTTTTTTCTTTTATAAAAGCTACACAGACCTCTATGTGAATTAATAATTTAACACCATATACAGATGCTGCTATCATGATATAAAATATCAGACTCCCACACAAAAAAACAACTCAGTGCATGAAACAATGTGAAAATTAAAGGGAAAAAAATCAATAAAAATAATAGAATAAACATAAAAAGTCCACTCCCAGTCTCCAATTAGGGCTCCGAAGGACAATCAAATTTGCTCCTTTACCAGCGTGTGATTGCCAGGTGCTTTTTCACCATAGGATGCATTAAGGTGAAAAAAACACGAACCTTTTCAAACCCTTTAAGATGTACTGTACAAAACTGAGCTGCATTAATGTCTCTTTGCCACAGGAGGGCAGCATTGTACCACAGTGCAATCTTCCTCCGCCAGTTGTTTACAGTGTGTCTGCTATTAAATTGCTGTTCAGTAACAACGGTTTATTTTGCATATTTGATTTTTCGAGGTAAGCATAGCCGGAGGTGGCTGGTAGAAATGATAATTATTCATTACCTCAAGGAGCCTTTGCAACAGTCTGCAATGCTTAAGAGAGGTGTGCAGAGTCTTGTGTCTTGGCATGTTTGTTTATGAAGGTTTTTATGGAGTTTTGTAGATTCTTGTTACATTTTTATTCTAGACACGTTGTGTGCTATAATGAACAGAAACTCTGTGGGCCAGATTCAGAAAGATCTGCGTAAATTTCGGCGGGCGTAGCGTATCTCATTCACACTACGCCGCCGTAACTTACAGAGGCAGGTACCCTATTCAGAAAGAATTTGAGGCGGCGTAGTGTAAATGGGCCGGCGTAATCCTGCGTAATTCAAAGTAGGTGGCAGGTGGGCGTGATCCATGTAAATGAATCGTGACCCCACGTAATTGACGCTCTTTACGAACGGCGCATGCGCCGTCCGTGGACGTATCCCAGTGCGCATGCTCAAAATCACGTCGCAAATACTCAATGCTTTTGACGTGAATGTAACTTACGCACAGCCCTATTCGTGAACGACTTCCGCAAACAGTGTAAACGATGGAAAATTTGACGCTGTCCCGACGTCCATACTTAACATTGGCTACGCCTCCTATAGCAGGGGTAAATTTACGCCGAAAAAAGCCTTACGTAAACGACGCAAAAAGATATGCCTGGTGCAACTACGTTTCTGAATCGGCGTATCTACCTAATTTGCATATCCAACGCGTAAATCTACGGAAGCGCCACCTAGCTGCCAGCGTAAATATGCAACTAAGATACAACGGCGTAAGAGACTTACGCTGCCCGTATCTTAGCAAAATTCCTGCGTATCTTGCTTTCTGAATGCAGAAAAAAGATACGCTGGCGCATCCTAGAACTTACGCAGCGTATCAACAGATACGCCGACATAACTTCTTCATAAATCTGGCCCCCTAAATAGGTTGGAGTGTATCTCTAGGTAAAAGCTTTTTTTTCCTTCTTTGTATTGGATAGGGTGGTTAAGGGTCAGAATATTTGTGAAGTTTTTACTGCTGTCTATGTCTCCATAAAGACAACTCAGCACTCTATCTGAACCGGAACCCATTGTCACTGAAAGAAAAAGTGAGAGAAAATCCAGAGTTATCGGCAGAACAAGGGGTGAGGGGCAATACAACAAGGGGGACAACTGTCTCAGGCCTCTTTTATATGGGCACCAAAAACTGCCAATTTTACCCTCTCTCCTCCGGACCGCCCTCCTAAAAGCTACCATACAGACTGTGCTGTGCACATGCCAGCACAATGCAAATCTTTTTGTTTACAAACAATTTATTTCAAAATAAGTCTCAGTACAGTTTAACTGAACATAGGTAAGAAGAACAGATAAATAAATGTATGGGAGAAGTAAATATTAGGGCTGTGACTGATTAAAATTTTTGTGTTCGATTAATCGTTTTTTTTTTAATCGATTAATCGACTAATTTCGATTAATTAACGCACATACAGATACAACTACTTTTAGCTGATCTCCTTGCATTGCAACTCTGCATTATTCAGTGGTAAATGTGATGGGGGCAGATGTGTATATTTTTGCAGTATGGGGGCAGATGAGTATATTACAGCATCTACCCCCATGCTGTAATATACACACACATCTGCCCCCATGCTGTAATATACACACATATCTGCCCCCATGCTGTAATATACACACACATCTGCCCCCATGCTGTAATATACACACACATCTGCCCCCATGCTGTAATATACACACACATCTGCCCCCATGCTGTAATATACACATCTGCCTCCCATACTGCAAGAATAAACACATCTGCCCCCATGTGTACATTACAGCATGGGGGGCAGATGTGTATATTCTTGCAGTATGGGGGCAGATGTGTATATTAAAGCATGGGGGCAGATGTGTATATTACAGCATCTGCCCCCATGCTTTAATGTACACATCTGCCCTCATACTGCAAGAATATACACATCTGCCCCCCATGCTGTAATATACACACATCTGCCCCCCATGCTGTAATATACACACATCTGCCCCCCATGCTGTAATATACACACATTTGCCCCCCATGATGTAATATACAGTTTGCCCCCATGTAATTGAACTGTGAAATAATGGGTGTCTCTAAAGAAGGGGGTGATATAAGGACACACTGATCCTTATATCATAATGTGGGTCTCTAAAGGGGGTGCTTATATAAAGAGTTTCCCTTATCTAATAGAGGTCTCTAAGTAGGGGGGTGCTGATATAATGGGGGTCTCTAAGTGGTCAACAGCAGTCAGAACCCCCCTCCCCACAGACTCTCCCCATTAGCTCAGATCCCCCTTCCCTTATATAGGTCCGCCCCCATGATTAGATCAGGGACACCCCCATCAGTGTCCCCTGCCCTGAAAGACCCCCATTAGACTGCCTTACCAAGAGGCGGGAAGTGTGGGAGCTGGAGCATTCATTCACAGGGCTGCTGTTAGAAATTATTAGGGAGGTAAAAAAGAGGAAGGAGAAAGAGGGGGGGCAGGACAGAGAGAGAGAGGGGGGGCAGGACAGAGAGAGAGAGAGAGAGGGGGGGCAGGAGAGAGAGGGGGGGCAGGACAGAGAGAGAGAGAGAGGGGGGGCAGGACACAGAGAGAGAGAGAGGGGGGGCAGGACAGAGAGAGAGGGGGGGGGCAGGACAGAGAGAGAGAGAGGGGGGGCAGGACAGAGAGAGAGAGAGGGGGGGCAGGACAGAGAGAGAGGGGGGGCAGGACAGAGAGAGAGGGGGGGCATGACAGAGAGAGAGGGGGGGCAGGACAGAGAGAGAGAGGGGGGGCAGGACAGAGAGAGAGAGAGGGGGGGCAGGACAGAGAGAGAGAGGGGGGGCAGGACACAGAGAGAGAGAGAGGGGGGCAGGACACACAGAGAGAGAGGGGGGGCAGGACACAGAGAGAGAGGGGGGGCAGGACACAGAGAGAGAGAGGGGGGGGCAGGACAGAGAGAGAGAGGGGGGGCAGGACAGAGAGAGAGAGAGAGAGGGGGGCAGGACAGAGAGAGAGAGAGGGGGGGGCAGGACAGAGAGAGAGAGAGGGGGGGCAGGACAGAGAGAGAGAGAGGGGGGCAGGACAGAGAGAGAGAGAGAGGGGGGGGGCAGGACAGATAGAGAGAGGGGGGCAGGACAGAGAGAGAGAGAGGGGGGCAGGACAGAGAGAGAGGGGGGGCAGGACAGAGAGAGAGGGGGGGCAGGACAGAGAGAGAGGCTGACAGAGCAGATGGGAGACAGACCTTTAGAAGACAGCGACACAGCGCGGGTTACGACTCTGGAGCATGCAGGGCAGGCGTGATTATACAAAGACAGCCCTGCATCCACATGTGACCACTGAGCAGCAGCTACGGCTCTAGGCGAATCCTTCATCACATACCCTCATGTCCACCGCGCTGTCCGATCCATCACGTCCCGCACAGCGGCACATGACATCATGTCACATGCAGCCTGCTCGGCCAACCACAGGACACCCGCTGCTGCCCTTTGCTGAGCTGGGCTCAGACACACAAAGCGCACCGTGCCACCACCGATGTTTAGGCAGTGTACATTGATATCACGGCGGGTGATGATGACGTCAGCGCGCCGCTACTTGGTTGCCGCCGGGTGGACCAAGATGGCCGCGGCTCCGGAGCTAGGCCGAAGCCGCGGTCTTTCCTATCGGCGAGACCGCGGAGCTCACTCCGCGGATCGTCGATCAAATTTTTTTTAGTCGATCAAAGAAATTAACGATTAATCGAACAATTAATCGTTAATTTCCGCAGCCCTAGTAAATATCTATAAAAAAGAATAAAAAATATGCATTGCAATTATTTAACAGGAGGAGAAACAAGTCATGGGCAGTATAATAGAATCGTTGATAGCATAATGTAGGTGTGCAAGAACCTAGTGGATCTGCTTAATGGTAGGAAAGGGTAACAGTATACTATTTAGTTCAATGAGTCAACAAAGATAGGTCCCAAGGTTTCTATTTTCGATCGTATGTGTCCATAGTATCGAATAATGTGTGATGAATGCATTCTGCTAGTTTTATAGCCAGCATACGGTCCATAATCTGGGACCATGGCACAGCAGGGGAGCGCCAATTAAGAGCTATAGCCCAATGTATTGAACTGAGCAGCGTGTGCATTAGCCTGGTGTGGGCTAGAAGAATGTCAGGAATAGGGTAGAAAAGGAGGCACATTTTAATTGTTAGTTCTTTTCTTCTGCCAGTTATCTGTTCTATTTTGTTTTTGAAGTGCTGCCATGTACTTTTGAGGTGTGTACAATCCCAGAAAGTGTGTATGAGGGTACCCCGTACTGGGCATCCTCAAAAGCATAGGGGAGAGGTTGTTGGGTAGAATGAATTTATTCTGTCTGGGGTGAGGTGCCACCTGTATTGAAGTTTAATAGAAGATTCTCTGATGGAGGCTGTTTTGGTGCATTTCCGTAGCTTATTAATCATGCTATCCCATTGTTCTGTAGAGAAGGATTCATCAAGATCTGATTCCCATTGCAACATTTGGTGTGTTCTGTCTGGTATATAGTGTTCATTTAGGTTTTTATACATTCTGGATATTAAGCCCCTATCTCGAGGTGAAGCAATACAAATTTGTTCGAACGCCGTGAAAGGGACTTGGAGGGAGAGTGAAACGTTTTTTTGGTAAAAGAGTTTGATATTATTGTAGTTGGAAAGATCAGTATCTCTAAGATTATATTCTGTTATTCTGTTATGTTCGCTCCTCCTCCTCATCCATGATAGGCTGACTCACTCGCTCTGAGTCAGTGTTCCGTCACGGAAGAGGAAGAGGTCTGGGACATAATAAGACTAAAGATGGAAACAGTGCCGGGAGATAATAAGACTGAAGATGGGCACAGCGCCAGGAGATAAAGCTGATCAAGGTACTTACTTGAGGCACACTGAGGCATGTACATGGACACAGTGAGGCACGCAGATGGACACCCTAGGCTTATACTCGAGTCAATACGTTTTCCCATTTTTTGTGCTAAAATTGGGTGCCTCGGCTTATATTCGGGTCGGCTTTTACTCGAGTATATACTGTACCTTACTCATAATATTGGAGATTTTTTTCAACTAGCTCTATATTACCAATGTCTCTTATTAATATGCATGTCTATGCAGAATAGAGAAGCATAATTTATGGGCTTCTTTCTAAATGACTTCAACCTCTTCCCCAGATTTACAGAGATTTCAGTTTCTTCCTGGTCTTCTATCCCACTGCTTTGACTTGGTCGGGTTCTTCTCTCTATTGGGACAGTCAGATGCTAAGGCAGGCAGAGTTCAAAATAGGCTACATTGGATCTGCTGTGGACTGCATTTATCCAAATTTATCATTAATATGTAAACAAACAGAACTAACAATAGAAACATAATAGAGGCCCCAGTCTATCCTTGTTCTCTCCAAACTAAAAAATATTTACTCTGAAGCTCCACCTTCATTTCCTGAACAGTCTGAGAAACTGCAAAGATGGAAAGAGTGGCAATAGCCAATAAAACACCATGTAATAGATGTGTGAAAGAAAGGGGGACCAAGAAAAGGGGTTACTGATGGCAACAATTTAATAATCTAAAATGTATACTTTGATACAAAGAAGAATTTATTAAAGTATCAGAATATAGTTGGTACAAAAAGGGAAGGTTACGTCTTAAAAAGACATATCAAATTCTCTAGAAACGATATCCTACTATGAACATAAAATACAAACAAGAGGCACGATAAACAACATTAAATCACGACACTAGTCCGGACTATAAGAGTTCAGTCAACAGTGTCTCGGCACTATATTCTCAAAAATTAGAGAGGTTTAATTTAGGTTGGGATTAAAAAGTTAAATGGAAATTATTTAATAATATATTCAGGGAAGACAGTGTATCACCTGTGTTGCCATATGGTTTTTGGTAATCTAAATTAGATAGATATGGGTGTATATATATATATATATGTATATATATATATATATGTATATATATATATATGTGTAGGTATGGCTATGTCTGTGTCTATGTGTATATATATATAAGAATATATATGTGTTGTGATTATGAATATATTTCTCTTAGTAGTGGCATTCAGAGTACAGAGTATATTGTTAATTGAGCTTGCTAATTCATGGCATTTAGCACATAGCAAAGCCTTTTGATCGCCACCAGACATTTCGGAGTCAGGGAAATAAAACACCTTATGTGATGAACCCCCGGCTGGGAGATCTCCACCCTTTTTAACCCTGGGAATGTCTATGTAATGGCTTGCCCTGAGATAGCCAGCAGGATTTGCATGAAAGGGGGGCGGACTAATGTAGTCAGGCCTCCAATCCTGATTCTAGCTAGGCCAACCAATGGGATGTCAGCATAGAGAGATATACTCCACAGCAAAAGGGGAAGAGAGTCACTTTTATGGAGTCATGACCTTAAGGATAGGTCTAAAAAGGGTAAATATGATGTAGGTATTTTCTACTTGCATATAGCAACTGCACTCTCTTGTACTATATCTTTTTATGTTTGTACTCTGTTTTAGAGGAATATGCTGTATCTTCCTCCATGTAAATGTTGGTGTTTTAGGCCTACGGTTCCCTGCTTGTTTGGGACTATAGGTTCTGTGTGATAGATTGGGCTTTGTATAAGCTCTAATAAATGTTTATTATATTGAAGCTTTCAATTCTGGTGAAAGAACTCTCTTATTCAACTCATATCATATCTTGATGATATTAAATCTTAAAATACAGATTTTATAGGTAACAAGTGGCGACCACGGAAGTTATGACCAAGACTGAAAGTATTTAATATAATAACAAAATATTTGTGTATTAAAAGTTAAGGTTAGTAGGAGGAATTCAAGCTGAGTCAGCTATTCCGACCTAGCTATGGAAAATATAGGTAAATATTTTTCCTTTTATTAGTGGGTATAACCTCTAAAGTTATTTTTATGGTTAGTAGGAGTTCAAACTGAGTCAGTTTATCCTATCTAGCTAGGGAAAATATAGGTAAATATTTTTCCTTTTTGATTTGATTTTTTTATTTTATTTTTTCTCATTAATATCCCAAAATCATAATGATACAAGTACTTTAGATGAACTATTATAACCGGTCACTGTAATAGGGAGGACGTACGGGATAAATTTTGTTTTAATTATGGCTTTTGTGCCCCACTAAGTTATCTCTAACCAGTGTTTGAGTTTGCTGGATGGTGGATACAGTTGTATTCAAAAGACACTGAAATAGTGGTCTTGGTGGTATGTTGAAAAGGTTCAACAAGTTTTGTTTTATTTAAATTTTATGTCCATTAACGTTGAAATTTTTAGGACATTGAAAATCTACAAAAGATTGTTTTTTTTTATTTATATCTTTTTCAACTGTGAAAGTTACAATCAGTAATATTCTCATTGTTGTTAGTTTTAGTACAAGACTGTGGAAGGCTTGCTACTGAAACTAATAGCTGAAAAGGTTATACATGTAAAATAAGGTGCATTTAGCATACTGTATTTTATACCTTGATTTTTTTTTTATTTAAGGATAAACTCTACCCAGTACCAATAATTGGATAAACTAAGTTGGTGGGAGATTTGTTTTTTTTAAATCTGAATTTGGTTACACTTCCATTGTGTACCTAAAGGAAATCTATTGTTCCTTGGGTGTGGATCTCAGCACTTTTGTTTTTGGTTTAGACTTCATTCTGTGAAGATTGTAGTGTTAGTAAGGCTTGTATCTGCAAATTTTAAGTGCAAGACTTTGATAAGTCTAATCTGTGGATAGTATTGTATCACCATTGAACTTTTAAATCATGGAAAAATTGATGGCCAGGATGGCTAAAGTTAAAAATAGCACAGAGATAATAAGGGCTATGGAGGAATCCAAAAGCCCATGGCACAATGCACAGGAGTATGTAAATATAAAACTTGCAGAGAAGAAATACAGCAAACGTGACAGTAAGACCGCTCTAATTTTTGCTGCCTTTTGGCTAGCTAACAATTATAGGGCGTTATTACTGCAGACCATTTCTCTCAAGGAAGATCTCAAATTAGCCAAAGATAATATCAGTACTCTAAGTACTCTAACAGTTTCTATGACAAATACGAATGCTAGCCACCAGCCTCCAACAATACAGGGGCTGGGGGCTGCAGACAGTAAATGTGAAAAATTATTGGCATCTTCCAGCACAGTGCAGAGGGTACAATCTACACATACCATAGATTGTAATGCAACCAGTTTAAGTATTTCTAGTTGCAACAGGAAATCACCTCTGTCTGGAGTAGGTGATAGGGCCAACAGTTCATGTAAAGGTGGGAGCTCTTTTGAAAGGGCCTCCATTTCACATACAGCAAAAGGTGTTAATCAGGTTGTAGCCATTGAATGTTCTCAGCCTAAAACCATACCAGTTGTTAAGAGATGCTTTAATACTTTACAGAAGATAAAATGCTTCACGTGTGGTTTATTAGGCCACATTTCCCAGTTTTGTTTATCTTCTGGTGAAAAGATATTAAAGCCAAAGCAGTATACAACAAAGAGGCGTGAGGTTGAAGTGTACTCACCTCGCTGGGGTGATAAACCTAAGAAATATGAAAATATAAATTCATATATCCCTTCCTCAACTATTAAGGCCGAAAATGAGGCTTTACAGTATGAGATTAGGCAAATGAAACAGGAACGGAATGAGTTTGTGAAAGAATTCCAATCCTTTAAAAGAAAAGTTATTGACTTAAATTTGAAAAATTACGGGAGGAAATTTGTCCATCAGGAACCAAACCTGTACACTAAAATTGGGGATGAAATGCAAGATAGAAGGGTTGTTTTAAAGGTCTAGGGCATTTAGTTTCACTAGATCAAAGTTTACCAATGTACATGTAAAAATGTTGTATTGTTTCCTTTAAATAAGTTAAAGAAAAATTGGGATAAAGTAATGTCTGTTTTGCTGCAAGTTTTTTTTTTTCAGGGTGAATCCTGAGAGTACAAATCACAGAAAGCTGTACATATGCGTAAATACGCGCCTAACAAAAGGTCAAGTATAGGCTTTTGTTTTTCTCTTATTCAGTCCCTTTGTATTCTCCCAAGGGGCAGAAATGCCTAGTAATTCATTTGCAAATTACCAAAGCTAGGGGTTTTAAACTAACCAAAGTTGTATGTGTGTGTCATGGAATGAATGGGTATGAAAAGTCTAGGGGTAAACCAGTTTTGTTTTTGTTTTATGATCACACTAATGCGCATACTATGTACGATTTGTTATGTGATAATTTCTTCTCCTCTCTCTCCCCCAATCTCTCGTTTGTAATGAGCTCAATACTGGTACCAGTTTAAAATTTATACCTTTTTTTTATAGTTAAAATGTATTCGCGAATAAGAAAAAAAATCTGTGCGCAGATACAAGATTAGTTGATTTTGTTTTTTTTTTTTTTGTTTTTTTCTCTCTTTTTCCTGGGGTATGAGTGAAGTGTCATTCACTCAGACACTTGGAAACTACATAAAATATTATGCTGCAACTTGTGGCATATTATGGATTCAGGAGGTCCTATGTTTCTCTGGTTTTCTCCTGGCAAATAAACGCATGTGCTGGTATTATGTGTAAATGTTTATGTCAACATAGGGTCTTCTTAGACTGTAAGTACTTACCAATCCAACCACGTTTTTCCTATGATTTTCGTTTGTCAAAATACAGATATGGGAAGGAGTCGGGACATGGGTCATTGTACTTACTGTGGATGGACTCATTACCTCCTCTGGCAGTTTGTGCCAAGCATATACTACCAGTTAGCCCATTAAACCTCTCAGAAGAGGTACAGTGTGATGTTATTAATGGTTTGGACTTTTGTATTTTAGGAAGAAATACACACATGGACAGATGATCGGACCAAGACTGGTCAAATTACTGTAAAAATACAGAGGACCTTAAAACGTTTGTTTTAAGGAAAATCCTTGAATGGAATTAATTAAAGCCAGGCCTAACTAAATTCTAAAATGTTATTAATTTTTTTGTGGTCTGTTTCATTAAACATGATCAGGTCTCTCTCTCTCTGATACCACTTCCTGTGGCCTGTTGGACTTGCAAATTGATTTTCACTGAGAATCAATTAATATGGTAATCACTACAGAGAGGACATTGCCTTCTGTACAAAAGGCAATGCAATTTTTTGTTTTCTTGTATTTTTGTTTAACAAAATACAGATTGAATGCTCTTTAACAATGCAAAGGTTGGGGCAGCATTGAATCTGAATTTTTATTTTTTATTTTTTTTGTGTACACCTTTTTAGGTGTACTTTTGGGGGTACTTTGTTTTTCTTCTTCTCTCTTTTGTCTTCGAAGGAAAACTATTTTTCTTTATTTCCTATATCACCTTTTTTTTTTTTTTTTGGTCATTCTTGAGGTCGCTATGGGGAAATAAAAAAAAAAAAGAGAGGGGAGTAGGGGTAACATTATATGGAGAACATTTAGAACAGTTAAAACAAATAATGTTGATATAGAATATTAAAGCTTCCCTATATCATGTGGGAGATCGGACAAGGTTCCAACTGTTTTTTTTTTTTCTTCTCTTTTGACACTGGATAAATGTTTTATATAAATGTGTGACATTGTAGCTATTACCAACTATGAACATAGTAACAGTAACACCTGAGGTTTAGCAACAGTCATGTGACTAGGGTCCTTGTATAAGTCACATAGTGTCCTCTCTACAGTTCTAATATTGGGCAGTCATCATAGGTGGTCATGGGTAATTTTTTTTTTGTTGTTGTTGGTCAGTTTTCTTTTTGTGCCATAACTAAGTTCAAAAAGCAATGCTTAAAAATCATATAGATATACTGGGACTGGTGAGACTCATAGTGATTGGCAAAGAACAGAATATAGTACAATTGTACTTAAGAAGTAATTTAGTCTAATCATTCCTGAAGCCACAAGTAACTGGTGACATCACACTTATCCGCATTCTGAAAGCATGTTATTTTGTCGGCATAGATGACACTGCCTAAATCTGCACGGAGACCTCTTAAAGTGACAACCTCTTTCCTAGCCTGCTAAAGGCCGGACTCCTAACAGCAGCTACACACGGTAGCCAAGGACAGAGCTATATGCACAAAAGTTGGGCACCAGCCCAGGCTTCAACCCATCAGGGTTGGTATAACTGAACACAGCGTCAGTAAAAGTTTTGGGGTGAGTTGCGAGGACAACAAGATCCCCCGGGAAACTTGAAGGGTCACACACACACAGGGGCATTCAGCAGAAGGCTGGGCAGAGTTACTTGCAGGCATATGACAATGGAGGAAGAAAGATGGGTGATGGCAATCAGACTACCTGGCTGAGGGGGGCGCACTCATTTAAATTGTTACACATGTCAATGGTAAAGGGCCTCATATTAGGTCACAGTATATCTATAACAATTTTAATCAAAGGTCCTTAATATTTAGAATGACAAGATAAGCATTCTTTGAAGGCATATGTCGTAAAAGTACTCGTGTTTTTCCTTCTCTAACTTTGCCCACACTAATAAAGTGCAAGCACAGAAAGCCAGGAAAGGTGGTCCAAAGACCATTACTGTATGATGCATCCAATTGGAATCACCATGGAAGGCTGTCCCAGAAGCAAGAGAAACAGGACCTGATTGACATTATGGACTTTCGCATTATTATTATCGGACGGTTGAGAACAAGGATCCTCCAGTTTTTCCCCCTTCGTTTTTTTGTATGTTCGGTATCTTATGATTTTATTATGGACTTATTATATCCAGAACAAGTGATGACTACCAATACTGGGATCCAGACATATGAACTGTAGAGGCGGAAAGTTTAAAAGTTTGGTTTCTTCTCAAAGAGTTATACCATTTCAGAGAGACGGAAAGCCAAAAGTTTCAAATGAAAGATTACACATAAAACCATTATTGTAGGTGTGGCCAAGTCTCATATTCTCAACTGGCCACAAGGGGCCATCTGTTGCCATATGGTTTTTGGTAATCTAAATTAGATAGATATGGGTGTATATATATATATATATGTATATATATATATATATGTATATATATATATATGTGTAGGTATGGCTATGTCTGTGTCTATGTGTATATATATATAAGAATATATATGTGTTGTGATTATGAATATATTTCTCTTAGTAGTGGCATTCAGAGTACAGAGTATATTGTTAATTGAGCTTGCTAATTCATGGCATTTAGCACATAGCAAAGCCTTTTGATCGCCACCAGACATTTCGGAGTCAGGGAAATAAAACACCTTATGTGATGAACCCCCGGCTGGGAGATCTCCACCCTTTTTAACCCTGGGAATGTCTATGTAATGGCTTGCCCTGAGATAGCCAGCAGGATTTGCATGAAAGTGGGGCGGACTAATGTAGTCAGGCCTCCAATCCTGATTCTAGCTAGGCCAACCAATGGGATGTCAGCATAGAGAGATATACTCCACAGCAAAAGGGGAAGAGAGTCACTTTTATGGAGTCATGACCTTAAGGATAGGTCTAAAAAGGGTAAATATGATGTAGGTATTTTCTACTTGCATATAGCAACTGCACTCTCTTGTACTATATCTTTTTATGTTTGTACTCTGTTTTAGAGGAATATGCTGTATCTTCCTCCATGTAAATGTTGGTGTTTTAGGCCTACGGTTCCCTGCTTGTTTGGGACTATAGGTTCTGTGTGATAGATTGGGCTTTGTATAAGCTCTAATAAATGTTTATTATATTGAAGCTTTCAATTCTGGTGAAAGAACTCTCTTATTCAACTCATATCATATCTTGATGATATTAAATCTTAAAATACAGATTTTATAGGTAACACCTGACATCCAGCCAAATGTTACCGCATTAGTGCGATATCTGTTGGCAGAACCCTGAGTGTGAGTAGAGAGAGATGGAGAAGGATTAAGTTACTTTTATTAGTAAATTAATTATCCTGCTGCAGCAAGGTAAGGGTCATAGACAAGTGTGGAATTGCTCAATTATTTAGGTCCATAATATTTCATTAGTCCTCGATGTGAGCAATGTTATTGGTTTCCATGTAGTCCATGATTGGGGATATTATGGAGAAAAACCCTGTTACTGGAGCCAATCCGCAAGGTTACATCAACATATTATTGAAAATGAGAGCATTAATCCATTAAAGTGTCCCAGGATATGACCTGGTGAATAGTCACTTTATTGTAGATTACCTGAACACATATATGACCAGTAAAACACTAGGTTAAATAATTCTCAGTCAATATACTCGTTTGATGAGCACATTAATGGCCCTCAATGGGCTGCAAGTTCACCTAGAGTCGTGCTGTGTTATGCATAGTATAGGTTCTGTACATTACCATCAATCGCTGGTATTCATCCGAGGCAAGGTTGAATAAGGTGCCGTTCATTGCGTTGTATAGCGGTACAGACCTGTGATGTATTTATGGCAGCGGTTCCTGGTTAATGTGCTGAGTACAGATAATGTTGATGGTTGCCCTCGATATCATCCCTATATAATAATGTGTATTCAACAGCCGTGCTTGTCCGTGTAGGAGGATTCATCGATCAGAGACTACTCGCTGTGACAGCTGCAGCATCTCCATCTCTCTCGTGCACACTTGATCGTAGCGTCACGTGACTAGCGCCGGATGGTGACGTTGACGCGTTTCGCCGTACCCAATGACGTAGCTTCTTCCTGGACGTGAGCGTGACAATAAAACACCAGCCTGGAGTAAATTGTTTTTGTTTATTCTTTTCCAGCCTCTTATTATCTCTCTGACTGATCAGTGCCAGATTTATAAGGGGCAAAAGGGAAAGCTGCCCTGGGCCCTCTGATAGAAGTCCCCCCATACAAAAATAATGTAAAACAACGAATACAAATAAATTATTTTGTTTTAGTGATTGTATCTTGGTAAGTAATATTTTGACGGCCACCATTTACTCTGGACTCGTAACGTATTTATACTCGAGTATAAGCCGAGTTTTCCAGCAAATTTTTTTGTGCTGAAAATGCCCCCCCTCGGCTTATACTCGAGTCACATTTTTTGCGCCTGATCTCCCGGACTTTGGGGTACCGGCTGGGCCAAACTTGGCACACATGTAGCCCCAGTCTTCCTCTAAGGCCGCGTACACACGAGGGGATATGTCCGCTGAAAACGGTCCGATGGACCGTTTCAGCAGACATCTCCGCTCGTGTGTATGGGCTAGCGGACAGATTTTTCCACCCGACAGATTTCAAAGCATGCTTTGAAATCTATCCGGTGGGAATCTGTCCGCCCGACATGTCTGCTGGTTAGTACACTTACCAGCAGACATGTCGGGTCCCACCGCCGCCGCGCTGCTGCCGAATGGATTCGGCGCATGCACGGAAGTGTTTTACTTCCTGGTGCGGTGACGTGGCGGTGACGCGGCGGCGTCAACGTCACCGCCGCGTCACCGCGCCGTCCGGCGGCGGGGAATTTGATCCGATGGTGTGTACACGCCATCGGATCAAACTCCCGATCGGACATATCCGATGGAAATGGTCCGCGGACCGTTTTCATCGGATATATCCGATCGTGTGTACGCCGCCTAAGTGTGCAAAGTTTGTTGTCTGGGGACCTATGGCCGGGGAGCTCTGATTTTTCAAATCTGGGCACCCCTTCCATAGACTCCCATGTTAAATGGTAATTTCTCCGGTGATTTTGGGGACCCGGTACCAGCCGGTCGTAAGTCCCCTGGACCCCAGCTTGGCACACATGTAGCCCAATTTTTCCTCTACAAGTGTGCAAAGTTTGTTGTCTGGGGGACTTACGGCTGGGGAGCACCATTTTTTTAAAGCTGGGCACCCCTTCCATAGACTCCCAAACGTCAGTGTAGTCATGGACACAGTGAGGCATGCACATGGGCAAAGTGAGGCACAGTGAGACATGCAGATGGACGCCCTAGGCTTATACTCGAGTCAATACGTTTTCCCATTTTTTTTGTGGTAAAATTAGGTGTCTCGGCTTATATTCGGGTCGGCTTATACCCGAGTATAAACGGTATATCATATTGTTTTTAAGAACACATGGAGCGCTATGACACTGCGTGTGTGTGTGCGTGTGCCAAACCCAACCAAAATAGTTACAGCTCAAAATATATATTTTTCTTTTTACAGAACAAAAGTAAAAGTTCTTGCCTTTTTGTACCTATAAAGCATTTCCAACATGAGTGTATGTAACTGATCTAGACCCATTGATTTAACCATTTACCAAATCAGATACATTCAATCATGCTGGGAATGATAACTGTCACAGCTGCTTATGCTTTAAAGGGGTTGTAAAGGTTCATTTTTTTATTTTCTAAATAGGTTCCTTTAAGCTAGTGCATTGTTGGTTCACTTACCTTTTCTTTGTCTGAATTTCTCACTTCCTGTTTCTCCTCAGTTAGCTTGCCCCCATCATCCGAGTCGTTCTGGCTGGGGGTTAGTCAGCGTGCTCGCCCTCTCCCTTGGGACTACATCCTTGCAGAGAGACGTTGAGCTTAAGCCATCATATGGCTGGTGCCAAAGCTGATCACATGTGCAGCACCATGGCAACTGCAGATCAAACAGAAACTGACATGGCCACTTCCTTGGTTGTAAAGGATTGAAGGGTTTCATTTTACTTAAAGCAAAAAAGAAGATGTATAGAATTGTATGCATTTTTATTTGCAGGGTAGAAAATGTGTGTGGACAAGTGTCAGTTGGCCTCAATTTCATAAGTGGAAGAAAATGTCATCCACAGCAACCAAAACAGACTTTAGCTGTCACTAGCCTTGGACATCAGAGGATGGTTGGATATGAAGCATTACTGTGTGAAGATGTCTTTAGGTCCAGCTTCATCCATAAATGTTCCTGTTTTCGCTATGGTGTACTCTAGATATGTGCAATTCCTTTAGTTCCAAATTATTTTTTTAACAAATTTCGACAAACCTGTTTAACAAATTTTTCCGAACATTTGTAAATTTGAAAATCCGAAAACCCCAAAATTTGGAAATCTGAAATGATAACTAACTACTAAATTATAGGTATTGGAATTTCCTTTCAAATTTGACTGTTAGTGAATGTGACGAATACAAATTTATCCAAAGTTACGAATTCTACAAAAAATAACAAATGTCGCATCTAAACGAATGAAACGTAATAATAATAATAGAAAACTTTTTATTATTATTTATTATTAATTCGATCCATCTGTTTAGATATGGCATTCGTTATTTCGGATAATTCGTAACTTCGGATAAATTTGTATTCCTTACGTTCACTAACAGACAAATTTGAAAGGAAATTCCAATACCTATAATTTAATAGTTAGTTGTTCGTTATTATTTAGAATTTTTGAATTTACGAATGTTTGAATCTACAAATTGCAATCATAACGAATGACCCGAAAAACGAAAATAACAAAAATAAACAGACAAAGAGACTTGCCTTGTGGTCCCCAGCTGTGAAGCCATAGAATGTCCAATATTCATAATTGCTTATAGTGATTGTAAGGCTTCAGTTTTTTTTTTTTTCTAAACAGCAAACGTCATACTTACCTCCAATGTGCAGCTCGTTTTGCACAGAGTGGATCTACCTCTTCTGGGGACCCTCGCGGCTCTTGCGGCTCCTCATTTTATCAGGTAACCCCCCCCCCCCCCCTAGGAGAAGCGCTCTCACGGAGGGTTACTTTGCAGGCGTGCTCCCGAGTCCAGCATTTGTGTCCATAGACACGAATGCCGGACTCTGTCCCGGCGCCTGCATCATTGGATTTGATTGACAGTAGCGGGTGCCAATGGCTGTGCTGCTATCAATCTATTTAATCAAGAGTCAGGACCCTGTGCAGAGAGGGACAGCCCGTCTCCGCCGACTGAATTCCACGGCTCATGTAAGTAAAACGGGGGGCAGTCACTGGCAAAAGTTTTTTCACCTTAATGCAGCTTTTCCTGGGCAAATGAGTAGTTAGTTGTGAAAGTTTTGTAACCTGTCTTTTACTGTTTCCCATGAGATCTGTCTTGTGACGTCATCAGGTTCCCACCAGCATGAGATCATCACCCAACACCTTTCACACGTTTCCATCATTATTCAGTTAAAACGAGACGGAGGAAAATTAGGAAACCACAACAACCCATCAGAGGCCTCCTATCTTCCTTCTGTATAGTGGAAAATAAAATAACACATATTAGGATTTATAATCTCTCTCCCCCGGACTAGCTCTGACCTTTTATTCCCTACTCTCCAGTCCGTTCTGGTTAATAAGCGGTAATGCGCTCCTGATGTCAAATCTGCAACTGCCTGAGAGGCCTTAACTATGCTGCAGCACATTGCAAGTACTCCAATGGCTTTTATAAATTGCTGCCCTTTCACAATAAACTCCGGCATTCAGAGTTACCATAGAAATGATTTCAAGTGCCACGATACACATCAACTGCCGTTCAACACAATGAATGTTTCTCGAGATTAGGAGCTTGGTGTTCTCACCAGAAAAATAAGTCCCGTATGGTGGAAAAGTAGATCACCACACACGGCATATAGTTCTTTACAATGAATGTTATATTGGTGTCTGCATGAGACCAGTTTAATGTATAAAATCTCATTACCATGTTTGCTATGTTTACCTTGTTTGTTCATATACATGGAGGCAGCCATGTAAGTACAGCGCAATCTATACAGTAGGTAGTTTAACCTATCAGTAATTATTCTCTCAGAAGCTGTACAGAAAGAATGTTGAATGACACTTATGGAAACACGTACTTACCTGAATAGGAAATATGATCAGCAACACAAAGCTTGGGTAATATTGGCTTAATCTGACATTTCGCACATAAATGTATTTTGTTGCTTTTTTTTGCTGGAAAATTACTTAGAATCTCCAAACATTATATATATTTTTTTAAGCAGAGGCCCTGAAGAACAAAATGGTGGGTGTTGCAATTTTTTATGTCACATGATGTTTGGGTAGTGTTTTTTTCCAAACACAGTTTTTTGGGGAAAAATACATTTATACAACATGTCTCACTTTAAAATTACGTATGCCCACAGAATGGCGACAAGTTATGGTACCTAAAAATCTCCCACTTCCACTGCATGTAAACGATCCAGTGGCTAGTTAGTCGCTTTGGCACGCTTTTACTTTTTTTTAGCATCGCCTGCTGAAAAGATTGATACCAGGGTTATGACTACTGCAGGTACATCCATTTGAGGGAAATGGTTAAAATGTGTTTACTTCAATACTGGACACTTTTACCCCATTCCTGCCCAGGCCAATTTTCAGCTTTCAGAATTTGAATGACAATTGTTTATAGCAGTGAATTTCACTCTTATAAGCAAGCATTTTTACTGCATGAAATAGATTCATTCAGTGCACATTGTTGTATTTAGCTGTGATTGGCCACAGCTAATCACATTGTACAGAAAGGCTGTGATTGGTAAGTAATCACATAGTACATACAGGGCCAATCACAGAGAAGGGCATTAATCAAAGCCATTTATTGTTTACAATTGTTATGTGATCTGCTATGATTGGTCACAGTGATCACATGATACCGGCAGCGGGCTGGTACACTGATTTGGAGCCCCGTAGGTAAATCCACAACAGTAAAATAGTCTGTATATGCAGTAAAGCATGCTTGTTATACTTACTGTGGAACATAAGGGGTTAATCCTCTGTATTGTGTAATAAGGCCCCTTCATTCTGCCTCTTTCCACTGTCTCCAGTCCATCCTGATAGTACAGAGGCCTGGGGGCACTCTGCAAATACTCAGTGGTGTGTATTACTAGATTTATTTTCTTTCAAGACAGCATCGGAGAGATCATGGTTTCACCCACCAGACTAAAGCAAACCCCTCTTCCACCAAACTTCAAAAGGAGGCTTCTCCCCAGTTGTTTGTGTTACCTCTGTCCGGTCCCAAGAGACCAGGTTTCCTGCCTCCACTAAGTTTTTTCTAATATTTGGAGAGCATACCGATCCTCCCTGGTCCACCTGAGATGGCTGGTGAATTTGAATGTGATCAGCACAGGGCCAATCAGCAATGTCCATGCAGAAAGTGAGGGGTCTTGCAGCCTCAAAGCACAGTCAAAAGAGAAGGAAAACACCTCCTACAAGTTCCTTCTACAGTGTGCGGCTAGACACCGATAGAAGTCACAAGACTGCTATGTACTGCTGATGAGCAAAGGTATTTAGCAGTTTACTTGTATATTTACTAAAATAATGTAAAATAAAATGGATCCAAAAACAGTGCTCTCTGTTATAGAAAAAAAACTCCCCAATAAATAAACTCTCATCAAACAAGCACCCCAAGTGCTATATGAATAGCTTTAAAAAGACAGGCAAAAATCCACTTGTGCTTGCTTGATGTGAGTTTATTCATTGAGGAGTTTTTTATATAACAGTTCTATACAGAGAGCACTATTTTTGGTTCCATTTTATTTTACAAGCAGTAAAGCCAGGGGAGAGTCAGAGGAGAACAGGAATTTCGTCCCCTATGAGCACAGATAACTAAAAGCTTATGGAGGGGCAACAAGTGCATTCAGACCTTAATTCATATTGAGGTCAAATAAAGAAGGGATGCATATGGAGTGGATACATGTATGGAGGAACTGGAGAGATTAGATTACTATAATAACAGCACATTGGTGGTGGATTGCTATGGACTAAGGAGATTGTAGATGGAACTTTATGTTGTTTTTATTACAATATTTTTATGTATTGCATAATTGTTAAAAGGTGTAGTGAAAAGCACTGAGTAATGTTCTAGCAGCCATCTTTTTTGGGGTATCACCATAGGACTGCACTGATTGTTTTTTTTAACACAGATCCAGTTATGTATTGCTCTGCACAAGCCTGTTACTTGAACATGCTTACAGGACGGGAGAGCACAGGGATGATGTCGCTGCTCCTCCACTGCCCAATCAGCAGGCTTTGGTTGTGTCCTGGACCAGGCTGTACTGCTTAATTGCAGTGGAGGTCTAGGACCAGGCTGTGCTGTCTAGCTGGGCTTCCTGAATTACAAGACTAAACAAAACTGCAAATATTTTAGCAGGTAAAAGTCACATCTACATGTTTGAACTGTGTATTTATCTGCCTGACTTGAGTTCAGCTGTAAAATGTAGAGTAAGCGATTAATACAAAGTACTCGCGTCACATAAAAGCCTTTTATTTACATGTTAATAGTTTGTTGGATTCAGCAGTGACATTCAGCAGTCACAGGCTCTCTGGAGACATGTATGAGCCTGACAAAAATGATTAGTGGCAGCTCAGACCTTTTACGCTCGGCCACAGCATGTTCCCACTGTCAGTGCAGGATGGAAGCTGCGCTGGTGAGAATCTGGAGCATAAAAAACAAACAAGTCCTCTATTACCCTGCTATGAATATTTGGTGTTTGAGATCTTTTTCCAGAGCAGCGTCTTCAGGTTGTTGAGTATGAGTGAGTGGTGGACTTCCATCTGGCTGGCTAGGCCGCTGAGAGTCATACAAGTCCTCAGCTGCTTCTGCAGCTCCTCTTTCAAGTCTGACGGGGAGCCGTACAGCAGGTAGTCCTGCATCAGTTTGCAGGCTTTGGCCAGGTTCGGCTGAATGACGTCATTTTTACACTGCTTCATCAGCTTGTCGCAGGCCGCAGTGCAGTCACTTCCGTATGTGCAGTCAGAGTTTTGTTCACAGTGCCGGCCTTTGAGGAAGCCTTTGATTGTCATCTCAGTGGCCACCTTGCGCAGGTCCACCACCTTGAAGTCATACTTTTCGTTGTAGCCAATGTTTTTGAAGCTTGTTTCGCAGACGAAGAAGCTGCCGTAAGTCCCATGAAAAATCTCCTCCACAAATTCCAGCATGCCAATGGCGATCTTGGCCCTCCTGGGCCAAGCAGGGGCAAACCACTGGTGGATCACGGTGTGGATGGGGGAGGGCAAGAGGGTCTGCAGGAAGGTGGGGATCTGAGTGCCATATAGGGAATCATGGGGGACCTTCTCAGTAATGTAGAGGTCTCCACAGTACCCCAGCAGCTGTGACGTATGTTCTTTCTCATGTAGCGATAACATGAGAAGGAACTCGTTCAGCTGCAGCAGCGCCCAGATGGATTTGGCTTCTGCCAGAGAAACTTTCCCGTCTCCATTGACGTCTGCCATGGCTAAAATACGTCTGACCAAAACCATCAAGGATGTCTGATCTCCCAGCTTTGCCTGTATGAAGGATAAAAAAAACAAAAGCAATATATTTATATGTTAGCATGTACTTATACTAAATAAAATATGCTTGCTGGTGCTACATATATACACAAGGAAACAAATATATATATTTTTAAAGTATAACTAAAGGCATAACATTTGCTTTAGTTTTAGATAGAGTGGAAGTGGATTAGAACACCTATTAGGTTTTTAGTGCTGTCTTTGCCCCCCCCCCCACTAAAGTGGTAGTAAACTTTGTTTTTTTATTTTTACCTACGGGTAAGCTTATAATAAAGCTTACCTGTAGGTAAAATGAATACCTCCTAAACATGCACCGTTTAGGAGATATTCTAACTAGGAGTAGCAGGTGACGTTACCAGCGCATGCGCTCTGAAGGAATGGCATACCCGTGCCGTTCCTTCAGAGCTGTGTGCTGCGGCCGAGACTCCCACGCACATGCGTTGGAGTGATGTCATTGTAGGTCAGCCAGTCAGAAGGTTAGACCTGTGAACCTGGAAGAAAGACCTGGTGAAGATTGAAGCCTCTGCAGTGGTGACAGGTAATGCATACTAGCACATTATGATATTGTCTTGCAGGGTGAATCTTTTTATTTTTTATATATATATAAATATATACATATATATACACACACACACAGTATTTGGACTTTACTATCACTTTAAGGAGAGTCACCCTCTCTATTTGTTCTGTTTACCATTATTAGTGAGGCGCCGTACACACGGCCGAGGTTCTCGCTGAAAACCAGCGAGAACCTCGCTGGAATGCACATTCCAGCGAGGACCTCGGCCGTGTGTACGGTCTCGGCGAGCTTCCCGTCGAGCCGAAATAGAGAGCACGCTCTCTATTTCCTCGACGGCCCGCCTGGAAGAATGGCTGGTTGCCATTCCCGACGGGCGGGTCGCCGAATTCGACGGCCGGGAGAGAACCTCGACGGGCGGAACGATGTGTTCTGCCCGTCGAGGTTCTCTGCAGTGTGTACGGCGCCTAAAAGTAAAAGAAAAGCCCAAATTTTGGATTGTCCCCAGAAAAGTAAAAAATAGGAAAACTTCCAATGGGGACACTAGTTCTGGTGACCTGAGGGTCCCAAAGGGATTCCATTATTTTGCAGGCATTTCCTCTCACTTCATGTTTTGACATTTTGGAAGTGAATGTAAATCTCCCCAATGGGGAATAAATTACAAAAAAGAGAGCAACAGGAGTTTTAACCCTTCCTATTCAAAATGAACAAAAAAAAAATTGCCTATAGTTCAACTTTAAGACTAGTGCATTCTCTACAAGTTGGCACCAGGGTGTTTTTTTTTTTTTTGGAGCATATTCAGCTCCACCTCTTTCGATGTCACCAACCTGGAACTAGAAACTGTCTGACAGCAATTGACCATGGTGATGTGCACTCTCTGGATGATGAAGCAGCCTGTAAAGCTCAGCTAGCTGTGCGTCTATCTTCTGCCCAGTTTGTTTGGTTAATCTGCATTTGTATGGCAGCTCCCCATACTGTGGGGGGCCACATATCTATAACAAGCCAATCTAACTGCTTTGTAGCTGCTTGCGCTGCTCTCCTGGTCTGTCCTGGGAGGGGCCCCCATTCCACAGCTTGGGGGAAAAAAATGCACCCATTCAGTGGGGCTACCCCTGCACTGCAAACATTAAAGGATCACTAAAGGATTTTTTTTTTAGCTAAATAGCTTCCTTTACCTTACTGCAGTACTGGTTTCATGTCCTTATTGTTCGTTTTTGCTTTGAAGTTGCTGTAATCCCGCTCTGATCTCCACACTTCCTGCTTGTCTGTTTCCTTATAACCACAGTGATGGGAGCTTTCTCACGGTGGTCTAAGCTGTCATTACTGTGTGTCTAAAACTTCCCAGAACCAATCAGATTCATTTTAAAAACAAAACACTGCCCTGGATTTGTTTGTTTTTGTTCTGTGTGTCTATTTCTACTTTGCAGAAACATGAAGCCAGTTCAAAAGTGAAACTAACCTGCAGGCACATTATATGATTGATTTTTATCTATTTTTAATCATTTTGAAAAGGAATCAGTTAACTTTTATGTCTCTATACCCTGTAAACAGTCATTTCAGCAAAACATTTTTTTTTCCTTTAGTGACCCTTTAAGTTCTTGTTTAGGCCGCAAAATAATTCTGAATTAAGAATGCGAGACTCTGAGCTTTTTGGGGGCCCACTAGTGGCCAAGCCCCGGTCAGCCCCCCCGATGCCACAAATTACCTATGGTCACCGGAGTTTAGGTGAGTTTAGGCCTTACAGCCTGGAGCTTGTAGGAATGGCGGATCGGGTTAGTAACCTTGCTTTTTGTGGTCCCCTAGACCTAAATGAGTGTCACACTGCAAGGTAGCATTTTTTTTTCCTTTCCCTGAAATTTACTTTTAAGGTAGGTAGGACTGCCTTTGGGAGTGTTTATGTACAGGATTCCCTGCTCTTTATTATAATAAACTGCAGATGATAACTAAGGTCCAGTGGGGAGAATGTCAGCAGGTATGACATCATCATTTAGAGCAGAGATTTGATTAGAAGCACAATTTCACAATTCAAACATTGTGTGCGGATAGTAATGACAATGCACTGTAAAGAACACACAGCCCGCTCTATAAATCTCCAGTTTAGCTTAGGCCTTCGTGTATGAATAGGAAATAGGGATAAATAAATTATTTTTAAATTGGATTTTAAATATCCAATCATGTATGAAGGAAGTTGCTTAAACAGAATTTATGCTAGCATATGATTGGTGGACTGAAGTGAACGCAGCTTTCACTCATTTACTAAGGTCAGTAAACATTCACCTTTGAACAGAATCTACTTTTTAGGCTGTCCTAATATGTCACACTTTTTACAAATAAGAAAGTGGGTTTGTTTTACTAAAGGAATAGAGGCTGGTTACACTGTAATCTAAATGTACACTTTGCAAAATGAATGGTAGCGAATAAGAGGAGGCCATGTTAACTCTCAGTAAACAATCATTGGTGAGGGTAATTTAAAAAAAAAAAAAAGTTTTTTTGCTATCATTCAGGAGAAAGATCAAGACACGTCTCTTTTGATACCAAAGGAGACAGGAACAACAAGCGCCCAGAGGCGATTTAGTTCGCGCTATATAAGTTTTTCATTCATTCATTCATCATATGATTGAACATTAAAAATTAACACAGCTTTACCCTATTCATTAATATTTATTTTCTAATGTAAACGTTCACTTTGTGGGTGAACAGCCTCTATTAGAACAATGCCAGTGTGAAGAGAATATTGATGTTGAAACAGCACTAACCAAGATATGCCACTAGGTGGCAATGTAGTACCTGAACTGTGCACATTGAAAATCCTTAAAGTAGAAGGCCACCCTAACACTAAGGCTGCGTTCACACTATTGTGAATTGGATGCGGTTTACCCCTTCCACCTCCTTCCGCTGCTCGGCCGGGCTCTCCCGTCCCACCGGGAGGCCCGAGCAACCAGCTGGCACGTCCACTGGCTGGCCAAAGACCCGAACGAAGACGATGCTTTGCAAGGGTCTCGGATCTAGTAATGCGGCAGCGATGTCATGACATTACTTCCCGGATTACTGGCATCCTAAAGGTGCCAGGTGCCTCACCTGCCTCCCTTGACTGCACGTCCCTGGTATACTGATTTCTTCTTTACAGGGCTAGATAGATTAGTGTTAGATCGTGGATGTTTTAGGCCTCGTACACACGATCAAATCTGTCTGCTGGAAACGGTCAGCCCGACCGTCCCAGCAAACAGATTCGACCGTGTGTACGGGCAAGCCGACGGATTTGGCCACCCGACAGATTTCAAAGCATGCTTTGAAATCTGTCGGCTGGGAACCCGTCCGCCCGACATGTCTGCTGGTTAGTATGCTAACCAGCAGACATGTCTTCTCGCACATGCGCCGAATGATTTCGATGCATGCGCGGAAGTGTTTTACTTCCTGGTGCGGTGACGTGGCAGCGTCAACGTCACCGCCACGTCACCGACACGTCAGCGCGCTGTCTGCTGGCGGGGATTTTGGTTTGCTCGTGTGTACACGCGAGCAAACCAAAATGCCAGCAGACAGATTTGTTGAAATCGGTCGGACAGACCGTTTTGAACAAATCGATTGCCTCGTGTGTACGAGGCCTAAGTGTTAGGGTGGCTTACTTTTAGGGAATAGGCAGTGGAAGTACTGGCAATCTTGCCAGTAGAAGAAACGGACGCCATAGGCGCATCATGTGACAGATGGTTTCCCCCTGCTGGCCTATATAAGGCTGCCTCTGTCTGACCCAAGTTGCTGGATTGTCTTCAGCTCTCTCTGAGTTCCTGAACCTGCACCTGTTTCCTGTTGTCTCACTGTGACCCGGATTGTTCCTTGGCTTACCTTGATCTGGCTCTGACCCGGCATACCCTAAGGACTACTCTTCTGCCTAATCAGCCTGCTTGCCTGTGTATTACCCCGGCTTATCCTAAGGACTACTGTTTTGCCTACTTGCCTGTGTATGATCTTGGCCTGTTTAAAGGACTTGTTTCTATCTGAATACCTTTGCTACGTGTGTGACCCTGGCCTGCCTTAGGGACTTTGCTATTTGATACACCAGTCTACCTACCCATGTATGATCACCGTTGTTGGATCCTTGGCCAGGCTTACTTCCCTGGATTACCTACGCCCTGTATCCTGTCCACACTCCTTAAGGACTGCTTTCAGCACCTCCTCTGCTAGTTTGTCAAGGGACCATAGCTGGCGGGTAAGAGGATTGCAGACTGGGAGTGGGTAGCTGGCACGGCTGGGGAGTAGAGAAATGAGCTGTGGGCTTGCAGAGGAAAGACAGGAAACAGGATGACCCTCAAGTGCGACTTGAGAGGCAGCATTATGATAGGCTAGTTGGCGCCAAGGTTTTTGAGTTTGACAGATGGGAGTGGCTAGAAATTGACAGATGTGTAGGCTGAACGGGGGTGTGGATGTATGCTGTACTGGAGGGGAATGAAGGAGGATCCCTCCGAAAACTATGCAGGGGCTGGTACCTCCTGTCTGGGAAATACATATGGATCTTGAAATGTACTGAAAAATATACTGTAGGTATAAATAAATATATAAAAATAAGTGGTTAATTGAAAAATGTATCTGAAATGACGGCTAAAAATAAAATGAAAAGAAACATGAGAATGAACCTCCAAATGAAGATGAGAATGAAAATAAAATTATAAAATAAAATTAAAAAATAAATAAAATAAGAATATGAATTAAACAAAATGTGAATTAAAAAAAATGTGAATAAGCTGTGAGAATACAATGACAACTTGGGGGGATTTCCACATCCACCTTGAGTGTGTGGATGAGGGAATCGGTTCCTACCACAGTCACACATTGGCCCAGATTCACAGAGCGTTTACGCCTGCGTAACAGGAGATGCGCGGCGTAAGTCTAAATGTGCGCGTGCGTTTCGATGCACGGCATCTCCAAAACGAGATACGCAAGAAATCTACTTTTTTTTTGTCCAGCGTAATTTCGTTAGACAGGCGCATCCGTCCGCGCAAAACTGCGCTAGGCAGACCATTGATTTGCTAGTCAAATATGCACACCACTGTGGTCCCTAGCACACACACCCCACATCCTCATCAAATTGGATTGGCACAAGCCCACCATGCAGGACTTGTGAGCAGCAACGCCACGCCAAGGCTCCAATTATGTCACTGTACATTCATACACCATTCACACGGACCTGGGGATCACTTCTCCCTGGTCCTGGGGAACCCTTCTCCACCAAAATTGAGGGTGACACCCCTTTTCCGGCAGGAATGTCACCCCCACATTCAAACAGCATTCACAACACAAAAAAAAAAATGACCAGCAAAATCAAAAAATTTCCAGCAAAAAAAAAAAAAAGCAACAAAAAAAAGGGGATCACTTCTCCACCACAAATGAGGGTGACACCCCATTTCTGGCAGGAATGTCACCCCCACATTCCCAAATCATACACAAACAGAACCGAAAAAAAAAAAAAGCCCAGCAAAAATATAATTAAAAAAAAAAAACAACAAAGAAAACACATAAAAGACAAAAATCACTCTGCAAAACAGTCCCGAAATATCTCAACGACACGTCACAAACAAACAAATAAACGCTAACAAACAACAGAACAATAGCACCTTGCTGTATAGGGAGGGATACAAAGGGATGTACTTTTGCAATGGAAGTGCGTTTGTGTCTGGCTATTTATGCTGTCTGCGTAGTTCAGCAAAGTTGCCCGGGTCTACTTCCAATTTCACTGATTGCGCTGTTCCCGAGTTGTGAGCATGCGCACAGAGGTGCTGACCATGGTCTCCTTCAAGTGCGCATGCGCGAGCCGGCCGGTGCATTGCCATGAAATGAGATTTGCCATGGAATGAGATGGTCCGCCTCCATCACATTCTATTGGCTCACTCATGTCACGTGACCTATTTAAACGTCAAGTATTGACGCAAACATCAGTCACAGCTAGGCTATCATAGGGAGAGGATCTCCTCTCCCTGTGATTGCCCGATAGCGCTGTCAGCAGCGTGCCTCCCGCCAGCGCTAAGTACACCCCGCGCCCGCAGCTCTTCCCCGTCCCCCGTGCTCGCAGTCACAGCTAGGCTATCATAGGGAGAGCATCCAGCTAGGCTATTATGTCAGCAGCGTGCCTCCCGCCAGCGCTAAGTACACCCCGCGCCCGCAGCTCTTCCCCGTCCCCCGTGCTCGCAGTCACAGCTAGGCTATCATAGGGAGAGCATCCAGCTAGGCTATTATGTCAGCAGCGTGCCTCCCGCCAGCGCTAAGTACACCCCGCGCCCGCAGCTCTTCCCCGTCCCCCGTGCTCGCAGTCACAGCTAGGCTATCATAGGGAGAGCATCCAGCTAGGCTATTATGTCAGCAGCGTGCCTCCCGCCAGCGCTAAGTACACCCCGCGCCCGCAGCTCTTCCCCGTCCCCCGTGCTCGCAGTCACAGCTAGGCTATCATAGGGAGAGCATCCAGCTAGGCTATTATGTCAGCAGCGTGCCTCCCGCCAGCGCTAAGTACACCCCGCGCCCGACTCGCCCCGTTCCATGAGCCCCGTTCCATGAGCCTTAACGGGGGAGTAGAGCTGCGAGCACGGGGGACGGGGAAGAGTTGCGGTCGCGGGGTGTACTTAGCGCTGGCGGGAGGCACGCTGCTGACATAATAGCCTAGCTGGATGCTCTCCCTATGATAGCCTAGCTGTGACTGCGAGCACGGGGGACGGGGAAGAGCTGCGGGCGCGGGGTGTACTTAGCGCTGGCGGGAGGCACGCTGCTGACATAATAGCCTAGCTGGATGCTCTCCCTATGATAGCCTAGCTGTGACTGCGAGCACGGGGGACGGGGAAGAGCTGCGGGCGCGGGGTGTACTTAGCGCTGGCGGGAGGCACGCTGCTGACAGCGCTATCGGGCAATCACAGGGAGAGGAGATCCTCTCCCTATGATAGCCTAGCTGTGACTGATGTTTGCGTCAATACTTGACGTTTAAATAGGTCACGTGACATGAGTGAGCCAATAGAATGTGATGGAGGCGGACCATCTCATTCCATGGCAAATCTCATTTCATGGCAATGCACCGGCCCTTCATTTGCATGGGGTCACGGCTCATTTCAATGTAACACGCCCACGTCCTTCCCAATTTGTATTACTCCGCCTTACGCCTCTGAAATAACGTTACGCATGCGCAATTTTATGCGTAAAAGCGACGAGAATAGGGTGATTGCGCGGCTACATTGCGCAAGTCTAACGTAAAGGCGGTGCGCTACGCCGGTCCAATAATGCGCAGATGTACCTGAATCTGGCCCAATATTTTTATTATTATACAATTTTATAGTGTTAACATAATCTACAGTGCTGTACAAAGCACACTGCATCAGCTTTATCAGTCTGTGCCAAAGGAGCTTACATCCTAATGCCCCCACTATAGTCATATACTATGACTGGTTTTCTGCTGCCCCATAAAATCAGTTTAGATCATACTCACTTTTAAGAAGTTGAGCAGCATCTCCTTGAACTCATCCATAGAGGTTCCTCTGGTGGGTTTATCAAACAGGACCAGCTCCCTGCGAGGAGATGCATCTGGATTGCTCTCTGCTTTTAAATTTTCCTCGACTCCACACTTAATGATGACTTCTCGGTCCCTCCACAGCCCTCGGTAGACCTACAAGTATACAGATTATATAGGTTGTCATGGTACATAACAAATGTCCGTTAACTATAAATGAAGACAATTCTATTTCCCCTCTGAACATTTGGTTATTGTGTTTAATTACAGGATGAATGGAAGGCAATCTGTCTTTATCTTCTAGTTTCTCAGCCTGTGCTCTGTATTCCCAGGAGAATTTCCAGAAGGCCTGGAGAGACTGCGTCTACAGCCAGAATAATAGTGTACATTTTATGGTACGTTATAAATATGATCAAATATTTTCTTTTTTTATAAAATATTTATGCACATTTGGAAACCAATAAAAATTCCTGACACTTCAGCAATGCTTAAATGTGAACCTCACCTAGAAATGAGTAGGCACTGCCTGTCCATAAATCTCTTAATATAGCCGGGAGAAAACAATCAAGGAGACGCACTGATAAACCTTTCACAGCCAGGCAATTTCTGGGAGCTTTCTAAAGCATACAGTGCCTTGAAAAAGTATTCACACACCTTGAAATTTTCCACATTTTGTCATGTTACAACCAAAAACTTAAATGTATTTTATTGTGAAGTGGATAAATATGTGAAAAGTGTGGTGTGCATTTGTATTCAGCCCCCTTTACTCTGATACCCTAGACTAGAATCTAGTGGAACCAATTGCCTTCAGAACTCACCTAATTGAAAAATGGAGTGCACCTGTGTGTCATTTAATCTCAGTATAAATACAGCTGTTCTGTGAAGCCTTTAGAGGTTTGTTAGAGAACCTTAGTGAAGTATAAAGTTGTGGAGAAGTTTAAAGCCGGGTTAGGTAATAAAAAAAAATCCCAAGCTTTGAACATCTCACGAAGTACTGCTCAATCCAAATGGTAAGAGTATGGCACAACTGCAAACCTATCATGACATGGCTGTCCACCTAAACTGACAGGCCGGGCAAGAAGAGCATTCATCAAGAGAAGCAGCCAAGAGGCACATGGTAACTCTGGCGGAGCTACAGAGATCCACAGCTCAGTTGGGAGAATCTGTCCAACTCTGGGCAACTATTAGTTGTGCACTCCACAAATATGGTCTTTATGGAAGAGTGGCAAGAAAAAAAGCCATTGTTGAAATTAAGCGATAAGAAGACCCGTTTGCAGTTTGTGAGAAGCAAACATGTGGAAGGTGCTCTGGTCGGATAAGACCAACATTTTACTTTTTGGCCTAAAAGCAAAACTATGTGTGGCAGAAAACTAACACTGCACATCACCCTGAACACACCATTCCCACCGTGAAACATGGTGGTGGCAGCATCATGTTGTAAGGATGCTTTTCTTCAGCAGGGACAGGGAAGCTGGTCAGAGTTGATGGGAAGATGGATGGAGCCAAATACAGGGCAATCTTAGAAGAAAACCTGTTAGAGTCTGCAAAAGAAACTGGGGCGGAGGCTCACCTTCCAGCAGGACAACGACCCTAAACATACAGACAGAGCTACAATGGAATGGTTTAGATCAGGGATCTGCAAACTACAACCTTTCAGCTGTTTATTCGTGTCTATTTATGGGCGTTTTTATGCTGCTAAATGACTGTGGTTACCCTTATCTCAGTGCAAGTCTGTTTAAACCTCTGTTGGTAGAAAACAAATGCTCCTTAGGAGTTTTAGTTTGTTCCTAGTAAACTGATAAGAGAGCAGTGGCTGCCCTGGAACATGGTTCTGGGTTGTACAGTACCTGGTGTGTTGGTGAGGAGGACAGGCACTGATGAAACACCAGCATGTGGTCATCACACAGATCCTTGCAGGAGGAGCCAGAGATGATGCCTTTCTTGTACTGGTCACACTACAGAGAGAGAAATACAAAGTCACACATAAGACAATCGGAAAAATTACTGCTTAGACAACCTCTACAGATCATAGCAAAAACCTCATAGTCATTGTTACTTTAGAATTATTACAGCAGAAATTGTGTCTCCTATAAGTTGCTGAAAAACCAGCAGTGGCAAATAGATGGTTTGAGTAGTGGTGTTTTCAATAGCCTAAGAATGCATCTGGTCACCACTCTGTGCTTGCACATCCCAAATAAGAAATTCATCAAGGCTGGATTCAGAATAGATTTGGTTACTTATCTGGACAGTCTGGACCAGTGGTGTCCAAACTTCAGCTTGGGGGCCAGATGTGGCCTTTTGGTTGCTTTTATCTGGCCCTTGGGGCACTATTTTTTTACTGACACCAATGAAGGGCGCAATTCCTCTTAATGACCCCAACGATGGGGCACAATTCCTACCAATGATATCAATGATGGGGCACAGTTCCTCCCAATGACACCAACAATGGGGCCCAATGAAACCATTTATGGGACGCAATTCCTCCCAACGACACCAATGATGGAGAACTATTCCTCCCAACGACACCAATGATGCGGCACTCCTCCTCCCAATGACACCAATGATTGAGCACAATTCCTCCCAGTGATATCAGTGATGAGCCACAATTCCTCCCAACGACCCCAATGATGGGGTACGATTCCCATCAATGACGCCAATGATTGAGCACAATTCCTCCCAACGACACCAATGATGGGGTACTATTCCTATCAATGACGCCAATGATTGAGCACAATTCCTCCCAGTGATATCAATGATGAGCCACAATTCCTCCCAATGATACCAATGATGTGGGATTGTTTACTCCCACTGATGCTGGGACATTTTGTACTCGCAGTGGCCACAGTCCAGCCCCCCTAAAGTCTAAAGGACAGTAAACTGGCCCCTTGTTTAGAAAGTTTGGGGACCCTGGTTTGGACAAACCAAGTCATGATGATAGCTAAATCTGAGCACAACGGTACACTCTTGAGTCCCAAGTATAATACCTCCATGTGTATCATTATTATCAAAGCACTCATAGATATAAGGCATTGGAAAATTGATCTGATTATTTCCACCAGGATCACTTTCTTAATATATCTATAAAAAGCATTTTATAATAAGTTCAGGGACTGTTAAAATCTATTAACCAGCCAGTCCACTTAAAAGTAATATTTTAATTATACGTGGAGGCCGATAAACTTTGTCAGCCCCTGGCTTCTTATATGTCTTGGATGCTCCGACAGCAAGATCTCCCTGCCAAGTCCTCAGACTTATATCCTAAAATATGAGTTTATTTTAATTGACCTGTGGAGTTTCCCACAGGTCAAGATGCCGAAAGGCCAATTACCAGCCAATGTGTAGATGATAAAGGGGAAATATCCATCTGATGGAAGTGAGAATACAACCGCCTGTTTAAGGTTAATTTACATGGAAGATTTTTTTATTACACCGCTGAGCGATTTAACCTCTTGCTGGAGATGACCCTGTCTGTGTCACCTTCAACCCAGAGTGCTGCAAATGAGGTGAACGCCAACAAGCAGTTAAATCTTTCAGCGGTGAATGAGCGGAATGAGGATGAATGAAAATGCATTTTTTCTGTCGTCTCCAAGCCCCTCTCTGTCCTCCTCCCGCCTCTCTGCCAATTTCCCGCTGAAAGCTTCTAACAGACTCCAGTAAATAGATGAGTCCCAGCAGACGCCAGGTCAATACCGTGTTATCAGTCCGTCTTTACCAGTAACCTCCATCTGACAAGCAGAGAACTACCTTAATTAAAACAGAGTGGCGGCCGATTCACAACAAGACAGAAGCTGTATCTTTCGAACGCAAGCTATGCAATGCACTCCCTTTTAATTGCACCGCCACCTCAGGCCTGCCGAGAGGAGCGCTACAAGTCACACCGGTCAGAGATAGGTGACTTTTAGAGCCAAGAGTTTAAAGGATCACTAAAGGAATAATTTTTTTTTAGCTAAATAGCTTCCTTTACCTTAATGCAGTGCTGGTTTCATGTTTTCATTGTTCGTTTTTGCTTTGAAGTAGCTGTAATACTTCTCTGATCTCCACACTTCCTGCTGGTCTGGCTCCTTATGAAAAAACTCATGGCAGATTTGCACTGTGGTCTAAGCTGTGTGTCTAAAACTCCTCAGAACCAATCAGATTAATTTTAAAAACAAAACACTGCCCTGGATTTGTTTGTTTTTGTTCTGTGTGTCTTCTCTACTTTACAGAAACATTAAATCATTTTAAAAACGAAAGTGAAACTAGAGGCACATTATATAATTGATTTTTATCTATTTTTAATCATTTTTAAAAGGAATCGGTTAACTTTTATGTCTCTATACCCTGTAAACAGTCATTTCAGCAAAAAATGTTTTTTCCTTTAGTGACCCTTTAAGGCAAAGCCTTGCACTTGCTTTACCATTCATCATTTCTATTCTAAAAGTCTATGAATACTTCATGCGCAAAATCCAGGTCTCACAAAAATCACACTTAAAACGAAAAAAAAAATTCTGTGACTCCATTCTGGAAAGCATACCAGAGCTGCATTAGCCACGTGACAGTGTGTAGATGGAAACCCACACACACATGGGGAACATGCTAATTCCATGTAGATTTAAACCAATGAGCCCATTGCTACAAGGCATGTAAGGCATGCTAACCATTTTGCCACCGTGCTGCCCAGCTCTAAAGCTGGGTACATACAATAACAAAATCGGGCAAACGATTGTCCAGTTTTCCTAGTTGCTTCACAGCAAGTCGAATCTTAGGTTGGTACTAATTTGTTTAAATTCTTGTATGACAAAGGCTGTTTTTGTTTGTTTCTGTTCATGCGCAGTCTTTTATCTCTTCACGTAGAAGAAAAGTTTTGGAGTCCTTGGAATTTTTGTATGGGTTTCTGCATGTGCTTTTTTAACACGTTTTTGATGGTTTCTTGGTGCATTCCAGGTGCTTTTTTCCTGCTTTTTTTTCTCTGTAATGGGGTCTGGTGCCTTTGTTATGCTTTTTATTGCATTCCAGTACAGTTCTGTGCAGGAAAAAAACAGCGTGTTGTACTTACTGAAAAGCACAAGTAAGGATTCTCCCATCCATTTTGAAAGTGTGGATGGGGCGATCAGGTCAGTTTTATTATTCAACTTGCTGGTTGAATGAAAACAAATTGGACCCATGAATGGCCAGATGTACTCTCCTCTCCTGAAGTACTCTGCACTGCTGGAGGACTCGGTGCTCCTTCCACTTTTATGCATAGCCGAGTCCCTTTTCTCTGCCTGGTGTGGCAGTAGGTATTGGCTTACAATGACATGGATGCCAGTAATGGTGTACTGAGTATTCTGCAGGATTTGGCTACTAACACTAATGGAAAGGTTCCATTCTGGCTGGATTCTCATTTTCAGACCCTCACACTATTCCTCTACAAGGCTTTTCTTACCCTGACGTGACCCTGACATGTTACCTGCAGGGTTGGAGCATTTGGGACAATGGACGCTTTGACTGTCGCTGGGAATTAGCACAGAGGATAGTCACCAGACTTTTGTTATGTTAATAGCGCTAGCTGGGGGTTTTCTGACCTTTTCACGCCAATTTCAGACAATTCTGGCTTCAGACTGAGAACAAAAGCCTTATTTTCTATAGAACAGACACTACCAGCTCAGAAACTGACATCACTGCAACCAAAAATGAGGATAGAGACATTTATTGCTTCATGTGCAGTCCACCTACAGCAGTATGTAAATTGTAAAATAGTTCAAATGTTGCATACAAAATACAAAGGTCACTTCCCACATTTATGTTTTCAATTTAATACTAATTTGCACGTACAACTAAAATAAGTATATATAGCTCTGAATATGACATGGCCCACAGCAGCTGCTTAGATCTTATGATTAGATCCACCTCTACAGTACCCTGGAATACGATCTCAGTTCAGGGGCACTGCAGACAGACCACCTTGCTGTAGATCTACCACTCATGTAAAAAATATGAGACAAGATCCATTAAGTAATAATGATTAAGGATATAGAGATATGTTTAATGTTTTCTTTTCCTCTCTACATAGAGCTCACCTAGCTACAATGCCAATACAGTAACGTGTAACAGGGATTCAAATATATCTTTAAACCAGGGTGACAGCTACCATAATTAAATGGTATGCTCAACAAAAATTGACATTTCAGTTATAGGTGGAGTCTGGTGGGCTGAGACTACTGCTGGCTTCTTATATTTCATGGAGACTCCAGTGATTGGATCTTCCTGCCATATTATCTGACTCTCTTCCTTTTCACTTTGGGTGTTCCTGCACACCTTTGAGTGTTTCAGCTCCTCCTATTACACTCTCCATAATAAAAAATCTAAAATCCAGCAGGGATGGTGAGAACCTCTAATAATGTGTACAGATCAAAAAGATACGTTCAGCGATCTTATGGCCCCTGAACTCCCCAGCTTCTACCAAAAGCTAAAATATCAGTTTTGGGCGGACTGATACATATACAGTATACATTTTTAGAAAATATGGAATTTAATTAAGAGTTCAAGGAAGTTACACATTCCCTGTAAAGAACCAGCTTAGGTTTGTCCTGAGGTATGGACCTTCAGTTACAGAGCAGGGTATCAATGGACTAGGAGTGCAGAGAAGTTGTACTTATGTGCCATTGAGAATCTGCAGCGACAGATGAGACTTGTAGTTTTTTCATTCACAGATTCCTCCACCTGCACAACTGCTCAGCGGCGAGCAGAACCCCACAAAATATGGATGCTTTTAACATACATCTATAGGCATCTGTATGACAGTCTAACTCTAAACGAATGCCCAACCCAGTTACTATGAAATACAGAAGCTTCATTAGGAAACAAAAAAACATTTGTTTTCTCCCTAGCTGAGCCAAATTATCTTTTATTTATGTCTCACATGCATCCCTCCCAGGCACTGCAGCTCACAGTGTTTCAACAATAGAGGCTGTCCATCCAGAAAAAAAAGTGGGCAGCATTAGGCGTGGACAGATAACGATTGACAATCTACAGGTTTGTGATTCAGCAGTGACAAAGCTGATAGATGTGCCTTCGGCGGAAAAAAAATCTCCCACTGCAGTACAAGCAGTCATATTCTACATGAGAGGGACAACTGTACTCTGAATGCAGCAGTACAGCACTGTCGTCACCCGATCACAGGACGCTACATTAGGTAGATTTTCGAGGCAGCACCAACAGGTAGTTCTGAGACTTTGAAAGGGGACTAAAAGAAAACTGTGTACAGCAGATATTTATTTATTAAAGAAAGGCCATAGTTCTACTTTAATCCTTAACGTTACCCTGGAAATAAACTCCTAACACTTAAAGTGGATGTAAACCCCACTCTCATCCTTTCTAAACTACTGCCATAGTGATGATCTATAAGGATATAGATGCCTCGTGCATGTATCCTCATCTGTCAAATGTCTCCCCTCTGTCTGTTGTAAGAACTGAAAAACTGCAGATTCTGTGGGTGGATCTGTTGTCTTAACCTTCCTGGCGTTATGATTCTGTCTGGAATTTTGTACCAAAAGCGTTGCAATTGTTTTGCAAGGAAATGTGGTGTTATGTATTATAGGCCTGCAATTCTTAGTAAGTACTTACTTAAATCTATCTAAACAAGAGTCTAATAGGCATCCCGGGTATGATTTTTTTTTTTTTTTTTTTATTAAAAATGATAATATAATAAATAATTATAAAAAATTATAACAAATAATAATATAATTATAGTAAAAATTATTCAATAATGTAATCAAATCAAAATCACTGAAATTTGCTCAGTTGCAGAATTTTTGCTGTCATAATTTTTTTTTTTTATGACGAATTTCCCCACAGATCGCTATCGCTAAATTCTGCAAGTGATTATAATTTATTATCGCTGTTTTTTAGCTGATCTAAAACCATTTTTTACATAAAGGGACACTTTTGGTTGCTATGGGCAATCTACAGTTTGAAGGGAGAAAGAAAAGTTTTTATTATATAAAATGACATGCAGGGCACAGGGCAGACCACTAGGGACATGGGGGGTGTGTATTTTTTACATACAGTACTGTAATCTATAAGATTACATTGTACTGTATGCATAGTGTTTGTTTACATTTTTGAATTTGGCGCCGTTCTCCGTCCCCGTGCGTCGTAACGTCGCAGGGAACGGAGCTCGGCGGCACACGGGGACGCTGTGTGAATCGAGCGAGCACCCGCTCGCTCACACAGCGGGGATGCATCGCTGGATCCAGGAAGAAGGTAAGTAAACTGTCTCTGGATTCTGCGAGGCGAGCCCGTGTCTGACACGGGATCAACTATAGTAGCAGCAAATTTTTACCCCGTGTCAGACACGGGAACAACGCCAGGGAGGTTAAGCTTGATGGGTGGAGTCGTGATGTCAGTAGACTGCCCGCCCACCTCTACACTCCCCTTACACTGAATTCTGCAATGATCACTAACATCCAATCGAAATCCAGAAAATATGAGTTCAGAAAAGGAGTGGGGGTGGGAATTAAAAAATAATGCCTGTCTCAGGCTAGTGCATGAGATATGTAAATAATAAGGTTGTCCAGATACCCATACTAGTATCGGTATCGGGACCGATACCGAGTATTTGTACTCGCTCAAATGCTCCCGATGCGTAAATAGAATACTTTTTTTGTATTTATCAACATGTTCTGTGAAAATTCTTTGAGTTTTTTACTACTGCGTGACAAGAAAATAAAACATTTTTATTCATTTTTACTCATTTTTATTCTTTTATAATGTCTTGAGTTAGAGTTCTTTATAATTCTAAAGAAAATATCCTTTGTCTGTATTGTGGTTTGAAAACTGTCACATGACATTTAAAAAAAGTATCGGTATTCGGTATCGGCGAGTACATGAAAAAAAGTATCGGTACTTGTACTCGGTCCTAAAAAAGTGGTATCGGGACAACCCTAGTAAATAACCTGTCATTCACAGCAAGGGGGAAAAACGGACAAAAGTTTTCTCCTGTTTGTCCGTTTATCACACTGAAAAAAGAAAAGAGGATTGCTCAGAGCAGGATTAACTCTTTGTGGCAAGACTAGGCACAGATGATAGGAAATCTTATACTCTACATTGTGACAGAAAAAAAAAATTTCGGATTTACATCCACTTTAACTCCCTAAAACCTAAAATTAAATCCTGAACCCTGAAAGTAGCTGTGCCAAACCCACTTGACCAAGTGGCACTAATTCACCTTGGCATGCTTATGGGTATGGTCAGTCACCTTGTGGAGCTCCCTGGGAATCATCCAATGCAATGTATTGGTGTCTCACATTTTGAAATGTAAGGGCCCTTTCACACTAGCGGACGAACGGTCCGCTCATTACAAGTCCGTTTACGGACTTGTAATGGGTCCCTATGGGAGCGGATCCGCTAACGTCCGCTCGATCCGCATCCGTTTTTGCGGACAGAAGAATGTCCTATTTTTCTTCCGTCCGGGCAAACGGATCGGATGCAAACGGACAGACGGTCCGTTTCCATCCGACTCCCCATAGGGGAGAGCGGAGGAGAGAGGGGGCGGTCCCTGCACAGTGTGCGGGGACCGCCCTGTCCGCCGACAGCTGAGCGGAGACCCCCCGCTGAGCTGACGGACACACGGAGCGGACCGAAAAACGGACCGCTCCGTGTGTAAGGACCCTAAGTCTCCTAGAAGTTTAATGCAGCTCTGTTCTACAACTGTGCTGAAGACACATGTTGGTTTGTAATTCGGAACCCAATGAATATTAATGAGGGAGAACCCCTTGTGATTGCCCCACACATAAAGCCTGCAGCCCTCTGAGCCAAATTCTCCCGATAATCATATGCAGATTGGTGCCCGGCATCGCTTTGGACTCGTTAGCTGTTTTGAATTTGAGCTTTCTCGAGCAGACGCTTGTCAGTTTGCCTGATGTGTGATATAACGCCAATGTACTAGAGAAGCGACTACCCGCTGATAACAGGAGGGCGGGAGGGGGGCTGGAGTCAGGTACTGGATCAGAAACAGCTCTGGAGGTGTCAGGCCATCTGGTCTGATTGGCTGCCCTACCAGATAACGAACCTGACAGCTAAATAGTGAAGGAGGCTGAGAGCACATGGAAGCCTTGTTGTCATTTGTATAACAAAGCCACCTCTTGATTGATGTAATATACTGACATTCATTAGAAGTGTGTACATTTGTACATTGATCATTAAAATAAGCTGCACTGCCAAGGGAAAATGTATATGTGTGCAGACAATATGACTCCTATGGGGGCCTAGATGCATAGTGGGGACCCAGAGCTCGGTGGCTATGTAATTAGGGAACAGTTATACAACTGCTCCAAAAGGATTTACTATTTCCTTTCACTAACCCCACGTTCATACTTTTTTTTGTAAGTTTAGCAGTTTGCAGAAACGCTCTACAGTCCATTTAACATGGTTTCCTATGGTACACGTTCACATCTATTTGTTTTGTAGCCGGTGAATTTTTGGAAAGTGTTTGGGGACTTTCTTTCCTGTGTTTTGTGTGTAATAGACTTTAATGGAGTCATCAGCTGTCAGCGGGGTTCCAATGTACTTTATACTCATTTACATGAGGGGGGGGGGGGCAGGATCCCCATGTTGAGGGCATACAACCTGGTATGGTTTTGGGGGGGGGGGGAGTGTTGCTGGCTTGTCTCCTCCATTTCCTGTCCTGTTGGGTTGCATGCTCAGATAAGGGTTTGGTATGGATTTGGGGGGGGGGGGGGATCCGACGCCATTTTTTCATGATTTGTTTTATTGCTGGCTTTACTTTCTTCCTTTCAAAAAACAAAACCTTCAAGAAAAACGCATAAGGAGCTAGTATGCATAGCTCATTATGAAATACTTGCCTTAGATCGAAGCCCCCGCAGCTGTCCTCATAGACTGGTCGACAACATGGCTCCAGGAGTTACTTCTGGGTATTGCGGGCTCCGGCGCTGTAATTGGCTGGAGCCGCAATGACGTCACCCCCGCACATGTGTGCGGGAGCTGCCTGTAACTGCACACTAGCTGAAGCAACGTTACGAGCATGCCATTGCTTCAGTGCGCATGTGCCAATGACGTCAGCACATGCTGATACAGTGGATATCTCCTAAACCGTGCAGGTTTAGGAGATATAGCTACCCGTAAGCCTTATTATAGGCTTACATGTAGTAAAGGGTTTACAACCACTTTAAAGATATAAAAATGCAAAACGCACCACAGAACCTGGCTAAAAAACGCATCAAGAGCAGCCCGCATAGATGTTAACCTAGACTAAAGGAGGATGGAGATAAAAAGACAGGGACTCCTTAGTCGTTTAGCTATGGGTAGCCCCATTACACAATGTTATAGCCCTGTGTATTGCAACTTTCTTTTTTTCTCTATTTATTAGGGCTGTTACTGATTAAAATTTTCGCGTTCGATTAATTGTTTTTTAATCGATTAATCGACTAACTTCGATTAATTATAACGCACATGCAGATCCAACTTCTTTTAGCTGATCTCCTTGCATTGCAACTCTACATTAGTCAGTGGTAAATGTGGTATACACTATATACAATCACCCGACACTAGTTAGTTTCCACAATCCATGACTTAACTTCACAGTTCACACAAATACATTTTAAATTCAAACTGTAGCACTGACGTAAGTAATTTTTTCTTATTAAACTTTAAGAAAAACGTAGAAAGTTAATTTAACTTTTATTAAAAAACATATCTACTATATTGACTGTCAGTCACATTATAGTAGGCAAGTAGGCATCACTTTAGCCAGTCATGCAGACATACCCAGAGTGTTTACATTTTCTGGAAGCAGACATCGCATTTTATTGACAATATACCCTGAAGAACTGAACAGTCTTTCGCATGGAACAGATGTTGCTGATGCACAAAGAATTGTCTGCACAAAACTGCTAAGGACAGGAAAACATTGGTTATTTTTGCCCCCTTCCCCTGATGGAGCCTGATGCATCCTCCTACTCCACAGATGCAGAGGTACCTCAATCCAATGAGTGCAGTTCGCTTGTATCCAGCAGGGTAAGTCTCACTGCCCAGGCTGTCTGGTGACGTCAAGAATTTTGATCGAACAAAAGAATTTTGATCGATCAAAAGAATTAAAGATTAATCGAGGAATTCATCTTTAATTTCCCCAGCCCTACTATTTATACAATAGCAATATAACACACTACATTATCTGGGACTTTTCATACCTGACATTTCCCCAAAGGAACTGTGTGACGGACCTCCATACTCAAGAGGAGTATGTCCGCCATATAAGCTTCCCTTGCCCGGTATCAGAATGATCCAAAATCCCTTAGCCCACCCAGTCATTTGTCGTGACATCAGTGTAGGGTGGTAAAAACAAGACTGTTTATTCACACACAGGCACAAAGAGATATACACTCAGGGGACAATCCCCCCTTCTTAATGTCTGGCGGGGTAAACTACATTCAGTAACATGACACAAAGTCAGGCTTTAGGAAGGGCTGCAGGAGGAATACCCCCTCCCCTCTAGCAGCTAATCCACATATACATCCCATAATCGTTTGCTTCCAAGGCAGACAGAAACAATAGAACAATGGGATACAGCCACTTAACAATAAACACATAGCAACCCCTACTAAAACTATCTAGCAATGGTCGGAGACACCCCTACAGTATTCTAGCAGTCTGAAAGGTGGAATAATTTACCTTCATATATTTCTTCATATATTTCTTGTGGGATATTGTTCCTAAATATTAGTGAAAGAGCCCATTTATTCTTTCAACACAAACCACACATATAGAACAGGGGTAAAACGAAATGCTGAATCCGGTGTGGTTGTACTTTGAGTCTGGTTAGGACAAACCCAACTGGGGTTCTTGGTCACAATGTTCCCCTAATAGACACAGGGGGCCAGATTCACGAACACTTGCGCTGGAGTATTTGGATATGCGCCGCGTAACTGTGCTGATGCGCCGACGTTTCTATGTGCCCGTACCCACCAAACTAGATGCGCCCAATAACGGCTCATTTGCGACCGGCGGAACGTTCCGACGCCAGAGTATCGTCAGCGTTTATTTTCGCTGGGCGCATCAGTCGCGCCCATTGATTTCCCCTGCAAATATGCAAATGAGGGATTTTTCACAATTCACGAACGGATTAGCACCATACGCTGGCTACATGCGCCGCGCGTATCTGGTCCGTCCGGCGCAAAGTTATTTCTACAAAAGGCTGCTTTATCTTTACTCCAGACGGTCACAGGTCAGCAGGAGAGCAGCTACAGCAGCGTTACCGACGATAGGAGCTAGCTGAGCACCCCCACTTGCAAGGACAACACCTCTGTGTGCCAACATGCCAGGGGCACTCGTGGTCCTAGAACTACTGATGGGTCCCCTGGAACCAAGAAGGCGGGCACGTGAGAGGATATACCGCACACGTATGAACCTCTTTGGCATGGGGGATGAGGAGGTGTATCGCCTATTCAGATTCAGCCCAGATGCAATACTTGAACTAACCACAACCCTGCAGGATGACATCACCAGCCCAACACACCGATCACAAGCAGTGCAGCCACTGGTGAAGGTACTGGCAACACTCCATTTCCTAGCAAGTGGATCATTCCAGCGTACAAGTGGAGTGGTGGCTGGGATGTCACAGTCCTCCATAAGCAGATGTGTGCACCAGGTTGTCCCTGCAATCCTCAGACGCATGTCCAACCAGTTCATCAGACCCACCACTGAGGAGCTGCGGCAGAAGGCAATGACAGATTTCTACAACATTGCCAGATTCCCACGCACTGTGGGGGCCATTGATTGCACACATGTGGCCCTACAGCCCCCCAGTGCCACAGAGCACATATACCGCAATCGGAAGCATTGGCATTCCATCAACGTACAGGTGATAGCCGATGCCCAACGCCTCATATGGCACGTCCGTGCCAAACACCCCGGGTCCAGCCATGACAGTTTCATATACCGTCAGAGCCCCATCCCAGCAGAATTTAACCAGAACATGTATGGGGACAGCTGGCTGGTTGGTGAGTGACATGGGAGTCAGGCATGACTATCCCCTCCCGTGATGCACAACAGAAATCGCACATGCATGACTAACATTCTCCTGTCTTTTACCTTACAGGTGACTCTGCATATGCACTGGGACCCCATCTAATGACTCCTTTCCGGAACCCCCAAACCAGAGGAGAGAGAAAATACAATGAAGCACACATCAAAACCCGTGCAGTGGTTGAGCAAACATTTGGGCTCCTGAAGTCCCGTTTCCGATGCCTGGATAAGTCTGGGGGGGCCCTATTGTATTCACCTACCTTTGTGTGTCAGATCATCGGTGCATGTTGCATACTACATAACTTTGCTATGAAAAAAGGCCTGCATATTGACATACGTGATGACCTGACCCCCGACCCACACAGTCCCCACCTGCCAGAGGACACCCAGTCTGCTGATGGAAGAGCAGTCAGGAGGGTCCTCGCCGAAGGCATCTTTGGACACTAAACCAAAACATTAATCACACAGACAGTGCACGCATGTACACCACTGATGTCCCTAGATCACACACACCACATGCACATCGCATTGGATTAGCCCAAGTCCAGCATGTAGGAGTTGGGAGCAGTAACGCCAGCGTCAAGGCCCCAATGATGTCACTGTCCATTCACACACCTTTCACACATCATTCATTCAGCCGTGGGGTTCACTTCACCACCACGGCCGAGGGTGACACCCCTTACTTTCAGGAGTGCCACCCTCTCACATTCACACACCATTCACACTGTCCCCTGCACTCCTGACCGTGTGCAGTACAAAAATAAATTATAAATATCATATCCTGATCATTAAACGAAAAAAAAACTCATAACCTGAGAAAAATAATAAATAAACTCATGACCTGAGTATGTCAAAAACAATAATATAAAACAAGAAAAAAAACAAGGCCTCATCGGGGATGCCGGGGGCTTCTTCTGGGGGCCCCTCTCTGGCTCCGCAGCTGCCTGGATGGAGTGGGTGGGGGGGGGGGGGCATCTGGAGGTGGCTGATCCCCAGGTGGGCCACTCCTGGCAGGTGTGGCCTGCGTGCCCTCCAAGGCCCTGGCTATCCGTCCAAGGTAATTGTTCGTCTGGGCCTGCATCCGGAGCTGACGGGTCACCTGGTAATGCTGGGCCCGCCGACTCAGCCTCCCCTGCTCCCGGATGGCAGCACTGTTCCCATGGATGGCAGCAGTGTTGGCCTGGACGGCTGCAGTAAGGTGCTGGATATCCCCCTGCACCTCCCCCAAAGTGGTGACCACTGCAGCGCAGTTGCAGCTGACATCCTGCACTGCGTTGCTGAGGTTGGCAACGGAGCCCAGGCTGTCAGCCACTTTCTCCAAGTGCACCGCTATGGCCCCCATCTGTTCCGTCTGCCTGGCGTGATCCCTCGCCAACTGGTCCTGGACACCATCAGACACCCCCCTGGTCTTCTGGGTCGCCTTCCTGGGGCCAGAAGATGGATGTCCTCGGGTGGAAGGTGTCGCCCTTGAGGGGCTTCCAAGGATGGGGGAGGGGACGACAGACGGGCCAGGAGAAGGGGAGGAGACAGACAAAACCAAAGAAAAGTCCTGCTCTGCCACAGCAGGATCCTCCACAACCACCTCGGCAGGTGTGGTGTGGCCACTCTCCTCCTCCACAACCTCTTCACCACCCAGTGGCTCGGGCACATGATGGCGTGGGGGGGATGGGGTGGAATGCAGGCTGACAGATGATGGCCCAGCTCCGTCATCTGTGGATGACACAAAGCAGACACATGTTGGTGGTCCCACACACTTGGCACATGTTCCCCCCCCCCCCAAATGCAAAACAACAAATAGGGGATTATAAAACACTTACCTGTCCTTGTGCCTTCCTCCACGGAGTCATAGCCTGCGACCCCCTCCACCTGCTCCCTCTCCAGGCAGCGAGCAACCACCTCCTCCTCTGCGGTCAGGGTGACAGGACATGGGGGACCACCACCTGTGCCCCTCTCATACCTCCTGATGGAGGCCACCTTGTCCCTCACCTTGCGCCGCAGGTCATTTATTTTCTTTTGTATGTCCCCAGCAGTCCGGGTGGAGTAGCCCAGGACATTGACCCTGGCAGCAATCGACTCCAGGATGCCCTGCTTCCTCTCCCGGCTGGTCTTCCGGCTTTTTTTGCCATGGAGAAATTCATTATCCGTCTCCATAGCCGAGATAATCACTGAGACCTCCTGGGAATTAAAGTTGAGGTTCCTCCTCTCTCTGGGGGTAGCGGGAGCAGCCATTACAGTGCAAAAGTATCTTCCCTGGGGTGGGGGGAAACGGAACTACTTTTGCGCCGGAATGGCGTTTCCGCCAGCGCTTTTAAGCGCCCAGCGGAACGCATTGCGCTGACGTTTCCCAGGAAGTGGTGCCGACGGAAGTTGTGAGCATGCGCACAAGGGGGCGAGTGGAGCCGCACTCACTGCGCATGCTCCGTGGATGATGCGCTGAACGTAAGCCTCTGCGCTGGGCTCCGCCCATCATTTACATATGATCACACCCACTTCCACTTGCGTCGGGTTACGCCAGCGCATTATCGTTACTCTGGCGCAAGTTTACACGCAACTGCTATGTGAATAACAGTACTTGCGCTGAAAGGGTCGTCAGAGTAACGTAAATGAGAAGCGTTACTCCAGAGGAAAGATACTCTCATCTACCTGAATCTGGCCCAGGGTAACTTACATATAAGTGGGGCAGAGGGAGTTGGAAAAAGGGTTTCCAGAGCTCCCTAAAGTACCGTAATCCGTGTTCCACTAGCTCCCCCCCATACAAAGTGACTCCCATCTCAAGCTGACAATCTGCTGCACTCATTCATATCAGAATCAGTGTAACCAAACTTCAGTGAACCTACTGGAATGTTTGTGGGGGGACACCAAATCGGCGAGAGAAAGCCCAGATGGCTATGGGGAGCATATACAAGCTCCATAAAGATGGCACCCTTGGTGATGTCATAGCCACGGCCCCAGCAATGCAATGCCAGGCAGGAGTGCTGACCTTCAAGCTAAACTGCTGCCAGATCAAGTGGTTGTAATCAAGAATTCCAGGTATAAATATAGTAATTACAAATCAGACAACCAGTTCTAAAGTCACATGTATGTGAATGGAGACATTAGCCAAGGCCGTTCCTTCAAGTTGTCCACTTCATCCAATTCTTTGTGTAGCGCACCCCCCCCCCCCCCCCCTTGAGGGCCGCAGATGAACTGGGATCCCTTTATCCTGCACAGCCAGACAAACCAAATTTTCACAGGCACTCTTGAGGCAGAAAACAGTCAGTGTCTGTTTTTTTTTTGTTTATTCAGGGTAATAACTTGGATAGGGATGGGAGGTTATGGGATGGCCATTTAACTTTAGCAGAACTTTATGGACATTCTTCCTTTATATAGTCTCTATATACAACTCCACTTCTTCATTCAGAACACACTTGCTTGCAGAACCCAGCTGAATCACTGAAGATCTGACAGTCACTCCGTCAGATTAAAGGCACTGGCCCATTACAGGCAGGAACCTGAGGCCCTTGGTTGTGTAGCAAAAGGTTACAGTGTCCAGCTTGTACTCTTTTCTCCTGTGGCTACTGTTGCCAGTACCACCTTCTCAGGCACTGCCATCCCACCTGCCCATTTACTAGCCCTCCTGGCTAACTTCTTGACCACAGTCCTCCTGACTGACATTCACCAGCCCACCTGGCTGACTCTCAGGATATTTCCCAGTAGTGCTGACCTTCCCTTGCTGTCCTCTCTCCTTGCTCCCGTGCCTCCAGGAAGGGCTTCCTCCATGTGTTATGGCAGGATCCTTCCAGCACCCAAGCTCTGGCCCAAGTTCACCCCCCAGACTAGGGGGTACCCCTTAGAGCCACTGATTCTTCAGCACTCCATCTCCATCTTTCACCCAACTGCCCCCTGCTGACATGACTCATGCCTATTTATGAGGTGGCTTGCCCCTGCCAGCTCTTTACTGGGGATTGGTTGAGGCCCTCTTAAATATGCCAAGCAGCTCCTCCTAACCTCCACCCACTATGTCTAGAACAGTCTCCAATGTCCCAGAATACAGGGGGAAGCACCAGAGAGGCTGCATATTCTTCATATTTAGGATGCTACATTTGAATATTTGCGTAGCACCTTTCTAGCGTAAGATGCTAGGTAAATTTACTTTATGGCTCCTTTTGCAATCATGGGAGAAGTGATTGTTTGGTCTGGTGACTCTGGTCTGTTCAGGGTTTCACAGGCTAGGAGTTTGATTGTTTTTCCCTGCCTCTAGAAAAAGGTTCTAGAGTTTCTGGTGGGAGAATTAAAAAAAAAAATGCATAAATATTAATCAGGGGCCTAGTCAATCCATGGAGAGGTGTGCCCAGATGGTGGTTGGAAAGCTGATAAATAGTCTGAAGCCTTGCAGAGATTGTCTTTCCCCAGGAAGGAGAGCTCCAAGCAGAGCTGTGATCTGGAGCAGACTGCAGGACTTCACTAAAGGAATCTTGTCTAGAAAAGGACTGTATCACTCAATGGATTGTGTCTGGAGGTAGCTAAAAAGAGGCAGCTGTCCCAGGGACTTGTCAGTAATGACCCTGAATCGATTCCCGATGACTGTGTGCTTTTGGGATATAAGTGCCAGTGAAAGCTTTGGACTGAGATAGCTCTTGGGTACTTGCAGTGGGTACCATTGTCAGTGGTGCAGGGTAACCAGATGCCAGAGAGACTTGCCTTATGGTCCCCAGCTGTGAGGCCTTAGACTATCCAATATTAACAGTTGCTTAAGAAAAAGACTATCCTCTAACTTCTACCTGTTGTTTTGGAGTATCCCTTGCCCCCAACCCCTAGACTGTTTATTGGACCCGAAGTGATTGGAATGGACTGTTGCTTGGGTGGCTGGTATAGCCTCTGGGATGTTTGGGCTAGAACCAGTTAAAACCAGTGATCCTTTGGACCAACCAGATAACCAGAATAAAAATTTATCGGAAACACGTCCCTTTGTCTACTACTCATTGTTGATCTGATGCATATACAAGCAGATTTCCAACAGTTTCCCTCTGCAGAGATCCTGAGATTTATTTCATGCAGCCAGCAGGCCACGCTCCCAAAAAATTACAACCGCCTCATGTATACAATCAGCTCAGCAAGGAGAATCTCTCCTAAAATGTTTTTTAAAACAAATCATTTTTGGTGACACAAAGGGGCAACTATCAGTCAATTGGGATTCTCAGAGGAAACCCAACAACATGATGAAACCCCTTTGGAAAATCAAGGTTAATGTACAAACTCTTTGTGGACAATGCTATGTAGACATTGTAAATAGATAAGATAATGATGATTATGGCATGGCATGAAATGTAAGTAAACAGGTTCCCCTTTTTTAAAAGGGAAAACTAGGTTCTCTTTACTGACTTGAGCACTTAGGGACTTGAAAGATGTGCTGGCCCACTATACAATGGCCGTTTGGCATACCTTCACTTTATAAACCTTTATTGTCACATATCTCTTTTTGCCGCTAACCTATTTCCACTGGCCGAGTCAGCGTGTGGCATGCAGTATCTGGAAGAATGCCATTAAAGAGCTATTTTTGCAGATCATTCTTTTCCAGGATGTAAAGGAATTGATAAAAGCCCCTCCGTCAGCTCCAGAAACAGATCACTGGACCTGATGGTTATTTACTAAACTTTATCACCCTGCAGTCACTTACAAATTTGGTCCCAGCGAGAGCTTTCAATGTTCTGGAGAAATATCAATGACACATGCCAGATGATGTCCTGGGGTTGATTTAAAGAGCCATTCCACACAAAACTGAGATTCCTGCTACAGGTGGACCCTGGCGGGGTTGATTGCCCACCACTTTTTCCTACCTTCCAACCACCTTGGGGTGTTCCAGCTCCTCCCCTAACATTTTTCATGGCAAAAATGAAAATCCAGTAGGGATAGTGAGAACTTCTCATAATGTCCATACTAATGTGTAGACCTGGAAAGTGTGCCAAAATCCTACCAATAGAGATAGAAAAAACGGTCAGGTAGTTTAACTCTCCATTGAAATATCACGTTTAGAAGAAAGGATCTTTCAAACAAAAAAATTAAAACAATTATAAAAAATACTGATCCCTAAGAAGACATAATCGGCAGATTTAGAGAAAAATAAAGTCCTTCCAGTGGGTAGAGACATATTGTATGTGATAACCAATATAGGATGTGCTAAGTGACAGGATCATACTTCCATGATCTGGCTCAGGTAGACATCCTTTAAAAGCTATTAGTATTAGGGTGGTTAATGAGTGATGCCTGTATCAATGGGTACACCAATGCAAGGCCATATTTATCTATATGGGGATGCAGACGTGTTCTGTGCATCCCCATGCTGGCAGTCCCATTGATATCCGTTGGGACGCAGCAGTTTTATGGACACAAACCCTGCTGGCAGTCTGAAATCCTTCAAGGAATCAGCCCCGAACACACACTATATGACTTCAGGGACAAGCATTCACGTGGATGTCAAATTGGAAGCAGTGGGTGTGTCCCAATTGACATCAATGGGAATGCCTGTGCATCCCCATGTCTTTAAACATGGCCTCGCACAGGTGTACTCATTGATACGATCTGTGTGAATGAGGCCAAGGACCACATTCCCTCTTCCTCTGAAATGCAGGGTTTTATTCACTGGTCACAGTAATACATGCTCCTACGTATTTCACACTATTTACATTAATTTAACAAAGAGTTTGGAGCATCGTGTTACATGAAAAAAGGTGGGAAAAAATCTTACCTTCACTCCAGTGATATGGAGGTGTACATCAGCTTGGTCATTGCCACTGATGTCTATGCTCTGTGTTTTTCCAGGTTCAGCATCTTCCTTCATTTTGATTGGTCGGCCTGGAATGATATAACTCCAGCGTATGCACACAGGAGTTATTTCATCCTGGCATCAAGGCATGCTGATAATATAGACTGAGCTGCACGTGTTTAATTCATTGTGCAGTCTAATGCAGTTTACTAGCAGGCTGGTAAGAAGTATTTATTGCAGAAGAGATACGAGTCTCTTCTGCAATAAAATGGCTTCCATCCTGCTAGCAATTTTTTAATTAAATTCTCCCTTTGAAACAATCCCCTGTAACTCCTATTAATGAACTCCTTCAGCATTTTTTTTCAAAGGGAATGATTTTTTGGTGTTGTATAAACTTGATAAGAACACAAGGCTTCATACTGTTTAATTAAAGAACTCCGAATAGTGTGGAACACATAAGAGCACATTATTATTTTCGCGAATGATGGAGACGTTTTCTGCATTCCAGTATGGCAGTATTCCCTTTGCTGCCTGTAAAGCCTCGTACACACGAAAAGAATATCGGATGAATGATTGTCTGTTTTTTTTAGGCTGCTAGTCTCATACCAAAAACCAATAGGTTACTAAAGTTACGAAAATCCTCGCACGACAGAATACAACTTCGGAAATGATGTAATGTATTGTATTGCAATGTATTCTTTTGTTTCTGAGCATGCATGGTCTTGGTCACACAATTTTTTCCTTACAAATACTATACTAATTACATAAAATCAAAATGGATCGTTGTATTATCATACAAGAACATTTTTCGTCCTTCATATATTTCCGCATGAACTGTCGTGACCGGCTCTTGAAAACTGTGTACTAACGATCAGATTCTCGGACGATCGTTCCAAATGCGTTATTTTTCATCCGACTTTTTGATCATGTGTACTATGCATTAGCAGTGGCTTCAAGAGGCAAATTGACACCCTGATACAGCAATGGATGGTTGAGCACAAACTCACGAGGAGCAATACAAACTTTCTTATGATAGGATTCCCCATTGTTGGTGGCTATTGTGGCATGAGTATTTCCCTACATTTTGGGCATTCTTTAGGCCAATACATTTTTTCCCCAGGACTGATGTTCTCAACTATCCTTATTTCCAACTCAAATTCCACCTCCCACTGGCTGATTGTGGTGCAGCCCCATTCACTTGAATGGGTCGTGTTCAGAGGCGGTGCCACCTGCCAAATACAACATGCTGTTTTATTGTTCCTGTGGCCACAAAGCAAAGCATGAAGGCTCTATGCCCTTAATCATTTGGGAGAAGGGGGGTGGTAAATCTGTGGCTCAATCACTTGATTTTACTTTTCTCTGCCTTTGTGGATGAGCCCTTAGAGAAAATATGGAAATAGACGCAAGGAACTTCAATCAGAAGATGAGGATACCGGCAAACACAGGGATGCATCTAACAGGGCAGCCAGCTGCAGAACATGAATGCAAGGATGACAGTTCTAGAGGTTCAGCAGGAAAACTATCCTAAGGCCTCGTACACACGTCCGAGAATCTCGCCAGGAAAAACCCGTTGTTTTCCCTGACGAGATTCTTGGCAAGAAACTCTTGCCGCCAGAGTGTACTGACTGTCATTTCAAAAGAACCACGGTTCTCTTGAAAGGAAAGAACGTGGTGATGTCATCGCCTATGACGAGCATGCGCTCGTCACATTTGATGCAGTCGCCGCCATCTTACTTCACCCTACCTATGCTGTGGAAGCTTCCATGCATGCGTCAAAGTCATTTCGAGCATGCACGGGTTTCCACGGCGACAGGTAAGTATACACACGCTCGGGTTTCTCTTCAGGAAACAGGCCGACAAGAATCTCAACGAGAAAAAAGAGAGCAGGTTCTCTTTTTTTTCTCGTTGAGATTCTGGCCAGATTTTCTGATGAGAAACCTGAATGCCTCATACACACGAAAGGGAATCTCGGCAAGAATCTTGCTGGTTTTTGCAGAGAAACCCGGTCGTGTGTACGAGGCCTCAGGCCGTGTACACATGGCAGAGAACCTCGACGGGCAGAACACATCGTTCCGCCCGTCGAGGTTCCCTGCCGGCCGTCTAAATCGGCGACCCGCCCGTCGGGAATGGCAACCAGCCATTCTTCCAGGCGGGCCGTCGAGCAAATAGAGAGCGTGCTCTCTATTTCTGCTCGATGGGCTTCCCGACGGGAAGCTCGCCGAGAGTGTACACACGGCCGAGGTCCTCGCTGGAATGCAGCTTCCAGCGAGGTTCTCGCTGGTTTCCAGCGAGAACCTTGGTCGTGTGTACGCCGCCTCAGAGTTGGGTTTCATGGCTGACTGCAGAATGGATTGAAAGAGTCTGCTGCTTTTACAAATGAAACATCCAAGCTTTTGAAAACCCTATAAAATGACCACTGTTATATGTGCCCTGGGGGACAGGATCTTTGCAAGCAGATCAATACTGAGGTCAAAATTAACTGTGGCTCAGCTGTAGACATAATACAAATATCTGCCGATAAAATGACAACACTGCAATCATGCCAGTAAAATATCTGCCATTTAAAGGCGTCTGCCCACACTTTAATCCCATGGTCAATCATCTGATCGTTAGGATTCTTCAGTAAGGTCTAATACAAATTATAGCATGTATTGGTATTTTTTCAATCGGGTCAATCAATTTTTCAAGATCAAATTAAAGAGAAAGAAATGAAGACTCTGAAAAACATTCAACCAGATTGGCTCCAACACAACTGATGTGCCTGACCACCATAAATCATGCAATGTTGTCCAAACGTGGTCAAATGCAATGTAAGACGCATACTGGTGTGTCACATTCGCAGTCTTAACGTCGCCTCAGGCGTCACAGCAAAGATTTGTGTCCTCCCAGGAAATCTGTACATCCATGATTCAATGACCTTGCTATAATTGTCCCCTGTAAAAGGCAATGGAACCTGAAACATTTAATTCAATACTCGTTTTCTCGTACTTGACCTCGTCCACATCAAACATCAGGAAAAATTATGGCCGCTCTTAGAAAAGGTCGAAAGTGATCGTTTGCCTTTCTTCACGGGAAATATAGTTTCCGACCCTTTTTATTTTTTATGATGTCGCTTGGGGCCATTTGTCCTCTCATTTTCCACATTTGGACAGAGATGGAAAGAACCCAATATATATTGAGGACAGATTGCTGCAATTCAAAAAGATTGTCCACCATTTTCCTTCTTCCAAACCCTTTGCAGAGACTTTAGGACACCTGAAGCTGGTATAATCCATATATTTATTAGAGGAAAGCTCCCATCATAAATTTCCTGAAGTTGACATTTTTATTTAATTCACATTTTGATATAGGGAATATTTTTGGGTTTTGAATAGGGCAGGAAAGGAAGAGTTAGAGGTCCTATCAGGTGGGCAGGGGAGCCTTCTTATCCAGGAGAACACAGAGATTGTCAGTAGCTATAGCCACTGGCAATACTGACATCCTAAAAACTGTTTGATGGATCAACTTGGGTACAAACAGCCTGCCCATACATGGCTCAAATCTCGGGCCCTTCTCTGCCCAACCAGCCAAGATTCAAACCATCTATGACCGGCTTAACTCTTACTGTTCTTAAAAAAATTCCCTCCCAGCTCCTCCTACCTATCCTGTCTAACCTGTATAAAAATGATACCTATTTTAATCCACTCCTATCAGGTCACGTGATTGGCGCTTCCTGTGTCAGTAAGCAGCTACTGCATGCAAGCAACATGCTGTTTCTTTTATTTTCCTTGCACATGATTAGGTATTCTTTGTGAAGTGAACTTTCCCCTCATTTACTAAGCTCTGTGGATAGTTCCCTTGCACTATGCAACTTCCCATGCAGGGTGAAGAGTCTATTTGCCTTTAGGAAATCAACCCCAATGAATTTGATTTGGGAATTAAGTGATTCTTCCAATAGGATTTTGGCAGTAACAAAGCACTGAATGACTGGCTATTCAAATATTTGTCACATTATAAATACATTTCTATGGGGGTTATTTACTAAAGGCAAATTCACTATGCACTACAAGTGCAAACTACAAATGCAAAGTGCACTTGAAATTGCACTGAAAGTGCACTTGGAAGTGGAGTCACTGTAGATCCAAAGGGGGACATGCAAGGAAAATTAAAAACAGCATTTTAGCTTGCACAAGATTGGATAATAAAATCAGCAGAGATTCCCCTCATTTCAGATCTACCCCTCAGATCTACAGCGACTGCACTTCCAAGTGCACTTTCAGTGCAATTTCAAGTGCACTTTGCACTTGTAGTTTGCACTTGTAGTGCAAAGTGGATTTGCCTTTCGTAAATAGCCCCCTATTATTCCTTTAAAGCATAATAAGGACAAAAATAATTTTCTACTCTTAAGTATAATTCTATTAGGGCTTCCTCATATTTTCTGGGAGAAATGGGAAACAGGTAAATACACAGATAAAAAACATTTATGTGTAGGCAGGTGCTGAGCTAGAGAGAGAAAGATTAGGACAGATTCCTAATCTTACTAGATTCATCCCGGATCTAGTAACACTGTCTTCCCCCTGCCGATACACAGGTCTTTGCTGCAGAGAGACTGGAGCACTGTATATATATGGGCTGAGGACTGAAGCCATTGCAGGCAGATTCAGAGAACCCTTGAACAACAAGGCTGTTGTTGCCATATCGCTAGGATTGGTGCTAGAGCAGTACTGCCATTGGCCTAGAGACTGAGCACTTAGAGACTGGACATTTGATTAGCATCCCTTACCACTGCATGCTGACTTTACTGGGACTGTACTTATGTGCACCACCATAATGACTGAGCCCCAAAGTTAGCCAGTTGAAGAATTAGAAAAATGAACTGTCTCTTTAGACAAGCTACTCTGCAAGGACTGTCACTTCACTCAACGCCTAAGGGGTAACATAGCAGTAGAACCTGACTTCTACCTGTTCCTATACAGTGCAGAAAATAAGTATTTGAACACCCTGCTATTTTGCAAGTTCTCCCACTTGGAAATCATGGAGGGGTCTGAAATTGTCATCGTAGGTGCATGTCCACTGTGAGAGACATAATCCCAATTTTTTTTTCCAGAAATCACAATTTATGATTTTTTAACTATTTATTTGTATGATACAGCTGCAAATAAGTATTTGAACACCTGTCTATCAGCTAGAATTCTGACCCTCAAAGACCTGTAATGGCCCATACACACGATCCGAATATCGGACGAAAATGATCGTCCGATGATGGATCGTACGATTTTCGGATCGTGTGTACACGACCGTTCATCCGATTAAATTCGATCGGACAAGCGCGAAAATTTTCCTCGTACGATGTCCGATCGTCCGATTTTCGTTTAGTCAGTACAGCCGTCGTCCGATAATACAATACAAATACATTTCAACACGTGACATCACTTCCGATCGTTTTCTTCTATCGTACGATAATTTTCGTGAGTTTAAAAACCTATTTTATTTTACTCGCGATTATTAAGCGAAAAAAGTCGTACGATCCGTCGGCCGATATTCGGATCGTGTGTATGGGCCATTAGTCTGCCTTTAAAATGTCCACCTCCACTCCATTTTTTATCCTAAATTAGATGCACCTGTTTGAGGTCATTAGCTGCATAAAGACACCTGTCCACCCCATACAATCAGTAAGAATCCAACTACTAACATGGCCAAGACCAAAGAGCTGTCCAAAGACACTAGAGACAAAATTGTACACCTCCACAAGGCTGGAAAGGGATACGGGGAAATTGCCAAGCAGCTTGGTGAAAAAAGGTCCACTGTTGGAGCAATCATTAGAAAATAGAAGAAGCTAAACATGACTGTCAATCTCTCTCGGACTGGGGCTCCATGCAAAATCTCACCTCGTGGGGTCTCAATGATCCTAAGAAAGGTGAGAAATCAGCCCAGGACTACACGGGAGGAGCTGGTCAATGACCTGAAAAGAGCTGGGACCACCGTTTCCAAGGTTACTGTTGGTAATACACTAAGACGTCATGGTTTGAAATCATGCATGGCACGGAAGGTTCCCCTGCTTAAACCAGCACATGTCAAGGCCCGTCTTAAAAGGGTAGTTCCCCCAAAAACCTTTTTTTTAACATTGATTGAGGCTCGTTATGTCAAGGGGAATCGGGTTGTTTTTTTTTAGAAATGAAGCAGTACTTACCGTTTTAGAGATGCATCGTCTCCGACGCTTCCGGGTATGGTCTCCGACTATAGGCGTTCCTATTTGATTGACAGGCTTCCGAGGTCGCATACATCGCGTCACGATTTTCCGAAAGTAGCCGAACGACGGTGCGCAGGCGCAGTATAGAGCCGCACCGTCGCTCGGCTTCTTTCGGCTACTCGTGACGCGATGTATGCGACCGTCGGAAGCCTGTCAATCAAATAGGCACGCCCAGACCAGACGATCATACCCGGAAGCGACGGAGACGATGCATCTGTAAAACGGTAAGTACTGCTTCGTTTCTAATAAAAAACCACCCGATTCCCCTTGACATAACGAGCCTCAATCAATGTTAAAAAAAGGTTTTTGGGGGAATTACCCCTTTAAGTTTGCCAATGACCATTTGGATGATCCAGAGGAGTCATGGGAGAAAGTCATGTGGTCAGATGAGACCAAAATAGAACTTTTTGGTCATTATTCCACTAACCGTGTTTGGAGGAAGAAGAATGATGAGTACCATCCCAAGAGCACCATCCCTACTGTGAAGCATGGGGGTGGTAGCATCATGCTTTGGGGGTGTTTTTCTGCACATGGGACAGGGCGACTGCCCTGTATTAAGGAGAGGATGACCGGGGCCATGTATTGCGAGATTTTGTGCAACAACCTCCTTCCCTCAGTTAGAGCTTTGAAGATGGGTCGAGGCTGGGTCTTCCAACATGACAATGACCTGAAGCACACAGCCAGGATAACCAAGGAGTGGCTCTGTAAGAAGCATATCAAGGTTCTGGCGTGCCCTAGCCAGTCTCCAGACCTAAACCCAATAGAGAATCTTTGGAGGGAGCTCAAACTCCATGTTTGTCAGCGACAGCCCAGAAACCTGACTGATCTAGAGAAGATCTGTGTGGAGGAGTGGGCCAAAATCCCTCCTCCAGTGTGTGCAAACCTGGTGAAAAACTACAAGAAACGTTTGACCTCTGTAATTGCAAACAAAGGCTACTGTACCAAATATTAACATTGATTTTCTCAGGTGTTCAAATACTTATTTGCAGCTGCATCATACAAATAAATAGTTAAAAAAATCATACATTGTGATTTCTGGAATTTTTTTTTTTGATTATGTCTCTCACAGTGGACATGCACCTACGATAACAATTTCAGACCCCTCCATGATTTCCAAGTGGGAGAACTTGCAAAATAGCAGGGTGTTCAAATACTTATTTTCTGCACTGTATGTACATATTTACACCTACTTTAATTACAGTAATATTTACTTCTTTATTTCTTAAAGCGGTAGTAAACCCACAGCAGCTTTTTTTTTTTTGCATACCTGAAAGGCAAAATACATAATGAGCTAGTATGCACAGCATACTAGCTTATTATGAAATACTTACCTTGGAACGAGGCGTGGGGAACTTACCTGGTCCACGTCGAGGGAGATGTCATCTTGCCTCTGCGTGTCTTCTGGGCGCTGTTAGTGGCTGGAGCGGCGATGTCATCCCTCCCGCACATGCGCGTGGGAGACTTCTTTCTGGCAATGTCCAGCGGCTGCCGGGCCTTTAGCCAAGGAACCCCCCTGCGCATGCACCACTGCAGTCAGCGGCTCATTGAGAGGGGAATATCTCCTAAACCGTACAGGTTTAGGAGATATTCTTTTTACCTACAGGTAAGCCTTATTATTGGTATAAGTAGTAAAAAGTGCTTCATATGGGAGTTATTTAACTGCCAAAAGACTTATAGTTCTTCTAAGCCAGTCCTAAATTGATATGCCCCTGCCAGACAGCACAGCCAGGTGACCTGAGTTTTCTCTGTTTAGCAATAGAGTTCGGTCAACTACCTGCTCCCAGCAAGTGCTTAGACCATAAGGACTGGTTTACACTTGTGGTTGGTGGGTCTGTAAGAATACACAATTCAGCCACATTTGAACTGCCCCCGTGAGCTGCAAAGGCAGCGGCCAGAGGTGTACACATGCTAAAGCAGGAATTATACGCATTTTGAGGGCACTACCGCTCACTGATCTTGACCTATTCAAGTCAACAGGGCGATGATGCAAACACCCTGCAAGCATGTGGTTGTGGCAAGGCAGTTCAGCATTTTGGGGGTTAAAAGAGGTGATGAGGAGGTGACATATCACTTCCTCATCACTTGGCAAATGCCTCTGAAAAGCAATTTGAGCATGGATCACTTTTCAGAGGAACGACAGTCCTTGGCACTGGTGTAAATGAGCCCATAAGGAGCAGCAACAGCAACTCCCTTCTCTGCTCTCTCCCCCATTACAAGTGCATGCAGCATACTTGGTTAGCACCCAGTTCCTCCTTGCCCCTTTTAAGAGTTCTACTCAACCCAATGACTGGCAAGGACCCCTCCATTGGAGCCTCTACCAATCAGATGTTACACCAGCACTGCTGAACATACCAAGGGAACTGCTCTGCTTTATGTGCCACAACTGTCATATGAACAGAGATCATGTCTGAAAGTGAAACTTGCATTTTAATTGCAAATATCTCACACTTGCTATGTAAAATCCCTATTAAAGCTTCTAGCATTATCTTTGCCTGTCCATGAATAGGCAGCCATTCCCCCAGCCTATGTATTTTCCAAAATCCAGCAGGGATGGCGGAAACCTCTCATAATGGCTACAATGGATGTGCAAACCCAGGAAGCCAGTGCAGAGATCTCACCAGATAGAGAGATAGATGCCATTGATGAAACTGTCAAAGCATCCACAAACACTAATGTAACAGGTTTGAGTAGAGTGACTCTTTAAGCTTCAATTACAAATACCAGCACATTTCGAATGCATTACATTAATGTTATTCTTTTATCAGATGCAAAAGAAAAAATTCCTCCAGTGTTTGACGCCTACTTTTTTTTCCAAGAGATTTTAATTGGTGGTTGCCGTGGCAACCAGAACATTATTTATCCAACTTTACTTGAAGAGGGGTAAAAAATCTTGAAGATGAAGGTGACATTGCTGCAATCCATTCCAGCATCTTTTATTAAAACATAAAGAAAGCAACAGAGAATGGAGGGATTGTACAATGTACAGGAAAAACAAAAATACGACTTTTTTTTTACAGTGATGCAGAACTGTCCATACGCCGATAGATTTTTTTTTTTTTTTTTTTTTTTTAGGTTTAGTCTGTGGGCTGAATGAAAAACATCCAATAGATTCTTCCATACTCTAAAACACAGATGGACAAATCTGCAGTGCCAGCAATTCTATTCTAACAACTGGCGCTGGCGACTGCCAAAATACCAGAATAGTGACTTGTATTTGGATGCAGCCACAGTTCAACCAACAAGTTCTTGCCTGGCATCTTACATTTTTCAGTTGGGCAGTAGGGTTCCGAACGGGCCACCCACAAAGCAAATTTCATCCAGTTCATCATAAACCAGGCAAAATTTGACGAATGCATTGCCATCTTTACCATTCCAGATAGACAAAATATATGATCACTGTCAGTAGACTGATAGGGCTTAAAGTAATATAAAAATATAAAAATATAATACCCTATTAAAACATAAAATATACTTTTTCTGCAATGTTTACCTTCAATCTGGAGCTGCCCCCCAAAGTTTTTTTCACACCACTAGATGTCAGTTTTATGAGTTAAAGTGGTTCTAAATGCTACACATTTTTTACCTTCAAGTGGAAGTAAAGGCCTTTTCATGATTTATACCTACAGGTAAACCTATAATAAGGCTTACCCGTTGGTACAGTAAATATCTCCTAAACATGCAACGTTTAGGAGATATTTACTTTAGGGACGCTGGTGATGTCATCGGCGCATGTGCACTGCACTCTCAATGGACGGCGTGCACATGGCCACAGCTTGCAAACCCAAAAGAAAGACCAGATGAAGATGGAAGCCCTGGGGGTTAGGTAGGTTTTTGATAACTTGCTAGTATGCGATGCATACTAGCTCATTATGCTCTTGAAGCAAAGCTCCACCCAAAAGGGGAAGCCCCTTTTTTGCCTCCTCCCACCACTGCCACCTTTCAGGGGGGGGGGGGAGAGAAGCGGGTACTTGACAGGTACCCACTCCCACTTCCAGCTGTCTTCAATGTGGAAAACTCAGTTGGAAGTTCTTTGTAGCTGTTGACTTAATTTTTTTCTGAAGGAGCCTGGAGCTCTGCTTTAACTTGCAGGAAGAAGATATTTTGTTTTCTTTTTTTTTTGTGGTTTGCTACCACTTTAGTGCATTCCCTGAATTAAGGTAAACAAAAAAAATCTCCGTAGTTGTATCTCACCTCCCTTTATACTTACCTATCCTTTCCCAATCCAACACTGTGCCCGTCTGCAGCAGCACTGGTTTCTCTCTCCACATAGGCACAAAGACAGCAGTGGAAGCAGGGGCGCCCCCCACCCACTCCCCCCCCAAAAAAACACCAGCCGCTACTCGATGGGGGGGGGGGGGGTCAGGAAGGAACCAAACACTGGCCGAAAATATGCTGAAATCGTGTTACTTTTGGACAGATAAGCGATCTGCATGTGGTTTTCATTCAACTCTATGGAGCTACAAATAGCACCACACTGCACTCAAAACGCACAAGATCCTTTTTAAAATGTTATCTCATTTGCACTGCACATACAGTATGTGAACGGTCTCCACATTAATTCATGTTATTTCCCAGAAATTGCATCAGTGGGAACCAGGGCTCAGGGAATGTCCACATTGGAATACTTAGACCTTATAATTGGTTGTGTTCATTTTGTAAATGCTCATTTTAAGGATCAGAAAAGATAGCTACAATCAGCTCACATTTCTGAGAGCCAATGACTCAGATACATAAGTTTGGGCTTACTCAGCAAATAGAATGGACTTGGTACAGAACCAAAAATAAGCCACTCTTGCTAAGCATTGTTTCATATTTAGGACTTGTTTACACATGTGTCAAATACCGCCACACCCATGAAAAGCAAAGCACATCCGAATGGTTTTTAGTGGCAATTTACAGGTGGCAAAGATGTGATATGTTGCCTGATCACTGCCTGCCTAACTGGCACACCACCACACTGCGGTTGCAGCTCAGTCCCGTCTCAATACAACGGGAGATTTCATATATGTACAACCCTGGCCACCACCTTTGCAGCATTCTTTTTCTGTAAACATTTTCTTGCACAGTTTTTCCTTTCCTTAATTAAATTATTATTATATTAATTATTTACTTTAATTGTTAAGCTGAGTCTCCAAATGCTCTAATAAGTAATATAAAGAACTCTTTGCCTCTTTGAAGGAAGCTGTTATATTCCATCTTGCCAGGGAGCCATGGCTCCTATGAAGTAGGGCTTGGGACCCAACCACAATGAAGAAATATAATGATCATAAGGGACTATAAGAATCAAACAGCTCAAGAATCAAAAAGCACAGTAATAATATTTGTCTCCAAGTGTCCAGTGACCATCTTGCATCTGTGACTGCTTTCAGTAAGTGATGGCAGAAGACATTACAGCAGCGGTCAGGCCGCATAAGGTCTCTAGTGTAGTGGAAGATAATGGAGAGCTATAGAACAACAAACAGCAGATGGAGAACAATTTGTTTTTTCTCTGATAGTATTTGTGAAATTATCACTTTTCTGATTCATCGCCATCGTCCTCCCCCGCTAGAGCTTCAGCACTTGTATTGTTCACATGTTTGTGCTGTATTATTTCTACGCTCCCACAATAATGGTTCAATAAGCTTCTTCTGAACAGGAAACAAGTAGTTATGCAACGCTGAGAAGTCAAGGACTGCAACTGCAAATAGGAAACTTTTTTTTACAGCTTAAAAGGCTCAATGTGTTTTACATTTATGCATTCTATGCATGAAGGTAAAAAAGTTTCTGTGTGTAGCAGCCCCCTTAATACTTTCCTGAGCTTCACCTCGATCCTGCAATGTGCACAAGAGCCTTGGCTCTCTGAGGACTCTGTCTCCTCATTGACCGAGACTGTCGATCACAGCCAGTGACCCAATGAGAAGAGAGGGGGTGAAGGCAGAGCCTTACAGGAAGGAGCTGGGGGACCAGAGAAAAGGAGGATCAGTGCTGCTCTGTGGAAATATACTGCACAGAACAGGTAAGTATAACATTTTTATTATATATATTTTTTTTTTAAAACCTTGCCTTCAATATCACTTTAAGCTGGCCATAGACGGTTTGAATTTCAATACTTATACATATATTATTGAGCTGGGATTTGAAAAATATTAATATAACATTATCTCAAGCTCCATTGTTCTATTTCCCCATTGTTAAGTACTTTCAATTACTCTAGAAACACCATAGCCCACTACAATATTATTCCATAGACAGTCACACGGCATCTGTCCAGCATGCTTCTGTCACCATCTATAATTTAAAGCTAGAATGCACAATAGTTGCGGTTTGGCCTCCTGTGTTTTACTTCAGAAAGATGGCAGCGAGCCACAAACCAGATGTGATGTAGCGGCGAACTGCAAGTGACAGCTGAAAAGCATTTCCAGACCGCACTTCTGGCCCTAGACAGTAGTATGCGCTCCAGCCCATCAGAGAGCGCCATTTTGGACATTGATTGGCGACCTGGTCCATCAGTATGGTGGCCTTTTGGGAGGTTAGGCTTCTCTGCAACATTATACAGTGCAGAAAATAAGTATTTGAACACCCTGCTATTTTGCAAGTTCTCCCACTTGGAAATCATGGAGGGGTCTGAAATTGTCATCGTAGGTGCATGTCCACTGTGAGAGACATAATCAAAAAAAAAATTCCAGAAATCACAATTTATGAATTTTTAACTATTTATTTGTATGATACAGCTGCAAAGAAGTATTTGAACACCTGTCTATCAGCTAGAATTCTGACCCTCAAAGACCTGTTAGTCTGCCTTTAAAATGTCCACCTCCACTCCATTTATTATCCTAAATTAGATGCACCTGTTTGAGGTCATTAGCTGCATAAAGACACCTGTCCACCCCATACAATCAGTAAGAATCCAACTACTAACATGGCCAAGACCAAAGAGCTGTCCAAAGACACTAGAGACAAAATTGTACACCTCCACAAGGCTGGAAAGGGCTACGGGGAAATTGCCAAGCAGCTTGGTGAAAAAAGGTCCACTGTTGGAGCAATCATTAGAAAATGGAAGAAGCTAAACATGACTGTCAATCTCCCTCGGACTGGGGCTCCATGCAAAATCTCACCTCGTGGGGTCTCAATGATCCTAAGAAAGGTGAGAAATCAGCCCAGGACTACACGGGAGGAGCTGGTCAATGACCTGAAAAGAGCTGGGACCACCGTTTCCAAGGTTACTGTTGGTAATACACTAAGACGTCATGGTTTGAAATCATGCATGGCACGGAAGGTTCCCCTGCTTAAACCAGCACATGTCAAGGCCCGTCTTAAGTTTGCCAATGACCATTTGGATGATCCAGAGGAGTCACGGGAGAAAGTCATGTGGTCAGATGAGACCAAAATAGAACTTTTTGGTCATAATTCCACTAACCGTGTTTGGAGGAAGAAGAATGATGAGTACCATCCCAAGAACACCATCCCTACTGTGAAGCATGGGGGTGGTAGCATCATGCTTTGGGGGTGTTTTTCTGCACATGGGACAGGGCGACTGCACTGTATTAAGGAGAGGATGACCGGGGCCATGTATTCCGAGATTTTGGGCAACAACCTCCTTCCCTCAGTTAGAGCTTTGAAGATGGGTCGAGGCTGGGTCTTCCAACAGGACAATGACCCGAAGCACAGAGCCAGGATAACCAAGGAGTGGCTCTGTAAGAAGCATATCAAGGTTCTGGCGTGGCCTAGCCAGTCTCCAGACCTAAACCCAATAGAGAATCTTTGGAGGGAGATCAAACTCCGTGTTTCTCAGCGACAGCCCAGAAACCTGACTGATCTAGAGAAGATCTGTGTGGAGGAGTGGGCCAAAATCCCTCCTCCAGTGTGTGCAAACCTGGTGAAAAACTACAAGAAACGTTTGACCTCTGTAATTGCAAACAAAGGCTACTGTACCAAATATTAACATTGATTTTCTCAGGTGTTCAAATACTTCTTTGCAGCTGTATCACACAAATAAATAGTTAAAAAAATCATACATTGTGATTTCTGGAATTTTTTTTTTTGATTATGTCTCTCACAGTGGACATGCACCTACGATGACAATTTCAGACCCCTCCATGATTTCCAAGTGGGAGAACTTGCAAAATAGCAGGGTGTTCAAATACTTATTTTCTGCACTGTACATGAAAATTATTAAACAAAAAGGTATGCCATTATTTCCACATCAAATTATTAAGGTAGCTTTCTTATACGATATTACGGGTCACTGACTTGCTAAAGTCTTTTCTGCATTTTTTCCCTTCGGAAATACCCCTGTTTACCCATCAAGGGGAAGAGTTGCTGTTATCATATTCTAAATTCACGTGTGGTTTTTGAATTTCTAATTTTGAAGTGATTCTTGTCACAAGCGTGATGTAGTGGAATTTTTTATTTTATTCTATTCATTTTTTATTCCATTAAATTGGTGGTTTTACACTATGGGGAGCCGTTTCTCTCTTTTTTTTCCTTCCTGGTGCTTGAGAGTGAGTGCACACCACCACGGAGCTACCATAACTTCAAAGGCCATCCTTGGATTTTACGGATATCATCCCTGCCTGGAATCACCATCTGGACACCAACCTGATTAGGCAATCGGCCTTCACAAGCCTTAAAGACCCCCCACCGTATGCTGAGCTGAGGGTCCACCTGATCCGGTAAGGGTACCTATTTTTATTCCTTGGATTACCTGCCCCATTCAAGCACTACAGAAGGAGAATACACTCGCTACACCTCTTTGGGTGTATGGACTGATATTCATTTGATTGATTGCTTCTATATTATCACTATGGACATTATGTTATATATGTTGTTCACTTTATGATTTACCACTCTATGGTCACTGATCGCAAGATTATAGACTGTTTATGTTGTCTCTTCTAACGAGTTTGAACACCTATGTAGATCTATTTTATATTGTGAATGATCACCAGATTTTTATCTTCACTGTTTTTTTAGATGGGTTTATATACCACACATCTACACAATTTTGGTTATTCTTTTCGAGTGAGTGATCAGTAAGAAGGAAATGTTTTTGAGCAACCCCCTTCTCTCTAAAACCTTGTCTACTTCATTGAGGACATAGGTCACTTTATTTGTATATTCACATTAAGGTTTTGTTGATTCTAATCACTGAGCCTACAGGAGAGTCTTTTCTGAAAAGGGCCCCCTATTGGCGCTACACTTTACACACATTCACACTTACAAAATTTCCATTTTGCTGTGTTGGCGGCCTGATTTTATTTATTCTTTTCTTAATTTTTAGTTAGCGCAATATATTTTATTATTATTTATAGTATATTGTTGGTAAATAGTGCACTTGTTTTTACATGATGAGAATCTATTTTATCTTTCTTACTATATCTTCATCTTTTTGATTTTGGCAAAATTGTGTCAGTTCCACTTTCTTGATGGCCATGACTAAGCACTGATCGAGTGCGAAACGCGTCGGCTGTCCTGTTTTCTGTGATTGCTGTGACTGTACATGTTTTTGGATTTACAATAAAGACAACTTTTTTCGTTTGAAAATCCTTGGAGTGCGGCCCTCTTTTCTTCATCATCATTGCTATTTGCATCGCCAGCACCTTGGTAATCTAATTATCCTTGATCGTCTACAGGTCTCACCTGGAGCGGTGATTTCTTTTCTTTTGTCTTTTTTGGATTTTCCACTTTCTTGATGGCTTGATTCCTCCCACACATGGGGAGGGGCCCTTGATTCTCATGATGTAGGTATAACAAAGGGCATATATGTGTGTATATATTTGGCTGAAAGATCACTTTGTTCTGAGGAAGAAGGGCATTCCTTTGAAACACATTAGCCTGCAGGGACCCGATGAGGCCCCCCTTAACCACTTCAGCCCCGAGCCTGTTTTTCAGATTCGGTGCTTACGAGACTAAAACAGTTTTTTTTGCTAGAAAATTATTTAAAACCCCCAAACATTATATATATATTTTTCTAACACCCTAGAGAATAAAATGGCGGTCATTGCAATACTTTTTCTCACACCGTATTTGCGCAGCGGTCTTACAAGCGCACTTTTTTTGAAAAAAATTCACTTTCTTGAATTAAAAAATAAGACAACAATAAATTTGGCCCAATTTTTTTATATATTGTGAAAGATGATGTTACGCCGAGTAAAATGATACCCAACATGTCACGCTTAAAAATTGCGCCCGCTCGTGGCATGGCGTCAAACTTTTACCCTTAAAAATCTCGATAGGCGACGTTTAAAAAATTCTACAGGTTGCATTTTTTGAGATGCAGAGGAGGTCTAGGGCTAGAATTATTGCTCTCGCTCTAACGATCGCGGCGATACCTCACTTGTGTGGTTTGAACACCGTTTTCATATGCGGGCGCTACTCGCGTATGCGTTTGCTTCTGCGCGCGAGCTCGTCGGGACGGGGCACTTTAAAACAATTTTTTGGGGGTTTTCGTTTTTATTTTTATTTATTTTATAACTGTTAACACTGAAAAAAAAAATATTATCACTTTTATTCCTATTACAAGGAATGTAAACATCCCTTGTAATAGAAAAAAGCACGACAGGTCCTCTTATATATGAGATCTGGGGTCAAAAAGACCTCAGATCTCATATTCAGGCTTAAATGCAAAAAAAAAAAAAAAAAAAAAGTCAAAATGTAAACAAATTAAATGTCTCTTTAAGACGCTGGGCGGAAATGACGTTTTGACGTCACTTCCGCCCAGCAGAGGTATGGGGACGGCTGAGGGACATTTTTTCCCTCAGTCGCATCCCCGGACAGCCAGCAAGAGGACCCGATCGCCTCCGCCGCTACCGACGGCTACGGTAAGCGGCGGAGGGCGTGGGAGAGCGGCGGGGGGGGGCACCCTCTCCCGCCGCGGATTCGCCGCGATGACCGCCGTTATCGTTAACAGGACCGCCCCACGAAGAGATGGATATCTCGGTTGTGGCAGCAGCTGCTGCCGTTACCGAGATATCCATCTTCAAAAAAATTACGTCTTTGGACGTGGGGCTGGTCAGAAGTGGTTAAGTACAAAGCCACGAATAAGTGGCTTGATGAGCGCTTTTAATTCCTATTCTTGTGAATAGTTCTTTTGTATCGAATTTATATTAAAAACTTGTGGGATAATGCACTAGGCCTGTATGGGCAGGCTGAATGTACCCAAGTTGATCGATCAATCAACTTTGGTACAACCAGCCTGACAGATTTTACATGCAATTATTGCCAGCGACTGTTATTGCCACTAGCAATTATCACTGTGTTCTCCTGGCACACAATGCAAAACGTTATGTTTGGCGTAAAAGCAACACAGCTCATCACCCTGAACACACCATCCCCACTGTGAAACATGGTGGTGGCAGCATCATGGTTTGGGCCTGCTTTTCTTCAGCAGGGACAGGGAAGATGGTTAAAATTGATAGGAAGATGGATGGAGCCAAATACAGGACCATTCTGGAAGAAAACCTGATGGAGTTTGCAAAAGACCTGAGACTGGGACGTAAATTTGTCTTCCAACAAGACAATGATCCAAAACATAAAGCAAAATCTACAATGGAATGGTTCACAAATAAACATATCCATGTCTTAGAATGGCCAAGTCAAAGTCCAGACCTGAATCCAATCGAGAATCTGTGGAGAGAACTGAAAACTGCTGTTCACAAACGCTCTCCATCCAACCTCACTGAGCTTGAGCTGTTTTGCAAGGAGGAATGGGCAAAAATGTCAGTCTCTCGATGTGCAAAACTGATAGAAACATACCCCAAGCGACTTACAGCTGTAATCGCAGCAAAAGGTGGCGCTACAAAGTATTAACTTAAGGGGGTTGAATAATTTTGCACGCCCAATTTTTCAGTTTTTTATTTGTTAAAAAAGTTTGAAATATCCAATAAATTTCGTTCCACTTCATGATTGTGTCCCACTTGTTGATTTTTCACAAAAAATGACAGTTTTATATCTTTATGTTTGAAGCCTGAAATGTGGCAAAAGGTCGCAAAGTTCAAGGGGGCCGAATACTTTCGCAAGGCACTATATAGTACTTTAAAGTGGTTATAGATCCAGGTTTTTTTTTATCTTAATGCTTTCTATGTAGTGGAGTTTTATCTCTCTTCTAAACATTCACCTCCCTCCCTGCTGGCATAAGCTCCCTCCTTCCCCCTCGCTGCCGACTCTCCAGCAAACACTTTGGCTGATACTCAACCCATTCAAGCTAAAACAAATTAAAACACTTGTAGGAAGTGCTGCACTAATCAAGGTAAATCAAGCTTTGTGCTTATGCAATTACTTTCAGCACAGAAAGGATGGATGAGGGTTCAGCCGCCCGGCGCAGCGCCTTAAAATGTGAAACCTTGTTTGGCATCTTTTGGATTCCTAAGTCAATGCAGTATTTCGAAATTCCTTAAAGTACACATAATCCTAGATCATATTTAGTTTGCTAAAGCCCTGTACATCATGATGATTGCCATGTTTTTGTTTTATAAAATACTTAGTTTCACCTTTTTGTGTTTTTTTGCATCTCTGGATTGGTTTCCTGATGGTGACAACAGCAGACCATGCCTGAATATGTGTGTCAGCACAGCTACTTGTAGTCTTCATCAGGACACTGGTAACAGGATGACAGCAAAGCAGCACCATTAGAGGAGAGTTATCAGCCTATAACAGGAAGTATTAAAAAAACAATATACATCGGCACCTATATGATAAATGATAACAAGTGATAATTAGTGAATTCCTAAATAATATTATTGCAACTGCTGTGACAAATCAACAAAGTGTTAAAAAATAAAACCAAAACCGGTATTAAAAGTTGTTTATTGCTCTTGTTTTTTGGAAAAAAATGAATTAAATTGTGGATTTCAGACCTGCGTCAAGCTGTATGTTATGTATCAATGCTTATTACTATCTTGGTTTAAGAAAGACAAAGTGAAATAAAAATAAAACCAAAACAAATAAAATAGCGCTCACACAAAATGATAAGTGTAAAAAGGCCAAATATAACATCCAAATGATATATAGTGTTCCATATTCTCCCACATGCATGACAAAATGAAGACATCGCACTTGTATGATGAAACGCGTTGGGGAAGACTTCTGGTTATGGCACTTATGGTTTGGTGGAACACACACTGGATGGCCAGTGGCATTTGCTGGTACTGTCTCATGAATACCTATACATTTATACACATTGCAAGTGTGATTTTAACTTCTTTTAGCCCTTAATAAAATGGTTCTTTACTGGGAGGCTTCCCTTCTCCTTTTTAATGTTCCCTTTGCCAAAATACTGAGTGGTCCCTGGAGGATTACAGAGTTAAACAGAGGTCATCTACCCGATTGAGCACACAGTTCCTGCAACAGTGGCATTGGTTGTATTTCTGCTTCTTGATTGGCTGGGGAGGAGAAACAGGAAGACATTAGTGGATTAGGGGTGGGCTCCAGGCGCTGTGCTAAAAATAAAAAATAAACACCATTGGTATCCATGCGTCCAGAGCCCTGCATGTAGATTAGGGGCCCAGTGCCCCTGCTCAAGCGGCCGCCACTGCTGCTTTGTGAAAATCACAAGGATCATTCCTGAAGAATAGAGGCTTCATGACAGTCCCGCTGAGTATTTCAAAAACTGCTGATCTACTGGGATTTTCACGCACAACTATCTCTAGGGTTTACAAAGAATGGTCAAAAAAAATGAAAATAACCAGTGAGTGGCAGTTGTGTGGAAAACGCCTTGTTGAGGTCAGAGGAGATTGGGCAGACCAGTTTGAGATGAAATGTAACAGTATCTCAAGTAACGACTCGTTACAACCAAGGTATGCAGAATACCATCTCTGAATGCACAACACTTTGAACCTTGAAGCAGATGGGCTACAACAGCAGAAGACCAAACCGGGTGCCACTCCTGTCAGCTAGAAACAGGAAACTACAAATTGCACAGGCTCACCAAAATTGGACAATAGGAAATTGGAAAAACTTTGCCTTGTCCTCTGAGTCTTGATTTCAGCCACGACATTCAGATGGTAGAATCAGAATTTGGTGTAAACAACATGAAAGCATGAATCCATCCTGCCTTGTATCAACTGTGCAGGATGGTGGTGGTGGTGTAATGTTGTGGGGAATATCTTGGCACACTTTGGGCCCGCCCCTTGGAACCATCGTTTAAATGTCACAGCCCACCTGAGTATTGTTGCTGACCATGTCCATCCCTTTATGACTTCAGTGGCCCCATCTTCTGATGGCTACTTCCAGAAGGATAACACACCAAGTCACAAAGCTCCAATCATCTCACCACTGGCTTCTTGGACATGACAATGAGATCACGGCACTCCAATGGCCTCCACAGTCACCGGATCTCATCCAATAGAGCACCTTTGGGATGTGGTGCAATGGGATGTTTGCATCATGGATGCAACAAATCTGCAGCAACTGAGTAATGCTATCATGTCCATATGGACCAAAATCTCTGAGGAATGTTTCCAACACCTTGTTGAATCTATGCCACAAAGAATTAAGGCAGTTCTGAAGGCAAAAGGGGGTCCGACCCGGTACTAACAAAGTGTGCCTAATAAAGTGAGTATATAAAAATAGGATGAATGGTGAATTCAGTGTACTTTAGCACAGTTGCAGTGTTTTCTGGACAGCATTTTCAGGCTGCTGACTGATTTTGCTTGTTGCCTGCTAATGCTCATCAGCCTCTTCTCCCCCCGCAGTGTCCGGCAGGGATGGCTGATAATAAACTCTCTGGCCTTGGAGTTGAGGGTCTTCATCTGCGTCCTCGAGCCTCCAGCATTGCTGTTTGATTAAAGAATTTCTCGTGGACGGAATTTTAAGCAGCTGGAGAACAAGGCTGAGGCGTGCTTGGAATTCACTGCCTTTTTGCCTGCCCAAGTGAGCTAGCTTCACCCCAATTTTATACACCGCCAGACCCAGTGCCGCCTCTGTGTGCCACCCAACCGACGCCAACTCCAGTCTCATTATCACTGCAAAGTGACAGCTTAGACAGCAGTGCTCAAAGTTTGGAAAAGTAATAATAATGATTCCCGGTATTAAGCTGGAGTGTTTGAAGTGTCAGAAATAGAATGTCACACACCGAAACTCTTAATCATGAGAGCCAATATTTTTCCATCAGAGAGGCCGCCAACAAGAACTGACAAGGCGGCAAGCATGCAAAACCAAATGAGTGCGGAAGAGACACCTGCACCATACTAGACACCCCGAAAAAATACGAATCCTTCTGTGGCATGGCATGCAGGGTGAGCTAATTAACACAGGGGTTGTAACTGCTGACCATCCTTGCAGGCGTTGATGTGGCAAAATAACTTCACGGTAAAAGGAAGCCGTTGTCGGTGCGAGATTAACAAGGTGACCCTGCCTGTGCCATTGGTTAGATTAAAGCCATGCAAAGTGGTGGGCTCAGAAGAGCGCGGCAATTCATCTTTTCACAGGTTTCCATTTCAAAGGTCCCATTGTTCCAGGCAATCCTTACAGGTTTGGTAATATGGAATCTGTTTATTCTGTGCTCTTCACAAGGCTTTGGGAAAGGAGAGATGTACGGGGGAAGATACAGCATGGGAATTGTACGCGGGGGGTAATGTGCAGGGGAGGAAGGGGACAATTATCAGCCTGTACAGCCAAGATGTGCCGTATTTGAAGCAGAATGATCTTATTTGCTGTGCTCATGTTGGACTGTTTGTGTTGTTTATTTCATTTTTTTTTTTCAGCACTACCAGTTGCACTGCCAGTTATAGTGGATGTAACTACTGACATATATCCAGTGAAGTGACTGGCCTTGGGTAATAGACAGAGATTAAAAACAAATCCTCCTACATAGGTTGTACTTGTTTATTTGCAGTCTTCTCTTCTCTACATCTGTTCAAAGTCCAGAATTGATACAGCTGTCAGAAAAAAGGGGCGGAAAGCTGCAATCATTCTCTGCAGAGCTCAGTGAGGAGAACTCTGAGGCCTCATACACACGATCTTGACGAGAAACGGAGTCTCAATTTCCTCGTTGTGTTTCTCGTCGGGCTGGTTTACGTCGAGAAACACGTTCGCGTGTATGCTTAGAAACCCACGCATGCTCAGAATAAAGTATGAGGCCTTAAGTTTAATTTGTATGTAAGTTGGAAGATGTATATTTTTTAAGTGTAACTCCAGCCCTAAGACTTCCGGGCATAGACGCCAATCCTCCCCCCCCCCCCCCCCAGTCTTCTGGGAAACATGAAACACACTATTCCCAGGAGATTGCAGGGAGCAGTTCTGATGTGCCACGCGAATCGCGCATTCGCAGTAGGGAACCGGGCAGTGAAGCCACAACGCTTCACTTTCTGATTCCCTCACCGAGGATGGCGGCGGCAGCAGCATTTGAGGGACGAGCGATTGACTGGTAAGTGTCCATTTTTTAAAAGTCAGCAGCTGCACTATAAGTAGCTGGTAGCTTTTAAAAACTTTTTTTTTTGATAGAACTAAAAATACGTTAAGCCCTGGTTCACACTTATGCAATGCAATCGCACGGCGTCCATGCGATCTCTTGGGGGTTTTAATGTTATCTTAACGACACCCTGAAACAGATCGCAAAAGGCAGTGCATTTTCCAGAATCGCATTGGTGCAGGAAGAAAAAGAGTCCTGCACCATTTTAGTGAGGATGCGATGCGATTTCCGCCATACAATATGTATAAATTGCACTGAACAGACATCGCATGTGATGTGTCCCCCGGAATTCGGTGCAAAATTGCACAAGTGTGAACCCAGGCTAAACGTCTGGAAGAGAAGCAGAGTACTTTTTGGGGACATGGAGGGGGGCCTCTCTGATGGACACAGAGAGGGCTTCTGTTAGAGTCTGTTAGAAAGAGCCCCCAGACATACTACAGACATGATACAGGAGATGGTCAGAGACTGCAGACATTGTAAAGGAGACGGTCAGAGAGTGGCTCAGTGGCTCAACTGTTTTACCAGTGTAAAGGACTCCTTATTGTTATAGAGGTGTGTAAAGCACATATTAGTGTTGGCTGTTTGCTGCAAACAGATTTTAAGCCCCGTACACACGACAGGGAAACTCGACGGGCGGAACACATCGTTCCGCCCGTCGAGGTTCTCTGCCAGCCGTCAGAATCTGCGACCCGCCCGTCGGGAATGGCAACCAGCCATTCATCCCGACGGGCCGTCGAGCAAATAGAAAACCTGTTCTCTATTTGCTCGACGGGTTTCCCGACGGGCGGGGCGAGAAGAGAGCGTACACACGGCCGAGGTTCTCGCTGGAATGCAGCTCCCAGCGAGGTTCTCGCTGGTTTCTGGCGAGAACCTCGGCCGTGTGTACGGGGCCTGAGAAAGGAATTTACCAGTGTAGAAGTCTTCCGACAATTTTATACATGGCTAGAGTGGGCCCTAGGGCTCATTTACATCAACTGAACTTTCTAAAACCCCTCTGAAAAGTGATCTGTGGTGGATCGCTTTTTAGGGGGCAGTAGAGCTTGCAGCTGGAAGCTGGAGATCTTAAACAGTCTTCCAAAATGCGCTAAAACACTTACCTGTCCTGCCTTCCCTTTCCACCACAGCTTGGCTACTGCAGAATCACAGAGGTACTTCAATAACAGGGTGCAGTTAGTATCAGTACATTGTGTGATCCCACAGCAACAAATCACTGCAATGTTTATTTTAAGCTTGACATCCAAAAACGGCCTTGCAGAGCACTGCACCCTGTATTTACCTGCAGACCGTTCTCCAGAGGACAGCAGAACGCACAAGCATTAGAGGACAGAACATGCCGTTCAGCACATTCCCATATAGTCTGTTTCTATGACGATTATTTACTTTGTGAAAGATGGAAACAAAAGGCTTCTTGTTTTTCTCCACGTTGTGAGACTTTCATAAAATCAGCACAATGTGGCGACTAAAGAGAATGAACCCCCGCCTTCCCGTAGTGAAAGCAGGAACCTTGCCGTGAGATCGTACATAACATATGAAGGAGTACCGCGTCTATAATGTACATAGTATGTGAAGGAGTACCGCGTCTATAATGTACATAGTATGTGAAGGAGTACCGCGTCTCTAATGTACACAGTATGTAAAGGAGTACCGTGTCTCTAATGTACATAGTATGTGAAGGAGTACCGCGTCTATAATGTACATAGTATGTGAAGGAGTACCGCGTCTCTAATGTACACAGTATGTGAAGGAGTACCGCGTCTCTAAAGTACACTGTATGTGAAGGAGTACCGCATCTATAATGTACACTGTATGTGAAGGAGTACCGCGTCTCTAATGTACACAGTATGTGAAGGAGTACCGCGTCTCTAAAGTACACTGTATGTGAAGGAGTACTGCATCTATAATGTACACTGTATGTGAAGGAGTACCGTGTCTATAATGTACACAGTATGTGAAGGAGTACCGCGTCTCTAATGTACACAGTATGTGAAGGATTTGCCCCATCAAATCCTGCCAGTGTGCCCCACCCAGCACCTACCTGTCTCGGTCAAAACTGTCCTCCGAATCCTCGATGTCTTCTCCCTTCTCTCGTCCTCTTCCGACTTCTGCTAAGACACAGTGACGCTGATAGGTGTCCAATCACAGCACCTGTCGCTTCAGCCAATCAAGTGATCGGTAACCAGACCCGGTGCACTGATTCCCTAACACAGCACTGTTTAAACAGCGAACGCACAGCAGTGCGTCCACTGTTTAACAATTTGGGAGCCTATGGCTCTAATCAGGCACTTCCAAAACACCCCCAACGCTGTAATTCAGATGGCCGACGCTCGACAAGGAGCCGGACACCTGAATAATGGGCGGCAGTGGCGACAATAGATAAATTCATGCATTGCATGAATCTATTGTTGATTGATGGGTGTAGGAGAGGACACACTATGGATGCACCACCACTGAACACTACTCCATCCAAAGCGAAAAATACATTTGACCAAAGATACCTGATAGTCCAAGCATGATGTTGATCAATGCAAAATTAGTATTTCATCTATTGAAGGGTTCACCCAGGTCATGCCAGCCCACCAATATCATGACCATGTAGTCTCACTCATGTTTTAGCGTAAAACTATAATCCAGCAGTGAGAGGTCCCTCATCATTGCTGAAGCCGTGGCTGGGAAGTGTAGAAATCACACCAGCCAATTGGACTGACCTTTCCTTTTTGGTCCGAATGGATCCAGCTGGGCAGTTGCGGCTGGTGATAAAATAATTTGGGGGGGCGCAAACCCCTCCAGGTCCTTACCTGCCCATCTTCAACTGTCACGGCTCCCAATACCTGGACACAGGTATGACCAGGAATTACCTTCAGTGGTATCAACGTCAGCCTATGTATTGAGGCGGCCGTTGTATTGTATAACAACAAACCAAATGCAGATATGGAAAGAGAAACACAAAATCCACCATCTGCAAGTGAAGAAGTAGACAGCGTTTGGGTATAAAAACGAAGTATTGAGTAAAATGTCATGTATGAAAAAGGATTGATCATACAGACAAGTGCTTACCCGTCAGAACAAGCTGACACTCATGAAGATGACCACCGTCCTCTGACCAGGTGCAGCTAAGGCAGGATATTTATGCTGCCCAAAAAGGGGGAGGGGGAGCGGGTAGGTCGGGGAGTAAGCCGACCCAGCCTTCTAATTAGGAGGGAGAGGTGTGTCATCCGTCCTGGAGCCGGCCGTCTATAGTGATTACTTACGAGTGGGCCGCCATGTTGATCCCCCCGGCGTATGAAGGACTGGAACCAGTGAGGCATTAGCCTTCACTTCCGTGTATTGGGAGTGACGTCGATGACGTCATCGCGCACACGCGCATGCACGATGAGCATCAGGGAAAGAATACAGAAAGTGGCCGCATATGCCTCCAGCAGAGGGAGTGTCAGATACCACCAGAACGGCATGGGAGACGCCGCCCGGTGGAGACATAACAGAAGCGCGAGCGCTAGTGTATTCTCCCTCTGCTGGGAAGTGACAATAAGCTAACCTCACGGAAACAACCATCCTGGAGACATCGCGGAGGAGGATGTGGGAGGATAATCCCTATAAGACACATGAAGACGATGTAAATAAGGGCATAGCTGGAGATAATAATGACAGTAAATGTATATTACATTTATATACAATCAAACAGCGCAATTATTGATACCTCTAAGAGTGCAATATATTCAATTATACATAGCCTAAATCCTCTTGGTACATACATTTTATTGCATTGCATGAATTGCTTACGCAAACTACATAAACTACGTAAACTACGAAGACGGCGCGCAAAGGGGGTGCTAGGACTTGTAGTTCTCTATAAGAACGGGATGATAGTCAAACAACCATCTGTACAATCTGGAAATATTCTAGGCAGAAATAGAAAATGTAACTTCCAAGAGAATCTTATGGGTTTTGATCAAACTCTGCAATATAAATATACTGTTCCACCACCTTTGGCCCAGACCCTTTCTTGCCTGCTCACCACAATCACTTGTAAACACAGAAGTCTGGTTTCTGTGTTTACAAGTGACAGCTCTGCACTCTGTGTGTAACCCCCCTGAACTCTGCACTCTGTATGTAATGCAATTCTGGTATTTAATGCCCCTTTAAGACCCTTCTACTGTTTTTGAAATCTGAACAGGGTCGTGGTTGAGTTCCTGCACCTATTTTCTGAGAAAAAAAGCTCTGCTGTATATACACAATTCATTTTATGAGAATAAACAAGAGGGACACCTTGGATTCACAGTGCTGCACTCATTTATTCTGTTTAGCATCAAATGCCTTTTATGTTTTTTTCCAGGAAATGTTATTTCGGGCCTGTATCACCACGCACGGCAATCAAAATTCAGATTTATGCACATGTATCTGGCACTTAGAGCTTGAAAAAAGGTGTTCTCTTATTCTGTTTACCAACGGAACGGTTGTAGATTTTCTACAATGATAATGTCTGGATGTCACAAGTCAATTGTGTTTAGAGCCCTTTGAGCATGCGGTCGGATGATAAATGGATCTTTGTGACACACTGTATGCGCTTTTCTTTCAGTGCTGTCACCTGACAGAGCCACTTGAACATTTTTCACCTTCAGTTTCTGAAGTTTTGACAGGTGGCAGATGACATTTAAGTGTCGCTGAGTACTGTGTGATCAATCATAGCTGAATATCTTCTCTGTCAATACACTACTACTAAATGACAAAGACAACGGAGCAGCCAGATCATCTAATGATCTTATTGGAATGAATAGAGATGTCACTGGCAACAATTATCTGGGCAGCTGACAAATGCAGCATAAGAGAGGAGGGATACCGTGAGAGCACATCCAGCACTGGAAGAGCTTCAGTGAATTATATCAAATGTATTCAATTAAATTAATTAGCTGATACAACAGAACTTTCTATGGGTATGATAGATAGATCGATCGATCGATAGAATCAAAACTGCCATTCAGGTGTGCATGTGCTCACTGACAGGGCTCAATCATTTAGACCAGGGGTCTCCAAACTACGGCCCGGGAGCCAGATGTGGCCCTTTGCTTGCCTTTGCTTATCCTGCCACTGATACGAGACACTATTCCTCCCACTGACACCAACAATGGGGCAATCTTTTTCTCAGACACCAACAATGGGGCACTATTTCTCAAACTGGCCAACAATGGGGTACTATTAATCCCATTGACACCAAAAATGCATCACTGTTAATCCCACCAACAATAGGACACTATTATTCCCACTGACACCAACAATTGGTCACTAATAATCTCACTGACACCAAAAATAAGGCACTATTAATGCCACTGACACCAACAATCGGGCACTATTATTCACACGGGCACCAACGATGGGGCGCTTTTAATCCCACTGACACCAACAATAGGGCACTTTTTATCCCACTGACACCAACAATGGGGCTCTATTCCTCCCATTGATGCCAGTGACGGGGCACTATTCCTCAAACTGACACAACAATGGGGCACTTTTATTCTCACTGAAGCCAATAATGGGGCACGATTCCTCCCACTGACACCAACGATGGGACACTATTCATCCTACTGAAACCAATTATGGAGCACTATTTCTCTCACTTACGCCAGTGATAGGGCACTATTCCTCCCCCTGATACCAAAGATCCATTATTTACTCTAACTAAGGCCAGGGAAATTTCTTCTTCCAATGGCAACAGTCCAGCCCCCATAAAGTCTGGAGGACAGTAAACTGGCCCGTTGTTTAGAAGGTTTGGAGACCCTTGATTTAGCCATTGAAGCTCATCATCCTGCGTGCTGAGCCACTGTTTTCACCTTGGAGCTGCTTGCAGCCAGCCTATACAAGTAGGTGTACATACCTCCCACCTTTTTGAGATGGGAACGAGGGACACCTATAAGCAAAGTATGTAGGCATAGGACACACCCCCTGCCACGCCTCATAAAGGAGAATTATACCAAAAACATTATTAGTTAAACCCACTAGTGATATTTTTCCCCCACTACTATTCCTTTATATTGGCTTCTGGAATTTCCAAATGCAGCAATTTAGAGGATGGATAAAAGATTTACCATGAGGAAACTATTTTTGACCTGCAAACTACTCTTTTCTCTCAAAGAGAGATTGTCCTTGCAACAATGTTGCTTTTTTTCACCTATTTTGTTTTTATAAATGCTACAATGTGGAATGTTTTCATGTTTTAGGTAAAATATTTTTTTCTTAAGACAAGCAGGTCTACCGGTACTTGGTTGCCCCCAGGACAAATTAAACACAATGCTATAGTGTCTGGTCAGCACTTCTGGGACAGAGCAAACAGATTACTCAGTTAGCAGAAAGCGTGGCTCAAAAACAGTATAGGTAAAATCAGGCTGAGTTCAGGGGATATTCCGGGTCATACACAAGGGATTCTACAGCAAGCAAGGCAAACTAAAAGGAGGCTTGGTCTTAATCTGTCTCTACCACAAGCAAGGGAAAGGCCGCGTACACACGTCCGAGAACCTCGTCGGGCTAAACTCATCGTTCCGCCCGACGAGGTTCCCGATGAGCGGTCGGAAAGCAAGTCGAGCCAAATTTCCTCATTGAACAACGAGGAAAAATAGAGCATGCTCTCTATTTTGGCGCGACGAGCTTCCCGACGGGGACGCTCGTCGGAAGTGTACACACGACCGAGAACCTCGGCAGAATATGTCTCCCAGCGAGCTTCTCGCTGGATTCTGCCGAGAAGCTCTGTCGTGTGTACGGGGCCACAGAGTGTACAGTTTGCTTATACCAGGTAACTGAGCAGATCAATCACCTAACAGGTGAACACAGACAGGGAGAATGCAACAGCCAACACCCAGGTGCTGGAATGAGAAACAGGGCCACTAAGTGATCATGACACTACTCACACACCAAGAACCACCAAATATCACAAAATAAATCAAGAAGAATAACTCCTGACTAATGTAGTTCCACAACCTATATGTCCAAAGAAATGCAGTATTCATGTGTAGGAGGGTTTCACAGGTTTTACAGCACTGTGGCTAATGCCGCGTACACGCGATCTGATGGACCGTTTTCATCGGTCCAAACCGATCGTGTGTGGGCGCCATCGGTTATTTAACCATCGGTTAAAAAAAAGCCAACTTGTTTTAAATGTAACCGTTGGATACCTAACCTATAGCAAAAAAAAGATCGTTTGTAGGCACGACCATCGGTTAAAAATCCATGCATGCTCAGAAATCAAGTCGACGCATGCTTGGAAGCATTGAACTTCATTTTTTTCAGCACAGCGTTGTGTTTTACGTCACCGCATTTTGACACAATCGTTTTTTTAACGGATGGACCGATCGTGTGTACGCGGCATAACAGGTTAGCACTTCTGCCTTCTTGGTCCGAATCTCAAACATGCCACTTCATGTAGAGAAGTTGTCTGTTCTCCCTATGTTGCTAAATATAAGTTATGTCTAATGTATTTGTGTGTAGGAGGGTTTCACCACCATTGCAAATCGTGTCATGTGTTTTCCATGGGCAAGGACTATAATCAACCTTAACATTTCCCCGCCAGCACTAATTGTAGCGTCTTGCCAAGCCTAAATCCACAAAATGATAGCTGTTTATCTCTCAGAATGCTGACAGTAATCAGCCACAACCAGCCTTCAAAATAGATGCAATATGCCAGGAACAGGTTGTTCAATGGCTCTCTGACCTTTCACAGTACATCTGCATTCATTTACTTCTTGCACTCCTGAGACTTGGGACAGTTTGACACCACAGAGATGCGGCCTTCAGACATGTAGCAGCACAGTGGCTAACAGGTTAGCACATCTATCTAGCAACACTGAGGTTCTTGGTTTGGATCCCAATCCCCCTACCTGGCTAGAGGTTTCTATGTTCTTCCTCTGTTGTGCTGTAAACGTTTCTTTTTCACCAGTGATTACTTTTTGAAGGGTTTTACATAATGGGACCCCAATAAATCACATTATATATTAGGGTTGTCCCGATACCATTTTTTTAGGACCGAGAACAAGTACCGATACTTTTTTTCATGTACCCCCCGATACCGAATACCGATACTTTTTTTTAAATGTGTCCCCAAATGCAGCCATGTCCCCCCACATATGCAGCCATGTCCCCCACATATGCAGCCATGTCCCCCCACATGCAGCCATGTCCCCCCATATAGTGCAGCCATGTCCCCCCACATATTGCAGCCATGTCCCCCCATATATCCAGCCATGTCCCCCACATATATCCAGCCATGTCCCCCCATATATCCAGCCATGTCCCCCCACATATGCAGCCATGTCCCCCCATATATATGCAGCCATGTTCCCCCATATATATGCAGCCATGTCCCCCACATATATCCAGCCATGTCCCCCACATATATCCAGCCATGTCCCCCCATATATCCAGCCATGTCCCCCCATATATCCAGCCATGTCCCCCACATATATCCAGCCATGTCCCCCCATATATCCAACCATGTCCCCCATATATCCAGCCATGTCCCCCCATATATCCAGCCATGTCCCCCCATATATCCAGCCATGTCCCCCATATATGCAGCCGTGTTCCCCCATATATCCAGCCATGTTCCCCCATATATCCAGCCATGTCCCCCACTTATATCCAGCCATGTCCCCCCATATATCCAGCCATGTCCCCCATATATCCAGCCATGTCCCCCACATATATCCAGCCATGTCCCCCATATATCCAGCCATGTCCCCCACATATATCCAGCCATGTCCCCCACATATATCCAGCCATGTCCCCCCATATATCCAGGCGGGGACGACGACAAGTATTCGGCCAGGCATCGGGGGCATTTGCGGGAGTACAAGTACGCAGAACAAGTTCACGGCCAAAGCCCTTTGGACAAAATTCCACAGCTTTGTCCGACGGAAATCTGATCGTGTGTATGGGGCTTGACTTAGAACTGCTATGTAATGGTTTAGCTGAAAAGGAAGGCTAATTAATTCATTAATTCCTGCTGTGTGTGTCAATGTAGTGGTGTCTGTTTTTGCTTATTATAATCCTGCCATTTAACTTTTTAGGGGTTTGGGGTGAGGACTTCTGATAACCACAAAGGTTTGTCGTGGTTGTTATTAGCTTGATTTTTGTATCCCTGCTTTTCTAATATGATTTGTTTAACGTGTCAAATTTTTAGAGTCCTACCCTTGTTAATTGTAAGCTCTTTTGAGCAGGGCTCTTCTAACTATACTGTCAAATGCTGGAGCATCATTTACAAGGGCCTCTTCCCAACAACCCTGGCCGGTGGTTGTAAGGGTCTGTGGGCAGGGGGCTTATAACAATCTGGAAGCCCTCTTTAACAAGGGGACCCCCAGATCCCACCCTCCTCATGTGAATGTGTTTTGGGTATATTTGTAACCCTACCCATTCACCCCAAAAAGCAGTGAAAAGTGAAAAAAAAAAGAGCCAGTTTTTGACAAGCCCTTTATTGTAAAATGGCTCTGAGCTGTCTTCTCCCCCAGCCGTCTTCTCCTGCCACTGTCTCTTCCACCACCGTCCTCATCAACAGCTTGCTCGTTCCCTCCCCCCTTTCCTGACCTCCAAGCTGCATTCTCGCATAAGAGCCTGGAATGATTTTTTTTTTACAATTTTTGGCATGGGGTTTCCCTTAAAATCCATACCAGACCCTACACGCACAGGAACTTTAATGCCATCCCAGTCTTAGTCGATAGGGTTCAATATTGAGTTGGTCCACCCTTTGCAGCTATAAAATATTCAACTCTTTTGGGAAGGCTGCCCACAAGGTTTAGGAGTGTGTCTATGGGAATGTTTGACCATTCTTCAGAAGCCCTTTTGTGAGGTCAGGCGATGATGTTGGACGTAAAGGCCTGCCTCACAGTCTCAGCTTGAATTTGTTCCAAAGGTGTTCTATCGGGTTGAGGTCAGGACTGTGCAGGTCAGTCAATTTTCCCCACCCCAAACTCGCTCATCCATGTCTTTATGGACCTTGCTTTGTGCACTGGTGCAAATAATTTGGTGGAGGGGGGATTATGGTGTGGGGTTGTTTTTCAGGGGTTGGACTTGGCCCCTTAGTTCCAGTGAAGGGAACTCTTAAATTGTCAGCATACCAAGACATTTTGGACAATTTCATGCTCCCAACTTTGTGGGAACAGTTTGCGGATGGCCCCTTCCTGTTCCAAGATGACTGTCCACCAGTGCACAAAGCAAGGTCCATGAAGACATAGACTTAGCAGGGGTGGTAGAAAATTAACTTTAAGTGCAATCATTCACATTATAACCATAACTAAAACATATACAACTAAGTGTAACAATCTAAAAAATTAAAAATCCAAAGTGCTATAATGGTGTAAACCTCCCAATTAAAAAGTTGTTACACTTGAAGGTAATTTGTATTGCAATTATCTGTAGAGGGGTTTCCACCATCCCTGCTAAGGTAACACTAATGGGCACTAATAGGCTGCACTGATTGGCAGCACTGATTGGCAGCTTTGATGGGCACTAATTGGTAGCACTTGATGTGCATTGATAGGTGGGACTGATAGGCAGCACTGATAGGTGATACTGATGGGCACTGATTGTCAGCACTGATTGTCAGCACTGATGGGCACTGATTGTCAGCACTGATGGGCTTTGGTAGCCCTTTTGGCCACTGATAGGCTCTGATTTGCAGCACTGATAGGCAGCACATATGGGCACTGGTTGGCACTGATATGCAGCACTGATAGGCAGCATTGGTTGGCACTGATAGGCAATATTGATTGCCACTGGTTTTCACTGATAGGCAGCATTAGTTGGCACTGATAAGCAGCACTGGCACTGATAGGCAGCATTGGTTGGCACTGATAAGCAGCACTGATTGGCACTGATAGGCAGAATTGGTTGGCACTGATAAGCAGCACTGATTGGCACTGATAGGCAGAATTGATTGGCACTGATTAGCAGCACTGGCACGGATAGGCAGTACTGATTGGCACTGATAGGCAGCATTGGTTGGCACTGATAGGCAGCATTGATTGGCACTGGTTGGCACTAATAGGCAGCATAGGTTGGCACTGATAGGCAGCACTGGTTGGCACTGATAGGCAGAAATGGTTGTCACTGATAAGCAGCACTGCCACTGATTGGCAGCATTGGTTGGCACTGATTGGCAGCATTGGTTGGCACTGATTGGCAGCACTAGTTGGCACTGATAGGCAGCATTGGTTGGCACAGATAGAGGAGAGGGGGGTTTCACATTCAGGAGATTGTGAGAGTTGCCAGAGCTGTTCAGTGTATGAAACTGTCGGATAATGGTACTGCGTGCAGGGAGAGAGACCAGCTATTAAAAGACATCGGTGATGTCGGGGGTGGGCGGGACTGAACAGTTACCAAACACCAGCCAGTTGGATGAGTATGGGCAGCGCTGCTACATTTCTCTGGCTTCGCCCCCTCTGTGAAGCAGTTCAATCATTGGCTGGTGTTTATAATGCTTGGTCTCGCCCACCCCTGACATCGCGGCTGAGTTGTGATGACTTAGGCCGCGTACACACGAGGAGACAAATCCAATGAAAACGGTCCGACAGGCCGTTTTCATCGGACATGTCTCCTGGGATGTTTTGGTTTGATCTGTGTACACACGATCAAACCAAAATCCCCGCGGACAGACAGCGCGGTGACGTGGCGGTGACGTTGATGCCACCACGTCACCGAACCAGGAAGTAAAATACTTCCATGCATGCATCGAATCCATTCAACGCATGCGGGAGATTTCGGTCCGCTGGTTAGGCGTACTAACCAGCGGACATATCCGACAGACAGCTTTCCAGCAGACAAGTTTTAAAGCATGCTGGAAACCTGTCTGCTAGCCCGTACACACGATCGAATCTGTCCGCTGAAACTAGTCTGCGGACCAGTTTCAGCAGATATATTCGATCGTGTGTACGCGGCCTTACAACTCAGCCACAATGTCGGGGGTGGGCGGGACCAAGGGCGGGACAATGTTTAAAATCCAGAGCTCTCCCAGAGACTTCTAGCTGCTGTGGACTTTCTCCCCCCCCCCCCCCCCCTGACTTTGCAACCTTTTGGCACATGTCACAGGACCCAGAGGGCTGCAAGACCATTCACGAAAAGCATAGCGTGGCTCGTGCATGCGCAGTGGGAAGCCAGTTGTGAAACTGCAAAGATTCACAGCTTGTTTCCCACATTGAACATGCCCAAAATGGGGACCCGAAGAGCGGCAACGAACCGGCGTGGGTGAGGAGGGCGCTGGATCTGTGGACAGGTAAGTGTCCTTTTATACAGTATTTGCAACTGCAAGCTTTTATGTTTTTCTCTTTCTAGGATGAAAGTACTCTTTAAGTACTGGGTATTTGCAGTCTGCGGCCAAGACACGTATAATGATGATGGCTATGAGAGGAAGGAAAGCAGTTTTTACAGAAGGATTGAGAGCAAAAAGGCCCTGACCTGCCACTTGCCCGACCTTGTGACAGGTGTAATGAGACAGGGTCAGCTCCTCTCCAGGCACCTATAGCGTAGGCCCCGGATGCCGATGCAGCCGTTTCCATGGAAACAGGAGTCTTGGAATGCTTGGAGCAGAACTCATACAAAACCACCATACTAGACAGGAGGAGGAGAGGGGGGTATGGAGTTATGTGGTATGAGGAGGATAAAAAAAATATTTTCTGAAGTCATTGCTTAGGGTAAAATGACCTTACACAATGCATGGTACAATGAGCATGGGAAGGAGATATGAAATACAAGATGAGAGCACAATGTTGTCTTTTGTATTGGTCACAGGCTGGAGCGCAATGTTTTACTGAACTCGTTATTAGTGCGTTGGAATGTCAATGTGTGCCGATCGGCCAAACTGGTACAAAGCAAGCCAGGATATTTAACTGGAACTCCAGTGAAAAGAGCCACACGTTGTCCCAAATTAAGATCTAACACATAGAGGACAATGCAAAAGAGTCTCAGGACCAATATTGATGTCCTTACTTATATGTGACAATTACCAGGAAGATGAATATTTGTCAATATCCAGCAGAAGCATCAGTGTCATTATTGAATATTATGTGACTGATCTTACACAGCCAGGACAGGGGCGAGTGAAATTCTAGCCTCTGATGGCTGCCCACTGCTACAATAATGATCATAATCATTAACCTCCCTGGCGGTATGATTCTTTAAGATTTTAGGTGCTAAAAGCGGTACCATTATTTGCAAGGGAATTTGGCGTTTTATACTGTAGGCTTGTAATTCTTAGGAATAACTCACTTAAATCTATCCAAACAAGAGTCTAATAGGCATCCCGGGTATGATTTTTTTTTTTTTTTAATTAAAAATTATAATATAATAAATAATTATAAAAAATTATCACAAATGATAATATAATTATAGTAAAAATTATTCAATAATGTAATCAAATCAAAATCACTGAAATTTGCTCAGTTGCAGAATTTTTGCTGTCATTTTTTTATTTTTTATGACGAATTTCCCCATAAATCGCTATCGCTAAATTCTGCAAGTGATTCTGATTTATTATCGCAGTTTTTTAGCTGCTCTAAAACAATTTTTGCCATAAAGGGACACTTTTGGTTGCTATGGGCAATCTACAGTTTGCAGGGAGAAAGAACAGTTTTTATTATATAAAAGGACATGTAGTGTACAGGGCAGACCACTAGGGACAAGGGGGTGTGTATTTTTTACATACAGTACTGTAATCTATAAGATTACAGTGTACTGTATGTAATGTGTTTGTTTACATTTTTGAATTTGGCGCCGTTCCCCCCCCCTACGTCGCGACGCTCGCAGGGAAGGGAATCGGCGGAACACACAGAATCAGGCGGACATCCGCCCGCCATGTACTGCGGGGATTCATCGCTGGATCGCAGAGAAAAGGTAAGAAAACTTTTTTCTGCATCCAGCGAGATAAACGCGTGTGTGGCACGGGGTTACCGATCGTAGCTTGAAAATCTCACCCCGTGCCACACACGTGAAGACCGCCAGGGAGGTTAAACGGGTACAAGGAGCAAATTACCAAGTGCAAAGTGCAGTGACCCTTGGACACTAGTGAGAATTTATCCTATACTGGTCTACTTTCGTTTAAAGCGGAGTTCCACCCAGGAAAACAACATTTCCCCATATTGCTTAACCACTTCCATACCAGGCACTTACGCACCTTCCCGCCCAAGCCAATTTTCAGCTTTCAGCACTGTCGCAATTTGAATGACAATTGCGCGGTCATGCTACACTGCACCCAAACAAAATTGGCGTCCTTTTTTCCCCACAAATAGAGCTTTCTTTTGGTGGTATTTGATCACCTCTGCGTTTTTTTTTTTTTTTTTGCGCAACAACTAAAAATAGAGCGAAGATTTTGAAAAAAAAATAAGTTTTTATTTTTTTCTGTTAATTTTTTTGTAAATGAGTATGTTTTCTCTTTCAATTACGGGCACTGATATGGTGGCACTGATGGGCACCGATGAGGTGGCACTGATGGGCACCGATGAGGTAGTTCTGATGGGCACCGATTAGGTAGCACTGATGGGCACTGATAGGCGGCGCTGGTATGGGGCACTGATGGGCACTCATGGGCGGCACTGATGGGCACTCATGGGCGGCACTGATGGGCACTCATGGGCGGCACTGGGCACTCATAGGCGGCACAGGTGGGCACTCATAGGCGGCACAGGTGGGCACTCATAGGCGCCACAGGTGGGCACTGATAGGTGGCACAGGTGGGCACTGATAGGTGGCACAGGTGGGCACTGATAGGTGGTCACTGGGCATGGATTGGCACTGACAGACACTGGGGTGGCACTGATGATCACTGAGGGGTGGCACTGATGGATTAATGTTGCCAATCAGTGCCCATGTGTGGGCACTGATTGGCATTATTTTTTTTTTACTGCCCTTTTTTTTTTTTTTTCCTTTTTTTGTCCTTTTTTTTTTTGTAAGTACCCTGGTGGTCTAGTGTGGGCACTCCCTGGTGGTCCGTGTGGCGATCCGAGGGGGGGCTGCGCTGATAAACAATCAGCGCGAACCCCCCCTGTCAGGAGAGCCGCTGATCGGCTCTCCTGTACTCGCGTCTGTCAGACGCGAGTGAGGAAGAGCCGTCGGCGGCTCTTCCTGTTTACATCGTGACCAGCCGTGATTGGACACGGCTGATCACGTGGTAACGAGGCTCCGCCGGAGACTCGTTACCGAGATCGGAGGTGCAGGGTGTCAGACTGACACCCCGCATCACCGATCGCCGCGCTGCGCGCCCCTACGGGCGCGCGCGGCATTGAAATCGTGCTATACGTTTGAGAACGGCTAGTCACGATTTCATAACCACTTCCCGGCCGTAAATCGGCTATTGGCCGGGCGGGAAGTGGTTAAAAAAAAAAAAAAAGTGAAAAAAAAAAAAAAAATACTCACCCGAAATACCTGTTGCTATGCGGAAGTCCGTAATCTGCCTCTTCCACACCGCGGTGTCTTTTCTTCTTCTCCTTCTGCTTGTGAATGGGGCGCGCTGCTTTCTGGGAACTGTGTGTGTTCTCAGAGAGCAGCCGCCCATTCACAAGCCAGCGTGAGACTCACGCAGGCGCAGTAGGAAATGGGCAGTGAAGCCGTACGGCTTCACTGCCTGTTTCCTATAGTGTGAATGGCGGCGCGGGACCCGGAGCGATCGTGGGACCGGCATCGGGGGGGCCCATCAGCGCGGGCAAGTAGGACAAGGTAAGTGTCCTTATTTAAAGTCAGCATCTACACTGTTAGTAGCTGCTGACTTTAAAAAAAAAAAAAATTGCGGCTGGAACACCACTTTAAGTGATTGGATTGCTCGGGGTCAATACATTTTACACCATTATTGACTAATGTTTTAAGAGGAGCATAAATGTTACAGCCTGTTTTTTACAATCTCCTTTAAATCTGTCAACAGCTATGTAATGTAAGGGGATGTCAGATTGGATGGAAATTAAATTGATTGTGTAGGTAGCGCCACATTTTAAGGTTTGTTGGTAAAATAAAAGGAAATTGAACAGAGATCATGCAATCAGATTGTAATGTATGGTGTGCAGTTGGCAGAAACATGACATACAAAATATAGCTGAACTAATGTCTATTAGAATGCAGCCTGTCAGTTTAGCAGAAACATGGTGGAAAAGTTGAAAATGCTGACTATATTGAATGTAGAAGACAAGTACACTTGACATGATTAAGATGAATGGCAGAGCTGAAGTTCACAGCGGTGAGCAGTCTCTGGGAGTGCTCTGGATTTTAAAGATTGTCTGCCAATCAGTCTGCAGATGCCAAAAACGTGTAAACGGTTGTACACACTGGCTTGTAGAACAAAAGAGTAGGTTTACTATAAAGCTGTCAACCTCAGCAGCTTATACTCATCTTCCCTCACTCTCCCACTACTGCGTTCATGTCCGGAAATGGCCAGTACTTGTGGGTATGGGGGGGACATGTGCGTCACTCCTCTTCTGACTACGCAATAGGTGATTGGTCACTCAGGCTCACCCATCTTAGCCCTCCAGGCTCTGACTGGGATCTCCTTGCAGGTAAGCCGGCCATACACTGGAATGTTTGTATGAATATTCCCATGAATGCTTTTGATCACGCCAACAGAGACTTAAAGGGGTTGTAAAGGTTTGTGTTTTTTTTTTACCTTAATACATCCTATGCATTAAGGTGAAAAAATACCTTGCACTCTCCGAGACCCTGTTTTACTTACCTGAGCCCCAAACTTTAGTGGGCGCGATACTGCGCCGCTTTCCAAACGGCTTGTCGGCTCTTCATCGGTTAGATTGATAGCAGTGCAGTCATTGACTCCCGCTGCTGTCAATCAAATCCAATGATGCGGCATGCCGGGGGTGGGGCCGAGTCATACCCTCGGCGGCTAGGACCACCGACTATCACACTGGAGCGCGCCCGCAAGGTAACCCCCTCAGAAGAGAGCTTCCCAGAGGGGAATATCTATTGCAGGGAGGAGCCGCAAGAGCCGACGTGGGACCCCAGAATAAGAAGTTCGGGGGCACTCTGTGCAAAATGAAGAGCACCGTAGAGGTAAGTATGACATTTTTGTTTTAAAAAAAAAAAAAAATCTGAACCTTTACTATCACTTTAAGGATTGTTATTTGAAAGTACTTTTTGTTTGCTTTTACCATTCAATTTTGGAATGGATTGAATTTCCTGAATGAATTCCACATACATTATGAGAATTCTTTTTGTTCAATGGAAAATTTTCATCCTGCCTCTCTGAATTATCTTATCACTTAAGCCGGCCATACATGGGTTGAATTCCAAAAGCATTTTCTTATGAAAACCATAACTAATGCCTCATACACATGATCAGTTTTTCCGACAGGAAAACCGTGGGTTTTTTTCAGCAGTAAAATGGCTCAAACTTGTCTTGCATACACACGGTCACTCAAATCTTGGCTGAAATTCTGAACGTCAAGAATGCGGTGACGTACAACACGTACGACGAACCGAGATCAATGAAGTTCGATAGGCAGTTCGGCTGTTCTGCTTGATTCTGAGTGATCAGGCATGTTGAAAATTTGGGGAAAAACAAACTAATTTCTGATCACCGATGGAAGAATTGTGCGAAAAATATAATCGAAAAATAAATGCATGAGCTGTTATCTGGAAAGAAAAGAAGATTCCCAGCTACAAAAATTCTTTTCTGGAGCAACATGAGGTGAAATTGAAGGTTTGGTTGGTTAAATCTTGAAATCAAGATTGGCACCATCAGGTCGCAATACGCAGGAAATTTCTAATTTTTAAAAGAAAATGATTCCCGAATTGGACTCATGTATGGCCAGCTTTAGACCCCACTTAAAAAATGTAATGTGCATTCCAAAAAATGAAAATCTTCAAACGAAATGCTACAGGTATATAGCCAGCTTTAGATTAGGTTTCTGCTCATTGCTTCTGGCCGGAAATGGAGTGCCAGGGAAGGGAAGGTAAGTAAAAGATGCTGTGAGGTTGACTTTCAAGTGAATGTCTCGCTTTGCTCTGGATAGTGTATCCACATTCAGATTTCACTTTTTAATTTTGGATAAAGTAGATAAATACCCCCTCAAACATTTTTCAGTAATATTTTTTCTGTTTGTGACTAAACCTGGCCATAAAAGGTTTTAATCTCAGACAGTTCAGCAATGACCAGCCGAGATTCGATCCATAGATGGGCAGGGAAGAGTATAGAAAAGTATGTGGTCAGAGTCCAGTATTAATAACTTCATTAAATATGGCACCAACATCCCTTAAATATAATGCAAGGACCAATATCATTTTTTGGGAGATACTGTATGGATGGGACTTTATGGGTGCATTGGAATATCGATTCATAAACCAAAATTATAAAAATATAATATTTTAATTTAAATTAACAACATCATAAAACCAATGTATACAATACAACCATATTCATAGGTGTATGAGAACACCGTATTGGTAATATTGGTTCACTGTGTCCACGTTCATAGCTCTACTTTCGTCATGCAACTTCTTCAGGAACAAACATGGAATTTCATCTATTGAATATATGGACATACGCATCAATCAAGCTTATCATAAGCTTGATTGATGCATATATCCATATATAAACTTTTCTCATTGTCATATTGGGGATGGAATCATGCGCCATACATGGCCTATATTTTACTTGGTAGTATCCATTGTTAACACCATTTTGGTGCCTCTACCTTTCATAACTTCCTCTATTATGCCTGCCATCGTCAGGTTTTTTGTTTGGATGCATGGTGGAGAGTGTTGCTTGGGAGTCGTCCCCTTTTCCTCCTTTCGTTGTGTTTCACGTTACTCACGTGCATCACGTTACTAATCGACGCCATGCCTTTACCGTGCCGTGCATGCTTCTTTGTGAGCACTGTCTGTGTTGATGAGGAAATCGTGCAAGTTTCCATTTGCACTGTGTATGGCCAGCCTAATGGTATGCCTCTTGTAATACCCCACCCATTTTAAATGAATGCCCCACCCCTAAATAAAGTACATTCTCTGACTACAATGGCTTGTTTGATGCAAAAAAAAAAAAAAATAGTGACCTTGGATTTTTTTTTTTATGTTGGCAACTTGAAATGTTGGCAACTTTCTAGGCTGCTTAAAAAGGGTAAAACTGTCAGTTACCAAAGCCTGTAGTTTTCTTTCTTGTAACCCACGTTATAATATCTGTTGAGTTTATGTTATCATCACTGACCTCAGGCAAGAGATAACACAGCCCTTGTAAGGGCTTCACAACCTGACATTTAGCCTGATACTTTAGCTTGGATAGAGAAAGAATACAAGTAAATAATCAAAAATCAATTCCTGAAAGGTTGCACTATTCAGACAACTTGAAATTCTGATTAGTACAGATGCTAGACAGACAATATGGCAGTATCATGGTACATAAGGTTCATTGCGGCACTTGGGTGGCATTTCTGAGTGACACAACCCCTGCGAAGTGGAGACATTGTTTTTTCCTCTTTGTGAACAGAGAGTCCATTCTCTCAGACGCAAATCTTGTTTTACATCTGTGGCATTCTCTGTTACATTTTATGCTTTTTCATCACTAAAGGCAATACCTCTTTCAGCATATATTGTAAGAGAACACACAGGTGGCGCTTCCCACCCTCCTCTGATGAAGTAATACAAGATAAGGGAAACTGCAGTCAGCAATGGCGCTGCCGCTACGCACAAGCAAGAAGTTAAGGAAGCTGCAAATTCATCCCCTTGTACGGCTCATTAAGCCTCAGAAAAGTCCATTTTCAAAGACTGGCCACATACGTATCCTATTATTCATCGTCCTGCAGCCAGGCAGAAGATGGATCATCTACTGAACCGGCACAAGGAACCCTCTGTGGTTTGAAAACCTGTTAAGTAATTATTTTGGAGGCCCCAGTTGTCGCTTATAATAAAGAAACTTGTGATAATTTAAAGCACAACTCTAGTATTCCCCCCTTCAGTCATCTACTTCCAACCCCCCAAAGCCCCCCACCACATATTTTTATCAGTATAGTTACCTTTTCCAGTTGCCTCCTGGCCAATCACGTGACGTACTGTATGTTGAAGGGGGGTGGTCTCTTACTACACCAAGTGTGTGGGTGGGGTCTACTGTGCCCGTGCACGTAGGGTAACACTTATGTGAAGCATGCCCAGGAGCAGGCGGAGACTATGGTCATGTGAAGAATCTAACATTAAGGCCTCGTACACACGAGGGGATATGTCCGCTGAAAACGGTCCGATGGACCGTTTCAGCAGACATCTCCACTCGTGTGTATGGGCTAGCGGACAGATTTCTCCACCCGACAGATTTCAAAGCATGCTTTGAAATCTATCCGGTGGGAATCTGTCCGCCCGACATGTCTGCTGGTTAGTACACTTACCAGCAGACATGTCGTCCCCCACCGCCGCCGCGCCGCCGCCGAATGGATTTGGCGCATGCGCGGAAGTGTTTAACTTCCTGGTGCGGTGACGTGGCGGTGACGTGGCGGCGTCAACGTCACCGCCGCGTCACCGCCACGTCACCGCGCCGTCCACGTACACGCCATCGGATCAAACTCCCGATCGGACATATCCGATGGAAATGGTCCGCGGACCGTTTTCATCGGATATGTCCGATCGTGTGTACGAGGCCTAAGGCAGTTCCCTGCGAGATGAGCTTTCACTGTGTGCAGCAATAAAGTGCAGAGTTCCTCTGAAAAGCGACTTATTCCATGTCACTACACACTGTAGCTTGTATGTTGCATTAGGAGTGGTGCTCTGAACCAGTTCAGCGTACCTCTGTTACCTCATGCCCAGTAACAGAGTGGGGTCCTGCCAAGCACCTAGCGCAGACCATGTGTGCTCTCACTTTACTCTGTCCTTTGTACCATGTGACCAGGCCATGGAGCTCCATAACACTAGACTGTTCCCGGTTGCTATAGGAGATGATGGACTTCTTGGGAGGAAGCGTGAACATCGACCCCCTTCCTGCTGGAGGACCTGAAACCTTACCAAGTACCACGCCTACTGGTTGCTTGTAGCTTGTTCCTTCACTTGGTTACCCATAGCAATTACACAGCTCTTCTTTGTCGTGCCAAGTTAACCTTTTGTAGCAGTGTTACATCATACCCCATAGTGCAATTACAAACCCAGGTTATTTGGAATACACCAGAACCAACATGCGCCCCTTTGAATAAATTCAGACCAAGCTCAGAACAAGTAATGTAACTTTTACTGTAGAAAGTAATCATGGTAATACAACATAAATAGCGTCCTGTCTCTGAATCCAACTAAGATAGCCTAGTGCTCTGCTATACCTCAATCAGGTGAGAGTCCACACAGGCATTGTCCTTTAATTGGATGCTGTCTATGACCCCTGGTAACTTCAACACCATCCTTGCACTCACGGGTGTCTTTTATCCACTCTCCAGGCACTCTCTCTGTCTCATCTATCTTCCTTATTTGGATAACATATGGGCCCGCCAAAACCAAAAGCCTGGTAACTAAGCCAAAATCTGTTTGACCCCTTCCCCCACATGGGCTGGCTGCTATACATATACACTTTACTGTGCCTACATGTAGGGTTTTCATCTATAATTCTCCACTCTTGGAAAAAAAAAACATGTAATACTTACCTGCTCTGGTAATGCTTTTGCACAGAGCAGCCCCGATCCTCCTCTTCTGGGGTCCCTCGCAGGCGCCCTTAGCCTCTCCCTCCTGCCAAGTGCCCCCAGAGCAAGCAGCGTGCAATGGGGGCACTCAAGCAGGCTCATTCCTGAGCCGTGGCTCTGTGTGTCCATTCACATTCAGAGCCACGGTTTGACCCCACTCCTCTCTCTCTTCATTGTCTCACTGGCTGTGATTAACAGCAGCGGGAGCCATTGGCTTCCACAGCTGTCTCATCCAATGAGGAAGAAGAGCCCCCAGAGAGCCAAGGCTCTCATGCACATCACTGGAACGAGATGGGGCTCAGGTAAGTATTGGGGGGGGGGCTGCTGTACAGAGGAGGTTTTTTACTTGCATGCATAAAATGCATGAAGGTAAAAAAAACTTTGAACCTTTAGAACCACTATAATTTATTTATTACAGGTATTAATATTGTACAGAATGCCAGAGACGGGTCCTGGATGGGAGATATGTGTCCCCATTATTTGGGTTGATCCCTTTATTGGGGACCATATGAATACAATTATAAAGACTCTGGAATTCCAACCCATGCAGGGTGAGTTGTTCTAGTTAGAAAGGGGAAAACTTTTTTCCAAGATTGTAAATTCTTATATGGGACCTGGAATTTGGAGACCCAGAGAGACTTTGGGTGGGAAAGAGCCTCCAACCCTGATTACAGGGACTGTGACCCTAGCAGAACTAAACCTAACAATTTAACAGTTTTAAAACACATGCTGGGATATGCAATGAAGGGAGGCCAACACGGAATCAATACCTAACTTCCTGGGAATATTCAATTAAATCTCTTGCCTAGAATAGTCACAAGGATTTGCATTAAAGGAGGCTGTTTTAGGCAAAGTATAGGAATTGGAGATGTAGTAGCCCTCCAATCAACAGCCAAGCTAGGCCAATCAATGGGAAATCAGCAGCCAGGAAAATACACGGCAGAGATGGGAGGAAAAGCTCTTTTTATGGAATGGCAGCGAGGAGGATGGGACTAAATTATATAGTATTTATGGGAAAAGGTCTTTTTTAATGGTAACTGAACATGTTTGTACATTAATGTTATAGAGGAATATGCTCTAGTATTAGATGTATTAGATAGACTTTTTAACGATACTCTAATAAATGTTATTATGTTAATGCTTTCACTTCTGGTCAAAAGAACTCTCATTTAACCCCTATCATATCTTTGAGATATTAAATCTTAAATATAGATTTTACAGGTTAACAGGAGGTAACCAGAGTACACAGAGGAAACCCATGCAGAAGGAACATGCAAACTCTATGCAGAGCTTCCTGGCTGGGATTCAAACTGAGGCACCAAAAGTAAAATTGCAAACCATTAGCCCAATTGACTTCCACACTTCAGTTGATTTTTGTAACCTCCATTTGTTCTAGCCTTTAGCTTCTTTTAGTGAGGCACCAATATTTTGGCGATATTACTTTGCTTACTATTACTTTGCTTATGGTGTGTTTTTTATAGGTCAAGTGAAGAACAATTGCATAAAAAACACTGGTGCATCTTTAATGCGTTCTTACCAAGTTTTCAATGAATTTCAATAGGGAGGTGCGTTTTTGGTGCAGTTTGCCAAATGCAGCAAGCAGGATTTTTAACACTGCTTCAAAGGTGGCCAACAAAAATGTAATATATTCATTTAAATTCATGATATTAAAGTGATTGTAAAGGTTAATTTTAAAAAATAACAAACATTTTATACTTACCTCCTCTGTGCAAGAGTTTTGCACAGAGCGGCCCCTTTTCTGGGGTCCCTCAGCGGCGCTCCTGGCCCCTCCTCTTCATCGGGTGCCCCCACAGAGAGCCGCATTCCATGGGGGCACTAGTGCGGGCACGCTTTAGAGTCCTGCTGCTGCGTCCATTAAGACAGACAGCAGGATTCAGCCCCAGGCTCCCGTGTCACTGGATTTGATCAACAGCAGCCAATGGCTCTTGCTGCTATCAAGCTATCCAATGAGGACCTGAGACAACGGCTGGTGCTGCTGGGCTTAGTCTCGTCGCTGGAAAGATCGGGTTCAGTTAAGTAAAAGGGGGGCTCTGGGGGGCTGCTACACCACAGAAGGTTTTTTACCCTAATGCATAGAATGAATTGAGGTGAAAATCCTTGAGACTTTACAACTCCTTTAATTAAAAAGTCGAATATAACACAAATATTTATAAAAATGTATATAGATTTTAAAAACCGTTTCGGCCAAGTGCATCCTGAATTTTCGGCACCAACATTTATGTTTCCTTTACTATTTGTACCGGTATGTAACCTTTTTTTTGTTTGTGGTAATTGCATTGTTCCTTTTTTTTAGTACAGAAAAAGCCTCTATTCCGTTTATATTAGAAACATAGGGCCAGATTCACAGAGCCATTACGCCTGTCTAACTGGTGTTAGACTGGAGTAATTTCAAATTATGCGCGTTTTCTAGCTAGTCGGAAACCTCAAGCCATGAATAGACGGCTGCGGGCTTCAATTCGACTGGATTACGTATTCGTACGCCTTTGGATCTACGCTGCAATAAAATTGCGGCCACTGGGTGGACTTCCCGTCGTTTTCCGCGTCGGGGTATGCTAATGAGCTTTTGCCGACGATCCCAGAAATTACGATCTTCATTCGCAGTCTCTTACGGCACCTTTAGTCATCTTTTTTTTACGTAACACTATACCAGCTTTTTGCTGCTCTAATATTAGACAGCCCATGTTAAGTATGGCCGTCGTTCCCACGTCGAATTTCTACGTTTTCCGACGTCTTTTATTATTTTTTACGTAAGTCGTCCGGGAATAGGAATGTTTGTAAACGACGCTACTCAAACAACGAATGACGTAACGACGTAATTTCGCGCAATGCACGGCGGGAAATTTCTGAACGGAGCATGCGCAGTTCGATCGCCGCGGGGACGCGCTTAATTTAAATGCTTCACGCCCCCCAATCGCGTATTTCGATTACGCGGCGAGAAATAGACTACGCCGCCGTAGCGTACGGGCAAAAATCTACCAGGATTCGGTGTAGAGCCTGGTGAAATACGGCAGCGTAGAGTATTTCGATTACGCAGCGCAATATTAAGTGTATCTGAATCTGGCCCATAATTTCAGAGATTTGGGGCTCAATACAGCAGATTGGGGACCAGTTGAATTTCAGTTTTCTTTCTGCCTACATATGGCCCCCACCACACCATTCTGGTAGGCCTTATCTAATAACATTTTCACTAGAGCTGAAAATAGAGAAAATCTGGACATTTACATATTGCCACCGCAGAGTTTTGCACAGTACCTTGATCCATTCGTATCGGACTCTGCCCAGAGGTGCTTACAATTTAATGACACTGTCACAGTCATATACACACACTCCAGGGCCAATTGTGTTGGAAGTTGCACTGGAATGATATATAATACAAATGATGTATAAAATGTAACAGCTCCTGGATACATGGATTGTGCTGTTCCTAAGTAAAGAAGTAGCTACAAACATTGGAACAGATTACCAAATGGACATAATGCTGTTTAGGAAAAAATATGAATTTTATAGAAAGCACATTTACTAGGAATAAAGTAACTTTCAGAATCCACTAACACCTAGATAGCTTTTAGTTTTAATATGCATTGCGTTAAGGCAGACAATTTTTTTGAATCGGCTAGCAATGCACCAAAATGGAAGAAAAACTGGGCAAGCACCACTTTTTACAACACAGTACACCACCATACACTAAGAGGCATTTGTGTTGAGGATGATTAAAAATGTCTGGGATTAAAGTGGTTAAAACAAGTCAGCAAATGGCTGTTCAATAAACGTGATCCTGGTGGTTCTACAACCACCCAATTACTTTTAGTGTAGTGAAAATGGCTGTCTTTTGCCTCCATACAACAATGCAGTGCACTGCGTTGCTATGCAGAGCCTTCCAGTAAAATGTGTCATGTGAGGGACGGGGTGCCCTGAAAACTCAGAAGCATCACATGGTTCCTTCCTCACTACTGTATACAACAAAGGGAGACAATTTGAATTTAGTCTCTCTCTCTCTCTCTCTCTCTCTCCATCAGACTGGTATGATGTGCCTTCAAGCCAAGGCCCCCTGCTCCCCCTCAGGGACAACATCAAACTTTAGACCTACAAACCCAGGCCTTTCACCTAGCAGTTGTCGCCCTCAGGCAGCAGGTTGGGAGGACCAGAAAAACAGCACACATCATTCCAAGGGCAAGGCCTGGGAGGCAAGGGAGCTTCCTAGTAATTCCCCCAAGTATTTATATCCTCCCCTAGCATGCACCACCAGCCATAAACCTCTTTAGTGGTTGATAAGGGGAATATAAATATTCATAACTCATTGTATCATCACCTTCCACATTATTTCCAGGGATATTTGCAGCAACAGGCAATTTAGGCGCTCGTGACATTTATACACTTGTGTGTACAGGCCCACTAAAAGCATTGGGTTGTATTTAGATCAGTAAAAAAAAAAAAAACGGAACCCCTAAAAGCGTGCCATTTTTTTTAGGCTCATGTGCCTTATGGTAGATTTTTGTTCTGCATATGGCAGGATCTCCCACAGAAATATAAAAAATTGTGATGTAGAAACCCAAAAAGTTTTTTTCCCATCCAAAATACATGAAGGTAGTTTACATAACAGTATGATTTAGGTTGTTGTGGGAAACCAGATCACCTATACAACATGAAACATACGAACTCCATGCAGATTGAGTTGTGGCGCTGCATGGCCACAGTACCAACCCCTAATTCAGAGTAGAAATGTGTCCTTAACCACTTCAGCCCTGGAAGATTGGTTTGTAAAGGGCCAGGCCATTTTATGCGATACAGCACTAAGTGGCTTTAACTGACAATTGCGCGGTCGTGCAACGCTGTACCCAAACAAAACTGACATCCTTTTTTCCCCACAAATAGCTTTCGTTTGGTGGTATTTGATCACCTCTGCAATTTTTTTTTTTTTTGCGCTATAAACAAAAAGAGTGACTATTTAAAAGAAAAACACAATATTTTGTATTTTTTTCTATACAGTAATAATTATCCCCAATTGTTTAAAAGAAAAAAAAAATGTTTTCCTCAGTTTAGGACGATATGTATTCTTATACATATTTTTGGTAATAAAAAATCGCAATAAGTGTATATTGGTTGGTTTTCACAAAAGTTATAGCATCTACAAAATCTGCGACATTATGACGGACAAAACTGACACTTTTGACAAATTTTTGGGACCACTGGCATTTATAAAGCGATTAGTGCTATAAAAATGCACTGATTACTGTGTAAATGTCACTGGCAGGGAAGCGGTTAACATTAGGGGGTGAACAAGGGGTTAACTTGTGTTCCCTATATGTGTGTTTTAACTGTGGGGGATGGGAATGACTATAGGAGATGAGAGATCATAATTCCCAGCTCGTAGGAACTCACAATCTCTCTCTCCTCTCCTTACAGAACTGGGATGTGTGTGTTTACATACACATGTCTCTGTTATCGCTCATGGCCGGCGGTCACGAGCATTGGCAACTGCGCAGTGCAGCAGGCGCATGCTATGCCGCTTAAAAGGACCGACGTACAGCTATGACGTTTTGCGGGATCCTGCTATCCTGCCGCAGTATAATGATGGCGGCAGGTCGGCAAGTGGTTAAAATATAACTTCAGTCATTTTCTCATCTTTCCATCTATTAAATCTTCTGCCCTTGTTGATTCAACTTTTAGTAGTAAAACATTTTTTTTTTCTGCCAGTAAATACCTTTTACAGCCCACTTCCTGTTTATTGTCCGGTAAAAAGCCTAGACCTATGACATCATACACAGCTCTCTCTCTTTCACTCCTGTGAGAGTTTGCCAGGAAGGGAGGGGGGTGAGTCATAAGAGGGCCAATAAGAGCTGCAGAGCTGGAGGTGTGTGTGTGTGTGTGTAAATACAGGAATTGAACACGCAGCAGCTTCAGCTGCCCCCAGTTAAAATGATTGCAGCCAGACTCAGTGGAGGATAATTTCTGCAGCATGTTTGGAAAGTACAGAATCACAGTATATATAAAATAATATGCAAAGTGGTTTAAGGGAAGCTTCAGAATGGCAAAGATGTTTTTATTACAAATTATGTGAGCAGACTGCAGTTCCTCTTTAACATCCAGCAGATGTACATACACAGTGCCTCTAATTATGATGTCAGAATATGCAGGCCCCTCTCAGCATTCGCTACAAGCCTGCATGTGTCTCACAGATAAAGGCGTGTTGCATAATCTTGCATGCAATTAGCATTTTAATGAGTGTGGCTTCCATTTGCTGCAAGGTCCCCCCGGTATCAGCCTTCACACCGCACTACTGATCATCAAGCCCACGGCCGATCTAACAGGGGACCGAATTCCTGTGCTTCCTGCGATGTACAACAGTCGGTTGATTCACTAGCAGGCCTGGCTGGGTACATTTTGCGTGTGAAGCCGGCACATTGTGTTAACATCAAGTGAAGTTCTGCACTGGCTCGCCCGCTGTGCCACGCAGCATATGCTTTGATGGTTTTTGACTCATTCTGCATGCCAGTGGCAGAGAGAGGCACATCTGACTGAAAGGGCCTAGACCTCTGTATGTTTGTCCTCAGGGTTCTATGGGGATGTGTGATCGTTCCTGACAAAAACATTACAACGGTCATGGAGTACTCTCTTCTGCAAAGCGGAGAGATGGAACCAAAATTCCCCTTATAACCCTATTTTATGAAAGTATCCTTTCCAGAATCCTGCACTAAAAGAGAGGAACAGTACAATCTCTGTGCCACACTACTACCCAGACATCCTATGTAATCTAGGAATATAGTCAACTTAATATACATGTAAAACTACTGATGATGCATAGAAACTGTTTTTTTTTTCCTATTAAAACATTAACACATATTGCAATTTTTCCAAAATCTGACGTTGAGAAAAAGAGACAGTCTGCAGGATATGCCCCACTCACAGCACACTGCTGAATAAAGTTGGTATGGATAAATTGTGCTGGATGTTGGCCAAAGAAACATGGATAAGAGACCCCTGATAAAGTCTGTCAACATAGTTTCAAGGTAAAACTTCAGTACAAGCCCACTTTTTTATTTTTTATTTATTAAAGCGGTAGTCATTTTTACCAACAGGTAAGCTTATAATTAAAACTCCTGCACGCATGCGCAGGAGGGACGTCATCGCGGCTCTGACCACTCACAGCGCACAGCAAACCTGGAAGACAGCCCAAGGGAAGATGTCAGCCCTCTTAGCGGTGACCGGGCACAGTGCTTTATTCTAAAGTAAGTATTTCATACTAGCACATTATGCCATGGTCTTACTGGTGTTTTTTATTTTTTAATTCTGCAGTGGTTTACTAATGCTTTCAAAAGCAGTTTCCAGTATATCCATACAATAAGAAACAAATGAACTGCAATAGATGGAAAATACATCTGTAAACGTCTGCTAGTCATGACTGCCGAACAGTATAGTGAATCAGAATCAATAACATGTTTAGACCAAATGAAGTAGAGCTCTCAATAATATTTCCAAAGGTAGGTCCAGATCACAAAAGGGTGAGAATAAGCTCTAAAACAACATGAAGGTCTAGGACCGGAATTGGACCCTAATCAAATAGGAACAATAAAATTATTGCAGTGGGGGCCAATAAAATATTCATCCATGACAGAAAGAGGACTGCTTGAGTTTTGTATTTTATAGAAAAGAGGAAAAAGGGAGGAAGAAGAGTGGGAAGAGAAATTGAAGATTGGGGGGAGAAAAAAAAAGGAATGGGAATTGCGTTAGGGGAGGGGTGAAGGTCAACCTGTCAGGGGGGGGAGGGACCATCCGTAACCATCAGCCCACGGGATTCAGTTCAAAAAGGGCTTTACCCTCCTTAGAGTAGACAAACACGTTCCACAGAGTCCAGGTTATAGTGTATGCTTTCTATGTTCAGCAGAAACCACCAGATCTTCCATCTGATTTAGCTGTTCAACTTTATTGGGCCAAAACCCAATAGACAGCAGCTGTGAATTTTTCCAGGTAAGAGGAATAAATGACTTAATGGTTTTCAGGAGATGGCATAATACAGATTTTTTGTAGGTTTTGGCCGACATGTTTGAGACATGAAGTACGAAGAATGCAGGATAACGTAATCAGTATTTTTTTTGGGAGATCCTCTGGACCTCTCTCCAGTAATGGCTAAGCTTGGGGCAGGACTAAAAGATATGTAATAAAGTCCCCTGCTCCTGCTGACACCTCCAACAGTGATCGGTGACAATTGGGAAATATTTAGGAAGGACAGATGAGGTATAGTATCACCAAACCAAAATTTTTTAAATTTGTTTCTGTAGGTCCTATCAAAGGGTGCGATTTGAGAGAAGAGGGTAAGTTGCCATAGCACCATGGCGCTCCACGTAGCGGTATCGGGCTTTGGACCTGTTCTAGTTGGGGCCAAAGCTTAATGTCTAGTCATGTGCAGTTTGTTTTGTTCCAAATTAGTTTTTAATGAATTTTGTCAAATTTGTTAATTCGTAAATATCCGAATTCACAAAAACTCATTTAACAAATTTTTCTGAATATTCGTAAATTTTAATATAAGAACAAAAATCCCAAAATAAAAAAGAAAATCCGAAAATTTGAAATAATAACTAACTATTCAATTATAGGTATTGGAATTTTCTTTCAAATTTGGCTGTAAGTGGACACAATGGATACGAATTTATCTGAAGTTAAGAATTATCCAAAATAACAAATGCGTATCTAAACTAATGGAACATAACTAATTATTAATAATAAATAGCAATAATAAAACTTTTTTTTTAATATTAATAATAATTAATTCTGTTCCACTTGTTTAGATGCGGCACTCATTATTTTGGATAATTCGTAACTTCAGAAAAAATAGTATTCGTTACGTCCACTTTTTAAAGGAAATTCCAATACCTGTAATTAAATAGTTAGTTATTATTAGTTATTATTTTGAATTTTCAGATTTCCGAACTTTCTGATTGTCTTTCTTTTCAGTTTTTCAAATTTCTAAATTTTGGAATTTACGAATTTCGATCATAACAAATAACCCAAAAAACTGAAAAAACGAAACACAAAAAAAATGAACAAATTTTCCGGCAGTGCACATGTCTATTAATGTCTACATGGCGGCACCAGTCGATGAGTCTACCCATGTGGGCAGCTTGATAGTATTTTTGTAGATCCGGAACGGCCAGATCTCCAAATTGTTTGGGCAAACAGCGTATTCAAGGACATTTATATGCCCAAATAATTATTTTTTTAAAGCCAAATGCGTCCATTTAAATTTGAAACAGAGTCTTAGATTCTGGAGCAGTGACTGCGGTATCTCCATCCCCATCTTTTCTGATTGAGTGAAATTATATTGAGGTTAGACAGTGCCCATAAAGATTGAATTCCTAAAAAGGAGATTAGGAAGAGAAATTAAAGGAGTAGTCAAGGAAAAGAGCAAGTCATTAGCATAAGCCGACACTTTATGCTCAGAATCTCCAATATGAAGGTCCATAATGTTGTGGTACAGCAGATTCTGCAAAGAAATGGCTCTAATGTTGGTTCAAAGAGAAGGGGCGATAAGGCACACCCCTGTCTGGTTCCATTAGTAATGGAAATGGGGTCCTTTACCAGTTCAGTTGATGAAGAATAGAGACTCAAAATTCATTTAAACCATATGGTCTCCAAGCCCAATGTAAAGCAAGATCGAGAACATAAACTGCTAGTTCACAAGATCAAAGGCTTTCTCTGCGATGGCTTCCAGGAACACACACGGAGCATGAGTCTGGTTGGCAACATGGATCAGGTTTAGGGCTTTGATGGTATTGTCCCAGGCCTCACGAGTCAGGATTAACCCAACTTGGTCAAGATGGACCAATTGCGGGAGATATAGCCAAGAGTCAACCACATTTGTTTCCGGATTCATAAAATAGTCTCCGGCCAGACTGTATCCCCGCCTTTGCCTTTTTTACGAAGACGCAAAAGCCTTCTTTCAATAATCATAGACGTGATGAAAAAATAGTGCAGCGCAGAACAAATTAATAAATTATTTCAAAAAACATATATAAGAAAAAGCAAACAGAATGTCCATAAGTGTACAGATAATCCAAAGTGAATATGAGGAGCCACATCCAAAACGTGAATGGTGAAATCAGAAGAAAAACCTCCACCAAGAAAGGTAAGAACCTCTCACTGATGTCTTATAATAATCATAGACGGGCATGCTTACAAAGACATTACAATTTGTCAATATCGGCGAGAAGAATCATCAAGTTCACCTTCCTCTCACATTTAATTTGCGCACCATGTTTAATCAAGATTCCACATATGACCGCTTTGTGGGCCACCCAAATCACTCTGGCGCTACAGTCAGGGGTATTTTGTTAGAAAATAATACCCACGATTCTTGACCGGGTCAACCAAAATCTCTGGATCTTGTAGGAGACTCTAATTAAAGTGAAAAATAACAAACATGTTATACTTGTGTTTTTGCACAGAGTAGCCTGGATCCTCCTCTTCTCCAGTCGCTCTTCAGTGCTCCTGTCCTCTCCCTCCTGTCGAGTACCCCCACAGCAAGCAGCTTGCTATGGGGGCACCTGAGCCAAGTCACAGCTCACTGTGTCCATTCAGACACAGAGCCCCCGTTCGGCCCCACCCCTCTCTCTCCTGATTGGCTAACTGACTTTGATTGACAGCAGCAGGGGCCAATGGCACCGCTTCTGTGTCTCAGCCAATCAGGAGGAGAGTCCTGGATGGCTAAGGCACTCGTGGACAGAGATGGGACAAGTAAGGTAAGTATTTGGGGGATGCTGCACCCAGAAGTTTTTTTTAGAAGGCATTAAGATAAAAAAAACCTTTGGAAAGTGGAATATCTGAGAGGACGTATTTAATTTAAAGACAATGGGGGCATGGTCCAACCAGGTAAGGTCCACTTTATTTTAACATATTGATCTGTAGATCTATAAAGACATCATAGTTTTGTTGTAAGCATTTTAATGTGTTGCAGCAAACTGTCTGCCGCAGACAACAGCATAAATGATTTTTTTGAATTTTCTTTTTTAATATGACATCAGTGAAGATCTTCCCAGCGACCTCAGTCTATCGGAGGTGTGCAGAACATCAGAGAAGGGGCCTGCATTATGTAACAGATGTCAAGAGAGCTGATCCATGTTTTATTGATGGACCTGCGTAATGAACGGGTTATGACATTTGTCTGCTCCGCGCTGGGGAGCCGGCTAAGAAAAATTGCAGTGGAGAGAAAGAACAGAAAGAGACCCCCCTCCCCGTTCATCCATCCAGCAGCAGAATAACAACCAGCCAAAAGAGCAGACTAAAAAAATAAAAAAGCATTGAGGAAAAAAGAGGAATTTGCAACAGTGAAGCATTTTTCTACCTGCAGGGGCAGTTTTAAGGCTCGTTTACCACAATCCTCGCTTTCAGTGTGCAGTTCAGCAAGCGTGGTAACATTCATTCGTTGTTCATTTTTAGGAATTACTTAGGATTTTTATTTTTATTTTTACAGAGTTGAATTCACATTTGTTTGAAGTGCATCCACATGCGTTCTGGTAAGTTTAGGCGCAAACGTGTGTTTTCTCACAGCAGTGCATTTTCAATGCAGGTGGTTGCGGGAATCACTGCCACACGGATAGGTTTGAACCTAGCTTTAAGTGTATGGTGCATTAAACAATCTTTCCTATCTTCTGATCGCATTTAAGATTGGTCAGTAAGGCAGGGTTCACATGTGTGCCGCCCGCAGTTTCCAGCATGGGGACCGGTGTGTCCCTGTTCACCGGTTCAGGTGCGATTCGGGTTCAAATTTGTGCCTGAATTTGAACCTGAACCGGACCCAAAGACGCACAGGACCCTTTTGAAATGCGCAGCTGCCCCGGACATGTGTGAACCGGGTCCATTGCATGCCAGGCACACTCGCATGCCATGCTAATTGGATGCAGGAAAACCCACATCTAATTTGCACATATGTAAATCCGGCCTTAATCTATCGACGATGTGATTGTATATAAAATTGTTACTTGTATGGCCACCATTAAACAAATGAGATCACTTTAAGGTGAACTTGTCAGGTCATCAGGACACAAAATCTATTTGAGCCTAGGTTCACATTGGAGCAATTTGTCATGCGATTAGAGAGATAAAATTGCATGACAAGTCGCAGCCTATTGGAGGCAATGCCACTGTTCCAATCGGTGCGACACCGATTTTCAAAAGTAGTTCCTGCACTACTTTTTCCGATTTCAGGTGCGACTTCAATAGATATCTGTGCATGAAGCCACACAGATGTCTATCAAGTAGCACCTAAAATCACGCTGACCTTGCTACTTTGAAATCGCGCTACTTCAAGTGAAGTAGCGCGATTTCAAAGTAGAATCAATGTGAACCAGGGCTGACAAACAGGACAGGTAGTTGCATGTATCTTGCTATGAAGCAGATGGTAAATCAGTTCAGGACCTGACACCATCATCATTTATGTGTAAGTGCTTCACTCTTCACCACAGCTGGCTGACAGTACAACTCGTGCAGCAGCAGAGCTGTGAAAGCTTTTGTTGTATTGTGAAACTTAACTTTTTATACATTTTTTTTTTTTGCTTGTCTAGACCTCCTATACCCAGTAAGCACAATTTAGTAAGTATATACAGCTGGATAACGGGTGAGTCTGTTTACAAGCTTTTGGGAGAAAATATATGTGGGGTGATCTGCTGCCTTGAGATTGTGTTGGGGTTAAAGTGGAGTTCCACCCATTTTTTTTATGTTTGTCTGTGCTGCATGCCCTAATCACATAGGGCCAGATTCAGGTAGGAGAGCGAATCTTGATTTTGGAGTAACTTTTCTCATTTACGTTACTCCGCCGAAACTTTAGGAGCAAGTACTGTATTCACAAAGCACTTGCTCCTAAAGTTGCGGCGGCGTAGCGAAAATGAGCCGGCGGAATTCAAATTGGGCGGGTAGGGTTGTATTATTATAACTAGGCGCGATCCCGCGGCGAACGTACTGCGCATGCGTCGACTGTCAGTGCGCATGCTCCAAATTCTGTCAGGGAACGTCAATGACGTCAATCCCCATTCACGGACGTTTTACGCAAACGACGCAAACATTTTTAAATTCGACGCAATGACGACGGCCATACTTAACATAGGATACTCCACTAGGGGGTTGGTTTTTCTTTACGCCGCGTATCTCTTACGGAAACGTCGGAAAGTCACTGCGTCGGGCCCGAATACGATCGTGAATTGCCGATTCTCGCTGATTAGCATATTCTCGGCATTAATCAGGGGAACGCCCCGAGCGCCATTTTTAAAATTGCAGTTCCGATACGACGGCGAAATACAATTACACCGCTCGTATAGGAACTCCAACCCGGCGTTTCTTGTTTTCTGACTACAGAAAACAGAAACGCCGGCTCAAAGTGAGAGTTATGCTGGCGTATCACTGTTACTCCAGAGTAACTCTACCTGAATCTGGCCCATAGTGTTCAGAATGGACAATTTTTATTTATTTTGTTGCTTGTAAATACCTTTATTTTGTAGTCCTTCATTACTTCCTCCTCCTTATTAGCCTAGGCTATAAAGTCACAAGGCTATTTGCAAGGGTTTCTGGGACAGGCATCATGTTTCCCAGTAGTCCTTGCAAACCTGACTGAAACCTCATACATTGCTTGTGCAGCACTGAGCATGTGCGAGATATGCAAAGCTGAAATCCAGGAAGTCATACAGTCTGGCTTCATGATGCCCACACTTAAGATGGCCACGGTCTATTTCTAGATTATAAACTAAATGCTGTAACAACCTAACAAAACGGACCTTAGTTTACAGACTATCTTTACTAGAATACATTAAGCTTCTGTATTACAGGGATATTTATATTTAAAAAGTGAAATTGTGGGTGGAACTACTAAAACTGGAGGGTACAAAATCTGGTGTAGCTCTGCCTAGAAACCAATTAGCTTGCAGATTTTTTTGTCAACTCTTAATTAAACAAGCTGATGTTAGAAGCCGATTAGTAAATCAACCCCAAACGCTGTGATGATCTTCTAAGCTGGGAAATTCCTTATATCTATTTGCAACTGTTCAAGAACTGTACTTCAGTATATTCAAACCTTTTCACTTTGACTTTGTGCTGAATCTAAAACTTTCTAAATTGTGTTTTTAGTGGCAGGGCTTTGTCTGTTAAAGTGACGTCCCAGTCGAGACTGAACACAAAGCTTTGAAATGCATCTAGCATACACTACCTACCCACTTCTCCGGGCAACCCGCTGCTTAAAATCAATTTATTGCTGGTAATCCAGTAGCACCAGTCACTGAATGCGGAAGACAGCTATTCCCAATTCCAGCAACAATATACTCCCTGTAGTCTATCACACAGAGAAAGCAATCTACAAAGGCTTGCAGGATCCTGCTGCAACAGAGTACAGTACATTGTGCCAAACTTTAGCACAGCTGCAGAGTTTGGTGGATAGCAATATCTGTGCACCTACTGACTTATTGCCTGGAGCTACACTTTAAATTATTCGAAAAAAAATATTTTTTTTTTCTCTCAGCGGTTTCTTAATCCTCACAACAGCAGCCACTGCCGAAAAAACACTTTTAACCAAAGACGGAATGACTTACTTTTAGCCACACACAAGAAGCAATGAAATTATTTTTCCGAAGATTCCTTTTGATATAAGATTCTGTTTAATTTCACTGAGCCCAAAAGCTCTCGATAAGACTGAGTGTTGTTGATTGCTGGGTAGTAAAAGCTGGACACTCATAACTGTGTCAAGTTGATAAAGAAGAGATAAAAATACTCCAATAGACTTCTCAAGGACTGGGAGAAAATGCTTTTAAAACACCACACTGGCTGGAAGTAAATATAAAGTTGAAGGAAAAACAGCCAGTGTTAAAAAAAAAAAAAAATATGTTCCAGGGACACAATGGCAAGAAAAGCTTTTATCTGCCCCATTTTTAAGCACCTAACCACTTGCTAAGTGCATTTACATCTGAATGGGGCCAGTGTTGGGCACACAACCCTCTCTGAGAAGGCAGCTCAAACTGACTATTCATTGGGAGCAAGTTTCTACAAATTTCAGCTGGCTGTGGACTGAACCGATCAACTCAACCCGTGAGATATGCATTCCTGAACCCTGCACTCTGTAGATGACATACTCCTGATTTATGCACTCTGTACACAACGCACTCCTGATTTATGCACTCTGTACATAGCACACTCCTGATCTATGCACTTTGTACATCGTGCACTCCTAATCGATACACTCTGTACATAGCACTTCCCTGATCTATGCACTCTGTACGTAGCACACTCCTGATCTGTGCACTCTGTACGTAGCACACCCCTGATCTATGCACACTGTACATAGCACACCCCAGTTCTATCCACACGGTACGTAGCACACTCCTGATCTATGCACACTGTATGTAGCACACTCCTGATCAATGCACTCTGTACGTAGCACACCCCTGATCTATGCACTTTGTACAAAACACACTCCTGATCTATGCACACTGTACGTAGCACACTCCTGATCTATGCACTCTGTACGTAGCACACCCCTGATCTATGCACTTTGTACATGGCACACCCCTGATCTATGTACACTGTACGTAGCACTCTCCAATGCCCCATTAAGACCCTTACACTGTTAGGCAGTGGTGTAGTGGGGGCACCTATTCACTTAGAAAAAAAGCCCTGTGCATGGGTCATTTATAGCTCACCCATAGCACCTCCATCTCACAAGATACATTACATTTACTCTGACTGTCACTGCAATCCCACCCGCCCGTTAGTTCTAGTTTTTGGTTGCTAGGACCGCCCAGTATCCAACCAAGTGCTTGCTTCACCCCCAGCTACAGTAAGGAGAACAGAAATTCCTCCTACAGACCTTCTCCCAGTGCCCCGCCTCCCAGCTTTCACTTTCGCAGCTGGCTGAACTAAGAACCAGAGTGGACTATGCTACAAGCGGGGTAAGGGGCTAATGGAGACTTTGATTGAATGTTAAGGAGGCGACTCTGGGGACCCTGATGTAAGGAGGGGGACTCTAGGGACCCTGATGTACGGGGGGATGACTTTGGGGATCCTGACTAAGAGGGGGATCTCTGGTGGGGATTCATGATATAAGGAGGCTTCCTGAAGGTTGCAAAGTGATCACTTGTGTGTCTGTGTGCAGAAAGGCAGGTATGGAAATATATATATATATTTTTAATTATCCCTCGTTCTGAGGTTTCAAGGTATCCCTGAGATTGTCACTTGTGAAGTAGAAGTATTTTGTAGGTTTGTGGTATATGTGTGCAAACTATACAGTGACTAGGCACGATTCTGTTTATTCATCTCCCTTTAAGCCCCTTCCACTGTTAGGCAAAATCTATCCTCTGCCTCACTTACTACTGACCGCTGAACTCTGTGATCCTAAAAGCCATGGCCAATATTCAGTGCAATGAGAACCACACCCAATATTTGCAGGGGCGGCAATATTTTTCTATGGCACGAGACTTATTGCTTTCAGAAAACACCCCAAAAGCGAACCTTACTGAGCAAACTCAAGAGGCATTATTTTATGTCATTCTTGCTGTTTGAAAAAGCTTAAAGTGGATGTAAACTTATACACCCTCCAGGATTTTTAATTTTTTATGTTCAGTATTCCAGATAAAACCCTGCCTAAATCAAAAAGTCCCTGGCCTAGCATGGGTACCATGAGGTGATAGGCAGATGTAGTCCAAGCTTAAAAAAAGGGAAATGCATAAAATATAACCAACGCATATTCTAAGCGTACAATATTTCATCATACCGTATAGTGCATATTAGCCATATCACATTCCTACTTTACTATAACTTGATGAATGTGGTACCCCTCCATGGATAAAAAATCTGCCCCAAAGCTATTGCTAAGTGCAACATCCCATGCAAATCTCTGAGAAGGCAGCTGCCATTCATTGGGATATTTCAGCTGGCAAACCGATCAGTGAGATATGCATTCCTGAACCCTGCACTCTCATGATGAGGCACTATTTATGCACTCTGAGCACACTCCCTATGCACTACATAAATCGAGACATAGCACTATCTATGCACTCTGTACGTATATCTGTGCAACATGATCTATGAACTGTATAGCACACAATCCACACGGTACGTAGCACACATCTATGTGTACACAATCAATGCACTACGTAGGATCTATGCAGTACGATCTATGCACACTGTACGTACAGATCTATGCACTCTGTACAGCTGATCTATGCAACATGGCAACCCCTGATCTATGCACACTGTACGTAGCTCTCCAATGCCCTATTAAGACCCTTACAAGACAGTCGATCCAGCATACAAGTAAAATCCCCCACTTAAATGTTCAAGCATGGCGCCTCTATAGCAGAAAATATCCGATTTAGGACTCGGGTATTTCCGGCGCAATAAGAAACTGCTGACGCGTTTGCGCAGTCAGCCAAAGGCGCCGCATTTACCCGAGTCTTAAATCGGATATTTTCGGAAGATGTGACGCGCTATAGAGGCGCCATCCACCGCTTTGAACATTACAAAGTAAGTGGGGGATTTACAGCATACTGGCACTGTATGCTGGATCACTTGGGAGACGGCAGGTATCTGAAGTCCGGTTAATTTGCACTGGACTTTAAAAGAGGATTACTCAGCGCTGGACAAGACTGTGACTTATACTCTACAATGTGACATCATCATCCACTGTAATATATCATTTAAAGGTAGCCATCCATTCTAAGCGTATATTTCATTACCGTATAGTGCATATTAGCCATATCACATTCTACTTTACTATAACTTGCTATGGATAAAACAATCTCAACTATGGCAAATGATATATGCTCAAATCTAAATGATAAGGTTATTAATACTTTATCCATCACTGTTAATGCCATAGCAATAAAAGCTCCATGCCCCTTCTGTCAAGAAAAATATTCTAGATAAAAGAATCATGTCCAAGGACCCTTGTTTGCAATAGGGAGTGGGGGGAGAGAGCCATGTTGCCACAGGAATGCTCTGATGTCCCCCTGGCACATTTCATCTCTGCTATGGATGACCTCCTCCTCTTAAGTAAGCAGCAGCAATGAAACGTGTTGCAAGGACAGCAGAGCATACTGCCCCTGCCCCCCCCCCCCATTAAAGTGGGGACAGATCCATATGAACCTTAACTTTCAACAAGAGCAAACACATTTTAAAAATGTAAAGCTGGCCATACACCTATAGATTATCTGCAGATTTTCTGTGATTAGATGAAAAAAGTGCCACAGATTTCTCCATGTAGGCCAAACTGTGTGGATGGAGGAATCTCCCACTGGGCCAAACTTCAGTATCTCGTTAGTCGGCCCCGCTGGCTCACAACCTAAACAATGCCTGCACCCAATCAGAATGTCCAGGTATTGTGAGAGCCAGCAGCCGACTAGCATGATATGGAAGCTTGGGCCAGTGGGAGATTCTTCCATCCACACAGTTCAGTGTAGATAGAGGAATGTGTTCCGCTTTTTCCATCTAACCAGTGCTGTGGAGTCGGAGTCGAGGAGTCGGAGGAAATTTTGGGTACCTGGAGTCGGGGTCGGCAAACAATGCACCGACTCCAACTCCGACTCCTACTAAATTTAGATTGTCGGAACATTTAGGGGTCGGACATTTATTTACCGACACCACAGCCCTGCATCTAACCATAGACCATACACCTATAATCTATAGGTGTATTGCCAGCTTAAAACAGTGATTGTAAAGGTAATTCTAATTTATAAACCAGGTACTTACAATGATCATGCGGCATGCATGTCCTCTGCAGAGCTCTGAGTATGAGGAATAGTGCATGTAGACCACCCAGCTGCCCACAAAAATACCCAGCCATGCCAGGAAGAGGTACTTCACTTTGATGCCAGGGAGGCGAGACTGCGAAGAGAGAATGACAGGGACAAAACAGAGCATATATTATAGCCAAGAAATATGTTTCTGCTTCATAAAAGGAAATAATTAAAAATAATAATAATAATAATAAAAAGCAATGAGAAGAAGAAGATTAGCAAGAAAAAATATTAATACAATGCATCGATAAAACCTTCAGCAACTCAGCAGAAGTAAAAATATTTACCATAAAATTGCAATAAGCAAAGCAATATTTTCCCAAGCACAGCCGACTTCCTCTACAATAGAGACATTCAGGCAATTCTCACTTGTAAGCCTCCTGCAGACTAAAATGGCAATTTATACATAACAATGGCTGGCAGAATGAAAATATATCAATGTTGAATTTCTCATTTCTGTTTTGGAACTTTTACATACTGGTACTAGTGACCCTTTTTGAATGAAGTCAGCCTTATCCAATTCTACCTGTTCTGGTCTGTGGAGGAATAAGGTTTTTTCTTCATATACTGGAAAGCCAACCACCACAGTGGCAGCATGGGGCAGCAGGGCTGATCTGGGAGTGTGAATATCATGCTGGGATGAAAATAGCCATCAATTTGCGCTCTCAGATCGCAGTCCGAAGGTCACCAGTCATGGAAGATATGTTTCATGCTGAGAATTATCTGGAGTGACGCACAACTGCAGGGAGCAATAGTAGTCTTGTAGCAGATGGGTAAAACCCTGACAAGGAATAAATATCATGCCAGTCTGTTCAGCAAAGAAAGGCAAAAAAAAACAATAGTAATAGGCAAATGCAATCCACAGTGGTCACAAATAAGACACATACAGTATGTAGTTAGTAGGGATGAGGTTCGAGGTAAACATGTATGTTCGAGGTTTGTGGTCCCGGTGAATTTATGGTGAAATTTGTTGGACCAAATTCTTTGTCACCAGGCCTTTGATCTTTGGTCAGCTGGCTTAGAATGTCCAATAATCAGGGCTTTATGGGCCAGCCCCCCACTAGAAAGGTACCAGCCCCCCACTAGAAAGGTGGGTTCAGGGAGAGCTGACAGGCTATGTAGGAAGATTTAGTGTCTATATAATGCTATACAGTGCTAAAATTGCTGTAAATTGCAGCATGGTGGTTACATATTCGTGTGTGTAGCCTTAAGCCTCGTACACACGACCGGTTTTCCTGCCAGGAAAACTGCCAGGAGAGCTTTTGGCTGGGAAAAACGGCCATGTGTATGCTTTCTCGCAGTTTTCCCGAAAGTTAAACTGCCGGGAATCCCGACGGGAAAATAGAGAACCTGCTCTCTATTTTTCCGCCGGTATTCCCAGCAGTTTTAAACCCGGCAGTTTTCCTATGACGAAACACTGCGAGGGAGTATACACTTTGGCAGGATTCCCGGCCAAAGCTCTCCCCGCAGTTTTCCCGATGGAATTAATAGGAGCTGCATTATCATCACCAGTGCTTGCATCATTGCTAAAGAACCGTTGGTCCCATGTTACCAGTTTCTGCACTCAGTTTGGGTTACAAAATAACTGCTGTACTTAAAGCGGAGTTCCACCCATTTAAAAGTCAGCAGCTACAAAAAGTGTAGCTACTGACTTTTAATAATAAGACACTCACCCGTCCCACGGTCCAGCGATGCGGGTGCAGGAAGCCTCGCTCCTCTCCGAGGCGCTAGCATTCTAACTGCAGGCACCCGACTGTGGCTTCACAGCCAGATGTGCATTGCGCATACGTAAGCCATGCTGCGCCCTGTCAATGACCGATCAATCTTCTGGGACAGAAGATTGCAGGGAGGGGGAGAGGTAAACTTCCTTCTGGCACAGGGAGCTTGATGCCTGTAAAAACAGGGTGCCCGCTCCACCCCCCCCCCCCCAAAAAAAATGACATGCCAAATGTGGCATCTCAGGGGGTCACTGTGACTTGAAGCGGAAGTTCCATTTTTGGGTGGAACTCCGCTTTAAAGTAGGAGACATTCTGAAAGTGTCTTAACTGCCCTACATATAAACAGCTGCAGCTGGGGATTTCCCACACAGGAACAGTTACTTTTTCCTCAGATGAAATTCATACGTTTAATACTAATAGCTGTTACGCTGACCAGGAGATTAGTAAAGGGGGAACTCCAAAGTTTATGTAACTTTTTAGTTTTTGTCTTCTCACTTGCTAATACTTTTACAGAAGAGAAAGACTCCAAAGTGCACCATCAAAAGAGCTCCAACGTTTGCCCAATAATATGTGTTATGATTTACTTCTAGGTTAATGTCACAACAGTAAACCTTAGTCCTTGAGATTTAGTTTTAATATTATTTTTCTGCTTATGATCTCAGGGCGGACCTTTTCCATATCCAGAGCTGTGGCTGAACATTTATACGTGTAGCGCCTGGTTACTTCCAAGTACCGGTGCTTTGTTAAAGAAACACTAAAGGTTTGTTTTTTATTAGATCAATTGATTGCTGTAAGCTAGAGCATTTAAATATCACTTACTTGATTTTTCCTTTTGACCTCCAAAATACAGTAATCCAGGTTTGAAAAGGCCATTTCCTGTCTCTCCTCTTCTTGCTTTCCACCAGCATCTGAGCCATGGTGGAAAGCAGAATGTGCCCACCCCCTCCCATGACTACAGCCCTGCGTGAAGATGCTCTCTTATCCCTCACAGGCATGGAGGCTAAGCCTAATGGGAACTGTAGTTCCCATTAGGCCGTGATGTAGCAAGAATGAATGCGCATCGCAAACCAGGAAGTCAGTGAGGAGTGATGGAGGTGAATAAAACAGCTTGATTTCAACAGGTATCAAACTAGTTATAATGCAAAACATAACTTTTTACTTTATCAGCTACTGTCAGACTTTAATTTAACCACTTGCTTACTGGGCACATAAACCCCCTTCGTGCCCAGGCGAAATTTCAGCTTCCGGCACTGCGTCGCTTTAACTGACAATTGCGCGGTCGTGCGACGTGGCACCCAAACAAAATTGGCGTCCCTTTTTTCCCCACAAATAGAGCTTTCTTTTGGTGGTATTTGATCGCCCGTGCGGTTTTTATTTTTTGCGTTATAATGAAAAAAAGAGCGACAATTTAAAAATATATATATATATTTTTTACTTGTTGCTATAATAAATATCCCATTTTTTTTTTTTTTTATATTTTTTTTTCTCAGTTAAGGCCGATACGTATTCTTCTACGTATTTTTGTAAAAAAAAAAAAAAAAAATCACAATAAGTGACTGCTTTGCGCAAAAGTTATAGCACCTACAAAATAGGGGACATAATTATGATTTTTTTTTTTTTATATTTTTTTTTTACTAGTAATGGCGGCGATCTGCGATTTTTATTGGGACTGCGATATTGCGACGGACACATCGGACACTTTTGACACATTTTTGGCGCCATTCACATTTATACAGCGACCAGTGCTATAAAAATGCACTAATTACTGTATAAATGTGACTGGCATTGAAGGGGTTAACACTAGGGGGTGAGGAAGGGGTTAAATGTATTGCCTGGGTGTGTTCTAACTGTATGGGGGGAGGGGGGTGACTGGGGGAGGTGACCGATGCTGTCTCCCTATGTACAAGAGAAACAGCATCTGTCACCTCACTGACAGGACGTGAAGCTCTGTGTTTACACTCAGAGCTCCACGTCCCTGCTGTCTCACCGACGATCGCGTGTACCTGACGGACATCGCGGCCGCCGGGTACACGCATCGGATCCTCGGTGATGCGTCGGGACTGTTTTTCCCCGCCGCGCGCCACCCTGTGGCGCGCGCGGGGAATTACAAGCAAATCACGTCCAAAGACGTCAACCCGGCGCCTCAGGTTTGCGCTGTTCACGTCTTTGGACGTGAAATGGTATTGAAGTGGTTAAGAGGAAAATATGTTTGTCTTTACAACCCCTTTAAATTTAGAGGGGGATCCGAGATTTAGGTAGCACTGATCCAGTTCATCTATTCAAATTGGGTCTCTGTCTCAGCTTTACTGTGCTGTGGGCTTATTCTGTTGTTCCTGGGGTGCTATTCCCACCCCAGAACGATAGGTGGCAGCAGTGGAGTTGAGGTTTGGGTGCTTTTTCCTAGCTTTGCCTCGCTATGCATGCTGGGGGAGGGTATTTATGAGACAGACGCCATTGGTCTGGGTTCTTTTTCGAGTGTGGCACCCACCTTTAGGGTGACTGCATCACCGCGCCCCAGCGAAATGGCATACCAGGCCGGGGTGCGCGTACCACGCGGTGTTCCTGGTTTCGGGACCATGTTGGCCTGAAACAGTTAAAACTGTGGCGGGGCCCCAGTAATCGACTGGGTCCCCAAACCTGAGAAGATCCCAAGCGAGATAGCTGTTTGGTGGGAGTCCATCTGAGGAGAGCCAAGAGAGGCTTGCAATCCAATAGGGTCTCGATAATCCACCGGGGATCAAGGGAACCGAATACTGAAAGGATGGAGTTGGTCACCTGTCAGTCGGTAACCTGTAAACTACCTGAAGGAGATCCAGGCCGAAGTCTATTAAGGAGGATTACCTCCGCTACCTCAATCCTAAGGAGGGTCTGTGGCAGAGACTTTTCCCGTAAGTTCCGAGTGATACTCTGGCTGCCAGGTCAGTGAGAGAGGCCTGTCCAGGTACGCTATACCCACTCCGGCTGGAGTGGCAAAGAAAACAATTCGACGCATGCTTGGAAGCATTGAACTTAAAGAGGAGTTCCACCCAAATTTGGAACTTCCTCTTATCCCACTCCTTACCCCCATACATGCCACATTTGGCATGTAATTTTTTTTGGGGGGGAGTGGGGGCTTCAGTAGGAGTGGGACTTCCTGTCCCACTTCCTGCTTCCGCCGAGGGGCTGGTTAGGCGATTAAGCTTAATCGCCTACACCAGCCCCTCCCTGTAGGCGATCACATGGGACACTGACAGGTCCCATGCGATCGCCTCTCCAATCAGAGGCGAGCCGCGCCGCGCGCGCATGCGCAGTGCGGCTCGCGCATGCGCAGTGGGTGCCCGGCCGTAAAGCCGAAGGCTGTCACGGCTGGGTGCCCACAGTCAGGATGGAGACGCCGGCCGGGGAGGGGGGGGGAGGAGCGGAGCCCCGGTCGGCGCGTCGCTGGAACGTAGGAGCAGGTAAGTGAGTGTTTATTAAAAGCCAGCAGCTACACTTTTTGTAGCTGCTGACTTTTAATAAACACATTTTTGGGCTGGAACACCCCTTTAATTTTCTCGGCTCGTCGTAGTGTTGTACGTCACCGCGTTCTTGACGTTCGAAAGTTCAGAGAACTTTTGTGTGACCGAGTGTATGCAAGCCAAGCGGAATTCAGATTGTGTGTACGCAGCATTATACTAAGCTCAGGTTTACTATAATTACCACTGAAGTCAAATGCTTACAGCATAGAGTACTCCTTGTGTCCATGCAGCTGCTGCATCCCATTTGATATGAATGGGACAACAGGTGTTCTGTGCATTTCTGGGCGGGTAACATGGCCCTCTAAAGACCATACACTTAAATACGTCTTTGTGAACAAGGAGTTATTTTTTATTATTATTTATTTAATATTGCAAAGCCTTTTTTTTGTCTTTTTTTTTATTATTATTTAGATGCATTTTTTATTATGCAAATAAACATTTAATATAGGCTGCATCCATGAATTCTGGGTATTTTGAAGTGAGACCGCACAGCAGAGCAGGAAAGACGAGGTGACCACTGTGTGTAAATTGTGCTGTCACTCAGCAGGACACGAAGTCGCTTGTGGAGGTGTCAGACACCGGGCTGGCTGGTCTTCCATTGCAATGGAAGGTGTCATATTGAGAGCTTCACTTTTCATCGTCCAATCAGACTGGGGGTCCTCTTTAAAAAAAATGCACAACAACAAATATAATCAAAGCTTTTAACACATTCCGTTACAGATGAGCCTTCACGCTCCCGAGTACAGAATATTCTGCATACAAGCCTGTCATGGCAAAGCCGTTTAATTTTCTGCCGTTTAAATAATGAAGAATTGTGATTAAATTGTCTGCGGCGCGCATCTCTCCCCGAGCGGGTCGAAAATTCTGCGCTTGAATGTGAACCTGGCAGGCATTCTACGGAGCTGAGATATTATGTGATGGGAGGTTAAAATGTATATTTATCGGAAAAGGCCCTGGGCAGCCCATGCTGTTTCCATGGTAACTGCAGGAACCAGCGATTAAAGGGGAACAAATTAACATTGGGAGAGATAAATAGAAGGCATCATTACAGCTGGAATTTTAGCTGTAAGTCAGCAAGTCAAGGTGTTCGATTCTGATTCTGATCTATCTTCCTATCTATCTATCTTTTAGTTTAGTTATGTATTATTTAAAAATACTGTATATAATTTAAATAGCATTAGTATACATGCTTGAAATATTTTTATTATTTTCTGCAATCCCCCAAACAGTAGAAATCAGGCTCAGAATGGGAGGTTCTACACCATGAGCCATGGTATGGTGCGGGGAGAGGTGTTCAGGTGGCAAAAGGAGGGTGAATAGGAGAACAGAGAATTCTGTGATTATCCAAATTCACAGTCCAATGAGCTGGAAGGCAATACAGGACATTTTTTGTCCGTATTAATAAATGGTGATGTTGCCCTCCTTGATATGCAGTTGGAAGGGGATGTGTTAATCACAAGACTAACTGAACAGAATAAAAATATCTTGGAAGGTAAAGCAATGCCAATGTGTGTTCAGGTACTTGGAGGTCGTTCCACTTTAATATGAATTATGGAATCCATTGCAGCTGTATTCCTGCCACTTCCTCACATGGGCTTCTGGACATCTTTGTCTTCCTGTAAAAGGGCTAAACCTTAGGCAACCTCCCTCCCTATGCAAAAAACAGGAATGGTACTACAGCATTGCTGGTTATATTTGGCCTGAACATTTAGGGGGCTTAGGAAATGGTGTTCCCAGTTTATTTTACACAGTAGGGTGACCTGGTGCACTACAGCAATGGCTGGATAGAACAGAGAACCCCTGAGGAGACAGGAACACGACTAGGGGATTTGTCAACCTTCGGTCCTCAAACTTATAATAAAGACACAAAAACTGCGTGACGTTGGTTTAAACAGTCACAGCAACCTTTTTTTTAACAAATAAATAACAGAAACAATTTTAACAATACCAAATGAAGACTGCAACTATGAGAGGGTCTTTGGTGTCCTTAAAGGGGTTGTAAAGGTTATTTTTTTATTTTTTAAAGAGGTTCATTTAACCACTTCAGACCCGCGCTATAGCCGAATGACGGCTACAGCGCAGGTCTGAATATCCAACCGGCCGTCTTTTTGTCCTTTGGGCGTTCCCAGCGCGCGCTCCAGAGTGCGCAGCGGGGAAGCTCTGTGTTAGCCATGTCCCTTGGACACAACTAATCACAGATCGCGGCGAACGGCCAATCAGAGTGGCCGTTTGTGATGCGATCTGTGCGGCGAATGAGAGATGATCTCATATGTAAACATATGAGATCATCTCTCATTGCCGTTTTACACAGAGACAGCGTCCTGTCTCTGGAGAGGAGGAGACCGATTTGTGTTCCTTGTACATAGGGACACAGATCGGTCACCTACCCAGTCACCCCCCTTCCCCCACAGTTAGAACACTATGTAGGGAATACATTTAACCCCTTCCTCACCCCTAGTGTTAACCCCTTCAATGCCAGTCACATTTATATAGTAATTAGTGCATATTTACAGCACTGATTGCAGTATAAATGTGAATGGCGCCAAAAATGTGTCAAAAGTGTCCGATGTGTCCGCCATAACGTCGCAGTCCTAGTATGCAGTAAAAAAATAAATAAAAATTCTGTCCCCTATTTTGTAAGCGCTATAACTTTTGCACAAACCAGTCGCTTATTGCGATTTTTTTTTTTACCAAAAATATGTAGAAGAATACGTATCGCCCTAGACTGAGAAAAAAAAATGTGTTTTTTTTTTTTTAAATTGGGATATTTATTATAGCAACAAGTAAAAAATATTGTATTTTTTTTCAATATTGTCGCACTTTTTTGTTTATAGCGCAAAAAATAAAAACCGCACAGGCGATCAAATACCACCAAAAGAAAGCTCTACTTGTGGGGAAAAAAGGACGTCAAATTTGATTGGGAGCCACATCGCACGACCGCGCAATTGTCAGTTAAAGCGACGCAGTGCCGGAAGCTGAAATTTCACCTGGGCAGGAGGGGGGTATATGTGCCCCGTAAGCAAGTGGTTAAGCTAGTGTATTGTTGGTTCACTTACCTTTTCCTTTGATTTCCCTTTTAAGGCGGCGTACACACGACCGAGAAACTCGTCGGGCGAAAGACATCGTTTTCCCCGTCGAGTTCCTTGTTCGGCAGTCAAAAAAGTAATCGAGCCAAATTTTCCCATTGCCCATCGAGGAAATAGAGAACATGAATTAATGAATGACTTGTATAGCGCAACACATGTGAACTGAATCGCCTCTGGGCGCTTTTTCCAGCCAGTGTCTGCTTGGCTGGTGCGGTCATTTTAACCCCGTAGGATCTTGACACGCTAGGGACACACAGTCATACACACATATATACTGGGCCAATTTGGACGAGATTCAATTTACCTACCAGCATGTCTTTAGAGTGTGGAAACCCACGCAGACACAGGGAGAACATGCTAACTCCAGGCAGATGGTGTCGTGGTCGAGATTCGAACCAGCGAGCCTTTTGCTGCTAGGCGAAAGTGCTACTCACTGCACCACTGTGCTGCACATGCTCTATTTTTGGCTCGACAAGTTCCTCGACGGGTTTCTGGGCGAAAAGTGTACACACGACCGGTTTCCTTGGCAGAATACATCTCCTATCGAGTTTCTTGCTGAATTCTGCCGAGGAAACCGGTCGTGTGTACGCCGCCTAAATGTTATTTTTCTTTGTTTTCTTTGTCTGAATTTCTCACTTCCTGATCCTCCTCAGAAAGCTGTTCTGGCTGACTAACCCCCAGCTAGATGATGGGGGCAAGCTTACTGAGAAGAAACAAAAAGTGAGAAATTCAGACAAAGAAAAAAAACATTTAGAAGGGAAATCAAAGGAAAAGGTAAGTGAACCAACAATGCACTAGCTTAAAGGAGCCTATTTAGAAAATAAAAAACAAACCTTTACAACCTCTTTAAGGCACATTTTATGACTACAAACAACCAAGTCCTCAGTCGCACCCCATGCGTCTCGAAGATGTTGTGACCTACACATTTTAGACTTTCCCCCAGAGGACCTAGCTCCTGGGAGAATCACCAAAAACCAACCAGATGGGAGCGCCATACCCTAGAGCCCCCAATTCTTTAACAATCTGTTTAATCCCAGGCCCCCCAAAGACCCCCTGACCCACCAGCTGCTGCGACAAAAGTGCAAGTGTTCCAGTTCCTTTTTTGTTATTAGAAAATGTGAAATACAAAAAACTGTCCTTCATCCAGCATACATCCTAAACCCATAATACAGGGTGGAAGGGAGGGAAACTCTTCACTTCAGCTGAACTTTCCAGAATGACTACCCATCAACCCTTGCACCAAATTACCCTTGCGACTCCAAACAGGCGATACTGTTATGGCGATACCATTCGACATCTGTCTAGCCAATTGGCTGTCCATTTTTGTCCGATCTCCCCATAAAAATCAGCAGGGCTTTGACAGGTCCCTCCCTGCTTAGTGAGCAGAGACAGACCTGTCATCCGACGGGTCAGTGGAGACCAAAGGAGCAAGCTCCCGCTGAGCTAGCGGAGTCCGCTGAGTGGATCTGCCCCGTGTGAAAGGGGCCTTAAGCTTACAATCTATTAGGCTGCCAGCAGCAGAGGTGGATGGTGCTTCTGTGCCTTCTGCTCGCACCCAAACACCGGACTCTCATATAGCGGGACTAAATGCCTGGTGTGCATAAGGCTTTACACTTCCCAATTTCTACATTCAAAAAGGAAAGAACAGTTTTGGTTGAAGTAAGCTAAAAGAAAAAAAAAATAGAGGAACATTTGGGGTTTGTCCACTCTTCTATGATGGGTTGTTTTCGGGATGATGCATCTCACCATAAAGTATTAAAATGTAAATCATTATACTGCTTGCTGAAATCCTTTCCCTACACATCTCAATCCAGCCATAAGATGGAGAACTCATCAACCACTAAATATTTGTTTGTTTCAACACAATCTATTATTTTTGTAAGTACAGCTCATTCACACCAGATGCTTCTCTGTCATACATCTGCCTAGATTTCCCAGCACAGATTGAAGGAAATACATTGTTATCAGCAGAACCTGAACACTGCAATGTGCAGGGCCATTGTTAAGGCAGGGCAAAAGGGGAAGCTGCCCCTGGCCCTGTCATTCTTGTGGGGCCCAAAGCAGCTGCCTCATACTTGCCAACTATCCCAGTTTAAATTCCCTTGTCCCTTGAAAATGTTGTCCTGTGCGGTGTCCTGATATCTCAGTGTGAAGTGCTGCTACTAATTCTGCCCAGCTCTGCCCTATTGTTGTGTACAGATGACTCTCCTGCAGACCCTGTGTTTACATGTCATTCATGTAAATAACAAATACATTCATATGTAAATAATAAATGCAGTCATATGTAAATCATACCTCCCGACATTTAAAAATTCCACTGCGGGAAATTCATTCAAAGTTGTTGAGCGGGGCATTATAGTTGATAAGGGGGGGGGGGGGTTTGCCGCCCGGCCCGACAGTTCAGTATTTATTAGTGGATAAGCGGGGGGGGGGGGGAGGTGCAGGGCGATATCTTTTTACCTCCTCTGCTGCCTCCACTGGCTACTTTTCCCGTGTGGGAAAACTTCCTCTATCGCTGGACTGCAGGAAAAGGGTGTCTATGCAGGAAACTCCTGCAGAATCCATGCGGGTTGGGAGGTATGTGTGTAAATAGCGGTGGCATTCATATGTAAATAGCTGAGACCGGCGGCATTCATATGTAAATAAAGGCGGCAATCGTATATATGTAGCGTCACCCCCGAAAGGGCCGCTGGATTAATAATGGGATCAGCAGATTAAGTTACACTTGCTTGGTCTAAGGGTGCACCAGAAGCCACTAACTAGTAATTGAATGTCCACACAGTCAATAAAGATGTTCTCAATGCTTTAATTCCAGGCCAACATAGCCAAACATCATCTCGGAGAAAGGAGAATAGGTTGATGAGAAAAAAGAGATTCTCGATGTCAGGCCTGGATACATGTAGAGCAAAGTCAGCCCCTTGAAAAATACAATTTTGCACGCGTCGCCACTTAATGCCTGAGTGGGTGGGATGTCTCCTGGATAGATCCCTCTCATAGACTCGGCAGCCAGGACGCCACCTTAAATGTTGGCTGGGAGGAACAGGTGTCTCTCAGTGACCCGGCTCTAGGCCTCTGCCACAGGCCAGTGTAGTTTGTCCGAATAGAGCAAATCCTCCCAGCAGTTATCTCAGCACAGATCACCGGGTGACAGCAGAGCGTACCTGTCTATGGCCCGGGCACCGGATCTTCTCTAGGGCATCTGGAACCCAGTAAGTCACTGGGGTCCCTTTAGTTTTGTCTCCGATTGAGATTTAGCAAAGCCCGAAGGCTCGGCCAGGTGGGCCACGCCGGCAAGGTCCATGGATGCGCACACCCTGAAGGTGGGTGCCGCACCCCGACTCCGGGACCATGCGCAGGAAAAGGAAGAGAACCCAGAACACATGACCTCCACCACAGATATACCCCTCCCCAGCATGCCCAGAGGGGGAAAACCCTTTCCAATTGGCTGCTGGGGAAGACTCTATCCGCCAGAAATCCCTCTGGCTCCCACTGCCGGCCAAAGATGATACTCACATCCCCAGAATGCAGTCCGAGCCAGTGGACCTTTCCAGAATGACACAGGTCATTAACCTAAACAAATCACGACCGGGAGCAATGTAACTCTCCCAGTCAACTAGTTTTTAGCGTAGGGAGCGCTACATATATATCATCCCCCTCTGCAGTGAAGAGATGATGTGCTGTAACCTCTAGCAACCAATCAGTGAGCAGTATTACTGTACAGTAATCTCTAGCAACCAATCAACAAGAAGAAATCATGTGTTGCAACCTATAGCAACTAATCAGTGAGTCGTAATGTGTGCTGTAACATCTAGCAACAAGTCCGTAAGTGGTAATGATATGCTGTAACCTCTGGCAACCTTATGCAATCACTGCCTGATCTGATACAGTAAACTGATTTTAAGTCTAGCTGATATTTATTGTATGCCTCAGAGCAGGTATAGAGCAAATTTTTTTTTGCCCAGGGTCCAAATAACATTAAAGACGGCCCTGGCAATGTGCACCATTGGAATAAACCCTACAAGCTGCATTTTGGTTACACTGAAGGGCATTTTGCTGTTCTGTTTAACAATAATAATAATAATAAAAAAAACAGTTCTCCTAAAACGCACGCTGACACACATCAGCAAAGCTCTGGGTTATGTTATGTGGGAACAAGACATTTCACAGCATTGCACAGACTACAACCTGCGTCCGATGCAATCAACATAACAAGGATCTCACAATGTGAATATTATGTGTGTGGGTAACTCAACGCCTATGGCTTTACAACAGAAAGCGTTAGGTCTTGTCAGGAGCCGAGAATACATTTTAATTCATAGATGAATCTCTGTTATGTTTTCCACTCTAATAGACAGTGCGAAATTGGCACATCCTGCAGTTTGCTCCTCCATTAGAACCGCCTCGTTGTCTGCCTGGACTGTTTGTGATGGAGGTTGTGGTGGTGGAGGGGACACTTTGAGAGGTGAGCTCCTGTGTTCCCACAGCTCTGCGCTCAACCCATGCGGACCTGCTCCATGACCCTCTCCCTGACACCGTGCCCCCCCTTCTCCACTTATTATTATCGACAATGTAACCTGCAACCCCCGAGATATCATTACTGCTGTTATTTCAGCAGCAGCTCTTGCCAAAACCCTCCATCAGTACAACCTCATCTCCTATCAGACAGCTGACTGAAGCTTCAGGTGGGCCAGACTCACTCACAGGCCCCTACAATTTGAAAGAGTACATTCATTTTTGTCTGAGGATACATGGAAAACAAAACAGGCAGAGGGCCTGGAGGGACTGTTCCGTTTCATCCTAGAGTTTGTGTTTTGGCTTCCCGTGTGTTTACAATTTTGTCGTAATTTCTGCCTTGTGATTGTGAAGCCTCCAGCCAAGTCTGTGATGTTATTGCATGTTCACGGGTTTGTTCTATTTGACCTGATGAAATAGCCTTTCCGGGGGTAGCGCCAGAATACAGAAAACCATGCAGTATAACACAAATAAAAAATGCTCAGCAATATTCGTTACAAGCAAACGTTTTCAGTGGCCAAAATGTTTTTATTTTTGCACACCCGATTTAAAAAAAAGGCAAACTGACCACTCTCCAAAAATGACGAGAACATTTTTTTTTATTGGATGCCGCATGTCAGATGGGATACATGGACACAGTTCTGTGTGAAGAAATGCAAACTTATCATTGTGACACCTGTCAGCACTCCCTAGAAAAGGGACGTTGACATTCAGCAATCCGCTGCGGTATCATTGTGAGTTTTGTTAAAAAGTTCTCCACTTTCAGTCGACCACTTATAAATGCTATCTACTTTATGGTACTCATTAGTCTGCAAACAAACTGAATTTCAGTATTTGAAATACACAGTTTTAAATTGTATATGTAGCGGTACCCCCAAAGGGGCTGCTGAGAAATGATGGGATGGCATGTTACCTCATGGCTCTGGTGAAATGTCTAGGGTGAACGATGCATGTAGCAGCAGTAAAGGAATGTCCGCAAATAGGAAGTCTCTTTATATGTGCTCTTTATTACTAGTGTTGAGCGGAATACGCCATATTCGATTTCGCGATATTGCGCGAATATATAGAAGAATATTCGCGAATATTCGCTAATATCGAATATTCGTGATATTTTATCCAAAAAAATGTTTGCAAAATTTCGCTAATGCGAAATTTCGCTAATGCGAAAATGATTGCGAAATTCTCATAAACGGAGATCATTTCCTGTATTACTAAACTAATATGCACTAAACACTAACTCTACACTAACTCTACTTAAAAGAAAGGAGAATAAGGGGGCAAAAGAAGGGCGGAGAAGATAATCGCGCAATATTCCTATTGCGCGATTATCTTCTCCGCCCTTCTTTTGCATCAGAGCCAATCAGAATAACTCGAATATTCGGCAAAAGGAATATCGCGCAATATTCCTTTTGCCGAATATTCAAGTTATTCTGATTGGCTCTGATGCAAAAGAAGGGCGGAGAAGATAATCGCGCAATATTCCGTTTGTCGAATATTCTGAATATTCTGATTGGCTCTGATGCAAAAGAAGGGCGCATCAGAGCCAATCAGAATAACTCGAATATTCGGCAAAAGGAATATTGCGCGATTATCTTCTCCGCCCTTCTTTTGCATCAGAGCCAATCAGAATAACTTGAATATTCGGCAAAAGGAATATTGCGCGATTATCTTCTCCGCCCTTCTTTTGCATCAGAGCCAATCAGAATAACTCGAATATTCGGCAAAAGGAATATCGCGCAATATTCCTTTTGCCGAATATTCAAGTTATTCTGATTGGCTCTGATGCAAAAGAAGGGCGGAGAAGATAATCGCGCAATATTCCGTTTGTCGAATATTCGAGTTATTCTGATTGGCTCTGATGCAAAAGAAGGGCCGAGTAGCTGATGCGATTATTTTATGTTGCCGAAAATTCGCAATGCGAATTTTCGGCAACATAAAATAATCGCATCAGCTACTCGGCCCATGGTCTCTCTCTAATCATACCAGCAATGCTTTTAGACGTCGATGGAGATCACTAGGATGTGATCTGTTTTAAAAATAAATTTGAAAAAATACGAATATTCGCCGCAATATTCGAGTTATTCGCGAATACTCGAATATGCAATATTCGTAGCGAATATTCGCAATGCGAATATTCGTGAGCAACACTATTTATTACCCAGCCGGGTAAAAACAGTTAACAGGTGATGGAAAGGATAGATGGTATGAATATACCACAGAAACGAACGAAAGCATTTAGGCTCTTCCAATCAAAAAAGGCTCACATAGTATGCTTGCAGGAAACACATTTCACCCCGAACACGACCCCTAAATATTTCCACTCAGCTTACCCACAAATATACACTGCATCGGCCCCAGTAAAGAAGAGAGGTACTCTTATAGCTATCCATCGCTCTACCCCATTTACATTGAACTCAGAACTTAAAGACCCAGAAGGGAGATACCTGATTCTAACAGGTTACATTCTAGACACAGCAGTCACGATAGTATCTTATTACGCCCCCAACCTCAACCCAATGCCATTTATGTCCCATGTTCTTCAAACTATTAACTCCCATAAAATAGGTTCACTTCTAATATGTGGAGACTCCAATCAAGTCCTCCTCCCTTTTTTGGACAGGTCGCCCTATGTTCAACAGAAACAACAGCCCAAATGGAATCTCCCCAATCTTCTTTCAAAACACAATCTTGTAGACTCCTGGAGAGAAATGAACCCCACAAGACGCAACTATACATACTTTTCTAATCCACACCAATCATTTAGCAGAATAGACCACATATTTTTAACAATCGGAATGTTACCTGAAATCCTCAACTCGGACATAATCCCCATCCCATGGTCAGAGCATAACGCTGTACTCACAACTATAGCATCTACTATCCCCAAAAACCATGACCGGTCCTGGTACATGCCAGAAATATTACTCAACCACCCCTCTCATAGCTTAGCAATTGAACAATCCTTGAGAGACTACTTAACTCACAACGAGAGTCCGGACATTTCTGCCCTCACACTATGGGAAGCCCACAAACCGGTCCTAAAGAGGACTTTCCAAAGACAAATAGGGATCCTCAAAAAAGAAAGAAAACAAATGGCAATAAAGTTAGAAACAGAATTAAATTTAGCTTATTCAGACTTCCAAAACAATTACTCGCCTAGAACCAAGGACCGGTTGGACAAAGCCCGCCTAGAATACGACTTATTTCTCACTGAGTCCGCCAACAAACACTTAAATAGATCCAAACACACTTTTTACAAAACAGCCAACAAACCGGGGGCATACTTAGAGAGATCACTTAACTCAATTAACAAATCCGACTCCCCCATAAAACTGAAATTGGCAAATAGCGTCTTTTCCAGCAACCCCCTTAAAATCGTACAAAAATTCAGCACCCACCTGAAAAAGTAATATTTGGAAACAAATACATTTTGTGAACAGGACGCAGACTTCTTCTTTGCAGATCTCCACCTACCCCAAATGTCTGACCCCCAAAGATCACAGCTAGATTCACCTGTCTCACACAAAGAAGTAATTGACGCGATAAAAGACCTCAAACTAAATAAAAGGCCAGGACCAGACGGCTTCACAGCTAAATACTACAAGACGTATGCGGAGCTTCTTTCACCTAGACTAGCTGATGCATTCAATGATTTACTAATTCATAAGTCATTCCGACAAGAGTCACTCCTAGCCACAGTTTGCACGAAACCACAAACTGACAATTCCCTGTGCGAAAATTTTCGCCCCATTTCAATGCTGAACACAGACATCAAAATTCTAGGGAAAATCTTGGCGACCCGCCTAAACAAAACAATTGGATCACTGATCCATCATGACCAGGTAGGCTTCATCCCTAACCGTCAGGCGGGGGACAACATAAGGAGGGCAAGTTTGTTGGCGCACTTCGCAAAAAATAGGGATATCCCTGCATGCTTCCCCTTCTCTATCCTGGTCCTATCTAAACTATACATTACAAAAATGGGGCTTCGGACCCAATTTCATGACATGGACAAGGAAATTATATGATAATCTGAAGGCCTGTGTTAAATACGCAGGATACAGATCAGACTTGTTTTCCATTGAGAGAGGCACAAGACAGGGATGCCCGCTTTCCCCGCTCTTATTTGCCCTCCTCATAGAACCACTCGCGCAAAAGATAAGGCTGGACTCCAAAATCCTAGGCATAGAAGTAGGTGGCCATAAACATAAACTATGCCTGTTCGCGGATGACATCCTACTCTTTCTCGCATCTCCCCAAGTAACGGGCCCGAACTTAACATCCCTATTAAAATAATTTGCATCTTTTTCAGGACTAGCTATAAACCCCAAAAAATGCTTAGCACTCCACATATCCCTCCCACCCAGGGAATTAATAGCAGCTAAATCCGGTTTTCCTTTCCAATGGTCAGACAAAAGCATTCCATACTTAGGAATCCACCTCACAGCCTCTTTTTCAGACGCATTTTCATCCAACTACCCTCCCCTCTTAAAACAAATCTCAAACCTCCTAAATTCCTGGGCCCACCTATCTTTGTCGTGGATAGGTAGAGTTAATGCAACCAAAATGTCAATTCTACCGAAACTCCTTTACTTCTTCAGAGTACTCCCTGTCCCAATACCATCTTATTACCTAAGGCTGATACAAAAAAGAGTTTCCAACTTTATATGGGGTTCCGCCAGACCGAGGATCAAACACCAAATTCTACATCTACCGAAAGCTAATGGCGGACTGGGGCTACCCAATTTTATGAACTACTATAGAGCAGCGCAATTAACTGATTTAGTAAAATACCACGCCACACGCGATCCACCCCTTTGGGTATCAATCGAAGCGGTGGACTGCGACCCTATTTCAATTTCAAACATATTGTGGATCCCCCCCAAAACGTGCAAATCCAACCACAACCCCATCACTAAGCATTCTCTCTCCCTTTGGGACAAATTGAAGACCAAAAACAAACTTCTATCCCCTCATATTCCACTCTTATCCTTTCACAAAAACCCGGCATTTTACCCGGCTTGGGTATACCCCAACTCATTTAAAGAATGGGCTAAGAAGGGCTGCACAAATTTATACAAGCTAATGGACTCATCGACATTTAAGTCCTTCCCCAATATTTGTGATACTTACAACATACCACAATCTGAACTATTCAAATACCTACAAATAAAGAATTTCTTCAAGCCATACGTTGATTCCGCATCCCACCCTCCTCGCTTAACTGCCTTTGAAAAGCTTTGTACAAATGACCCCCCCACCAGGGGTAGGATCTCAATAATATATTCTCAACTACTGCTCAACTCCACAACAGAAAAACTTCCCTACGTAAGCAAGTGGGAAAAGGATCTTGATCTAGAACTAGACACATCAGATTGGAATCAAATTTGGAGCAACACTAAATCAGCGTCACTAAATGTAATAGCGAGTGAAACTAACTATAAAGTACTTACAAGGTGGTATCTAGTTCCTACCAGAATTACGAAGTTCGTACCAAATTACCCTGATCACTGTTTCAGGGGTTGCTCATCCCCAGGAACGTTCTTTCATATCTGGTGGTCGTGCCCTACAGCACATTCATTCTGGTCGGAAATTTTTAAAATAATAAGTCAACTCACGGGAACCAACGTTCCAATTGATCCTAAATTAGCTTTATTGAGCCTGAAACCAAGGAATATCCCACACAAACAATTTAAATTAATCCTACAGCTCACCACAGCTGCAAAACAAACACTGGCTAAAGCGTGGAAGTCCCCTAATCTATCCCTCAGCGAAGTAATAAACAGAATGAATGTAGCAGGGCTCAAAATTTCAAGTCCTGAGCTACTAGCCAGGCCTCAAGAGTTACTCGCCACCAGTTGCCCCACCTAATTCATACACTGCCCTGCGCCTAATTGCACCTCTAAACACGCCCTCGTAGATTATCTCATGGAATGACAATGTTTTATGCAGAATCAAGTTACAAAATTAAATATTACAGGCCTGGATTCATGGAATAATCATGAATCTAGACTGTATGCTCTTCGTTGATTTCTCTAATATATGCTCTAAATTGTTTGGTTCTCAACGTTTGATATGCTTACTTTATCCAAGCCATATATTAAGATGTTACTTTACTGTTATCGTGTCTTTCTGACACTGCATTCTTCTGTTACATAACACGGCTGCGTCCGTGTTTCCATGTCTTTTTCACTGTATTATTTAAATTGTTCTTGTTTGAATTATTATTAATAAAAATTATTACAACAAAAAAAAATTAAATATTACAAACAACAACTTTAACAAAATGGGACAGGGCACTGGGGGCAGACCAGAGGGACAGGGCACTGGGGGCAGACCAGAGCACTAGAACACTCTCTCTCTCTCAGAAGAAAACTGCACAAACTGGAAGGCTGCCGCTCTCATGTCAGGGCAACTTTCAGTGAGCGCTGCACCGGAGTGGTAATTTTCGCAATCCTTCACCTCACTCATTACTTTCTGCTCTCCAGCTACATTGGTTGGGGCCCGGGGGGAGGGGGGCAGGCTCAGAGAGGTCATACTGTTAGGTCCCATGGCTTAATGAGAATTGTAAGGAGATCACCTGTGTACTGCTCTGCCTGTGCACCAGACTACTTTTCCAGAGCATGCACCTTTCCTCTTCGGCCGCCAATCTCATCGGGACTCTAAGTGTAGGTACAGATTGCAGGGAGATTGGTCATGCAGCCCTGTCATCACTCGCCCCCAGCTTAAATCCACTCGCCAAATGCTAGTAGGCGAGTGGAAATTATGAGGGCTGAATGTAGCATCGACACACGCCAAAATGATGGCAATAGACCAGGACACGTTAGCCGGATATGAAAGTTCATGGAAACCTTGGTTGAATTATGTTCTACCCAGTGTAAATACTGATGCTGCTATATTGCCATGGTAGCCCAGCCAACCCTAGAAAACTTCCACTTACTATAACAACAGACAAAAAAAACAGACCACTCCTGCAGACACCCCCCCCCCCCTCCTTTCCTACCCTCCTCCTATCACCCCACGTTTTGGATGACAGTCTGGAAGGACATTGTTACTAATATTATTAATACTGTTTTATGAGTAGGTACTGTTGAAGCTTCCTGATGTACGCATTAGCACACTTGTATGAACCATACAGGGCTGCTCGAGATAAATGAGGTACCTTATAACAGGTCCGGTATAAACAGTCATATAGACTTCACCACATACCTACCCATTTATAGACCACAGGAAAAGAATGCCTCATCAGATGTACAATGTTCTTGTCTATATGTTATATGCTTTTTATGTAACCTATCTACTTACTGATCTTGTACGAACCATTATCTTCTCAATAAAGATATTTTGACAAGAAAAGGATAGATGAAGGTTGGAAGGAGAACAGCAGATTCAGGCCTTGAATATGGAAACAGTCCTGCTTCCAACAACAATTAGATTTCTTTCGCCACTCCAGACTGAGTGGGTATAGCGTACCTGGACAGGCCTCTCACACCGACCTGGCAACCAGGGTATCACTCGGAAATTGAGAAGAGGTCTCTCTCACAGACCCTTTCAGGGTGAACTTCAGGAAAGCGCCTCTGCCACAGGCCTTCTCTGATTGCAGATATAGATTGTAGATACAGAGGATCCCCTCCTTAGTAAAGTTTTGCCTGAACCTCCTTCTTAACGTCGCCTCAGGTCAGAGGCGTCGTTAGGGGTGGGATAAAGGAGACTGGAGCCCTGAATGTGCCGCCGAAAAGCCCCGAGTCTCGGGCTTACAGTGTTTAATTGCGAGCCCAGAGTCAATGCCGCCGAGCAGGGACCAGTCCCTGATCTCGCCCGCAGTGCCATGTTTGGTGTCCAGTCCGGCGCCCTGTGATTGGGTGTATGGGGGTCATGTGCGGCGTGGGGCACATGACAGCTATACGCCCAATCACAGGGCGACAGGAAATATGGAATATGGAATATGTTGGCGGGAGATGAGCACTGTGTGAGCCGCCGGGACTGCGATCTTCCCTGCCTTCGCTTGTTTCTCGGCGGCGGTGTGTCCCCCTGCACTGTGTCCCTCAGCTGCGGCCCCCCCCCCCTGCGGCGGTGTCCCCCCCTGCGGCGGTGTGTCCCTCTGCGGCGGTGTGTCCCGATGCAGAACTACGGCTCGGTAGAGGTCATGGAGGTGCAGCGTCTTGCACCATGGAGCGAGCTGCAGGTGGATGGCGCTGGCGGGGAGTCGGGACAGAAACTAGGAGGAGGTAAGGAGGACTATTTCGTACCGAGCTGTGGGGAGGGGGGTGTGAGTAGTGCAGGAAGTAGTCTGCTTACTGTAGGTGTCGGGGATCAGTGTGTGTGTGGGGGGGGGGGGGTCAGTGTCTGTGTGTGGGGGGGGGGGGGTCAGTGTCTGTGTGTGGGGGGGGGGTCAGTGTGTGGGTGGGGTCAGTGTCTGTGTGTGGGGGAGGGGGGGTCAGTGTCTGTGGTGGGGGGGTGTCAGTGTCTGTGTGTGGGGGGGTCAGTGTCTGTGTGTGGGGGAGGGGGGGTCAGTGTCTGTGGTGGGGGGGTGTCAGTGTCTGTGTGTTGGGGGGTCAGTGTCTGTGTGTGGGGGGGTCAGTGTCTGTGTGTGGGGGGGGTCAGTGTCTGTCGGGGGTCAGTGTCTGTGTGTGGGGGGGGGGGTCAGTGTCTGTGTGTGGGGGGGTCAGTGTGTGTGGAGGGGAGAGGGGTCAGTGTCTGTGTGTGGGGGGGGTCAGTGTCTGTGTGTGGGGGGGGTCAGTGTCTGTGGTGAGAGGGGGGTCAGTGTCTGTGGTGGGGGGGTCAGTGTCTGTGTGTGGGGGGGGTCAGTGTCTGTGTGGTGGGGGGTCTGTGTGTGAGGGGGGTCAGTGTCTGTGGTGGGGGGGGTCAGTGTCTGTGTGTGGGGGCGGGGTCAGTGTCTGTGTGGGGAGGGGTCAGTGTCTGTGTGTGAGGGGGGTCAGTGTCTGTGTGTGGGGGGGGTCGGGTCAGTGTCTGTGGTGGGGGGGTCAGTGTCTGTGTGTAGGGGGGTTAGTGTCTGTGTGGGGAGGGGGGTCAGTGTCTGTGTGTGGGGGGGGGGGGTCAGTGTCTGTGTGTGGGGGGGGGTCAGTGTCTGTGTGTGGGGGGGGTCGGGTCAGTGTCTGTGTGTGGGGGGGGGTCAGTGTCTGTCGGGGGTCAGTGTCTGTGTGGAGGGGGGGTCAGTGTCTGTGTGTGTGGGGGGTCAGTGTCTATGTGAGTAGTGCAGAAAGTAGGAGTCAGATGGATCAGTGTGTGTGTGTCAGAGGGTCAGATAGGTCACCTGTGTTCAAAACATGGAAAGAGTGCAGCGCTATGTGGTGGTTAAAACCATGTGTGAAATAAATGTTATACCTTGAAGTGTAAACAAATGATATGTGAAAAATGTATTAAAAGAAAAACTAATGCAGAGTCCAAAAAGAACATAATATAGTCTGTGAAGAGTTAATTCCAAAAGCAAATCCATGAAGGGTTAACTCCCCCAAAAAGACACATTGCTTGGCAAGAAAGTGAAGATAAAGTTAGGTGAATAATAAGTCCCAAAATAAACCAGGGTATAAAGCTGGACTCCAGGTATGATTTTTATTGCATATGTAGCACTGTTTAGTGTTCTGGAGTATCCCACTGCTCCCAAAACCCCATCCAAGTTGATCTGCAATAACATTTTAAAAAGGCAACACCTAGACTGTTTTCTGAGCCAGAGAAGTTAAAGTTGGTGTTTGCTTGGCTGTTGCTGCACTAGCGGGAAGGGAACCTGGGACATAAATCAGTGGCCCTTGTAGGGGTAGTGCTAGACATACTTTTTTTGGGTCAGCTTGGATCAATCTCATATCTAGCCAGTGGTACTACTATGCCACAATGTTTTGGGTCTTGTGCCAAGAGCGTTCCCTCTGCACAGCGGGTTGCTGGCTCAACAATGCCACCAGGGCCAGATTAGGAACATCATGGGCCTGGTGCTGAGGATTTTGGTGGGGCCTTTTATCAATAATAAATAAATGCGTGGGAATCACATGAACACAGCCTGGCCAAGGCAAGTGACCAAAGGCACAGAACCCAGAAGGAAGACCGGGTGAAGATGGAAGCGCCCGGGCCCCCCAGGATTGATCACAGCGTAGCACCGGAGGGCCCAGTCTGAAAATGTAAGTGTACCCTAATGTGCTAATATGCTGTGCATACTTGTACGTTGTGGCATAATCTACCCCAGAGCCTCTAAAAAGTAGTAATGTCAAGAAAAGTTTACTACCGCTTTAATATCACAGGATCCCAGAAACCTCTCATGGGGCCCACTACTGACCCAGTGGCATAGTTGGCAACATTAAAAAAAAATTTTTAAGGGACACTTTTTTTTACAAGTGCTATATTTAGAGTAGCTGAGATCCCATATGTTCCTCTATACATCACAGTAGTAATCACAAAATTAAATAAGTACTAATAATGGGGCATAACAAATATGAGAACTGAGATTTAAAAGTGTGTCCATTCTAGAGCTGGTGACATTGAAGGTATTCAGTATAATTTTAAAGAACAGTTTTTGTGGGGAAGCAACACAGGGGAGGAGTATGGATGGAATATAAGTGGGAAGTATATGCAGGTGAGGGAGAGGAATGTGGAGGGTCTAACAGTGGGCACTATGTACAGGAGAGGAGTGTGGAGGGTATGACAGTGAGCAGTATGTACAGAAGAGGAGTGCAAAGGGTACAGCAAAAGGCACTATGTACAGGAGAGGAATGTGAAGGGTATGACAGTGGGCAGTATGTACAGGAGAGGAGTGTGGAGGGTATGACAGTGGGCACTATGTATAGGAGAAAAGTGTGGATGGGATGACAGTAAGCAGTATGTACAGCAGAGAAGTGTGAAGGGTATGACAGTGGGCAGTATGTACAGGAGAGAAGTGTATGACAGCAGGCACTATGTACAGGAGAGGAGTGTGAAGGGTATGGCAGTGGGCAGTATGTACAGGAGAGGAGTGTGGGGGTATGACAGAGGGTAGTATGTACCAGAGAGAAGTGTGGAGGGTATGATGGGGCAATATATACAGGAGAGGAGTGTGGAGGGTATGACAGTGGGCACTATGTGTAGGAGAGGAGTGTGGAGGGTATGACAGTGAACAGTATGTACAGGAGAGGAGTGTGGAGGGTATGACAGTGGGCACTATGTATAGGAGAAAAGTGTGGATGGGATGACAGTAAGCAGTATGTACAGCAGAGAAGTGTGAAGGGTACGACAGTGGGTAGTATGTACAGGAGAGAAGTGTAAAGGGTATGGCAGTGGGCAGTATGTATAGGAGAGGAGTGTGGGGGTATGACAGAGGGTAGTATGTACCAGAGAGAAGTGTGGAGGGTATGATGGGGCAGTATATACAGGAGAGGAGTGTGGAGGGTATGACAGTGGGCACTATGTGTAAGAGAGGAGTGTGGAGGGTATGACAGCGAACAGTATGTACAGGAGAGGAGTGTGGAGGGTATGACAGTGGGCACTATGTATAGGAGAGGAGTGTGGAGGGTATGACAGTGAGCAGTATGTACAGGAGAGGAGTGTGGCAGGTGTGACAGTGGGCACTATGTACAGGAGGGAAGTGTATGACAGCAGGCACTATGTATAGGAGGGTATGACAGTGGGCACTATGTACAGGAGAGGAGTGTGGAGGGTATGATGGGGGCAGTATGAACAGGAGAGGAGTGTGGAGGGTATGACAGTGGGCACTATGTATAGGACAGAAGTGTGGAGAATATGACAGTGAGTACTATGTACAGGAGAGGAGGATGAAGGAATCTGGGAAGAAAAAATGTAAAAAGGTTTGTGGAAGGATGTTTAGGAAATGCGCAGTGGTTAAGCAGGTCATACATGGATTAAAATTACGCCAATTATGCAGAGACCAGCCATAGTCGATCTTTTTACACAAGTCAATCTATTAAACTTGAGTACAACCAGCCTGTTAGGGTTTTCCCAAAACAATCAGTGCTGCCAGTTATAGATAGCAACACTGATCATTGTACTCACTGGCAGAACACAATAACACTACAGGAGTAATCCCCCCCCCCCCTCATCCACAGGTCAGCAGGTGAGAGGGTGTGTGGGGACAGGCTGGGGAGAGATACCAGTCAGTGGCTGGGTAGTCACTGGTTAGTATCAGAGCCAGATACACACAGGTTACATACATCGCGATCGTTAGTGCGAGAACAATAATTCTAGCACTAGGCCTCCTCTGTAACTCTAAACATGTAACCTAAACATTTTTTAAAGCGTTATATATTATACATTAAACATTATATATATACATTTTAGCAGAGACCCTAGGGAATAAAATGACAATTGCTGCAATATTTTATGTCACATTGCATTTGCCCAGCGGTCTTTGAAATGCAATTTTTGGAGAAAAAATACACTTCAATGAATAATGAAAACCCAAAAAAAACAGTAAACTTAGCCAATTTTTTCGTTTGTTTGTTTGTGAAAGATGATGTTACGACACAAGAATCGTGATCTAGCTTCGAAGCAAAAAAAATTGCAATTCTCATTTTAGCCAGAATCGTGCAGCTCTATACCGTGCAACATAAAAAGTTGCATAGACCACCATAGAGTAATTTTCTAGCAAAAAACAAATGATGATTTTTACATGTGGAGAGAAGTGTCAGAATTGGCCAGGGTGGCAAGGGGTTAATTACCATAAGTAATATACAAATAATTATTATAAGCACTGTGATCCTCTCAGTCTGCTGCAGTGTGTCAGCTTGTATTTATACTGGCCGCTCTGTATGTAGCTTCTGACAGGCTGTGCAAGCAAGCCTGTATCTCAGCAACCATAAATGATAGCCATCCCATATTTTAAACAGTTGTGGGGTAGGTCTTCACCTGCCTACCCCCCACATGTGGGGTTTCTGTGACCTCTGGTCATTGAGCTACAGCCCTAGAAGTCAATCTTTTTTTCAGATTTTTTTTTGGGGGGGGGGGGGGAATGGGCCTATCTTGAGAAAGGGGCCTGGAGCTGCAGCTGCAATAGCCCATATGTTAATCCGGCCCTGAACGCCACCATTCACAGTGTACCTTGTATTTGTATTCATTGAAGACACAGCATTTGCAGATTGGACAAGGTGCTGATCGTGTCGGCATGCTCCCACCTTGACCAATCACAGAACACATTCATTAAAAAACATTCAGTGCTGAACAAGCAACCCCCTGTGTCAATGTGCAGTAGGACAGCCACTAGGCCCAGGCGATAGCAGTGGTCACTGTAGCAGCAGCAACTACTACAGTGGTTGTCAGCTTCCCCAGCATTGGCATGAGTGAGATGTGCAACCTGAACCAATCTAAGTATGCAATAAAGATCATACCTGGAGTTCTGTGTTAAGGAGTCCTTCACTTCAGACTAAGTATATAAATAATTTATTGGATTTAAAAAGTGTTATCCACGAGCACTGAACCTATGAAAGAAAACCCATATTCTATCACCTTCTAAATTTCTCACTTAATTTTTGATAGAAAAAGATACACAGAGACTGAGAGGAAGGAAAGGGATGGCTAAATAGAGAAGGCAGTGAAAATTGAGAGAAAACAGAGAAAGGGAAAGGAGAGATACGGAGAAAGGGAGAGAGAAAACGAGGGAATGAAAAGAGAGCGAGAAATGAGGAAGAGAAAGTGAGTGACTATTTTCAGACTAATATTCCGAGGTACTGATGAATAATCATGCAGTGATAATGACCCTCGTTTGATCTTTGGTGTCATTGTCACCTGCTGATAGGAGACTGGGAACTTCCTCACAGCTAATTAATTAGTTCTGATAATTCCTTTTGGCTTCTGTGTCTGCCCAGTAAGCAGACGGTGTGTGACCGCACAACCAGCGGGCTCCCACCCCCCACACATCTGGACTTCCCTTAACGCAGCAGGAATGCTTATAAAGTCGGGCAACCCAGACAGACGCTTCAAAGACTCTTAATAATAATACAGGATATAAGGATGAAACCAATAAAGGTTCCCAAGAATTGGTCAAAGCACTGGGGCAGCAGTTTGAAGGTTCAGCCTAGATGAGGTCACCTGAAATTAAGAGGCATCTTCAGATGAGGCCACCGTCACTGTGGGACCTTATTTAAGAATGGAGACCCGTGATCCACTGTTGTAGCCCAGGCCTGCTGCTGACTGATCTTGTTGACGCCCTGTGTTAGAAAGCCTGCCATTGGTGTCTGAGGCACTGAGGTCCCCAACAAAAGGAAGCACCTTTGTAGGCACCCTAAGAAGGACCCTCCCTCTCTAAATGTCAAAATATAGGCCATTCAGGACTTTGTACATCTTTTTATCTTAAATTTAGGAAATTAAATGGGTCTTTTTAATCTAATTAGGGAATTAGCTAGTTAGGGAGAGGTGACGTTTAGTGGGGGTTAGGCCCCCTCGTTTCCACTGAGCGGAACGGTTCGGGTCGGTACAGTTTGGAAGGGTTAGAATGGTCCAGCCTATTCAGGTGAGCGTTTCCACTGCAAGTCTGACCGTCAGGGGCCATGGGATGAAGGAAAAAATCCTGGATCGCCGCACTCCTCGGAAAACGATTTAAGCATAAGCAAACAAAATTTCAATAGAAAAAAAAATTTCAATAAAAAAAAACAGCCAAAATGCATGCAGTCAAAAACGGTGAGTGGACAAGGAGAAAAGGGCTGACATGTTTCACATCATGTGATGCTTACTCGTCAGGGGGCATACAGGGTTTCGAAAAAATGCCTAGTGTGTCCGCATATCAGTGGAATGTATTGTAGCTCCGCCCTAACCGAATCATACCATTTTCTATGGCCCCACATCTGAAGCAGAACCCAGAATGGTGCGGTATGGTTTGGTTGTATGGGCCACTTTCATAATAAAAACACTGAAAATAGCGTACCGTACCGAACCAACCCGAACCGATCTGGTCAGTGGAAATGAGGCATAAGTGTACAGCCAACTGCCACCCATTCGTTGTTCAATTGTTTGGATGGCTAGGTTATTGGCTGATCCCTTTAACAGTTACTAAACTTCATACTATTATCTCTACTTGGTGTTATTACATAACAATTTATCTGCGTTTTTTTACTGACCAAATGCTGCAGCCTAATTCTTGTTAATTGCATACTCATCTTACCACCACTGAATGCAACCCCTACAAGACTATGGCTGCACCATGCCGCAACCGCTCCACAATAGCATGTGAATGAGCCCTTGTGGAGTTGTACAAACATGTAGGCAAAATATACTACACTGCTTTTATACATTTTATATTGCTTTCTTCAGCAAGAGTAAACAATTAGAATGCCTCTACAGGTAGTATACAAACAAGATGTTATATGTCTGTGCCCCCAGTGGATCAAGTCGTTTTGTTGAACTTCCATTTCGATGAACACATGAGGCAGCCAAAAGGGGGTTAAAAAAATCCGCTGAAGCCACAGACCACTGCAGCAGAATAAAGCACCATCTTCAGGCTTCAGGAGGGATTAATGTACAAGAGATAGATAATTATAAAATGAGATTCCGTTTTTTCCTCTAAACTCTCCCAGGTTACAATGTGCCAGGTTACAGTTACACTAATTAGTCCAAAAACATTTTCATGTGGGATGGTGGTCTGTGGAGTGCACTGCTTCTCTCCTGCATCTTTTTTTGCCATACATGTCCTGTGCTGGTTTAAAGAGAATATTTTTATTTCAGGTGCTCATAGCACGGTCATACATGTAGATGCCATCAAACCACCTTAAGGTGCACCTGTCTGCCATTGAATCCACTGTCAGCCAAAAAATATTCCTGCTACATTGAAAAGAGAGCTGAGAGACATTTCTACCATTGCTTATAGGGGACAATAGTCATAACTAACCCACCCAGCTAGCTAGCCAGCAGCATTGGGCACTGGGCAGAACGTACAGACTGAGTTTTTTTAGGCTACTGTCATGTCATATTGATGCATAGCCCTTGACATCCTCCCCATGTTGAGGGCATGTGGCCTGGTATGGTTCATGAGGGGGGCACTCTTGGCCGCCCCTCTTTTCCTGCGGCCTGCCAGGTTGCGTGCTCAGATAAGGGTCTGGTATGGTTTTTTTGGGGGAAACTCCACACAATTTTTTTTAATTCCCCTTAACCACTTCCCTACCAAGCCATAGTACGTCGGTGGGGACCTCTCCTCCTTCAGACTTGAACGTCATATGACGTCCTTGCTTTTTCCGGCCGGCGCGCGTGCCCCCGCCGCATTCCTCAGGACCCGATGCGCGTGCCCGGCGGTCGCGATGACCGCCGGGCACCCGCGATTGCCGCAATCACGGCAGAACCATGGATCTGTGTGTGTAAACACACAGATCCATGTCCTGTCAGCGGTGAGGAGACTGATGTGTGTTCCCAGTACAGAGGAACACACATCGATCTCCTTCCCTTGTGAGGCCCCCTAACAGTTAGAACACTTTAGGGAACATATTTAACCCCTTCAGCGCCCCCCTAGTGTTAACCCCTTCCATGCCAGTCACATTTACACAGTAATCAGTGCAGTTTTATAGCACTAATCGCTGTGTAAATGTGAATGGCCCCAAAAAATGTGTCAAAAGTGTCCGATGCAATGTCGCCGTCACAATAAAATAAAAAAATCGCAGATCGCCGCCATTACTAGTAAAAAAAAAAAAAAAAAAAATGCCATAATTCTATTTCCTACATTGTAGACGCTAGAACTTTTGCGCAAACCGATCAAATACGCTTATTGCGCTTTTTTTTTTACCAAAAATATGTAGAAGAATACGTATCGGTCTAAACTGAGGAAAAAAAACGTTTTAAAAAAAAAAATGATATTTATTAAATCAAAAATTAAAAAATATTGTTTTTTTTTCAAAATTGCTGCTTTATAGCACAAAAAATAAAACCGCAGAGGTGATCAAATACCACCAAAAGAAAGCGCTACTTGTGAGAAAAAAAGGGTGTCAATTTTGTTTGGGAGCCACGTCGCATGACCGCGCAATTGTCATTCAAAGTGCGACAGCGCTGAAAACTAAAAATTGGTCTGGGCAGGAAGGGGGTGAAAATGCCCTGTATGGAAGTGGTTAAAGGGGTTGTAAAGGAAACTTTTTTTTCCCTCCTAGATAGCTTCCTTTACCTTAGTGCAGTCCTCCTTCACTTACCTCATCCTTCGATTTTGCTTTTAAATGTCCTTATTTCTTCTGAGAAATCCTCACTTCCTGTTCTTCTGTCTGTAACTCTGCACAGTAATGCTATTTAGGGGAAAAACAAATTCCTTTACAACCCCTTTGATATCCATACCAGACCTGAAGGGCCTAATATGGAATTTGGGGGGGAACCCCCCACGCTTTTTTTTTAAATTTTGGTTCAGGTTCCCCTTAATATTCATACCAGACCCAAAGGGCCTGGTAATGGACTAAAGGGGAACCCATGCTTTTTTTTTCAATGACTTTGATCTGTATTGCCGGGACCCAACAATTCATTATAGCCATGCATAGTTTTAAATGAGTTTTTTTCCTAGAAATGTCATTTTGTGCAGAGACTGTTATAAACACGTGAAACATGCACTACTTTACAGGCATACTATAGACACTCCCAGGTACGAAATTTAAAGGAATATTTCACTTTTATTGTTTCACTTTAAGCATTATTAAAATCACTGCTCCCGAAAAAAGAACAGTTTTTAACCACTTGCTTACTGGGCACATAAACCCCCTTCGTGCCCAGGCGAAATTTCAGCTTCCGGCACTGCGTCGCTTTAACTGACAATTGCGCGGTAGTGCGACGTGGCACCCAAACAAAATTGGCGTCCCTTTTTTCCCCACAAATAGAGCTTTCTTTTGGTGGTATTTGATCGCCCGTGCGGTTTTTATTTTTTGCGTTATAATGAAAAAAAGAGCGACAATTTAAAAATATATATATATATTTTTTACTTGTTGCTATAATAAATATCCCATTTTTTTTTTTTTTTTTTATATTTTTTTTTCTCAGTTAAGGCCGATACGTATTCGTCTACGTATTTTTGTAAAAAAAAAAAATCACAATAAGTGACTGCTTTGCGCAAAAGTTATAGCACCTACAAAATAGGGGACATAATTATGATTTTTTTTTTATATTTTTTTTTTACTAGTAATGGCGGCGATCTGCGATTTTTATTGGGACTGTGATATTGCGACGGACACATCGGACACTTTTGACACATTTTTGGCGCCATTCACATTTATACAGCGACCAGTGCTATAAAAATGCACTAATTACTGTATAAATGTGACTGGCATTGAAGGGGTTAACACTAGGGGGTGAGGAAGGGGTTAAATGTATTGCCTGGGTGTGTTCTAACTGTATGGGGGGAGGGGGGTGACTGGGGGAGGTGACCGATGCTGTCTCCCTATGTACAAGAGAAACAGCATCTGTCACCTCACTGACCGGACGTGAAGCTCTGTGTTTACACTCAGAGCTCCACGTCCCTGCTGTCTCACCGACGATCGCGTGTACCTGACGGACATCGCGGCCGCCGGGTACACGCATCGGATCCTCGGTGATGCGTCGGGACTGTTTTTCCCCGCCGCGCGCCACCCTGTGGCGCGCGCGGGGAATTACAAGCAAATCACGTCCAAAGACGTGACCCCGGCGCCTCAGATCCGCGCTGTTCACGTCTTTGGACGTGATGCGGTATTCAAGTGGTTAAAACAGTTTTTTGCATTGATACATGTCCCCTGGGGCAGGACCAAGGTCCCGAAACACTTTTTATGACAATAACTTGCATATTAACCTTTAAAATTAGCCCTTTATATTTTTAATGTTCGTGTCCCATAGACTTTAACGGTGTTCACGTGTTCGAACCAATTTTTTGCCTGTTTGCATGTTCTGCTGCGAACCGAACCGAACCGGGGGGTGTTCGGCTCATCCCTAATTAGGAACATTTCCTTTCTTTTTCCTTTCCTTTTCCTGTTCCAGAGATGCAATCTCCCAAATTGAAGGATATTACCCTCTTAGTTGTCCCAGGAACAAGTGTCCCCATTGGAAGATTTCTCGTCACCTTGATTGAGGGACACCTCTAAAATTTTGGATTTCTCCCCACTGTGTGACAGTGGTCACCAGTACTAATTAGGGTTGTCTCGATACCACTTTTTTGAGACCTTTTTTTCAAGTACTCGTCGATACCGATACTTTTTTTTAATGTCATGTGACAGTGGCAGTATTTATTTTTTTTTACAATTTTTTTTTAAATATTTTACAGTGACTTTGTTTTCTTTTTTTTGGGGGGGGGGGGGGGGGGTGGATCGGTGTGTTTTTTTTTTGTTATTTATATTTATTGCAATTTTTTTTTTTTTAATCAGCCCTGTTGGGGGTCCTTGGTGAGATATCGGGAGTCTTAACAGACCTCTGACATCTCACCTTTAAGACAGAGAAAGGGACTAAGGACACAGATTCCCCAGTCCCTTTCTCTGCAGCCTTTAGCTAAAATGAATGGAGAGAAGCTCCTCTCCATTCATAAACTGAAGCATCGTAAACACAGGTTACGATGCTCAGTTATGTGAATGGACAGAGTCAGTGATTACTGACTCTGTTCATTCTGAAAAGGTAGGAGCCGGGTTTAGCTACTCCTACCTCTGCTCTCCATCCTGACAGATTGAGGGGGAGAGCGGCACGGAGGGGGGGACAAGGCGGCGCGGAGCACGGGGGACAAGGCGGCACGGAGCACGGGGGACAAGGCGACGCGGAGCACAGGGGACAAGGTTGCATGGAGCACTGGGGACAAGGTTGCATGGAGCATGGGGGACAAGGTTGCATGGAGCATGGGGGACAAGGTTGCATGGAGCACGGGGGACAAGGTTGCATGGAGCATGGAGCACGGGGGACAAGGTTGCATGGAGCACTGGGGACAAGGTTGCATGGAGCATGGGGGACAAGGTTGCATGGAGCATGGGGGACAAGGTTGCATGGAGCATGGGGGACAAGGTTGCATGGAGCACGGGGGACAAGGTTGCATGGAGCATGGAGCACGGGGGACAAGGTTGCACGGAGCACGGGGGACAAAGGCAGCACGGAGCACGGGGGACGAAGGCAGCACGGGGGGAGATGGCATCAAAAATGCATCAAAACGCATGTAATGACATGCAAGCATGCACTGAAAAACGCATGATTATGCAGCAGCATTAGTTTGAACCTATGCCTATGCTTACTAGACTGACAGCTCCTGGTGATGGTAAAGGCATGGCAGGGATGTAGTGTTTCTTACTGAAACACTAGAACTGATCACATGATTATACTAAAGACAGAACTCCTTCCATATGGCACTTATTTTAGAAGATTTTGACATCTACTGGAATAGCCTGTCTTAATGTCTTTGGTTAAAAAGCAGATGCGGGTTTGAAATACAATTAGATGAAATCCTTGCAGCATAAAAAGCTGACCTGAAACGGATCAGTTTAAAATAAATTCAGACAAGTAAATCCTGGCGTGCGTATTGCGACACAAGCAAAGCGTTTGGACCCTGCAGGTTCCCCTGTCTATATGAAGATGACCCGTGGAGCGCACAGGTCAAATGAATTTCCATTTTTTTAAATCTTGTATAAATAGTCAGCTGTGTCGATTCTTTTTCACTGCCGTCTCTTGAAAACCACGCAGCCCAGTCATGCCCGGAGGCAGCGTGGGAGATAGGCGAGAGAATTGGCAATTCGCAGCAGGAGTAAAAGTCAAATTCAATATTCAGCGTCTGCCGCACAACGAGGTTCATTTTCTCAGCTAAGGGATGCAGCGACCTTGTCGTACCTGCTTGTCATCACTGTGGGCTTCTCCGCCGCCGCTGTGCGCAAATGCAAACCATCTAGCTAAACCTAATCAGAACACATCTGTCAGGCCAAGTCGTCGGATGCTGCGACTAGAGAATAACAGGGCCCCATTAAAATGTTATTAGTGCGTAAATATGCCACAGACCCCTTGCACAAGGGGAAGCGAGAAAAGGCTGCGTACGAGCCCGATATGGCCGTTGTAATGAATTCAATTCATCGGAGTCCATTTACTAAAGTGATTGAAATCTCTTTCGCTTGACTTGAGTCAGAAGAAGGTATCTGGAGAAGATGAGTATTTATGAGATTTAATAACGCTGTTTTACTACACCTACGCGGCAAAACGCGCACTAAAAATGGTCCACTGATACCTGTTTTTTTTTAAAAATCTTTATCGCTTTCACTTTTCTGTAATCTGTGATTGGTTGTTGCTAGATGCAGTTTTTATAAGTGAACGCCAACGCTTTATTTCATTTATAGATATTTATGTACTCACCTGCCTAATTTTACCCCTCTTCAATAGAAAGTAAAGAACATTGAACATCACTATAGTAAACTGAAAGCTTTTGTTGCTGCTATTGACTGACTCCATCCTAAACTGGCTGCTTATCCCACCTGCCCTCTGTCACAATCCAAGGTCTTCATGTCCTAAAACCCTAGCATGCCAATTAGACCCCATTCACATATACACAATATTGTCAAAAGTCTTGGGACACCTGCCTTTACACGCACATATTCTTTAATGGCTTCCCAGTCTTAGTTCGTAGGGTTCAATATTGAATTGGCCCACCCTTTGAAGCTATAACAGCTTCAACTTTTATGGGAAGGCTGTCCACAAGGTTTAGGAGTGTGTATATGGGAATGTTTGACCATTCTTCCAGAAGCACATTTGTGAGGTTAGGCACTGATGTTGGACGAGTAGGCATGGCTTGCTGTCTCTGCTCAAATTCATCCCAAAAGTGTTCTATTGGGTTGAGGTCAGGACTGTGCAGGCCAGTCAAGTTCCTCCACCCCAAACTCGCTCATTCATGTGCAGTCACGGCTGGCGGCAAATAACCATCACAACCCCCCATTCCTCCGGGCAGCGCGGCACTAATGCACCACCCCACACCAAGGGCGGCAGCAGGGGCTCGTGGGACTGTCAGCCAGCAACCCCCTCTCCTGCTGTGTCCATCGGGCAGCGGGTCTTCTCTTCCACAGCACTAGGCATCCAATAGGACCTCCTGGCGCTTTGACCAGTTGAGAAACAGGTTCTCACTGACCTGCCTCCTGATTGGTAGGGAGTAACTGTAGCATGAAAATAGCAAAAATTAATTGGCTATGGTCACACAATTGGGTGTGATTGGGGCCCACTCTCTGCGCCAGAGCCCACCCTATTTTAAAGCCTATGAGAGCCTCTTGCTCTAATCAGGTGCTTCAAAAAAACAACCTGCCATGTGCCCGGAGCCCTGTAAGGGGCCAGGCACATGGATAGGAAGGACACAGAGGTGTTAGGGGGGCAGTGCCCATGCACCACAATGCACGGGTCGCCACTGTTCATGTCTTTATAGACCTTGCTTGTGTAGTGATGCGCAGTCATGATAGAACAGGAAGATGATTGCGAGTGTTGATTCTCTGGTATCACAGGGGCACTGCGCCCCGAGTACAACATGAAACAGGCCAATTGGGGCCTCAGTGAGGGGATAATTGGGCCCCTTGGGGACCGGCCGCCACTGCTTGGTATGCTGAAGTCCCATGAGCCACACATCACAAAAAACCCACATGTAAAGAGTAAAAGCAACCTCAACCATTCCAGGCCACACCCCCGGTGTGTTTCACCCCACCCATGGGGTGAAGCCAGGGGAAATCCCCTGACTAATCCCTATGGGTGGGGCGAAACATGTCAGGGGTGTAGCCTGAACAGAGTCCAGGCTGAGTCTGCTTCTGCTCTTTACATGAGGCTCCAGAGCATACAGCAGAGGTGTGGGAAAGGGGGAAAAATGTGTGTGTATATATATATATATATATTGTAGCAGAGCGTCCCAGAGAGAGCCTGGGAAAGTCCAGTTCGGGGTTTATACCTCTCCCAGGCTCCTCTCTTACACGTTCAGAGATCTCTGATCCCTGATCCAGGTCAGGTGTTGGCCCTCTCCCCCAGGCCAATTTAAGCTCACCTGAGCTAACAGCCATTGCTCTGTCCTGGGAAACAGATAGTGTGGATCTGTAGGAGCAAGGAGGTTGTTAAAAGACTGGTGAGCAGTTTGTATTTTGAGCTAACAAGCGGTAGGCTTGTTCAGCTTAGTAGTTAGGGCCTACATATCGTGTAGTTAGAGCCGAGACACGGCTAGGTGTTTGTTTAAACTACTTTTGTTTGTTTTGTTTTCTGCACACTGTACAGCACCTGTAAATAGACTTTGTATAGCACCAATAAAAATCCCACTGTTGTTCACTTATCCTATGGACTTTGGTATCTGTGCCTGCTCATCCCAGGGAGCTTTTGTACCCGCTACCTATCCCCAGCTTACATATGGTGGAGGCTGCGATCAGCAATAGTAAGTTACTATTTAAAAGGCCAGTACCTAAAGTGACAACATGGAGGAAATCCTCAAACAAATGGTGCTATTCAATGCTGCGCAACAGCAAGCAAACGCTGCACAACAGCAAACTAATGCTGCGCTGCAGCAAGCCAACGCTATGGTACAGGAGCAATCGCAGAGGCTGTTTGAACAGCTTGCCACTGCTGCAGAAGCGGATAGGAAAACCCTGACTAAGGTTGCAGAGACGCTAGCACAGTGGGCACCTGCGGAAATTAAGGATATGGGAGACAAGCCTTCAGCCATCCATGTGGCTCGCTTTCTGTCTAAAATGACTACGGATGATGATCCAGAGGCCTTCCTGTTAACGTTTGAACGGACCGCTGAGAGGGAATGTTGGCCTAAAACCAAGTGGGCAGGACTGATTGCCCCCTTACTTTCTGGTGAATCGCAGAAGGCCTACTATGATCTGGAGTCAGCAGAAGCAGAAGACTACGAAAAGGTCAAGCAGGAAATTCTGGCGCGACTCGGCGTCACCTTGGCCGTTCGAGCCCAACGGGTCCACAGCTGGTTCTTCAAAATCGAGAGGCCCCCAAGATCGCAGATGTTCGACCTAATCCACCTAGTGCGAAAATGGCTACAGCCTGAGTCCCTGTCTGCGCCACAAATAGTGGAGCGTGTGGTCATGGACCAATTCCTGAGGTCACTCCCAATTCCCCTGCAGAGGTGGGTGAGTCAAGGGGACCCCAAGTCGGCAGATAACCTGGTGGAACTCGTCGAAAGGTACTTTGCTGCAGAGAACCTGGTCACCATCCCAACAACCGCACGGACTTTCCACCCAAAGCCACGGTCTCCCCAGGCAACCGGTAAGACTGTTCCAGGGGAAGTGGGTGGTAAGCATGGCAAGGAAATAGGGGGGAGGATTTTTGGTGCCAGGACTGAAGTTTGGCGTCCCAAGCAAGGGAAACCACTGCCTGTCAGCAAACCAACTTGGGGAAACATCAGGTGTTTTCGTTGCCAAGAGCTGGGACATGTTGCAGCAAACTGTCCATTGACTGATGAACCAATGCAGTGTGATCTGTCTAATAGAAGGCAGTCCATGTTTGCTGCTGTTTCATGCGCCGCAGCGCCAAATGTGGGGAAACACATGTGTCACATGACTGTTAATGATAAGCCTATTACGGCCTTACTGGACTCTGGAAGTCTGGTTACTTTGGTTACAGCTGAGATGGTTGAAACTGTGAATTTTCATGCTAAAAAAGTTGCTGTGATCTGTGTACATGGGGATACCCGGGAGTATCCTATAGCCACAGTTCAGTTTAAAACTGGCTTAGGTACGGTGTCCCATGCGGTCGGACTTGTGCCCCACTTGGTGCACGAGGCCATCATTGGTAGGGACTTCCCTAAGTTTTGGGAACTGTGGGATCGTCCCGACCCGGTCGCAGTACCTGACTCAGTCGCAGAGCCAGAGCTCCTGACTACTTCCGATATTGTGGGTTCAGGGGACTCATCTCAGGGCTCTCCGAGTTTTCCTTTCTCGGTTATGGCAGGAGAGCTGGAGGAGCCTGAGGAAGTCCCCACAACCAGTAGAGCCGGACAGCCGTCTGCCGACTCGGAGCCTATGTTGGAGTTTACTGACCTTAATGTGCACAAGGAAAATTTTGGTACTGAGCAGAGAAAAGACCCTACCCTTGCCAGGGCCTGGGAAAATGTAATGGTGATTAATGATGTACCTGTTGAACCAGGGGATAGGCCCTGTTTTCCTTATTTCAGCAGCAATGATGATTTACTGTATCGTGTATGTAAAAAGAATGATGAAGTTACTGAACAGTTGGTGGTCCCCAAGCCTTACAGAAGGGTGGTGTTGGAACTTGCCCATGGGCACTTGCTAGGAGGCCATTTAGGGGTTGAGAAAACCACTGAAAGAGTGTTGCGCAGGTTTTACTGGCCTGGGATACAGAAAAATATTGAGAATTATTGTCAATCCTGTCCTGTGTGTCAGATGTCAGCCCCCCAGCCCCACTTCCGAAGTCCTTTAGTGCCCTTGCCCATTATTGAAGTGCCCTTCGAGAGGATTGCCATGGACCTTGTGGGTCCCCTCCCCAAATCCGCCCGTGGTCATCAGCATATCCTCGTGATTATGGATTACGCTACCCGTTACCCTGAGGCCGTTCCCTTACGCGCCGCATCTGCTAAAAATATTGCCAAAGAGCTGTTTATGGTGTTCAGTCGGGTGGGCATCCCTAAAGAAATCCTGACAGACCAGGGTACCCCATTTATGTCACGGATAACTAGGGAGCTGTGCAAGTTATTTAAGGTGACGCAGTTGCGAACCTCTGTGTATCATCCGCAAACAGATGGCTTGGTGGAACGTTTCAATAAGACGTTAAAGGGCATGTTAAAAAAGGTTGTTGACAAAGATGGGAAAGACTGGGACTTCCTGATACCGTACCTGATGTTTGCTATCAGGGAGGTTCCCCAGTCCTCTACAGGGTACTCTCCATTTGAGTTGCTTTATGGGAGACACCCTCGGGGACTCTTGGACATAGCCAAGGAAACTTGGGAGGGGGAACAGACACCCCACAAAAGTGTAATTGAGCATATCGCTCAAATGCAGGACAGGATTGCAGCCGTAATACCAGTGGTGAAAGAACATTTACTACAGGCTCAAGCAGCCCAACAGAGAATATACAACCGGGGGGCCCAACTCCGTGTTTTCTCACCGGGTGACAGGGTCCTCGTTTTAGTTCCCACTGTTGAGAGCAAGTTCCTGGCTAAGTGGCAGGGCCCCTTTGAAGTAATTGAAAGAGTTGGGGAAGTCAATTACAAGGTGTATCAACCAGGTAAAAGGAAGCCCGAACAGATTTACCACGTGAACCTGTTAAAGCCCTGGAAGGATAGACTGGCGTTAACTGCGAGGTCCCTACCGGTAACGCCTAAGGGTACTGAATCCCCTCTGATCCCTGAGGTCACGATTCCAGACACCCTGTCATATTCCCAAAAACAGGAAGCTAGAGAGTTCCTAATAAGGAATAGAGAGAAATTTTCAGAGTTGCCTGGCACGACTTCAGCGGTTCAGCATGATATTGTTACTGAACCTGGGGTCCGTGTCAAGCTCAAACCATACCGAATTCCTGAAGCGAGGAGAAAGGACATCAGTGATGAAGTTAGAAGGATGTTGGAACTAGATGTCATTGAGGAATCCAATAGTGACTGGTCTAGCCCCATCGTGTTGGTCCCAAAACCGGATGGCACTTGGAGGTTTTGTAACGACTTCAGAAAGCTCAATGCAGTAACAAAGTTTGACACGTACCCGATGCCCAGGGTAGATGAACTTATAGACCGACTGGGCAAGGCCCGTTATCTGACCACTTTGGACTTGACCAAAGGATATTGGCAAATACCCCTGACTAATAGTGCCAAAGAAAAGACTGCGTTTGTGACCCCGGAGGGATCATTCCAGTATAAGAAAATGCCTTTTGGGTTGCAAAATGCCCCTGCAACCTTTCAGAGGGCCATGGACAGGACCCTAAGACCGCACCAGCAGTATGCTGCAGCTTATTTAGATGACATAGTGGTGCATAGCACTGACTGGGAGTCTCACTTGCCCCGTGTCCAAGCTGTCCTTGATTCCCTCTTCAAGGAAGGTTTTACGGCAAATCCCAAAAAATGTGCCATTGGTTTGGAGGAAGCCAAGTATTTGGGCTATACTATTGGCCGTGGAGTTATTAAACCCCAAGTGAATAAAGTAGAAGCCATCCAGGAGTGGCCACGTCCTGCAAACAAGAAGCAGGTCAGGGCCTTTCTTGGCATTGCGGGATATTATAGAAGGTTTATTCCAAATTTTGCCACTATAGCTGCCCCACTGACAGACCTGACGAAAGGGAAAGACTCCGTAATGATAAAATGGTCCCCAGTAGCAGAAGAATCTTTCCAAGTCCTGAAGAAGGCTCTTTGTGCACAGCCAGTGCTATACTCCCCCGATTTCTCCAAAGATTTTTTGGTTCAGACAGATGCCTCTGATGTAGGTATCGGGGCAGTACTATCACAGGTATACAATGGGGAAGAACACCCTGTGGTCTACCTAAGCAGAAAGCTCAATGATCATGAGAAAAAATATGCAGTCATTGAAAAGGAATGTTTAGCCATAAAGTGGGCCGTGGACGCGCTCAGGTACTACCTGTTAGGGCGCCAGTTTGAGTTAATAACTGACCATGCTCCCCTGAAATGGATGGCCCAAAAGAAGGAGACTAATAGGCGGGTGAACCGGTGGTTTTTGGCCCTCCAGGATTATTCCTTTTCGGTAAAACACAGGCCAGGGGTTGAGATGGGTAATGTAGATGCCCTGTCCCGTGTTCACTCCTGTTGGGCTACAGGTGTTCCAACCCTGGGGTTGAAACAAGAGGGGAGGGTGTGTAGCAGAGCGTCCCAGAGAGAGCCTGGGAAAGTCCAGTTCGGGGTTTATACCTCTCCCAGGCTCCTCTCTTACACGTTCAGAGATCTCTGATCCCTGATCCAGGTCAGGTGTTGGCCCTCTCCCCCAGGCCAATTTAAGCTCACCTGAGCTAACAGCCATTGCTCTGTCCTGGGAAACAGATAGTGTGGATCTGTAGGAGCAAGGAGGTTGTTAAAAGACTGGTGAGCAGTTTGTATTTTGAGCTAACAAGCGGTAGGCTTGTTCAGCTTAGTAGTTAGGGCCTACATATCGTGTAGTTAGAGCCGAGACACGGCTAGGTGTTTGTTTAAACTACTTTTGTTTGTTTTGTTTTCTGCACACTGTACAGCACCTGTAAATAGACTTTGTATAGCACCAATAAAAATCCCACTGTTGTTCACTTATCCTATGGACTTTGGTATCTGTGCCTGCTCATCCCAGGGAGCTTTTGTACCCGCTACCTATCCCCAGCTTACAATATATATATATATATATATATACAGAGCTTTTTTTCTCAGAAAATAGGTGCAGGAACTCAACCACGACCCGTTCAGATTTCACAAACAGTAGAAAGGTCTTAAAGGGGCATTAAATACCAGAATTGCATTACATACAGTGTGCAGAGTTCAGGGGGTTACAAAGCAGTCACTTGTAAACACAGAAACCAGACTTCTGTGTTCACAAGTGATTGTGGTGAGCGGGCACCAAAGGGTCTGAGCCAAAGGTGGTGGAACTGAGTTCCACCAAGTTCCCCCAGAAAAAAAGCCCTGTATATATACATATGTTCTTTTTACTTTCTGCTTGAAAACATAGCAAATAAAAATGCTAGGGCAGTCAAATACCTCTAAGATTACCCCTTTTCTGTGAACCATGAGCCGTGTCATCATTGGACAGCTCAGTTCACAGATGCAGTGTACTGAGCTGATACAAACAGCTCTTACCTTGTGATTGCTATGATGACCAATCACGGCGATCACAAATGTAAACAGAAGTTTGGCTTCATTGTGTATTTAAATCTCCTAGTACATCTAAAGCCCTGTACACAATCGGTCAAACCGATGAGAACGGTCTGATGGATTTTTCCATCGGTTAACCGATGAGGCTGACTGATGGTCAGTCATGCCTACACACCATCGGTTAAAAAACCGATCATGTCAGAACGCGGTGACGTAAAACACAACGATGTGTTGAAAAAAATGAAGTTCAATGCTTCCAAGCATGCGTAGACTTGAATAAATTTAAAACAAGTTGGCTTTTTTTAACCGATGGATAAATAACCAATGGCGCCCACACACGATCGGTTTGGACCGATGAAAACGGTCCATCAGACCGTTCTCAGCTGTTTAACCCATCGTGTGTACGCGGCCTAAGACTCCCTCCCCCAGACTGACAATGCTGCTGTATAAATGTGTCCCCCAAAGTGGGGCACACTAATACAGAAGGTGTTTTTTTGGCCAGATTGCAGGGGAAAAGCCTAAAAATGGACAACTAATGCAGCAATCACATCTAATTATTGATAAGTTGCAATGTATTACATTTTTGATCAAATACCGCTTTAGGTGGAAATTGCAAGTAGAGTATCCTGGCCAGGTGTTGTGGAAAAAAGGAGGGGCTTATTTGTTACTATAAAAAAAAATCTGTTTTCCTGGAAATACCTGTTTATGGGCGGTATCGTTCCCTGACAGCTGGAAGGCTACAATCTGCTTGTAATGTAATGTATTCATTTGAAAATATGCGCACATTGCCACAATGAAAAGCCGCCTGTTACAATGCCGAATCAGCATCTGTCAATCTTATGGCTCCATTGTCAATACTGTACATATTATTTAATGGATGAAATCGGAGCATCTCTTTCTTCATAATCATCCCTGTCGGAGGCATCTAAGGTAGAGATAAGAAGGCCCATTACCAGGCGGGGAATGACCCCCATGGGGACTGCCGGAGGAAGCTATTAATAATGAGATTACTAAAACACGAGCAGAATATATAGTCAGCCCATCTGCCACTGTTCACCTTGCCTTGGCGTTGCGCCCGGCTGCTTTGCAGTGATGTCGTGTATAGAAAAGACCGCAACAAAATGTTTTCCATCAAACACTTGTTTTCAACAAATAGCCGGGACTCTGGAGCCACCATGCCACATGGGGACAACAGACTCATTTAACAATAAAAAAAGTTTTAAGGCCATTTTCCAACTTCTACTCATTTTAAACAGGAATCAAGTGTTTGCCTTCAGAGAGTAAAACAATTGGGTAAAATTGACAGGAAAGTCATTGTTTTATGTGGTGTTCCCATTCTGACATACAGTCCTGATCAAAAGTTTAAGACCACTTGAAACATTTAAAAAAATCATATTTTACATTGTTGGATCTTAACAAGGTACCAAGTAGAGCTTCAACATGCAACAAGAAGAAATGAGAGTGAGACAAAACATTTTTTGAGCATTCAATTTAATGAAAACAACCAATAAAATGAAAAAGGCTGTTTTTCAGCTGATCAAAAGTTTCAGACCACACCTCCAAAAAAAACAACTAAACCCCCCCCAAAACAGAAATCCAACTTCCAAACATGAACTCAGTAATGAGTAGCTCCGGTGTTATTGTTGATACCTTCAAAAATTTGTTTTGGCATGCTTGATGCAAGTGTTTTCATGAGGTGAGTGGGAACATTTCTCCAAGTGGTGAAGACAGCCGCACAAAGGCCATCTACTGTCTGGAACTGTTGTCCATTTTTGTAAACTTCCCTTGCCATCCATCCCCAAAGGTTCTCAATTGGATTTAGATCAGGGGAACACGCAGGATGGACTAAAAGAGTGATGTTACTCTCCTGGAAGAAGTCCCTTGTCCTGCGGGCATTGTGTACTGTAGCGTTGTCCTGTTGAAAAACCCAGTCGTTACCACACAGACGAGGGCCCTCAGTCATGAGGAATGCTCTCTGTGACATCTGGACATAGCCAGCGGCCGTTTGACGCCCCTGCACTTCCTGAAGCTCCATTGTTCCACTGAAGGAAAAAGCACCCCAGACCATTATGGCGCCCCTCCGCTGTGGCGTGTAGAAAACATTTCAGGTGGGATCTGCTTGTCATGCCAGTAACGTTGGAAACCATCAGGACCATCAAGGTTACATTTTTCCTCATCAGAGAATAAAACTTTCTTTCACCTTTGAATGTCCCATGGTTGGTGCTCTCTTGCAAAGTCCAAACGAGCAGTTCTGTGGCATTCAAGGAGATGAGGTTTTTGAAGAAGTTCAGTCTCAGATGCTGTCTGATGGTTATGGGGCTGCAGTCAGCACCAGTAAGGGCCTTAATTTGGGTCGAGGATCGTCCAGTGTCTTGATGCAGTATGCAGTTCAGCAACCCGACCACGTTCAAAAAGGGAGAGTTTTTTTGCCTTTGCCATCACAACGTGTAACTACCTGACAGAAAATGACAATGAATCCACATCTTTGCACAGATTTGGCCTTTTAAAGGCATGTGGTCCTAAACTTTTGATCAGCTGAAAAAAAGCCTGTTTCAGTTTAATCGTTATTTTCAATGAATTGAATGCTCAAAAAATGTTTTGTCTCGCTCTTGTTTCTTCTTGTTACATGTTGAAGCTCTACTTGGAACATTGTAAAATGTAAAATATGATTTTTTGCCATTTTTCAAGTGGTCTTAAACTTGTGATCAGGACTGTATTTGCTGTTTCATATTTTGTGCTAAAAACTGTAGGTTCTCCCTGTAGTGGATATTTATTAGATATTGTCACCTTCATCTTGGTAGAAGAAGCATTTAGAATAATCTGGTTAAAAGATTGTGTTGGATGTAAACCTGAAATGTATTTATTTTTTTGATGTCACAATGTACAGTATACGATTTCCAATCATCTGTGCCCAGTCTTGCCACACTGAGTTAATCCAGCTCTAAACAATCTTCTTTTATTGTTCAGTGAAATAAAACAAATTTACAGAGAAAAACCTTAGTCTGTTTTGCCCCCTTGCTGTGAGTGATAGGTTATTTACATATCTCATGCACTAGCCTGGAGACAGGCATTATTTTTTAATTCCCACCCCCACTCCTTTTCTGAAGTCATGTGGTTACTTTTCTGGATTTTGAGTGGATGTTAGTGATCATAGCAGAATTTAGTGTAAGGAATACATAGGACAAAATGCATGTTGACAAGGGGAGTGTAGAGGAGGGCAGGGAGTCTACTGACATCACGACTCCACCCACTGAGCTCCAGACAACAGATCCACCCACCCAGAATCTGCAGTTTTTCAGTTCTTATAACAGACAGAGAGGAAACATTTGTCAGGTTAGGATACATGCAGGAGGCATGTATATCCTTATAGATCAGCACTATGGCAGTAGTTTAGAAAGGATGAGAGTGGGTTTACATCCACTTTAAATTCAGTATGAGAAAAGAGCAATTTAAAGAAGGTTTGTCATTTAAAAAAAAAAAAGCATTTGCCATCTTCATTTAGGATGCATGCACACCTGCGACTGCACCCTGCCTGCGATTAGATGGGCGGCAGGCAGTCTGCGTCCAGATCATTCGCATGTGATCACTGCATTCTCTTACATGCAAGTGGGCGCAATTAGTTGTGGGAGCCAGCAGCCACGCATAGCTTTAAGTAGGGATGCCTACTTTCAGGAAGTTTCCCGTGAGTTTTTTAATTCTTCATTAGGGAGTCTGATTTAAAAACTAACAATTATTAGAGGTGCACTGAATGGAAATTTTGGTGGCGAAACTGAAAATTCCGGATACAATTGGCATAAACCGAAACCGAAAAAGGACAGTTTAAAAAAGAATATATAAACGACGTAAACATTTTCAAATTTGACGCGGTCACGACGTCTAGCGAACATTTTAAAATTGCAGTTAAGATACGATGGCGTAATACAATTACGCCGCTCGTAGCTTAGCTGCAACCCGGCGTGTCTTGTTTTCTGAATACAGAAAACAAGATACGCCAGCGCAGATTCTGAGTTATGCCGGCGTATGACTGATACGCCGGCGTAACTGATACTGAATCTGGCCCTATGTGTGTCTTCACACTGGTCCATTGTGCTTTTGTTGTGGTGTTAAAAATCTTGCTTGCTGCATTTTTGGTCAGTTTTTGGTCAGTTAAAAAAAAACGCACCTCTGTTGAAATGCATTGAAAAGACAGCAAGAACATATCGATAACTCACCCGTGTTACATTTTTGATGCAGTTTTTGATGCATTTTTTTAATCACGTGACCGAGTTATTTGGCTATGTATAGCTATTTTTGGTGAGATCTGTTGAGCCTGTGTATGCCCAATAGGCTCTGTGTTGTATGTTATACCCTTTTAAAATCAATAATAAAAAATAAAAAAATAATAATAATAATAAATGTATTTTTAAATACACCTAGTATAAATACCCTCGTATTTCTTGGTATCAGCCTCCTGTTATTTTCTGCACAACAGCACTCAGTTTGAGAAAGGGAGAGGTGGCAATAGCAGATATGAGTAAAAGCGGATTTCCATCCAAAAGTGGAACTTCCGCTTTAAGCACTCCTCGCCCCCTTACATGCCACATTTGGAATGTCATTTTTTTGGGGGGGGAGTGGGGGCTTCGGTAGAAGTGGGACTTCCTGTCCCACTTCCTACTTCCACCTAGGGACCACCTAGGCGACTTCTCCTCTGCCCCTAGGTGGCCCCTCCCTCTAGGCAATCTCCTGGTACATGTGACAGGTCCCAGGGGTTCGCCTGTCCATTCCGGGATGCAGCGCGACTCGCGCATTTGCAGTGCTTTCCCGGCCGTGAAGCCGAAAGCTGTCACGGCCGGGTGCCCAGAATGTGAATGGAGGCACCGAAGAGAGGAGCGACGCTCCGTGCGGCCGCATCGCTGGACTGTGGAACAGGTAAGTGTCTGTTTATTAAAAGTCAGCAGCTCCAAAAAGTTTTAAACGGCTGGAACTCCCCTTTAACAAGAGAGCAGAACACTGACCTCATCAGCATGCTGCTACTCTTTCTGTCCAATCAGGAAGTTAGGGGTGTGTCTGTATCCTGCTGTAGTGCTGTTGCTGCACTTCAGTTTTCAGGGTTGTGATATCTGATAGGTAAAGATTTTCATAGACATCTCCACTGTGTATGTAGCTTCCTGGAGTTCAGTTTCGCTTCTGATTGTAGTACTGGTGTTGACCCTGAGAGAAGGTCTGATTCTTCAGCCTGAAGTAGACATGGACGACTCTTACAATCCACACAGTGATGGTGAGATCATGCAAATGCCATGCACATACTGGGCTTGCCATAGACACTCTTTATAATTCAGTCGGGACACAGCAACAAAAGTGTCGGAGATGTACATGAATCTGACAACACTGGCGCTCAGATCACAATGTCCATAGTGGACACTCCTTCTCCAGTGCGCTTCCACCCCCCTCTGAGCCTGACACACTGACAGGTGCATAGTGGAGGAGTTCAGGGATGGACTGGCCATTGGGACTACAGGGAGTTTCCCGGTGGGCCGGCTTCGGTGACAGCGGACCGCCTCCCCCTAAGCTCCTTTGTCTCTCCCTTCCCACAGCGCTAACTTCCTTTCCCTCCCCTGGGGGCAGGCCTGTTGCTACAGGACAGGCAAAACAAACAAGTGCTTGGGGCCCCGAGCTGGCCTGGGGCCCCCAACTTCCCCTTCCCAGGCTGTAGTGTGGCCTAGCTCCTCTTTCTTTCTCCTGGAGTCCTGTCAGTCCGGCCAGGTACCGTGCGTTGTACAGGAGATTCAGTTTCCTGTTCACGGCCGGACTGTCCAGAAGTGCACACTGAGTGCTCACTTCCTTTCAGTCCGGCCAGGAACACAGGAAACTGAATCTCCTGTACCGCGTGGTACCCGACCCGGGCACTATCTGATAGGGGGCCCATAATGATAGAACACCAGACTGACAGGAGGAAGAGGAGCTCGGGCACGCTACAGCGGCAGCCTAGAGGTGAGAATAGAAAAACATAGGGACTAGGGAGCGGGGGAGGAGTAAAAAAAAAAATGAGTGTATCGCTAGCGTAGGGGGTGCTTGGGGGGCCCCCCCATTTTGCTTGGGGCCCCCAAATTCCTTCAAACGGCCCTGCCTGGGGGGAACAGAGAAGCAGGGGGAGGACCAGAGGAGCAGTGGGGATGACAGAGGAGCATGGAGGAGGGGACAGACAGCTGACTCAACAGCTACAGCCTGGGAGTTTCTCACTTCTGCCAAATCTTGTCCCATAAGGGGGGGCACCGAACTGATTCTTTGCCCCGGGTGAAATAATGTCTAGCTTCCCCACTGGTACTGCCTATAAGAGTACCAGTACCAGCCGTTCTACTCTAATAAAGTTGAATGGCTATTGAAGGGGGAGAGGGGGCTTGGGTGGCATTAGTTGTCTGGCCACCATGGGAGAGACCTGTCAAAGGGCCAGTCTGGATGAAGTCCAGGGCCAAATTTTTGTCCCAGTCCAGCCCTGGAGGAGTTTCATACTAGGAGTGGGGGAAGCTTGATGGGGAACGCTTTGACTAGTTCCCCATCAGGTCTACTTTTGATTGACAGTGCATGGAAGTTGGGGGTCGATAGGCACTACTCTGTCCAATAGCAGATTTAGAAGTAACAGTAACACATTCAGAAATAAATAATTGGACCAGAACTGTAGCTGTATCACATACATAATGACATAAAATGACACGCATGCATGTCTTTCGATGGGAGACCCTAATGGTACAGCTATTTCTAAGTTCACAGCAGCACAGAATTATGTGATAATAATAAAAGCATTCCTGTCTGGAAGCCCAGTGAAAAACCTGCTCAAAACCTAATGTGCAGCTTTACAGCTATAGTTCTGCCAGACAGCATTAGCCGTTCCCTGTTATTTTATTTGTTGGCTGGATAAGCCCTTTCAAAAAACATTTTCAAAGCAACAAAGGTCTTTTTTTCTTTCAAATTCGTAGGCAGCGATGCCGGGTAATGGCACTGGCCTGTCTGTCCATAGAGTGATGTCTTTGTCACGGTAATTAAGTATTGTAGTAAGGCCGGGGAACTTTTTTCCACTTCGGCGGCTCAATGGCACGGCTGCGTCCACATGTGTTGTGTCAGATCATGTTAATATTCAATTTATATTCAATGCCACAAGCTCTTTTAGGTAAATGGCGCTTCTCTGAGGCCAATTCTTCGCCGCGGGATAATTCACTGATCTAGTTATGTTGTGTGGGTGTCATACCCAGAGACATGGTAGCTGAAACAGGGACCAATGTTCTTCCATAACAATTGTCCACTAGTATGGCACCTCTATAAACTGCATTCACCTTAGCGTTTCAGTTTTCCATGTCAAATCACATGATTATATAAAGCCATTGCTGAAAAGCACAGAGCAATAAAGTAGCTGTCTTTGGAAATAGAAGTGATATTTGTAGCCGGACTAAAGAACTTACAATCAGATTATTAACTATAACCTGTGCTGACAGTAATACAGAGGCTTTCATTGCTGGTCTCATTCTTATTCCGCACGTTGGTTCTGCTTATCCACAAGCCTCCACACTCTCAGGGTCATCTAGATCAGATGCACACCTTTCAGCTTCCACCGGCCCCTTCCAGTGAGGGGGACAATTCTTTTCCAGACCAGATCCTGTAGGGTAAAGTCCCATAGCCAGCTCCTCAAATAGATTGCTTTAGGCTGCCAGCCCTGCCACAGCTAAGATTTTAAGTACAGTATCAGCTATTCTGGAGGTAGCATGGAATGGCCAATATATCTAGGACCCTAGAGCAAGAGTCCATATGGCAATCTCTAGAACTTGGTCCCCTTGTGGCACAAGTAATAGTCCTCAACAAGGTCTTTACTCACAGTGTCCCAGGAGCCACCCAGCATCTGCAGGTAAATCCTTAGTAATGGAGTTAACAAGCAAATTCTCCAGACCCAGTTACTTTAGTGAAGTAACCTCCAGCAAATGACAATCTTCCCTAGGCCCTTAGCCCAGCAGCCATTGAGGCCCAAACTGTAATCTTTAACTCACTTCAACTGTCTATAAGGGGCAACAACCCTCTAAGGCATGGCACCCTCTTGGAGAGAGAGAAGAACAATCTACCCAGGCCATCTGCACATTGATGACCTCCTCAGCCACATTCTGGACACATCTTCTCAGGGATTGGCTGGGGCCTGAAAAATATTCAACTTATCCTTTGAATCTCCCTCCCTATGCTCTGGAAGCTTATTCAAGGGGCAGGGGGAAGCAATCAAACATCTCAGGAAATCCTGATCAGACCAAAATAAGCAAACAGTTTACCTAGCAGTCTAGCTAGGAGGGTGCTACAAGCAATAAGATAATTACTATTACCAAGATTTAGTCCAGCTCAAGAAAACCCCTCCTATTACCAAAATGCCACAGTCCTAGGAAGATGGATATCTTTTCTTAAGCGCTACAGAACTTTATTAAAGACTAAGCGATTTTTTTTGCTCACTTTTTCCCAAATTTTTTCTATTCTGTTTCAGAGACCACTGGCATGTCACTCTTTGATCAAGACCCTGTACAGGCAAGTCTCCTGTGTAGCTTCCACCCATCTGTTCTCCTCTGACTTCTTTGCATCTGAATTTGCTTCTCTCTTCACTTTAGATACTGAAATTTTAACCCATTAAGGAGATTCCCGTTTTTACCCTCTTCTACAAGGTGGTGTTTCTTGTAGCCACTATCTCTGCAAAGCAAGTGTGTAAACTGGTGGCGCAAGGGACCCTCTTTCTGGTTTTGGTAAAGGGACAAGATGGTGTTTCAGTCCATGACTTCCTTCTTGCCTAAGGCAGGCCAAAGATAACACAATTTTCTGTCCTTTCACCATGGGTGGAGGGAAAGAAAAATGCTTGATTCACCCATCAACACAGTCAGTGTTGACAGGGAATGCCTCCCACAGAGCTATTGTGTTCTGCCAGCAGGGAGGCTTCCTAGCCAACAGAAGGTAATGGTCACTGCTAGCGCCTATAGCCATCAGCAGTGATCGAATGCAAAAAATCAGACAGGCGGGTTGTACTGAACCTGAAGTCAATCAATAGATCGACTTCAGTACAACCAGCCTGACTATGAATGGATTGAATCTCAGCAGGTCCCTGCTAAACCAGCCAGCTAAAGCCTTGTACACATGATCGGATTTCCATTGGACAAATCCGTGGAATTTTGTGCGAAGGGCGTTGGACGTGAACTTGTATTGCATACAAACGGCAAAACATTGTTGGCCAACATACACAAAACGATGTGCTTTTTCAGCTCTTTAGCGCCACCCTTTGGGCAACTTCTGCTAATATTGTCTTATGGTTAGCATTGGTTCAGAGCATGTATGTTTGTACTTTGGATTTTTTCCAATGGACTTGTGTACACACAATCAGAAAATCCGACAAGACACATTTGTTGTCGAAATTTTTTAAAGTATGCTATCCAACATTTGTTGTCCGAAATGTTATAGTTGAGCCCCCATTTACAGACCTAAGGGTTCAATGATCAGGTTTCACCCCTTACTGTCAAAGCACACGCTATATCTGTAATCGCTTCTTCGATTGTATGGCATCAGGCAACTGTTTCCTAAGATTTACAAGGCTGCTATGTGGTCTTCTGTTTACATGTTCTCCAAGTTCTACCAGGTGGATGTTTTGGCTACATCTGACAGCAGTTTTAAGTGTAAGGTCCTTCAGTGCCTGTTGGAGCTGGTGGCAGTCCCCAGTTTTTTTTTCCTCAGGAATGTAAGGCCACGTACACATGATCGGTCAAAACCGATCGTGTGTGGGCCCCATCGGTCAGTTATCCTTCGGTCAAAAAAAAAAGAACTTGCTTTAAAATTTAACCGATTTACGCCTAACCCATAGGTCGTTAGTAGGCACGACCGTCGGTTAAAAATCCACGCATACTCAGAATCAAGTCGACGCATGCTTGGAAGCATTGAACTTCATTTTTTTCAGCACGTTGTTGTGTTTTACGTCACTGCGTTCTGACACGATCGGTTTTTTAAACCGAACATCAGACCATCAGTCAGCTTCATCGGTTAACCGATGAAAACGGTCCTTCAGACCGTTCTCATCGGATGGACTGATTGTGTGTACGCGGCCTTAGTGTTTGTTTGCTGTGTTGCCTATCCCTCAGTTGGAGTGCTTTTGTATATTCCTATTGTTTAAGACTGTGCCTGTCAATAGATTACAGACAAGATAGGATTTCTGTAAAAGGTCCCATGTCTTTTTTAGTCATAGACGTTTATGACTATGTTCTCAGTACTGCCTCGCTACAAAACTGAAGCATGCTAGTAGGAGGGGATAGCCTAGATTGAAGTTGTTTGCCAGAGTCAAATTCTCCTGTAGGCGGCAGTTTAACCTGAACATATAAGGCTTCCTTTCTTTCTCAATAGACTCCAAGAAAAGGGTGAATAGAATCCTTTTTTGCATCATTAAACCAATATTTATTAATTTCATCTATTCAACAACGTTCATATTTTCCTTCCAGTCTCCCATCTGTCTACAACCTACATCAACCTAAATCATAAAAAAATAGCAATAAATGCTGTATTATATGCTGTTCATACTCACTCACTCACTATGAGATTTGTTTTCTGTAATCTGCACACAAAAAAAAAAATGGTTGACCCTGCTGCTCTCTATCTCCAACTCATCTAGGGATTTTGCAGAGCAGTTTTGGCAGCTCTACACATGTTCAGTTTTTAGTGGGTTTCTATGCTGAGCATTTCCTCCATATCACATCTGAGCAGCCCACATGTAGGCATCTACACAGTGATAAATGACAGCCCACTCCCTCTCTGGGATATTATATGTAGATTGATGGAGTTCTCACCTCCCTGTTATTCTAAGACACAGGCTGGAGGGGACATGATACAGCCTGTGACTGGCAGAAATCTGCCCACACCATGAGATTTGATTTCATATATATGTTTGTAAGACAATTTTAGTCATATATATGTTCGTAAGACAATTTTAAACAGTTTATTCATAGATCCCAACTGTTCCTGATTTCAAGGCACTGTCCCTCATTCGGAATAAAGTCCCTCTATCCCTCTTTCCTCCTCACGTGTCCCTAATTTTAGTCTAATCTGCATAGTTGTATAGAAAATGCACTTTTTATCTTTCAAAAATGTCTAAAGTTCTGCATTTATAAATTTTAAAAGCCAGTATAAAGGAATAGTAGTGGTTAAAAACTCTTGTGGGTTTAAAGCGTTTGTTATCCCAACATTTCATATTCCTGATATGTGCCTGCTGTACCATGTATTGTGAAAAAATATCCTGTTCTCATTGTATTGCTTCCTTTGTGTGGACTCTCTGGTGTTTCTGCCAGTCCCTCTGCTCTCCTTTTAGAAACTGACCACACTAATCATAAGAACACAACGTGGTCAGTTCTCTAGCTGTGCTGTGAACTCAGCTTACTCTCCTCCAATGATCAGACTTGCCCTGACACTCCTCCTTCTCCCGCACAGCCTTTCACAGGAAAGCTCGGTGTGCTATTGCTTCTCCATCCCCTAGCTCATATGCAGCTGAGAACAAAGGGTATGTGATCACTTATAAAAAGGGAAAAAAAAGCTATTTGAAATGTTTTATTTTTTATATCTATACCCTAATGTTTTGCTTTTCATTTCTATTTTAAACTGAATGGGTTGTTTTACAAGGTGAGGGTTTACAATCACAATAACTAATCATTTTCGTTTTATAATTCTCCTTTAAGAGGGTGTGGCAGGGTGTCCCTTGTTCCCATCTCAAAAAGTTGGAAGGAATGGTTTATTGCTATTAATTTATTTTTACTCTGTATTGCAGAGGCAGGGTTCTTTTATTTTTTATTTTGATCATGTGACCTGCCACAGAGGACTAGAAGCTGGCATTTTCCCTGAAACCCTCTGGCCGGAATGTACTGAGATGGAAGCCCGCGGCGCAGGAGGAAAACTGCAGCATGCTGTATTTTAAACCTGGAAGTAAATAGCAAAAATAAGAGCATGTATAAAAAACATTAATCTTTCATTTCCAGTGCTGGAAAATGCAAATGGATCTCTTTTATATCTGTTTTTGATCCATTTTGAATCCATTTTTTATTTTTTTTTATCTAGAAGAAGAAAGAAAGTATTTTTTTCTGATGTGCAGAAAAGTAACAATGTGGCATTTACCATCCTTGTAACCTTTAATTGTCTGTGCGGCGCGCTGACTCAGGGACGTCTCTACGCCAATCGAGACACCAATTTTGCTTTTATTCAATTACATTATTCAAATCAATGGACTGCATGACATTCTAGCATCATTTTCAGCAGGCTTTTCATGCTCCCAATCTTCTAGCAGCTACTAAATGATGTTCCCTGGACCTGCTTCTGCAGAATTCTCCTTACAAGGGGGGATGGACCAGGTTAAAGGAGAACAAACAAGCCATGTTATTCTTGCTATGGGAAAGCAGCATCCAATCAGGGCACCCTGAATGACATTGCATCTGCGTCCACTCTCTTCACGGTTAGATCAGGAACTTCCGGAGAGGAAATTCCCCCCTTACTAAACAATATTTTCCCCACTTGATAATTGCTTCAGTAATTTACAGTAAATAAAAAATAGAGTCCTTCATTGGGTGTGCACATCAGTGGCTGGTGATGATGACACATCTTATTGGATCCATCATTGGGGACCCCACAGGGGCTAAAGAAAAGACCACATTGGTGTTGTGATACATCATGCTGAAGCATCCCACTGGTCGGCGGTGGGACACGACTGCAGCTGTGGATCACCAGTCTTGACTCCCAGATAAGGTGCCATGGGGGGGGGGGGGGTCACATAATGAATAGTTAATAAGGATTTAGGAAGAAATGCATGGGATTTTTCCATATTCAGCCATAGGGAAGCTCTAAACCCACAACCAATAAATTTAAATATAGCACCTTACTAGTCTTTAGATGAGGTGGCTGCATTTGTTTTCCTTTTTCAAATGAAGAACCTGTTTGTGATAGACTCAGCCGGGACAGAGGCTTTTTATACACTTGAGAAGGACATTCCCCCCTTTTGATCAGATTACCCTAACATACAAACTGCACACAGAAATATAATTACAACGACAGACATATACTATAAACGTGACGTTAATTAACCCCCTGGATGACTCAGAGGTCTGGCCTTTCTAGGTCAGACTTGCCATCTCCTAGCTCACAAACTACAATACACATTATCATAAGTATGAACACAGAACACCTTTAGACAATAGCAGAGTTCCATCCAAAAGTGAAACTTCCGCTCATCGGATTTCTCCCCCCCTCCGGTGCCACAATTCGGGCACCTTTCGGGGGTAGCAGGGACAGGATACGTGCGACATCAGCGCGGGGCTCCCTCCTCCTCTCTCCCCTGGCCGTGGGCCAGTAGGAGAGAGGAGCGGGCCTCTTGCATGTGCAGTAGGGTTCCTAGCGTCAAGCCAAAAAGGCTACACTGCCGGGCACCCTTACGCGGCAGCAGCACCCAACAGCTATGTGTAGATGCTGGTTTAAAATGTTTCTTTTTGGGCGGAACACCGCTTTAATTAGCACAAACAACATTGGGTGAAAGACTCTTAGAGGGCACACTAGACCGCAGCTGTACGTCGGCTCGCGCAGGTGCGACAGTGAGCGGGCATGCGCCACCGGCACTGCGGGAGCGTGCCTGCGGGTTGGGCGGTCTCAATGTCCTCCAGCGACCCGCGGGATACATAGGCAGGATGGGCATCTGCCTTTGTAAATAAGGCATTTCCCCATTCTGACAGGAGACATGTCAGAGATCTACTGTTCCCAGTGATCGGGAACAGTGATCTCTGTCATGTCCCTGCCAGCCCATCCTCCCTACAGTTAGAACACACCCAGGGAACACAGTTAACCCCTACTGTTAACCCCTTCCCTGCCAGTTTAATTTTTACATTAATCACTGCATTGTTATAGCACTGATCAATGTAATAATGTCAGTGGTCCCTACAAAGTGTCATTTGGGTGTCAGATTTGTCCACCGCAATGTCACAGTCCCACTAAAAAATGCAGATTGCCACCATTACTAAATAAAAATAATAAAAAAATAAAAGTCCCTAAATCTATCCTGTAGTTTGTAGTTGCTATATGTTTTACGCAAACCAATCAATAAACACCTATTGGGATTTCTTTTACCAAAAATTGTTAGAAGAATATATATTCTTATATATATATATCCTAAACTGATGAATAAATTATTTTTTTCTTATATATTTTTTGGCTATGTATTTTAGCGAAAAGTAAAAGAAATCGTTTATTTTTTTTCAAAATTATAGGTCTTTGTTTATAGCGCAAAAATAAAAACTGCAGAGGTGATCAAATACCACCAAAATAAATCTCTATTTGTGGGAAAAAAGGAAATCAATTTTGTTTAAGTACAACGTCACGCAACCGTGAAATTGTCAGTTAAAGCCCCAGAGCACTTTTTGCGATTCGGCACTGGGTCCCTTTAACTGGCAATTGCGCGGTCGTGCAACGTGGCTCCCAAACAAAATTGATTTTCATTTTTTTCTCACAAATAGAGCTTTCTTTTGGTGGCATTTGATCATCTCTGCCGTTTTTATTTTTTGCGCTATAAACAAAAATATAATGACAATTTTGAAAAAAAAGCAATATGTTTTACTTTTTGCTATAATAAATATCCCCAAAAAAATATATAAAAAAACTATTTTTTTCCTCAGTTTAGGCTGATTCATATTCTTCTTCATATTTTTGTTAATAAGCGTTTATTAATTGGTTTGCGCAAAAGTTATAGGGCCGGATTCACAAAGAGTGGGTGCACATTACGCCGCCGTAACTCAAACGATATACGCAACACCGACGCAGCGCGGAGAGGCAAGCACTGAATTCAGTAAGCTTTTGCTCCCAACTCTGCGCCAGCGTAGCGTAGAATTCGATGGCGTAGGCCGGCGTAAGAGGAAGTGGGAGTGACCCTATGCAAATGATGGTCCGAGCATGGTGGAGTGTTTAACGCCCGGCGTATCACGAACTGCGCATGCGCCATGACGTAGTCGTGACGTTGCCGTGACGTGAACGCATGAAACAGCACCATTATGCGCATGCTCACAACTACGCTGGCACAACTGCCTAAACTATGCCGGATCACTATGTACGCCGTGAACGTAACGTATGCCCAATACGCCGGCCTGTGTTCTCTGAGGCAGACCTTTGCATGTCTATTGCTGGGTTGCACCTCATCTATGGGGAATAACTTTAGGCTGGACGTACAACTTACGCAAACATCACATAGCCTGTGTTGGGCGCACGTACGTTCGTGAATCGCCGTATTTCCCTCATTTGCATATTTGAATGCCTAATCAATGGGAGAAGCAACATGCGTCCAAACCATATTTGCGGCCATGCTACGCCGGCGTAAGCGAGATACGTCGGTGTAGGCTGGCCAGTTTTTAGACGTATGTTGGTTTGTGGTTACGGTGCACAGATACGCCGGCGCACATTTGCACTTTCCGGTGCAAGTTTCAAGTTACGTCGGCATAAGTGCTTTGTGAATCCGGGCCATAGCGTCTACAAAATAGGGGATCGTTTTATGGCATTTTTATTAATATATTTTTTTTTACTAGTAATGGCGGTGGTCTGCGATTTTTATCATGACTGTCACATCAGACACTTTTGACACAATTTTGGGACAATTGTCATTGATACAGTGATCAGTGCTATAAAAATGCACTGATTACTGTAAAAATGACACTGGCAGTGAAGGGGTTAACCTGTAGGGGGCGCTGAAGGGGTTAAGGGTGTCCTAGGGAGTACTTCTAACTGTAGGGGGGATGGGCTATGTGTGACACGACACTGATCACCACTCCCGATTGCAGGGAGCTGTGATCAGCGTCCTGTGGACTTGGGGCGCAGAGCATTGTGTTTGGAGCTCACCCAAGTATGTTAGAAAAGCAAATTAATATTTGCTTTTCTAACACCGAACCGCCTCTTCACTAATCAGGATATGTGGGTCTAATACCCGTCACCTGATTGGCTGAAGGCACAGGCATCCCTATTGGAAGCCTAGCAGAAATGGAAGAAGAGACGCACGGGAACCATGGAGGATGCAAGAGCCGTCGTCTGACCTGCTGCATTTTCCACAGCTTGCCACCACTGCCTGGCCCGCCACCAGGATGGGGAAAGTGCCGGTGAGACTGCGGGCAGGGCATGCAGGCGGGGGCTGCATATGATGGGCACAGAGGCTGCATATGATGGGCACAGAGGCTGCATATGATGGGCACAGAGGCTACATATGATGGGCACAGTAGCTGCATTTTATAGGGCACAGTGGCTGCATTTCATAGGGCACAGTGGCTTCATTTTATAGGGCACAGTGGCTGCATTTTATATTAATGTCTTCATCCAGCAAATCGCATTTTGGTTTCCTGCTTGGAGCAAGGGACGGGCAGATTGCTGGACTGTAAAGTGAGTGTCTCTATTCTCAGACAAACTGCAGACCCATCAGAGTCCATTGAAGCCACCATCACATGCAAATGAACAAAAGGCTTGAAACATAACTCGGGATCGGGGCAGTGACCCTTTGTCCACAGTACCAAAAAGGTGCTGAATGACATTGTGGTCTGACCCGGCTGCTGGTATATCCTGTTACCAGAGATAACAAGGCGATAAGAAACCTGATGCGGCGTAAGTCTGCGCTTGCTGCCAATGCCATGGGACAGGCGAAGAGCCATGGAGAGCCTGTCACTGGGACAAAATACAGACATCTGCACTATATATGCAGCATAGAATCTAGTGACATTGGCACTGTATGGAAAGGTACCCTGTCATACACATGTGATGACAGCTGACAGCTTTGAACAGTGTTGTTGACAGAATGAAAACAAACTTATCCAAAACTTTAAGGTACACTGCAATAGTTATTTATCCCTACCACAGATCTTTGCCTGCTTCTCTTCTGTAGATACTGAGATAAACCACTTCCATGCACCTGCTGAAAATGAATGCTAAGTGGCAAAGTCACACTATATTATCAAAAGTATCGGGACACCTGCCTTTTCACGCACATGAGGCATCCCAGTCTTAGTTTGTAGGGTTTAATATTGAGTTGGCCCATCCATTGCAGCTATAACAGCTTTAACTCTTCTGGGAAGGCGGTCCACAAGGTTTAGGAGTGTGTCTATGGGAATGTCTGACCATTCTTTCAGAAGCGCATTTGTGAGGTCAGGTACCAATGTGGATGAGAAGGCCTGTCTCGCAGTCTCCACTCAAATTCATCCCAAAGGTGTCCTACTGGGTTGAGGTCAGGACTCTGTGCAGGTCAGTTAAGTTCCTCCATCCCAAACTTGCTTATCCGTGTCTTTTTGGATTTTGTTTGTGCACTGGTATGCAGTCATGTTGAAACAGAAAGGACCATCCCCAAACTGTTCCCACAAAGTTAGGAGCATGAAATTGTCCAAAATGTCTTAAGAGTTCCCTTCACTGGAACTAATGCCGCGTACACACGGTCGTTTTTTTTTGTGATGAAATAAAACGACGTTTTAAAAAACGTAATTTAAAATGATTGTGTGTGGGCAAAACGTCGTTTTATGTCTTCTGAAAAACGACCTAAAAAAAATTTGAACATGCTTCAATTTTTTATGTCGTTTTTTGTGTCATAAAAAATGATCGTGTGTGGGCAAAATGACGTTTAAAACAAAGTTTTTTTACCCGCGCATGCTCAGAAGCAAGTTATGAGACGGGAGCTTTAATGGAACAGAGTGCCGTCGAACGTGGTGTACGCAACCGCGCTTTGTAAGAGCATTTTCAGAAAACGATGGTGTGTAGGCAACTTTGTTTTTTAAAATTAAGTTTGAAAAACGTTGTTTTGTTTCATGAGATAAAACAACGTTTTTTTACATCACAAAAAGTGATCGTGTGTAGTGTTGAGCGGAATACGCCATATTCGATTTCGCGATATTGCGCGAACATATAGAAGAATATTCGCGAATATTCGCTAATATCGAATATTCGTGATATTTTATCCAAAAAAAATTTTGCGAAATTTCGCTAATGCGAAAATGATTGCGAAATTCTCATAAACGGAGATCATTTCCTGTATTACTAAACTAATATGCACTAAACACTAATTCTACTTAAAAGAAAGGAGAATAAGGGGGCAAAAGAAGGGCGGAGAAGATAATCGCGCAATATTCCTATTGCGTGATTATCTTCTCCGCCCTTCTTTTGCATCAGAGCCAATCAGAATAACTCGAATATTCGGCAAAAGGAATATTGCGCGATTATCTTCTCCGCCCTTCTTTTGCATCAGAGCCAATCAGAATAACTCGAATATTCGGCAAAAGGAATATTGCGCGATTATCTTCTCCGCCCTTCTTTTGCATCAGAGCCAATCAGAATAACTCGAATATTCGGCAAAAGGAATATCGCGCAATATTCCTTTTGCCGAATATTCGAGTTATTCTGATTGGCTCTGATGCAAAAGAAGGGCCGAGTAGCTGATGCGATTCTTTTATGTTGCCGAAAAATCGCAATGCGAATTTTCGGCAACATAAAAGAATCGCATCAGCTACTCGGCCCAGGGTCTCTCTCTAATCATACCAGCAATGCTTTTAGACGTCGATGGAGATCACTAGGATGTGATCTGTTTTAAAAATAAATTTGAAAAAATTCGAATATTCGCCATAGCGAATATTCGCCGCAATATTCGAGTTATTCGCGAATACTCGAATATGCAATATTCGTAGCGAATATTCGCAAAGCGAATATTCGTGAGCAACACTAATCGTGTGTACGCGGCATAAGGGGCCAAGGCCATCCCCTGAATAACAACCCCACACCATAATCCTCCTATACCAAATGATTAGGACCAGTGCACAAAGCAAGGTCCATAAAGACATGGATGAGTGAGTTTGGGGTGGAGGAACTGGCCTGCACAGAGTCCTGACCTCAACCCGAAAGAACACCTTTGAAAAGAATTAGAGCGGAGACTGTGAGCCAGGCTTTCTCATCCACATCAGTGCCTGACCTCACAAACGTTCCCATAGACACACTCCTAAACCTTGTGGACAGCCTTCCCAGAAGAGTTAAAGCTGTTATAGCTGTAAAGAGTGGATGAACTCAATATTAAACCCTACAGACTAAGGCTGGGATACCGTCAAAGTTCATGTGTGTGTAAAGGCAGGCGTCCCAATACTTTTGGAAATATAGTGTATAATCAAAAACTCATCATGTAAAATAAATACTGTATACCTTAGAACTGCAGAACTCTCTGAGAACTTTATGATGAAATGCTTATTACAGAAATCCTAAGGGTATGGAAGAAGCATTATTATTTGGCATCAGTCTGGGCAGAAAAGCAGTTACCGGAGCAAGAGATGAGATTTCTCGGAAGTCCTGTCTACAAAGTGAGTACTGTTGCCATGGTTGGAAGGTTTTCTCTTAAATCGGATATGAAATGGGGACAATGGCCATTCTGTTGCAGGCTTGACAGATGAACTCATCTTTTGAGATTTCAAGAAAACAGCATTACATGACAGCCCAATCAATGGGCTGCTCAACGGAAGGCAACTGCTTTATAAATAAAATCAAGACAACCCATTATTTATTAAAAAGAAATTCCGCCTAGACAGAAGCAGAGTACTGTATACTATGATATTAATCTATGCCAGTATGAAGCACCACGTGCCACAGACAGCTGGCACACAAGGAGTTACCAAACAATGTCTAAACAATCAAATTATAGGGGAAATGCGCTAACAGCGCGTCCACAGAGGGCTGTTAGTGGACTCTGATGCTCAGAGAGGGGTCATTAAACTGAAGTCCTATGACAATCAGGCACTAATTGTGCCATCTGCCAATCCATTCTGGGACCACGTAAAGGGTACCACACACTCTGTGAATGGAGCGATCACAATCTTAACCTGACCTTCATACATCGAACAAATGAAGGACAAACAGCTGCTTTTCTATGGCGGGGGTTAGATATTCATGTTAATGGGATTACATTATTGTAACATTCATTGCTCCTGTGTATAGTTTGGACACGTGGAGGCTGCCATATTTACACATTATATACATATGCAGGCTCTGCTTCTTGTGTAATAGTTCTACATAGTGACTGTGCTTTTCTATTCCTCTTCTTATTTAACCTTTTCCCTACCGTAGGACGTCATATGACGTCCTGGACTTCCTGCAGCTACAGGCATCATTCAGATATCCTACTCTTCTGCAGGCGATTATGCGCACCATAAGAATGATTAAAGCGGCAGTTCGTTCTTATAGGCGGTGGGAGGGGACGTCCCCCCCCCTCCCGCCGCCATCCGGTGCTTCTCCGGGCTCTCTCGTGCCATCAGGGGCCCGGAAAACGAATCAGCCTGGGGTTGGATGAGAACCATAAAGATGACCAGTGACCAGATGGTCACCGGTCATCTCTATGACCGTCGGAGGCCTGGGCGCAATGTTATGATGCGACGTACCCGGAAGTAAACATGTGTGATTTTTTTTTTTCACAATCTCATGCTTTCCAGCCTGGAGGAGAGATGTGGGGCCCTATTGACCCCGTATCTCTCCATAAAGAGGACCTGTCACTAACAATTCCTATTACCTGCATAGTGCGGAGAGACAGACCCTGGTGACGCCAGACGCCGCCGGCCGGCAGCGTGGTTGGCGTCCCACAGTCGGGGAGCTAATTTAAGGGGCCCTGATGTCTGTGGATAAGCATGGTGGATTCCTTTACTGGCGACGGCTGTGGTGAGGCACGTCCAGGATGGACGCGGCTGATAGCCGAGGAGGAATCTTAAGGGTCTTTTACTCTCTGCCCCAGTACTAGCATTACCATGCTTCTGAGGCTATGAACTAACTTACAAGTTTTTATGCAAGTCCATAATCTTTGCTGGTTTGTTACCCGCAATTGGATGCTTATACCTTTCCCCCAGCTTTCTCTGGAAGCTTTATCAGCTAGGTACCTCCTGTCCACCTCTTCCCCAGCCCCCACAGCCCCAGTAGTTTGCCTTGTCCTTCGGGCTGTTCTTTCTGACATACCCGTTGGGGTGAGTTTTACAATTTACTTTCTTTGTAACCCTCTTTAGTTTTGGCAGACCCCCCCATTCCTCCCTTTCCCCCCCTTCCCTTCGTTCTTTGATGTTCCCCTTGCTTTTACGTGTGCCCCCCCTTCTTGGTTTTCTCCCCTTTTCTGTACTCGTTCTTCATTCCCCCCTTCCCTTTCTCCCTTCTCTTTCTCCCCCTCCTTTCCACCCCACAACCCCCAGGAATACTCCAATTTTTGCATTCCCTGTAATAGGAATAAAAGTGATCAAAAAAAAAAAAATATAGTGTAAAAATATTTTTTTACTAAAATAAAAAAAATTATTACAAAAAATTAAAATGCCCCTGTCCCTAGTAGCTCGTGCTCAGATGCGAACACACACGTAAGTCCCGCCCACATATAAAAATGGTGTTCAAACCACACGTGAGGTATCGCCGCGTGTGTTCGAGCGTGTGCAACAATTCTAGCACTAGACCTTCTCTGTAACGCTAAACTGGTAACCTGTAAAAAAAATTAAAGCGTCGCTTATGAAGATTTTTAATTACCGAAGATTGGTGCCATTCCATGAGTGTGCGCTAAATATATATATATTTAATGTTTGGGGATTCTGAGTAATTATTTTCTAGCAAAAAAAATATGATTTTTACATGAAGGAGAGAAGTGCCAGAATTGGCCTGGTAGGGAAGTGGTTAAAACAACCGACTATTTATTATGTTGACCACGGAGGTAAATGCAAACCTGTATATGAAATAGAAGAAATTAAATATGGTACAGCAAACCTGTAACAAAGGGCAACATTGTAGTAAAAATAACCTTTACTTTAGTCATCACAATAATAATTATTTCCCTGTAAAATAGGGAAGTATTCCAAGTATTAACAGTTTCTATATTGCCTGTAGATTCTTCTTGAACCTCTTGTTTACAAGTAACAGCTCTATGTCCCGGTGTGATAAAAAAAAAAAACTTGACTCATGCACAACCTCGACCGTGTCACTTCCGGTGCGGCTACGTTAGCAAACAGCTGTCCGCTGGGCTTTACCGCGCATGCGTGACTTCACCGCTGCGTGGACGCTATTTTTGGGTCCAGATCTGCATGAGTCAAGATTGTTTTTTTATTACACCGGTTCACATTTATGCCCTGCAAATTCGGTGCAAATTTAAAGAGGTATGCGGTGCAAATTCGCATTGCGAATTCTGCTTGCCATGTGCGAATTCTATGTAAACATAGTGTGAGGGGTGTGTTCACATCTGCGATTTTTTTTTTCTATAAAACCTTGGCAAAAAAAATAAAAAAAATGAACTTATGTGAACACTGGACTGTGATTTCAATCTGGTTCCAAGTCTATGGAGCTGAAATTCGCACCGCGCTAAACTCACACAGGACCATTTTTTGATCTGGATCAAATTCTCACTGCATATATGAGAACAGCCTTCATTGGAAATAATGCTTTTTTACATGAAATGCAAATCTATGCTTTGGGATCGTAACTGATTGACATAGAATTCACATGGGGGGAGGGGGGGGGGGGGGACTGGCACTAAGACAAGCAAGATTCAGGTTAATCAATCAATGTTGTTGAGTTCCCTCGTTTTTCCTGCTTACCAGTAGAGGGGCAGCTCAAGCAGAGCAATATGACTTTATTGTTTATACCTCACAGTTTAGCAGAAACAGTATATACGGATTGTTATATTGTCTCTCACCCACCGGCAATCAATCAATATTGCCGAGTGACTTTTATTGCTTAAGAAGATCACATGCTGTCTGTGGACAGCTTTAAAGTCCTTAGCTAATATTTATCTTACATCTATATGTGCTTAACGTCGCTCTGTCGCTAAAATCCAGCTCTGAATAAAAGATCTTCCTGCAACGAGGATAGTAAATACTTATTTCTCTCTTGCTGCCTGGAAATACCAATGTAAAAGATAATGCTGCCTGAAGGCTCTTCTGAAACTTAGGCGGCGTACACATGACCGAGAAACTTGACGGGCGAAACACATAGTTTTCCCCGTCGAGTTCCTAGTTCGGCAGTCAAAAAACTCGTCGAGCCAAATTTTCCCATTGCCCGTCGAGGAAATAGAGAACATGCTCTCTTTTTGGCTCGACGAGTTCCTCGACGAGTTTCTCGGCGAAAAGTGTACGCACGACCGGTTTCCTCTGCAAGATATGTCTCCTATCGAGTTTCTTGCTGAATTCTGCCGAGGAAACCGGTCGTGTGTACGCCGCCTGAGACTTCTGATGCCCTGTACACACGATCGGATATCTGATGGAATCTTATCCGATGGATTATTTCGTCGGCTATCCGATGAAGCTGACTTTCATCAGTCTTGCCTACACACCATCGGTCAAAAATGTGACCGTGTCCAACGCGGTGACGTAAAACACTACAACGTGCTGAGAAAAATGAAGTTTAATGCTTCCGAGCATGCGTCGACTTGATTCTGAGCATGCATGGACAATTGTTTTTTTTCTATCAGTTTTTTATCCATAGGAACATTTTAAAACATGTTCTATTTTTTTTCACCGATGGAAAAAAAAACGTTTTCATCAGACAAACCGATCGTGTGTACAGGGCTTTAAAGCACAGGTGTCAAACACAAGGTCTGCGGGCCGAATCCGGACATCTAATCTTACAGATACAACCGGCCCTTTTGAGGGCAATCATAATTCTGATATGGCCCACAATGAAACTGAGTTTGACACCCCTGCTTTAAAGTGTCAGATTCCTAGTCCCCCTGCTGCACTAAATGGTTCATCTCACCTTCCCCTACCTTAGTACTGTGTCCTGTAGTGCTGTAGGGTCAGTGGGAGGAACTACTGAGGGGAGCAAGGGACCAGGACATTGACAGCCTTTGGAAGAGTCTACAGGTGATGATTTACTTCATTAGAGTTCGGCAAGCATGCAATACATTTCTGATATATACAGTATATTTCATACCTTCCAACATTTTGACATAGGAATGAGGGACACCTACTAACAAACGTATGTAGGCATAGGACACGCCCCTGTCACACCCCCTTAAAGGAGAATTAACCAAAAAAAAAAGATTTATTAAATCCACAAGTGTTTTTTTTTTTAACCACTACTATTCCTTTATATTGGCTATTAAAAATGTACAAATGAAGAAATTGGATGAAAGGTTTAGCACTGGGAAACACTTTTTGAAAGATAAAAAGTAAATTTTATATACAACTCTATAGATCAGACCAAAATGAGGGACACGTGATGAGGAAAGAGGGACAGTGCTCCAAATCAGGGCCAGCCCCTCGAAATCAGGGACAGTAGGAGCTCTGTATATTTATATATACTGTACACTGTATGCATACAATTTTTCAGAAATGCTCTACTTTTAGTCCCTGATTTCCAGTCAGTGACTTTGCCTAGGTTAGAACGATGCTATCAGTTTTTTAAAGGCAGTATTAAACTTTTCTTTTGGGGCGGCACGACTTCGGGGGCGACTCGGCAAGGCGTCCTGAAGACGACTTCAGAGGCGACTTGCAAAATGACTTCTGTATAGAAGTCAATGCAAGTCGCCCCGAGTCGCCCCCAAAGTCGTACAAGAACCTTTTTCGAAGTCGGAGCGACTTGCGTCGCTCCTATTAGAACGGTTCTATTGAATAGAATGGGACGCGACTTGTCAGGAGGCTGAGTCGCCTGACAAGTCGCCCCAGTGTGAACCGGCTCACAGACTGCACAATGTAACTTTGCAGCAAGTCATAGGGTGACAGGATAAAGCAGGGGGGGCTAATCCGTGTCAGACATCTGTGTACGCAGCCAAGAACTACACAGGCACCAGGATTTACATAACAGTGTTATCTCTGAGACCGCATCTGACCCTGAATGATGCCTGAACATAGATGGCTGTGTCCTTATAGAGAGAAAATCAGATAAAAGCATTGTCATGGGACTACTGTAATATCTGTGAGAGGTAAACAAGACCTGGATACACATTACTTTGTATACACGCACTAACATGAAAAATATGTATGGAGCTAGGTTCACTTTAGCAACAAATTAGGAAGTAAAAGTTTTACCATTTCTGTATTCCTTGAAGCCAGCATAGTACATCCTGATATTTCCCTTTAAATCAGGACAAATAAATGTGCTGCACCATCAGCACTGCCCGGGCATTTAGGGGCAATGCTTTTAGGTAAAGGAGGTCTTCAACTGCCCACAAGGGGACATGGTCTGCATGTGCCTTAATGGTCGGCCACCATTCCTGCATCTTTGATATTTCATAATTAATGAAGATGGTATGGGCTGTACCTACACCCTGGCCTTTGTTTTGTAACTCCTTATGTGCCAGTCGGTCACCTCTATGTAGGTGAACACAAGCCGGTAGGCTGTGATTCAGCAGAATGAACAGAATTGGCGCCAGAAGTGCTCTGGCTGTCTACAAATCAGGTTTAGCGGGAAGGCTGGTCTCTTAGTAAGGTTCATCAGATAACACGTGTAGATATATATAGGATGTGACCGCAGCTACTAATCCTCCTCCGCCATCAGCATCCCTGTGATCTATAATGTTTGATTACAAGCCAAACACAAAATCTGTTCAAATAAAATGATTTTTAATGCAGAAGTGTAACCGGCAGTATTTGTAGAGTAGATGCAAAGGTACAAAATATTCCCCTTTCCATGTATAATATTATCTCAAGCCCCCGGCCATTAGGTCAAGATGCAACCATCTTACGCCATGTTATATTGGTCAGAAACCTGGCAAAGGGGAAATAACAATAGTTAATCTCTCAAAGTTCATAGGTGGTGGTGCCACCGGTCTTTTCCTTCCCAGGCAACCTGCTCTACTGCCTTCTACTGGTAAAAGGTCTCTCATGGGGCAATAGAACACAAAAGACTTTTAGGACATCATGGGAGAGCTACGATTTATAAATCTGTAATAAAGAGGCACAGGGCAAACGATGCAGATTTTGGATGTTTTGTAAGAAAAGTAATATTTAGAAGCAATATGTTAAGGCAGACAATTTCATAGTGTTCTTACCTGGAGACCCTTGGAGATGGGGCAGAATAGCACCAAGTGCACAAACCTTCGTAGCTTTCTCATCCTCGTAAATCATGGGCACTTTTCCAATGGTGAGATGTTAGGGCATAGATCCCCTTTTAGGTGGCCTCTATGGGGGAACACTCAAGGGTAATCATCCATAGTTTGCTAAAAAAAAAAAAAAAAAATCTTTGAAATGTTGCCTCTGTGGTGCCCAAGTCTTGAGGAAGCCCAGGGTTTACTTTTCTTGCCTTATCTATTCCACGTGGAAAAATCCTCCTTTGGCCATTCTCAGGTTTTGGACCCGGTTGGCAGGCTTACATTGGGGGGCTGCAGGAGGTGAACCCCTCTTCTTTGTATCCTTAGCAGGGCACCCCAGCAGCACTCCTTTTCGCAGTGCCCACCGCTGAGGCTGTCTATTCAATACACAGAGGCAATGTTTATCTCTGACTAATCAGGGGGCTACGTGTCCCCCTCTCAGACATTTGCTAGGTTTAGTTCTCTTACTGCTTGCGAAAGGATTGTAGTTCTTTTCAAAGCCTCCCCAGGAGAGATTTCCAGTTTGGGGTAGCCGGTGGTCACTGTGGAATGGCTGTCAAGATCTGCTCCTTCTGCGGCTCAAATTCCTCTTCTTGGTGCTGTAATGAATAAGAGGGGGCTATTCCAAAATTATTTCTCTGTACTAATGCGACCCTCGAAAAAGCTGTTTCTGGATCATTTAGGGCACCCTAATTATTTTCTTATCTTTCCCAAGTCACATGAATGCCCGTTTTCTACCAAGTCATTTGATTTCCTTCTGCACACACAGGACACCCTGTGTTCTCTGATTCATAGCTCTACCCATCAGCCTTTTTCAGTGTTGTCCCAGCCTTGGGCATATTGACCCCCTCCCCTGTAAGCCCCCTGCTGACCCTCTACACCTTCTCCTGTTAACCCTAAATAAGCCCTGTCAAACTGTGCTCACCCAGGGTAACGTTCCTATACCCTGTACACCCCTGCTTATACCACCAGTACCCACCTTCCTCTCATGTAGGACATTTTATAATTCCTCATCACCGAGGAAAGCTTATATGCTCCTCTACTCACAGAGAACACCCCATATAACAGCTTCTCACCCAGGACCCCTTGAATTGCCCCTTGCTCCTCACCTAGGACACGCTGGAAGTCCACAGATAGTCAAAATCCCTCTTTTATTCAACAAGCTCACCTACGACACCCTAAATACCCCCTCTTCCTAACACATATTCCCTCTACACCCCCTCTGATTACTTAGCACATCATGTACACCCTCCAATAACACCATCAGCCCACCTAACACACACACACACTGCTCTCATCCCCCCAGCTCCTATGTATGCAGCCAGTGATGGTCCTCAGCTCAGCAGCTCCATGATGATTGCAGCCCCCTCCTCCTCCACTCTCCTCCCCTGTTTGATAACAATGATGATGATGATGGAGATAATCTCTATTACAACCGGTCCAGTGCCGCTCTCTATCCCCGGTGGTGGGTGTCTTCTCCCCGGTCTCCAGCTGGATGCTCTGCACACTGCTGCACCAGCTCCATCCTCTTAGACACACACTGCTCTGCTTCTTAAAGGGGAGGATTTGTGTCTGCCGACAATAAACCAATCATAGGAGGAGGAGCAGGTGCAGGCTGTGCATCTCCAGCCTCAGATGCTGCAGAACCTCTTTCTAGCCAGGAGGATCTCACTGTGCACCTTCAGATACTACATCACCACTTTCCTATCACACAGCTGTCAGTCACCGTGCCAGGGGGCAATTGTCTAAATGCCAATGATGATTTCTACAAGGGCTGAGAGGCCAGAGCAAGGGGTGAAGTCATATTACCATGCCACTTCTATTAAGAATACAATACAATATGATATAATTCTAATAGAGATCTTCTTACAAATAATATAATATTTCTGATTATTTTGCATTAGAGTCCCATTATAGTATAAGAAATATTACTACATTTTATTTAGCATTAGCTCACCTTTTGCATGTTATTTCACTTTTTTTTTTAAGACACAAAAAATAAAAATACCAAAAAAGGCAAATGTCACATTACTTTTGTTTTTGTTTTTTTACCTTTTCAGATGCTTTGAATAAGCCCATAAGGGTTATATTTGCTGGTATGGAGCACTCACATTTTACATCTCCATTCTGCAATGTACGTTAGTTACGTTGCGCTAAAACGTGACATGTGCAAGCTTGTAGTACCTATTATCAGTGCCTTATCTGTGTGTCTTTGTGTTATACCTTCTGCCTGCGTAGCGGGACCTTATATGAATTCCCAATGAAAGAACGACCATGTTGCTGTTTATGGTATTCTAAAACATCTAACAAAAACATAAACAGAAAATGTGGTAAATGTAATCTGCTACGTTTTCATGTTCTCTGCAGAGTGTAGGGGTATCGTTGTGCTGTCATTAAATAATCATGATGGTCATTACAATAACACCCCCAGTGTATTCGTCAGGTGTTTTCTAGGTAACACCAAGGAAGGGGTGGCACTCTTGGGGTAGATTGAGGTTTGGACATGGTATATACCAGTGATGGCGAACCTTGGCACCCCAGATGTTTTGGAACTACATTTCCCATGATGCTCAACTACAACTACAGAGTGCATGAGAATCATGGGAAATTAAGTTCCAAAACATCTGGGGTGCCAAGGTCTGCCATCACTGGTATATGTCATTAGTAATCTGTGATTAGGGTCAATGCACTTTGTATGAATTATATTATTTATGATCATTATTTTAGCTAATAAAAGTGTTCTCATCAAGATATTCAATTCATGCACTTACAAAGGCTTGGACTCATTACCATGAAGTAGCTATTCAACTATTGTTGTACTTTATTTTCTATGAGTCACTATGTTATCTCCATCTGTAATGACTCTTTATTCAGCTCTCTTCAATAGCTAGCTACCTCTTAAAACCTCACAATCGTCAGTCAGTGCTCTTGTAAGGAAAACCATGTGAATCTTTGGGAATAAATTTATATTCACAATGCCTTAAAACTCCATAACATATCAGGCGTGCATTAAATTTGGCTGACGTCACTGATAAAACCATTAGCGAATGAAAACATAATTTGTAAAGCCTGTGTACACTGACTCTTCTATACTCTACTTCTATATTCTAGACACATAGGCCCAGATTCACGTAGATCGGCGCATTATCGGTCCGGCGTAGCGCACCACTTTTCCGTTAGACTTGCGCAATCTAGCCGCGTAATCCCGCGATTCACGTAGCTTTTGCGCAAGAAATTGCGCAAGCGTAAGGTTTTTTCCAGAGGCGTAAGGAGGAGTAATACAAATTGGGAGGGACGTGGGCGTGTTACATTGAAATGAGCCGTGACCCCATGCAAATGAAGGGCCAGCCGACTCGCGCATGCGCGTGTGAAGGAAACCATGTCAGCTCCGTTGTGCGCATGCTCACAACTCGGGAGCGGCGCAATCAGTGAAATTGGAAATGGACTAGGGCAACGTTGTGAACTACGCAAACAGACTAAATAGACACACACAAACGCACTTCCATTGCAAAAGTACATCCCTTTGTGTCCCTTCCCATTGAATCAAGTGCTTTTGCTCTGTTGTTCGTTAGAGTGTGTTTTGTAGTTGTCAGATTAGTGTTCTGTGTGATCTAGTGCTTGTTGGTAGTTTTGTGAAAGTGTATTTTGATAAGTGTTTGAGACTGTTTGTTTGATTGATAGATTTCTGAGTGTTTGTTTTCTTGCTTTATTTTTTCATCTGATTTTTTTGTGTCTGTTTCTTGCTGAGTGCTAGTGTGATTTTTGGGTGTTCTTTTTCTCTTTGTGTGTGTTCTTGCCTGATTGGTTGTGCTTGTATTTGTGACTGATTTTTGGAGACTGGTAGTGAGTTTGTTTGGAAGGATGACTGAGAGAAAAAGAAAGCTTAATTTTACAGTGGGGGAAAAAAGAATTCTTGCCCGGGCCATTACCGACTATGGGCGTTTTCTCCACGGCCCGCAGAGTGCCACCACCACCCCGGCCAGGAGGAGGGAGATATTGGATATGATCACGGAGCAGGTCAATTCATCGGGGGAGGGGGAGACACGGACCCGGTCTGGGATTGACAAGAAAATAAATGACCTCCGGCGTCAGGTGAAAAAAAAACTGGCTGCAAAAAATGCCCATGCCAGGGGCACAGGAGGGGGCCCACCATGCCGGATTAGATTTACAGCGACGAAGCGTGTGGTGGCCCTGACCTTTCACCGTCATGAAGTGGAGGGCCTGCCAGGCTTTGACACAAGTCCAGTCCCCGCGGTGCCAGGTAAGGTTTTTATTTCTCTCAGGTGTGTAGCATGTGTGGGGGAGGGGGTGAAAGGGAATATGTGGCAAGTGTGTGGATCCTCCAACCTGTGAATGTTTTGTGTCATCCACAGCTGTGCAGGAGGGTGCAGGGCCATCTGGCCTGACCGCTCCAACCCCAGGACAGCAGCCTAATGAGGCCCCCCCAACAAGGCCAGAGTCCGCGGAGGAGGAACAAGAGGAGGAGGATGATCATGAGGAGGACGATAATGAGGAGGAGGAGAATCATGAGGAGGAGGAGTCCATGGCAGGCACTGGACGTTTGGTTTCTGCGGACTCTTCCCCTCTGGCTGCAAGAAGCCTGCCCTCCCTAAGGGGGAGCCCCCCCCCCTCCTCTCCCAACATGGCTCCCCTCACAAGGGCCTCCCCTTCTCCCCGGCCACAACCATCAGCTGGAGCCAGGAGGTCATCCCAGAGCACCAGGGGGGCGCCCAATCTCCTGCCCGCCTGTCTGAGAAGGAACCAGGCCATCCAGACCCGCCTTCTGAGACAGCTCTGCCAGACTATGGGGCGGGTGGATCAGAGCCTGTCCTCCATCAACGATAGGCTGGGTAACCTGGACTCCCACTCCCGGGCCTCCACAACCTGCCTAAATGACCTGCAAACTACAGCAGCAGGCGTTGGGCAGGATGTGAGGGCCCTTACCCAGGCTATCCAGGGCAACACGGCAACACTTGGTGCTGCCCTGGACAGAATAGCCGTGGCCTTGGAGGGCAGGCCGCCAGGTGGGCAGATCTCAGGGGCTGCTCCTCCTTCCCCGGCTTTTCCCCTCCCCCATGCGTCTCCCCTGAGGGGCCGGGGCCGTGGCCGGGGGCGCCCCAGGCGTGGCTCACGCAGAGGGCATTAATTTTTTTTCCCCCTTTTTTTGGTTTGAAAGCATTTTTTTTTTGTTCTCTGCATTTTTTTTTTCTTCTCTGCATTTTTTTTTTCTATGCATTTTTTTTTTGTTTTGCTGACATTTTTGGCATATTTTGGGTTGTGAATGATGTTTGAATGTGGGGGTGACATTCCTGCTGGAAAAGGGGTGTCATCCTCAATTTGGGTGGAGAAGGGTTCCCCAGGACCAGGGAGAAGTGATTCCCAGGTCCGTGTGAATGGTGTATGAATGTACAGTGACATAATTGGAGCCTTGACGTGGCGTTACTGCTCACCAGTCTTGCATGGTGGACTGGTGCCAATCCAATTTGATGAGGATGTGGTGTGTGTGTGCTAGGGACCACAGTGGTGTGCATGCATGCATTCTCATTGTGCCATGATTAATGTGTGTGTTTAACGTGCAAAGATGCATAATGTGAGCTGGCATGAGATGGGGTCATGAGATGGGGTACCAGTGCATATGCAGAGTCACCTTGAAGGGAAAAGACAGGAGGATGTTAGTCATGCATGTGCCACTTGTGAGGTGTGCATCACGGGAGGGGATAGTCATGCCTGACTCCCATGTCACTCACCAACCAGCCAGCTGTCCCCATACATGTTCTGTTCGAAATCTGTGGGGATGGGGCTCTGATTGTATATGTAGCTGTCATGGGTGTCATGGGTGGTGCCATGTGTTGGGCTGCTGATGTCCTCCTGCAAGGTTGTGGTAATTCCATGATGGCATGAGGGGTGAATCTGAAGATGCAAGACACCTCAGAATCACTCATGCCAAAGATGTCTATGCGTGTGTGATATATCAAGTGAAGAGTGAGGGGCTTGTATCAGATAAGAATATTGTATTAGATTAATTTAAATTGTAAATTTTATATAAGCAAAAAAAAAAAAACATCTCCCGTGCCCTCCTTAGTGCCATCCTCCGTGCCCTCATCCTTCTTTGTTCATCTAAAGTCAGTAGTATAGCTATGCGCGACGATGCCCCTGGCATGTTGGCATACAGATTGTTGGGCAACACGTGTGACTGCTGAACTCCTCACTAACAGTGTTGCTTTATCTGACAAGTAGACTTTTTTTCAAAATTTAGACCAGCTTTTAGGTCCTCTAACTTTAGACAGGACATTTTGCTGTTGCGCACATCGCGTAGCCTGCGCAGCAACTGCGTTTTTTTGTGAATCCCCGTAACTCCCTCATTAGCATATTTGACTAGCAAATCAATGGTGTGTCTAGCGCAGTTTTGCGCGAAGGGAAGCAAATGTCTAACTCAATTACGCCGGACCAAAAAACGTAGATTTCTGGCGTATATTGTTTTGTGAATCGCGTGCAACTATACGCACGAGCACATTTAGACTTACGCACGCGCAACAGCAGTTGCGCACGCGTAATCGCTCTGTGAATCTGGGCCATACTGTTCTATAGCATACAATTGGCACAAAAGCTAAATGGCAGCTTTGTTTTTCGTAACCAGTTAGCTTTAGTCTTTTCATATGCACCAGATTGCCATTGAATGCATTGTTTTATACCTTGATTTTGCAGCATCACTCCTTTATGCTCTGTGACTTAACGGTATCACCGGTGAATTGACAGACTGGACACTAGTTCCCTAGATGCCTTCTGCCTCTAAACACAAGTGACAAGTTCTCATAAAAAATGTCCTACAATGTAGTTGCTTAGCTTTTTTTTCTTTTTTACTGCTTGACCAGAATATCAAAGCTTGTCACTTGCCGTGTCACTTGCCGTGTCTTGAGGCACATTAGGCACAGCAGATCCTGTTGAAGAAATATATTTTTAATTCTAATAGACATGTTCAGATTCTCAATGTAGCAACTCACAACTTATTTTTTTTAGGATTTTATAGATATCTGTGTCACCAGTGGGGACATTTCCCCTTACTTCCTATCAGTGTGACAACAGTAGGTGAGGGGAAATCATCCAAACAGGGACACACACACAGCAAATGTAACAGAGGAATTAACTTTTTATTACTTTAACCACTTTAGCCCCGGACCATATTGCTGCCCAATGACCAGAGCACTTTTTGCGATTCGGCACTGCGTTGCTTTAACTGACAATTGCGTGGTCGTGCGACGTTGCTCCCAAACAAAATTGGCGTCCTTCTTTTTTTCCCACGAATAGAGCTTTCTTTTGGTGGTATTTGATCATCTCTGCAATTTTTTTTTTTTGCGCTATAAACAAAAATAGAGCGACTATTTTAAAAAAAAAACAATATTTTTTACTTTTTTCTGTAATAAATATCCCCCAAAAATATATAAAAAAAAACGTTTTTTTCCTCAGTTTAGGCAGATACGTATTCTTTTACATATTTTTCATAAAAAAAAATCGCAATAAGCGTTTATTGATTGGTTTGCGCAAAAGTTATAGTGTTTACAAAATAGGGGGTCGTTTTATGGCATTTTTATTATTTTTTTTTTTTTACTAGTAATGGCAGCGATCATCGTTTTTTTTTTCAGTACTGCGACCTTATGGCGGATACTTCGGACACTTTTGACACATTTTTGGAACCATTGGCATTTTTATAGCGATCAATGCTATAAAAATGCATTGGATTACTATAATAATGCCATTGGCAGTGAAGGGGTTAACACTAGGGGGCGGGAAGGGGTTAAGTGTGTTGCTGGGTGTGTTCTAACTGTATGGGGGGGTGGACTGACTGAGGGAAATCACTGATCTTCTGTTCATACATTGTATGAACAGAAGATCAGCGTTTCCCCCGCTGACAGGAACGAGAGCTATGTGTTTACACACATAGCTCTCGTTCCTCGCTCTGTACCGAACGATCGTGTGTGCCCGGCGGTGATCGTGCCCGCCGGCACGCGCACGGGACTCGGGGGCGAGCGGGGGGCGCAGAAGTGGCCGCAGAAGTCCCGACGTAGAGCTACGGGCTCTCGCCCAGGGGAGCCAACCTGCCGTGGTATAACTGCGGCGTCTGGTCGGCAAGCGGTTAAGGCAGGATTCCTACCGCAAATTTTTTTTTTTTTAAAGTCAGCAGCTACTAACAGTGTAGCTGCTGACTTTTAATAAGGACACTTACCTGTCCTACTTGCCCGCGCTGATGCCCCCCCCGATGCGATCCCACGATCGTTGCAGGTCCCGCGCCGCCATTCACACTAGGGGAAACAGGCAGTGAAGCCGTACGGCTTCACTGCCCATTTCCTACTGCTCCTGCCTGAGTCTCGTGCCGGCTTGCCAATGGGCGGCTGCTCTCTGACAACACACCCAGAAAGCTAGCGCCCCATTCACTAGGAGAAGAAGAAGAAAACAGACCGCGGTTGAGGAAGAGGCAGATTACGTACTTCTGCATAGCAACAGGTATTTCGGCTGAGTATAATTTTTTTTTTCACATTTTTTTTTTTTTTTTTTTTTTTAGGATTTTTGGCCAAATTTTTTTTTCCTGGGTGGAACTCCACTTTAATCAACAAGAGGAGGAGGAGCATATTAATTAACTGTATTGTGTTCTGTTATGCCCTGTACACACGATCGGTTCGTCTGATGAAAACGGTCCGATGGACGGACGGATCGTGTGTGGGCCCCATTGTTTTTTTTCCCATCGGTGAAAAAACGTAGAAACTGTTTTAAAATGATTTGATGGTTAAAAAACCGATCATCTGTGGGCAAGTCCATCGGTTAAAAATCCATGCATGCTCAGAATCAAGTCGACGAATGAACTTCATTTTTCTCAGCACGTCATAGGGCCAGATTCTCATATATTTTCGGCGGCGTAGCGTAAGCCATTTACACTACGCCGCCGCTGCGTACTAGAGCAAGTGCTTTATTCTCAAAGCATATGCTCTGTAGTTTTCGCCGGCGTCTCGTAAATCGCCAAGCGTAAACCCGCGCAATTCAAATGGGGCGGCTTGTATTTAAATTAAGCGCGCCCCCGCGTCGAACGAACTGCGCATGCGCCGGCCGGGGAAAAAGCCCAGTGCGCATGCTCCAAAGGACGTCACATTTTCTCTATGTAAACGACGTAATCGCAGCGTACGCCAGCCCCATTGAGAATCGACGTACGCAAACGACGAAAACGACGCACAACACGACGCGGTCCCGAGGCCATACTTAACATGGCATCCGACGGCACCCGACGGTACTTCGTAAGGTTACTCCACATCGAAGCTGGGGTAACCTTACGGGGACGAAAACGACGTACGCGACGACGGGGCGGCGTAAAAGCGTTCGGGAATCGCCGTACTAGCCTCATTTGCATATGCAAATGAAAAAACAACGTGAAGGCCACCTAGTGGCCGGAGTTGTCATTACACCTACGATCCGAAAGTGTAATGCTTTTACACTTGTCGGATGTAGAAGCGTATCTATGCAAAAGTGATGCTAAGCATCACTCGCATAGATACGAGGACAAAAAAAAGGCGATACGACGGGGTATCTGAGATACTCCGTCGTAACGCCTCTGAGAATCTGGCCCATAGTGTTTTACGTCAGCGCTTTAAACACTATCAGATTTTTAACTGATGATGTGAATGCAAGACTGATGAAAGTCAGCTTCATCGGATATCTGATGAAAAAATCCATCAGTCCGTTTTCATCGGATGAACCAATCGTGTGTACGTGGCATAAGACCTATACATGTTCTGGAGATATCCACTGTATTCCATACACAACTTGGAAGCCAACAAAGCTGAATAATTTCTGCCTGGCACAATGTGCACTTCAATCTTGTACAGTTAACAGTTAGGCCCCGTACACACGGCCGAGGTTCTCGCCAGAAACCAGCGAGAACCTCGCTGGGAGCTGCATTCCAGCGAGAACCTCGGCCGTGTGTACGCTCTCTGCTCGCCCCGCCCGTCGGGAAACCCGTTGAGCAAATAGAGAACAGGTTCTCTATTTGCTCGACGGCCCGTCGGGATGAATGGCTGGTTGCCATTCCCGACGGGCGGGTCGCTGATTCTGATGGCCGGCAGAGAACCTCGACGGGCGGAACGATGTGTTCCGCCCGTCGAGGTTCCCTGTCGTGTGTACGGGGCTTCAGGGATGTATGACCACGCTGCCATATAATGTATAATTTCTCTTAAAGGCGGAGGAGGATGATGTGTCCCTTTAATACAGAGAATGTTGGCTGGAAGTAGAAGAGATTCAAGATGGCACTGTGCCCAGAACTGGGACTCTTCCTTCTGTACTGCAGAGATCCGGCAGCATCGTAAATGACATGTTGGGAGGTGATGTCACAGAGATTGCTGTGGGATTTTCACTGTAACCAACAGCACCAAGGAACCCCCCTCATTGCTGATAACTGCAGCAGATTGGAAACTACGGACACAAATATACAGATGGAAAATAGTTGCTTTGTGGTTTTCATAGTAAGACAAAAGGGGTGAAAAAAAATAAGAATAAACATCAGACAGTAGAACAGTCACCTGACTGATGGTCAGATCCGGCCTAGGCAAACTGATGCTAAACAAAGTCTAGGTTCTAGACATGTGCACAGCACATAGAGAGAAAGCCCCATAGTAAGGGGAACCCAGGCGGAGGGGCCACATGACTGGGGGAACACCGTGCGGTGTGCACACACAGGATAGGGAAGTGAGGTTTTAGGGGTGGGGTTACCTAGCACGAGGAGGGTTAGTTAAAAGTAGTGGGTGGGCGGGGCTGGTCATTCTGGGGCCATTCCATGGAAGAGGTAACACACAGAGTGTTTTTTCCCTCCCTCCCTGTGGAAGTGTCTGGTATGGGTATTTGTTTTTCATGTTATTTTTGTGTTTCAGGTGGACGTTGGCATTGGTCTGGGGTTCCTGAGGGTTGGGTGGTGGTTGGTATATATATATGGGATATATATACCTGAGATGGTTGGTAGGAGTTGGGGCCTGTCATGGGATGGGCACCTTCCCTATCTGGTTAGGTGGGGGCTATTGGTCAATCGTGCTGAAGAGTGGAATGAAGGAGGAAGTCATTGTCTCGTGAGCTGGTTGGAGCACGGTGTAACGGAACTATGTATTCTGCCTGTACATCTATAATAATCATGCAGTGGCACATACAAGGAACCGAAGGACGTGTTACAATAGGATGAATGATATCTGGGACTACCTGAGATATGGATTATCCACATTATATTCTGAGATATCTGGAGGGCTGTTTTGGATCTGTTGGTTCTGAATTTAGAAGGTTAATTGTAGAGTGACTCTTTCACTGTTGAATTCTAAATGTCTCTTCTCTCTTTTGTGTATTGTATTACAAATTAACAGTCTCCTGTCTGTGTATTGAATTAGCATGTCATTTGTGTTCAGAAGAACTTGTCAGGCTTTGCGGTGCCGAAATGCTTATCTATTGATGGGGTTATCTGTGATTGAAGTCTATTGAGAAAGGAATGTGGTTTCTTTTGGCCTGGTGACAGTGTGTCTAACTTGGGGCCCCCCTGTGGAGGGAGGGGGTGGAGACTTTCATTGTTCCTTGAGCACTCACCAGTTTGTAACTAGATATAAACTAAGAAGTGCTCCATTAAAGTTGTGTTACTTGACCCTTCCAAACGTAGCACCGTCTCGTTCTTAGGAGGGAATGCCAGGGGATATTCCTTCTGTTTCTTACAACTGGACCTGACTCTCCCTCTGGATCTCGTGGATGGGCTTATACTGGACTTACTTGCATAGCAACTTGCCAGGGAAAAGGACGTCGTCAGCGGCTGATACCCTCTCCCTACTTGGGTAGCCGTTACATTGGTTGGCAGCGGTGGGATGGTCCTTTTATCCAAGGAGCAAGTTCTGAATGGAGTCTCAGTACGCCAGGCTGAAAAGAACCACACTAAAAGATTTATTGGAGAGTCGTGGTAGGAGTGCCAGTAACAGGCCACGGAGGGAGCTGATAGCAGATTTACTGGAGCTGGACCAAATGGATGGATCCATGGAAGGAACGGAGCCTCTAGCACCTGTCAGCGAGGAAGATGTAATTACGGATATTGTACAGCGGAGATTATCCTTGTATCCAGAAACGTCCACGGAACTAATAAACCAGCTGTTCCGGGAAGCAAGAGAGGAGATTCAAACCAAGAGGGGACAAGAACTGGAACTGGTGAGAGCTAGACAGCCCATTACACACGCAGTTCCTACTTCCCCACCCGCTGCGACAGGAAAGAAAATACCGTTCACTGCATTTAAAGCTTTTGTAGAAAGTGAGGAGGAAATAGATGGATATTTGGCGGATTTTGAGAGGCAGTGCTCACTGTACCAGGTACCACCAGACCAATGGGTCACTATTTTGTCTGGGAAATTGTCGGGCAAAGCCAATGAAGCTTTTCGGGCACTTGCTCCAGAGGATATTTTACAATATCAGCAAGTGAAAAAGGCGCTGTTAACCCGATATGCCGTAACCCCAGAAACCTACCGCCGCCGCTTCCGGAATCCAAGAAGAAGGCTGTGGACTCCCACATGGAATGGGCCAACCAGTTACAAAGGGTGGCATCCCATTGGGTCCAAGGGTGCAAGGCCAACACCGGGGAGGAAGTATTGCAGCTATTCCTAATGGAACATTTCTTCCAAGACCTGGCCGCAGACATACAGGACTGGGTACGAGACCGCCGTCCCGCTAACTTAAATGAGGCGGCGCGGCTAGCAGATGAGTACGCGGAAACAAGGAAAGTAAGCCAGGGTACTACACGGCTGGCTCATAAGGTAGAACCGCGTACTCCAACCGGCACCCCACGCCCAGAATTTCGGGCTCCAGTCCCACCAGGACCACCACGTCCTCAGGAACCCAACAACTACCTCCGGGATTCGTCTAGGGTGACGTGCCATCACTGCAGCAACACGGGACATATTGCTCGTTTTTGTCCTTTGAGAGCTACAAATAACGACTGGAGACGCCCAACACCCAACACAGAGGTCACTCCATCACGGCCCTCTGCGGCCCACTGCCTAGAGACTGAGGTGGGCCCTGAGGAATGTCTGGGAATTTTGTATGAGGCAGACCCAATACAAGCGGCCTCTCCAGATAACCGTCAGCATCACCGTCAGGAGGTACGGGTGAATGGACAAGTAGCACAAGGCCTAAGAGATACCGAGGCTACTATCGCTCTGATTCAAAAACAACCAGGGCACAAAAAGTCAGACTGTTCATTAAATGTACCCAGGCAGTCACAGTCATGGAGACAGCCAGAAAGGGGGAACCCCCACATATCCATGCCTGCGGCCCACGGCGTTGGGGAGGTAGAACATTGGGGTGTTCTGCATGAGGCAGATCCGATACAAGCAGCTAACCAGGACAACAGGCAGCAACACAGGCAGACCGTCTGGGTCAATGGAAAGGCAGCCAACGGGTTACGCGATACGGGGGCCACGATGACACTGCTACAGAAGAAACTCATCCCAGAGAGCCAGCACACCGGAGACACCGTAGCCGTAAGAGTAGCAGGAGGCACCGTCTTCCGGCTACCCGTTGCCCGGGTTCACCTGGATTGGGGGGTGGGTTCGGGACATGTGAATGTGGGGGTGATGAAGGATTTGCCAGCAGATGTACTACTGGGGAATGATTTGGCCCCCCTTGTTTCTGCGTACGCCCCGATGTGCCCCGCTGAAGCCTACACAGTGACTACCTGTGCCCCAACCTGCGTTGCTGGAACCAACTCGCTTGCTGCTGAGACCCGGGTAAGACTACCTTCCCCGACATGTACTGTAGATCCGGCCCAATATCACAGTCTAAAATGGGAATGTGACAAGTTGGCCAGTGAGAAATCGGAGATGCAACGACACTACGTCATGTATTATGAGATGTCCCGTGGCTTGAACATTGAAATGCACAAACAGGCTGAAATTGTCAAAAGGTTAAACGGGATTTGCGCTCAGGTGGTGCCTTATCTCTCCCAAGAGCATCAGCAACAGGTTTTGGGAGCCATTGAGAGAGCAAAGCAAGTGACTGTTCCAGAACTGAATTCCATTATTCACCTTCACCATCAGCTACCGACCTGGCAGACTTAATGGCAATGCCGATGGACTGTCCAGGCAAACGGAACTTTTACCCTAACAGCAGACCGGACATCCCCAAGTTGACCCGAAAAGGATCAATCCGGGTCTGCCGGAGTGTTCCACAAAAGGGGAGCAGTGTAACGGAACTATGTATTCTGCCTGTACATCTATAATAATCATGCAGTGGCACATACAAGGAACCGAAGGACGTGTTACAATAGGATGAATGATATCTGGGACTACCTGAGATATGGATTATCCACATTATATTCTGAGATATCTGGAGGGCTGTTTTGGATCTGTTGGTTCTGAATTTAGAAGGTTAATTGTAGAGTGACTCTTTCACTGTTGAATTCTAAATGTCTCTTCTCTCTTTTGTGTATTGTATTACAAATTAACAGTCTCCTGTCTGTGTATTGAATTAGCATGTCATTTGTGTTCAGAAGAACTTGTCAGGCTTTGCGGTGCCGAAATGCTTATCTATTGATGGGGTTATCTGTGATTGAAGTCTATTGAGAAAGGAATGTGGTTTCTTTTGGCCTGGTGACAGTGTGTCTAACTTGGGGCCCCCCTGTGGAGGGAGGGGGTGGAGACTTTCATTGTTCCTTGAGCACTCACCAGTTTGTAACTAGATATAAACTAAGAAGTGCTCCATTAAAGTTGTGTTACTTGACCCTTCCAAACGTAGCACCGTCTCGTTCTTAGGAGGGAATGCCAGGGGATATTCCTTCTGTTTCTTACAACTGGACCTGACTCTCCCTCTGGATCTCGTGGATGGGCTTATACTGGACTTACTTGCATAGCAACTTGCCAGGGAAAAGGACGTCGTCAGCGGCTGATACCCTCTCCCTACTTGGGTAGCCGTTACACACGGCTAGAGGCCAGGATGCTTCCTGATGGAGTACAGCCGATTACCTAGCACTTTTTCTTTTCCTTTTCTCAGGAACCCCTCGTTTACAGCAGTTTTGTATAATTGTTGTGTTTGGGTTCATTTATTCTAATTTTGGTGAATATATATATGAAGTTTTATAAAGATATATATATTTATAAATGGTATTTTATTATAAGTTATTTTATTTTATTTATAAGTTATTTTAATATTTACCTTTTGGTATTAAATAAAGGGGCCTTTAGTGGCCATTTAATCCAGAAGGTGTTGCGTGGTTTATATAGGGGGTTAAGAGGTTTTGGGGTTTGTTATTGGTTTAAGTAGCAAAGACACTAGTAGTACACCAGTCATGACAATAGCAGTGGTAACAGACTAATGGGTTGAGTAATCAAATGACAAGCTAAGTAAAAAATGTAATCCAAACAATTCACAGGAATATTCCAGGGTATGAAGAGACAAAACTGAATCCAGGGCATGAGCATACAGACTAACCTGTTTATCAGATACAGTATATTGTAGGTTAAATGTCCAGCAGTATACTTAGGGTCCTTTCACACTAGCGGACCGTTTGTCCGCTCATTACAAGTCCGTTTACGGACTTGTAATGGGCCCCTATGGGAGCGGATCCATTAGCGGATGATGCATCCGCTAACGTCCGCTAGATCCGCATCCGTTTTTGCGGACGGAAGAATGTCCTATTTTTCTTCCGTCCGGCCAAACGGATCGGATGCAAACGGACAGACGGTCCGTTTCCATCCGACTCCCCATAGGGGAGAGCGGAGGAGAGACAGGCGGTCCCTGCACAGTGTGCGGGGACCGCCCTGTCCGCCGACAGCTGAGCGGAGACCCCCCGCTGAGCTGACGGGCACACGGAGCGGACCGAAAAACGGTCCGCTCCGTGTGAAAGGACCCTTATGCTTTCGTGATTAGGAAAGGTGTGCGCTGCAGAGACCTGGGCTGCAGTAATGAGTAATGACTAGCAGATTGTGAAGACTCAAGAATGATTTTTACACAAAACATTATTGTTTACCCTCAGCTGATAAACTTGCACGTACATCAATCTATCAATCTATCTACATCAAGTATCTAAAAACTTTTTACAAAGATTGTAAATGTAATTAAATCTGGAAGGGGATTTATTCAGCAGAAAGCAAGCCACTTCATCCCAAAAAGTTCTCCCTAGCAGAAATAACATAGGCAATAAAAAATCTGCAGTAGTTATTTTAAATGATATGCATTTTCTAATTGTGTGTTTTAAATAGAGCACATCTGCTTCCATCCGGCGTATCTCACATTGCCAATAACAGATTTTTGGTTTTAGTAGTCATTCTTTGTCATATATCTTTGTTTTGCTTCTGTGTATAGCAGATGGCGGTACCTTTCTCAATATGGCAAGAATGGAAATATTCTGTCTCCAATGGAATCCTAATTAAAGTGTGACAAGAATATATACCTACAAATAATGAGCAAACATTAGAGAAAAAATAAAATAATCCAGCACATAACTTTTCATGTGGTATTAATGCTGAATTCCAGGTATGATATTCCACTTCCGCACAGATAAAACAAATCCCTCAAGGTACTTAATAGGCAATTTCATGAATATACGTTTAAAAGGCGAATGCCAAATTACAAGCATAGCACAAAACCAAAAAGTCAATAAAATTGTGCAGAAAAATTTAGAGTTATAACATAAAAGTACAACATATTACAGTGCATGATCAGGGATACCAAAGGAACTGCCAAAAAGCAATCAATTTGATTAGTCTGGGTATGATCATCAGGACAAAATCCGACGCATTTTGGAAAGAGTTTTTTCTTCAGGGAAAGAGAGGGGTATACCAAATCTATAATACAATCACAATCCCCTCCCCCTCCCCCCCCCCCATTTTTCCCTTCCCCCTCTTTGTCTTTCTCTGTCCAATGCGCATATATACAGTATTTTTACATATTGTAGCAGAGCGTCCCAGAGAGAGCTGGGAAAAATCTTGTTTGGGGTTTATGCATCTCCCAGGCTCCTCTCATGCATGTTCAGGGATCTCTGATCCATGGTCCAGTTCAGGTTTTGGTCCTCTTCCCAGGATAATTTAAGTTCACCTGAGACAGACAGTCTTGGCTCTCTGCCTGGGAAACACAGACAACACTGGTCTGCGAGAGCAAAAGGTGAGTGAAAAGCTGTTAAGCTGTATCTGTGGAAGCTGGCAAGCTGTAGGCTTGCTCAGCCTGGTAGTTAGGGCCTGTATACATTGTTTAGTTAGTACCGAGACACGGTTAGGTTTTGTTTTCTTGAACACTGTACAGCACCTGTATATAAACTTGTATATATCACCAATAAACACTGGAGGAATAGTGAAGAGGCACAGAATCCAAGTTGCATGAGGTCCAGTGTGAAGTTTCCACAGTCAGTGATGATTTGGGGAGCACTTCATGCTTCCCCCTGCTGACCAGCTTTATGGAGATGCTGATTTAATCCCTCTTGTGTTTATAGACGGATATAGCAGATTATCTTGACAATAGGGCATTTGCCTACTAGCACTTAATGAAATACTTACCTTGGAACGAGGTGTGGGGAACTTACCTGGTCCACGCCGAGGGAGATGTCCTGCCTTGGCGTGTCTTCCGGGTATCGCCGCTCCAGCGCTGTGATTGGCTGGAGCGGTGATGTCGTCACTCCCGCACATGCTTCTGCCGGGCCTTTAGCCGAGGATCCCCACTGCGCATGCGCTGCTGACTGCGAGGGGAGTATCTCCTAAACCTGATATTCTTTATACCTACAGCTAAGCCTTATTATACAAGCTTAAACTGTACAGTACCGCCCAGGAGGCAGTCCCTCTAGGTACAATGCCCCTCCCGCCACACAGCAGCCTCAGTTCTTCTTCTGCCTAGCATAGGAGTTGGACCTGGTCCCTAAGGGCCCTTGGTCTTGGATTTATTTTATGCTTTTTGTGAGCTTTTTGCATTTGCATTTTTTTCTTTGCTTTGCTCCTGAGATCTGCTATCAACTGCCGACTGGGCAACAGGCTGGATGTCATAGATCCTTGTAGTCACCCCAGTTTCAGCCAGCGAGCATGTGCAAGCCTTTACCTACGCGCTGGGTCGGCCACGACATGCCCCATTTGCTCCAGGGGTGGCCGGTGAGCTCACATTCTGAGGTGGGCAGAGCGGAGCGTGCCGGCTCTATCGGCCGTATACATTCCGGGCGTAGAAAACTGTCAGGGGGACAATCTAAGCTGCCAGATGCTGGACCAAGGAGGATGGTCATTACACCCAAATGTGTTTCAACTCGTTTGCAACAGGTGGAGCACGCCAGATGTGGACCTTCTGGCTTTGCGACTCAACTGTTGAGGTTTGTGGCCAGGTCGAGAGACTCTTGGGCTGCCGCGAAGGATGCATTGGTGGCTCCGTGGGGTCAGTACCGACTGATTTATGCCTTTCCTTCACTGAAGCTTCTTCCTTATCTGCTTTGCAGGGTGCAGACCGAGGGGATCCGGATGATTCTAATTGCTCCAGATTGGCCTCGCCGTCCCTGGTACGCCAACCTAGTGCGTCTAGTGGCGGATGTTCCATGGCGACTATCGCTGTGAGAGGACCTTCTGTCGCGAGGTCCCATACTTCATCCTGATTTACAGTGGCTGGCTTTAACGGCATGGCTATTGAAAGCCAGGTGTTGAGGGACCGTGGCCTGTCTGATGCGGTTATTGCTACCATGCTAAGAGCACGGAAGTCTTCCTCTAGGAAGATCTATCATCGTACTTGGAAGGCCTACATCTCTATGTGTGAGAAGCTAAAATGGCTTCCACATGTATACTCGGTCTCTAGAATTCTGCTGTTTCTACAGCAAGGTGTGGACCAAAAACTTTCCTTAAGTACTATTAAGTGTGAAATGTCTGCCTTGGCCGTCTTTTTTCAATGACCCTTGGTGGCGCACTTACTGGTGAGTACATTTGTACAGGGGGTTCGACAATACCTAGTTTAATGATCATGGTACCACTGTGCTTGACTGGCCAGCAAACTCACCTGACCTAAACCCCAAAGAGAATCTGTTGGGTATTGTCAAGAGGAAGTTAAGAGACACCAGACCCAACAATGCAGATGAGCTAAAAGCCACTATCAAAGAAACCTGGGCTTTCATAACACCTCAGCAGTGCCACAGGCTGATCGCCTCCATGCTACGCCATATTGATGCAGTAATTCATGCAAAAGGAGCCAGACCAAGTATTGAGTGCATACTATACTGTACATGGACTTACTTTTCAGTAAGCCAACGTATCTGTATTAAAAACTATTTTTTTTAATTGGTCTTTTATGTAATATTACAATTTTCTGAGATACTGAATGTTGGGTTTTCATTAGCTGTAAGTGATAATCATCAAAATTAAAAGAAAACAATGCTTGAAATATATCACTGTGTGTAATGCATTTATATAAAATAGATTTGTTTCACTTTTTGAATGAATCTACCTAAATAAATTAACTTTTTGATGTTATTCTAATTTTATGAGATGCACCTGTATACCCTGGCACTGTTATTTTTGTTATGTTTATTTTTACTACAACACATTGAGCTAACTTGGGTCTACTGTTTATAATTTTTTGTCGTACTTACTCTAGAACACTATTGATGTGTGTCCCTATAATATTCCATATGGACCTTGTGTGTGCGTGATCGACTGCAGGATGCCCCTCCCCTTGAATGCCTGCTGGGCCAGAAAACACCAGCTAATCTGATTGATCTGTGGTTTTAGGCCTCATTTCCACTGGCGTTTTTACAGCCACGTTTCTGAGCGTTTTTTATAGCTTAAAAACGCCTGTCCATGTTATTCTATGGCATCATTCCCACATAGACGTTTTTGAGCTGCAAATGGCCTAGGCGTTTTTGAGCTGTAAAAAAAACGCAGGAGCAGGGCGTTCTAAAGCTCCTAAAACACAGCTGTAAAAACGCTCAACCTTAAACGCGCAAAAACGCGCATAAACGTGCAAAAACGCGCAAAAACACGCACCGCGGCGCTTTTGAGCTGCAGGGATTTCATAAAAAATCTCATATATATATAGCCTAGAGATTTTTCTCCAATCGCCTTTCAGGACAACCTTGGAGAGAGCGCAGCTCCGCCCATTTCTCAGGAAACACACGTGATCCTTTAAGATCCCTCCTCTTCCACCATGGCCTCAGTTATTGTGTTTCCTCCGCCATGGTGGAAGCATCACAGGGAACCAGGGAGCTGTCTCTCTCAAGGCGGAGAGTTTTTTTGAGCTTACCTTGCTGTATATTGTTGGCGGCGACCATCCTGACCCCTCTTCACGGGGAGGGGGCGTTCAGGAGTCCCCAGACGCTCCGGTTCAGCGGAACTTTCGGCCTCCCAGGGGACGGTGTCGTTGTGCCCAGGAACTGCGGTAGAGGTCCAGGTGACCGAGCGGTAGCCGGCGCAGGTCGGCGGTGGTCCGCATTCTCAGTTCCGGGTCCCGGCTGGCGACCGCGTCACGCACGGTGATGCCGTTTCCGGGGGGGGCGTGGCGCTGCTGGTTCCCAGCGCCTGGAACGCAGCATCTGTGGGGCAGGTCAGGTGACCGGTGCTTCCGTTTCCGGCCCCCGATGATGACGCGGGCGGCCGGGAAAATTTAAAATGGAGTCAATCTCCAGCTACTCGTGTGACTGCGCTCTACAATAGAGGAGAGACAGACAACACCGGCGGATACAGGCGCTGCAAGCACCGGTCAGGCCCAGGTAAGAGGGGTACAGCGGTGCCTTTTATTCTTACTATATTGGGCTTAATTTTGTGTTTTGTTGTTCCTCCCTGAGGGAGCCTGTGGTTACCAGTCCAGGTTAAAACGCTCTTGGTCTGTATAACCGTTAGTGGTGGTGGCACTTAGTCCAGGCCTTTGGTTTTATTCTGGTGGCGGCACTTGGGTGTTTTTAAAATCTTTTTGGAGATGGTAACTTTGGTTTCATCTCGTTACAGGAAAAATCCACAACCAAAGCTAGGCACTTGGATACACCCAGGAAATGCCCGTCTTGCAAAAATCCTTTAAGGGATTCTTGGCAAAAACCAATGTGCAGATCCTGCATTAAAAATCTGGTGGAAGAGGAAACTTCACAACAGTATAAGGACCTTTTTTCCTCAGTCCAGGAGCTGGCAAGCTCTTTAGGCTCAGTGAAGGATATGATCTCACAAGGCTCCTCAAGTTTGGGGGAGCCACAGCAGCCACCACCCAGTCCGAAAATCCCAGTTTCGGGTCAAACAGAGGGGGATTCGGCAGATGAAGGGACTAGTACTCTCCCCTCTCTCAGGGATTCAGATGAGGAGGAGGAGGAAGATGATAGTAGCTAGTGTTGAGCAGAATACGCCATATTCGCTTTCGCAATATTTCGCGAATATATAGGAGAATATTCGAGAAATATTCGTAAATTTCGAATATTCGTGATATTTCATCCAAAAAAAAAATTGCGAAATTTCGCTAACGTGAAATTTCGCAAATGCGAAATTTATTGCGAAATTCTCGACCGCGCATGCGCGCGGACAACACGCGGTCGCGAAAACGGCGATCATTTCCTGGATTCTTTGCCAGTGTATATTCGGATTGCTATTTAGTGCTGCCCTGCGAATCTACTGCTGCCCTGCGAAGCGAAGATGGTGGGGAGTAACTTTTCATCCAGTGAGGAAAAACTGCTGATTACTGTAAGTAATTTCACCACTTGTTATTTCATTATCTTTAACTGCATTTTAGACTAGTTAAAAAGTTAGGATGCAAGATCAGATATTAGTATTTCCCAAACAGTGTGTTTCCAGCGGTTGCAAAACTACAACTCCCAGCATGCCCAGGGTTGCCACCTTTTGTTCATTTCAAACCCGAACACTTCAGCGTCGCACAGCAATTTTTTGTCTTAGTTTGCATAGATGTCGCTATTAAATAACATTTCTAACCATATGAAATTAATCATAAAAGTTCCTCTTTACATCAGAGTCCACAGACTTCCCCTTTTACATCAGAGTCCACAGACTTCCCCTTTTACATCAGAGTCCACAGAGTTCTCCCTTTACATTACAGTTCACAGAGTTCTCCCTTTACATCAGTGTCCACAGAGTTCTCCCTTTACATCAGAGTCCACAGAGTTCTCCCTTTACATCAGAGTCCACAGAGTTCTCCCTTTACATCAGAGTCCACAGAGTTCTCCCTTTACATCAGAGTCCACAGACTTCCCCTTTTACATCAGGATCCACAGACTTCCCCTTTTAGATCAGTGTCCACAGAGTTCTCCCTTTACATCAGAGTCCACAGAGTTCTCCCTTTACATCAGAGTCCACAGAGTTCTCCCTTTACAACAGAGTCCACAGAGTTCTCCCTTTACATCAGTGTCCACAGAGTTCTCCCTTTACATCAGTGTCCACAGAGTTCTCCCTTTACATCAGAGTCCACACAGTTCTCCCTTTACATCAGAGTCCACAGAGTTCTACCTTTTACATTAGAGTCCACAGAGTTCTACCTTTTACATTAGAGTCCACAGAGTTCCCCTTTTACATTAGAGTCCACAGAGTTCCCCTTTTACATTAGAGTCCACAGAGTTCTCCCTTAACATTAGAGTCCACAGAGTTCCCCTTTTAAATTAGAGTCCACTGAGTTCCCCTTTTACATTAGAGTCCACAGAGTTCTCCCTTAACATCAGAGTCCACAGAGTTCTCCCTTAACATCACAGTCCACAGAGTTCTACCTTAACATCAGAGTCCACAGAGTTTTCCCTTTACATCAGAGTCCACAGAGTTCTCCCTTTTACATCAGAGTCCACAGAGTTCTCCCTTTTCATCAAAAAGTGAAAAGAAACAAACATATTATTTTTCATATGTAAAGATAGGGATTAAAAAAAATAATCTATTGTACAGGGCCAGTGTAAGGCTCAAAAAATTATTATAGTGGTCAGATGAATAGCAACTCATTTCTCCCCTATACGTCTATCCTGTGATGTTACTCATATATACATAATTATGCAAATGATAATGGCTGCTATATTTATTCCAAAAAGCTGGTGACCAAAATGGCAACATATAAAATCTGTCATGTTACCACTGTCAGTGATTAATAAGGCGAGAATGCTTCCAATTATTGAATACCATACATTTACGTCATATATCCATAAGGGTTTAAACAAAAGTATTATAATATACTTTGTTCTTCATCTTGCAGAGGTTCCTGCAACATGGTTACGACCTAATGAGGTGCCAGCAGGATAAACAAAAAATCGTCCAGTCCGTATTGGAGGAATTACATGAGTTTCATGGCGGGTCACATGACCACATGGCCATTCTCAAAAAATGGTCAGACTTGAAGAGGCGCCACATGGACCGGGTCACACAGATCCGCGATGAATTTCATCCAGGTAAGTTATTGGTGACAGTCATGTAAGGTGATATGTAATTAACCTTAGGGCAGATGTTGTTAACCCAGACGCCATGTTGTGGTAACATATATCACCACCGAAGGTATTCATAGTACTGTTGAAAAAAGACATTATTCCATCAAGTTAAACCATGGAATTAAAGTGGTGGTGTGGTGGGTTTCAAGGGGAAAGGGTGGTATTTTATAACTCAATTACCACTAAATTCCTGTGCTAGGCGTGGGGTTATCATAGTAATCACGTGTACTCCATCAGGCCCTTTTTTTAACATGAGATCTTCAGAATAATACAAAGGAAACACAAACAGCTAATTTTACCATGGTGGCAGCCCAGCTCACACTCAGTCCCCTGTAGTGCCAGCAAGACCCTTTAGTATAACATTATCCCATTGGTTAACTGTCTATATAAATAAATGTGTATTCATATACAATACAGCAGAGTACACAGAATGTGCATATGTTATTAGAAATCATTTTTACATATATAAACATTGTGTTATTATAGGATCTCCTCTACCATCTGTGCGCCCCAAGCGCACAAGGCGACAGGCCGCAGAGGAGGAGGAGGAAGAAGAGGAGGATGAAGAGGAGGATGCAGAGGAGGAGAGGGATAAGGAGCAGCCAGGGCCCTCCGACTTACCACCCCCAGCTCCTGAGGAGCTGCAACTTCCCCCCACCCAACCTCCTGGTGAATGCCATGATGCAGAAGAGGAGCAGGAGGATGACACAGCGCCTGTGATGACCATCAGTCAGGAGGGTAAATATGTGCACAACGATTAATGACATTTCAACAATAAGATGTAGATATAAAAAAGTACAGTATTTAATCCTAATTTTTTTTTTCTTATATCCTAACAGTTTTGAAAGAGATTCAGGAGAAATCCTATGTCATGGAGAGGACCAATCAAAAAGTCCTGTCCAATCGGCGCAAAATAAAAAAATTGGACCTCGAGAATGAACAGCTGTTACAACAGCAGAGAAAAAATTTCAAGGAGCTGGCTGAGATTTACAAGCGCTTGAAAAAATCCATGTAAATATTTATATTTTTGGTTATTAAACCTGTTATTCTTTTCAAATGTTTCCTTTCTTATTGAGATTCTTAGGTCTTTCAACACATCTAACTTCACATCTAACACATCAACATCAACACATCTAACTTCATAATAACCTAAAAACATTTCATACTATTATTTTATTTAACACAAATCTAATAAAAAACAAAATACACGGACACAGACACTACTAACACAAACTAAACTGTTGAAAAATTACTATAACAAAAGCTACAATATATACATATATACATATATATATATATATATATATATATATATATATATATATATAGATATAGATATAGAGAGAGAGCGAGAAAGAGAAAGAGAGTGCTGATTTGCTCTTGCAGATAGGCTAAAAGTTGCAGTAAAAAGGCCACAAACCAGGGTTTAACATAACGTTCAGTCATTTAGTCACACTTGCTGTTTGTTACGATCCGGTCTGGTAGCTTTTAGCGGATGCTGTTTGTGGATCCGCTGTGACAGAGAGGTCATGAAGCATTACTCAGCATGAAGGCAGCAGCAGTAGTATTCAAATATAAAGTAATTATCACACACACAACATTTACAAGCAGTAGTGGTAATAGTACTAGACAGCATCTAAACACTTGGGCAAGACTTGACAGCAGCAGTAGTGGTAATTGCAGCATATAGTGCCAAAGAACTTGTCACATAGGTATCTGAGCACTGGCAGCAGCAGTATAGTAGTAACAGTACCCAATAAAGTGTTGTATCACTTGTGGAAGAGGTGGCAGCAGCACAGCAGCAGCATTGGTAATTGTAGCATATAGTGCCAAAGAACTTGTCACATAGGTATCTGAGCACTGGCAGCAGCAGTATAGTAGTAACAGTACACAATAAAGTGTTTTATCACTTGTGGAAGAGGTGGCAGCAGCACAGCAGCAGCATTGGTAATTGCAGCATATAGTGCCAAAGAACTTGTCACATAGGTATCTGAGCACTGGCAGCAGCAGTATAGTAGTAACAGTACACAATAAAGTGTTGTATCACTTGTGGAAGAGGTGGCAGCAGCACAGCAGCAGCATTTGAAATTGTAGCATATAGTGTCAAAGAACTTGTCACATAGGTATCTGAGCACTGGCAGCAGCAGTATAGTAGTAACAGTACACAATAAAGTGTTGTATCACTTGTGGAAGAGGTGGCAGCAGCACAGCAGCAGCATTTGAAATTGTAGCATATAGTGTCAAAGAACTTGTCACATAGGTATCTGAGCACTGGCAGCAGCAGTATAGTAGTAACAGTACACAATAAAGTGTTGTATCACTTGTGGAAGAGGTGGCAGCAGCACAGCAGCAGCATTTGAAATTGTAGCATATAGTGTCAAAGAACTTGTCACATAGGTATCTGAGCACTGGCAGCAGCAGTCTAGTAGTAACAGTACACAATAAAGTGTTTTATCCCTTGTGGAAGAGGTGGCAGCAGCACAGCAGCAGCATTGGTAATTGTAGCATATAGTGCCAAAGAACTTGTCACATAGGTATCTGAGCACTGGCAGCAGCAGTATAGTAGTAACAGTACACAATAAAGTGTTTTATCACTTGTGGAAGAGGTGGCAGCAGCACAGCAGCAGCATTTGAAATTGTAGCATATAGTGTCAAAGAACTTGTCACATAGGTATCTGAGCACTGGCAGCAGCAGTCTAGTAGTAACAGTACACAATAAAGTGTTTTATCCCTTGTGGAAGAGGTGGCAGCAGCACAGCAGCAGCATTGGTAATTGTAGCATATAGTGCCAAAGAACTTGTCACATAGGTATCTGAGCACTGGCAGCAGCAGTATAGTAGTAACAGTACACAATAAAGTGTTTTATCACTTGTGGAAGAGGTGGCAGCAGCACAGCAGCAGCATTGGTAATTGCAGCATATAGTGCCAAAGAACTTGTCACATAGGTATCTGAGCACTGGCAGCAGCAGTATAGTAGTAACAGTACACAATAAAGTGTTGTATCACTTGTGGAAGAGGTGGCAGCAGCACAGCAGCAGCATTGGTAATTGTAGCATATAGTGCCAAAGAACTTGTCACATAGGTATCTGAGCACTGGCAGCAGCAGTATAGTATTAACAGTACACAATAAAGTGTTGTATCACTTGTGGAAGAGGTGGCAGCAGCACAGCAGCAGCATTGGTAATTGCAGCATATAGTGCCAAAGAACTTGTCACATAGGTATCTGAGCACTGGCAGCAGCAGTATAGTAGTAACAGTACACAATAAAGTGTTGTATCACTTGTGGAAGAGGTGGCAGCAGCACAGCAGCAGCATTTGAAATTGTAGCATATAGTGTCAAAGAACTTGTCACATAGGTATCTGAGCACTGGCAGCAGCAGTATAGTAGTAACAGTACACAATAAAGTGTTGTATCACTTGTGGAAGAGGTGGCAGCAGCACAGCAGCAGCATTTGAAATTGTAGCATATAGTGTCAAAGAACTTGTCACATAGGTATCTGAGCACTGGCAGCAGCAGTCTAGTAGTAACAGTACACAATAAAGTGTTTTATCCCTTGTGGAAGAGGTGGCAGCAGCACAGCAGCAGCATTGGTAATTGTAGCATATAGTGCCAAAGAACTTGTCACATAGGTATCTGAGCACTGGCAGCAGCAGTATAGTATTAACAGTACACAATAAAGTGTTGTATCACTTGTGGAAGAGGTGGCAGCAGCACAGCAGCAGCATTGGTAATTGTAGCATATAGTGCCAAAGAACTTGTCACATAGGTAAGTGAGCACTAGCAGCAGCAGCAGCATAGTAGTACCAGTACACAACTAAGTGTTTTTTTCACTCGTGGTCGTGGAAGAGGTGGCAGCAGCATAGGAGCAGCAGCATTGATAATTGTAGCATATAGTGCCAAAGAACTTCACACATAAGTATCTGAGCACTGGCAGAAGCAGCAGCATAGTAGTACCAGTACACAATTAAGTGTTTTTTTCACTCGTGGTCGTGGAAGAGGTGGCAGCAGGATAGCAGCAGCGTTGATAATTGTAGCATATAGTGCCAAAGAACTTGTCACATAGGTAAGTGAGCACTGGCAGCAGCAGCAGTGTAGTAGTACCAATACACAACTAAGTGTTTTTTTTCACTCGTGGTCGTGGAAGAGGTGGCAGCAGCATAGGAGCAGCAGCATTGATAATTGTAGCATATAGTGCCAAAGAACTTGACACATAAGTATATGAGCACTGGCAGCAGCAGCAGTGTAGTAGTACCAGTACACAATTAAGTGTTTTTTTCACTCGTGGTCGTGGAAGAGGTGGCAGCAGGATAGCAGCAGCGTTGATAATTTGTAGCATATAGTGCCAAAGAACTTGTCACATAGGTAAGTGAGCACTGGCAGCAGCAGCAGTGTAGTAGTACCAATACACAACTAAGTGTTTTTTTCACTCGTGGTCGTGGAAGAGGTGGCAGCAGCATAGGAGCAGCAGCATTGATAATTGTAGCATATAGTGCCAAAGAACTTGACACATAAGTATATGAGCACTGGCAGCAGCAGCAGTGTAGTAGTACCAGTACACAATTAAGTGTTTTTTTCACTCGTGGTCGTGGAAGAGGTGGCAGCAGGATAGCAGCAGCGTTGATAATTGTAGCATATAGTGCCAAAGAACTTGTCACATAGGTAAGTGAGCACTGGCAGCAGCAGCAGTGTAGTAGTACCAGTACACAACTAAGTGTTTTTTTCACTCGTGGTCGTGGAAGAGGTGGCAGCAGCATAGGAGCAGCAGCATTGATAATTGTAGCATATAGTGCCAAAGAACTTGACACATAAGTATCTGAGCACTGGCAGAAGCAGCAGCATAGTAGTACCAGTACACAACTAAGTGTTTCTTTCACTCGTGGTCGTGGAAGAGGTGGCAGCAGCATAGGAGCAGCAGCATTGATAATTGTAGCATATAGTGCCAAAGAACTTGACACATAAGTATCTGAGCACTGGCAGAAGCAGCAGCATAGTCGTACCAGTACACAATTAAGTGTTTTTTTCACTCGTGGTCGTGGAAGAGGTGGCAGCAGGATAGCAGCAGCGTTGATAATTGTAGCATATAGTGCCAAAGAACTTGTCACATAGGTAAGTGAGCACTGGCAGCAGCAGCAGTGTAGTAGTACCAGTACACAATAAAGTGTTTTTTTCACTCGTGGTCGTGGAAGAGGTGGCAGCAGGATAGCAGCAGCGTTGATAATTGTAGCATATAGTGCCAAAGAACTTGTCACATAAGTATCTGAGCACTGGCAGAAGCAGCAGCATAGTAGTACCAGTACACAATTAAGTGTTTTTTTCACTCGTGGTCGTGGAAGAGGTGGCAGCAGCACCAGCAGTAGTAAGAAAGTGGCAAATCTCACAGACAAAAGGTAACAGCACCAGTATGAGTAATATATCGGTACATAATCACTCAGCCTTTTGGCATTAGCAGTAGGAGCCCATATAGTGCCAAAATTACAAAAGCTTGAAATTGCATTAGCATGGTGATTACATTTGAAAAGCAGAATGACACAGGCCTTAAGTAGCTGTGGCACCGGGTGGAGTTTTTGGGTTGTGTTTTGCACGCCACAGGCTTTTCAAAAAAACAAAAAAATATCCACCTTCTTCCCAGCAGCAGCATAAGGAAAGGGAGATGCACTGTGATGTAAGGGAGAGGGGGAACTCCACTTCTGATGGTGGGGTAGGATGGTGGGGTGGCCTTTGACATCGAATGTAAGGGGAGGGGATGCGCTGGACATATAATATTACAGATATAACCGGCCCTTTTGAGGGCAACCATAATGCTGATGCGGACCACGATGAAATTGAGTTTGACACCCCTGGTATAAAGAGATAGGAGAGGTATTGGTAACTGACAAGGGACCATTCAGCGCCCTGAAGCGACGGCGGGTGCCAGAAAGTCACCGCCGATCCAGGACTCATTCATTTTGATGAATGTGAGTCTGTCCACGGAGTCTGTGGACAGACGGGTCCTCTTGTCCGTGACCACCCCACCTGCCGCGCTGAATGTCCGCTCAGATAGTACGCTGGAGGGGGGGCAAGACAATAACTCCAGCGCATACTGAGCGAGCTCGCGGCAGGTGTCCAATCTGGCAACCCAGTACTCCATGGGGTCGTCGGTGCTCATACTGTCAGAAGCACTGACGGACCCCATGTAGTCTGCCACCATGTGGGCCAGCCGCTGGTGGTGATGGCTGCTGCTGCTGCTGCTGCTGCTGGTACTGGGTCGCTCAGTTTGCATGAACATCCTCATCTCACCCATTAGGTCCCCTGCTCGGCTGCTGATGTTGCTGCTGGGTGCAGCCACCTGCTGGGTGAGATGAGGGGGGACAACTGGAGGCCGGGGACTTGCCTGCTCCAAACGGCTGACTAGGCATGCCTGCAGTTCCTCCATCCGGGGCTGCCTCCGTCTGGCTGGGAGGAACTGCTCCAGTTTCCCCTTAAATCTGGGATCTACAAGGGTGGCCAGCCAAAACTCGTCCCTCTCCTTGATGGCTTTAACCCGGGGGTCCCTCCTGAGGCATCTCAGCATGTGGGCAGCCATGGGGAAGAGCACAGCCCGCTGTGACTCCTCATGGCTGCCTGGGTCCATGACGTCCGCTTCCTCGTCATGGAGGCGCTGCTGTTCGCGGTCAGTCATGCCAAACCCCCGGACTATCGGTGCCCCCAACACCGGCTCTCCCTCCTGACCAGGCCCTGACTCCAGGACGCCACCAGTCACCTCCTGATCATCATCATGATCCTCCTCCTCCTCCTCGTCCTGGGCCTGGTCTTGGTGGAGCAGTGTTGCCTCCTCCTGCTCCACCAAGGCACTCTCCCCAGCTCCGAGCAGGCGATCTAGTGCCCTGTCCAGCAGGAACACTATAGGGAGCACGTCGTTGAGGCCGACATGCTCCCTGCTCACCATCTTGGTCGCCTGCTCAAAAGGGGCCAACACATGGCAGACCTGGTGTATCTGCCCCCACTCCAGACTGGTGATGTACGGGAGTGTGTGTTGTGATGGCCCGCCAGTGCCTTGCTCCAGCAGGTACTCCTTCACCGCCCTTCGCTGCTCCCACAACCTCTCCAGCATGTAGAGGCTGGAGTTCCACCGCGTCACACTGTCCACAATCAGCCTGTGAAGGGGCAGGCTGTTGTCCCGCTGCAACTTTGACAGGGACGCGGTAGCGGTTGGGGAGCGCCTGAAGTGGCTGGCAATCCTGCGTACCCTTAGCACTATGTCACTCAACCCGGGATAGGTGCGCAGGAACTTCTGCACCACTAGGTTGAGGACATGTGCCAGACAGGGCACGTGTGTCAGACTGCCAGCCTGGAGGGCGGAGAGGAGGTTGCTGCCATTGTCACAGACAACCAGACCTGCTTGGAGCCTTCGGGGTGTCAGCCACTTCTGGACCTGAGCCTGAAGTGCGCTCAGCACTTCTCGTCCAGTGTGTCTCCGTTCCCCTAAACTAACAAGCTGGAGCACGGCCTGACAGCGCACGTGCCCCACACTTGAATAGCTACGGGGGCGCTTGCTGGGAGGCTCAGCAGCTGCGGAGACAGTGGCTTGAGGGAGACCAGCACTTCTCCCCTGGACACCCCGGGGCGGCACCACAAAATCAGATGCCGCCAATCCCTCCCCGGCGCCTCGGAGGGAAACCCAATGGGCCGTGAAGCTTATGTAGCGCCCCTGCCCATGCCTGCTGGTCCAGCCATCCATTGTCAGATGCACCCTGTTGCTGACAGCATGATCCAGCGACAGGGTTACATTCTGCACAATGTGCTGGTGTAGGGCAGGGACACCAGTCCTGGCAAAGAAATGGCGGCTGGGGACACGCCATTGGGGTTGGGCCTGCTCCAACATCTGCCTGAAGGGGTTGCAGTCCACTATGTTAAAGGGAAGCAGATGTTGGGCAATAACCCTTGCCAGGAGCCCATTGAGGGAACGCACACGTCGGTCTGAAGGGGGGAAGGGAGTGTTGCGTTCAAAGGCGTCAGAAAGAGACGCCTGGCGCCGGACGGCAGTGCGGGACACCGAAGAGGAGGGTGATGATGTGGAGGTCTGGCTGTCGGTAGCAGTACCTCTACTAGAGGGAGCGGGGGGGCATGACCTGCTGGTAGCCGATGAAGCTGTGGCAGGGGCTGCTGTACCCTGCACACTTGTGGTGGTGGCGCTGCTACCACCAGCACGCTTCATCTGGTCATGCTCCTGCCAGTGATTAATCCGCAGGTGCTGGTTGAGTGCCGTGGTACCCACCCGAGCCAAACACTTCCCTCTCTTCACCTTGGCACGACAGAGCTGGCAGATGGCTACTGTCGGGTTATCTGCTACCAAGGTGAAGTAGGCCCAGAGAGGTGACTTCAGCGTCGCCCTCCTGTCAGATGGGGTGACGCTGACTTCCACCTGCTGGGACTCGGTGCGCACAGGTGGAGCTGCCTGCTGCTGCTGCTGCTGCTGCTGCTGCTGCTGACACCTCCTGCTGCCATCACCAGTGGAGACCCTGACGTTGGTCTCCCTGGTGACCTGGCGCACCGTTTCCCCAGGGTGCCTACCTTCCTCGTCGTCACTGATGCTGTGAACCGACGAGGCAGGTGGCACCCATGTTGGGTCACCCTCCTCTTCGCCCCCAGATATGTCAGACCCAGGGCTGACATGTGGTGGTCTGAAGGAGACATCTGACATGGAGCCGCTAGCCTGGCTCCGATGTCCCCTCACAGACGCATGGGTCTGACTAGGTGCTGGTGTTTCCTGCAGAAAACCACCAGCACCACCATGAAGGGAGGTCTCTGGGCTACTGACAGCCAGTACCCCATCCTCCTCCTCCTCCATTAACCCTTCAAAAAGGTCCTGACCATCAGCACATAAATCAATGTCTGCATGATCGAGGGCCTCCCCCAAGATATCCATGTCACTTTCACCATCAAACAGCATGAGGCTGGACTCGCTGGGGCTGGGTACTAAAGGCACCGGTGTACTGATGGTGGTGGTGCTACTTGGTGATGACTGAGTGGCACTGCTGTGCCCCATGTACTCCACCACTGCTGGAGCCTGTGAAGGCAATATCGGGCGGCTGCCCGAAGTAAAAAACTCCCGGATGAGGCGGACTCCCCTTCCACCCGATCCTCTACCAGTAGTAGGGGCGCGAGAGGTACCCCGTGCTGGCAGCGACCCAGCACTGGGAGTAACTCCCCTACCCCTGCTGCCACGACCACGGATGCTGCTCATGCTGATATGGGGGGGTGGGTAAACTTTATTGGGGGGGGGGGGTAAATGTGATAATAGAAAAAACAGGCGCGCAGACAAACAACTAGTAGCTATGCCACTAAACAACAATTAAACGAAAGGTAAATTTTTTTAAATTTTTTTTTTTTTTTAAACTAACTAACTGACTGACAGACAACAGACAAAAACTGACTGGGCAACGAATAAGAGCAATAAAGAAACTAATATAGATAGAACAGTGACTCTGCTAACACAGCAGAGCCAGAGATCTGAATAAACTAAAAATAACTTTTTTTTTTTTTTTTTTTTTTATAAAACAGATAACTATCTAACTAAATAAACACACTAAACTAAGCTAGCTAGCTTACAGAGGTGTACAAGTACACTCAAACCTATCTATCTAACACTAAATGAAACTGGAACACAAACACACAAATAGTAGCTTTAAAAAAAGCTGTTTGGTCTCTTCTTGCTTTTAAAAAAGCAGTTTAGAAATATAAGCACTAGCAGCTGCTAATACTCAAATGAACTGAACACTGAACAGGAGCACAGAACTGAAAGGCACTGCAATGCTGATGCAATATAACACAGAGCACAGAAACACTTCTCCCTCTATATCCACCTTGTGAATCTGCAATGAGCACATGCTGGCACTTAGTTTATATAATGGTCGTGAGGCAGCTTCCTATTGGTTGATGTGGAGGTTGCTAACCTCTGACACCTGTGGAAATGGAACTCTGATTGGCTGTGATGTGAATGAAGGGCGGGGAAAAAAATCGCGCGATATTGCTATTGCCGAATATTCGCATTGCGAATATTCGGCAGCATAAAAGGATCACATGCGCTACTCGGCCCAGGGTCCCTCTAATCATACCACCATTGCTTTTACACGTCGATGGAGATCACTAGCATGTGATCTGTGTTAAAAAAAATTTGAGAAAAATCCGAATATTCGACATTGCGAATATTCGGCACAATATTCGAGATATTGCGCGATTTCTCGAATATGCAATATTCGAGCCGAATATTCGCAATTCGAATATTCGTGAGCAACACTAATAGTAGCAAAAGCTCAAAGTTTAAATTGTCATTAGACGAAGTGGAGGACTTACTCAAGGCAATTTATGTTACCCTGGGTATCCAGGAAGAGAAGGTTCAGTTATCCATACACGATAAGATGTATCAGGGGCTGGATGAGTCTAAAAGCCGGGTTTTCCCGGTCCACAAAGTCCTCTCGGACACCGTCAAGAAGGAATGGAAGGACCCTGAAAGGGCCCCCTTTTTTTCAAAGACCCTTAGAAGAAGGTTTCCATTTGAAAGCGGTGAGACAGAGGTGTGGAACAAAAAGCCTAAAGTAGACGCAGCTTTCTCACAGGTGTCTCGTCATACAGACCTGGCTTTTGAGGACATGGGGGTCCTGAAAGATCCGATGGACAAGAGGGCAGATTCCCTCCTAAAGAAGGCCTGGGATTCTACTGCAACTAGTCTGAAACCAGCCATGGCCGCCACAATAGTCGCCCGCAATCTAGAGTGCTGGGTTGAGAAATTAACGAGTCATGTCGAGGCAGGCACCTCAAGAAAGGATCTAATAGATTCCTTCCCCTTAATCTTAAAAGCCATCAAATATATGGCAGATGCTTCTGCTGAGTCCATTAAAATGGCTGCAAGGTCAGCAGCCCTGGTGAACTCAGTCAGACGAGCAGTTTGGTTAAAGACCTGGTCGGGTGATATCCCCTCTAAGGTCAAGCTTTGTGGTCTGCCTTTCTCAGGGGACCTTTTGTTCGGTCAGGACCTAGAAAAAGTTCTTGACAGAACGGCAGATAAGAAGAAGGCTTTCCCCCCTAAAAAGGGTCAGAACCCTAAGAAAAATTTTCGTCCTTTTCAACAGTCCCATAAGAGTAAGGAAGAAAATAAAAAGAGATGGGGGTCCCAAAGAGGAAAAGGTAGAGGAGGTATCTTATTTAAAAACCCCTCAGAACCAACTACCAAAAGCAAGTGACGATCTGCTTCCGGTGGGAGGAAGACTGGCTGCTTTTCTCCCACAGTGGAAACAGATGACCACGAGCCCCTTTGTGGAAAGAATCATTACGGAGGGGTACAGTCTGGAATTTTCAGAGTGTCCCCCAACGAGGTTCTATGTCACAACCCTTCCCCGGGACAAAGAAAAGGCTACTGCAATGACGAACCTGTTACAGGATCTGATGAGTCAGAGAGTGATAATACAGGTCCCAAAACATCAAGAGGGTCAGGGTTTTTATTCCCACATTTTTTTGGTCAAAAAACCCTCAGGCAAATTCCGCCTGATCTTGAACCTAAAAGTGTTAAACAAGTCAATAAAGTACAAACGGTTCCGGATGGATACGATTTATTCAATAACAAAGCTGTTGACACCCGGTTGCTTCATGGCATCTCTGGACCTCAGGGATGCCTACTTGCACGTCCCGATTGCCCAAGCATCTCAACAGTTCCTCAGACTGGCAGTAGACCTGGGGAACAGGATATGGCATCTTCAGTTCAGGGCCCTCCCTTTCGGGTTGTCATCCTCACCCAGGATCTTTACCAAGATCATGGCAGAGGCCTTAGAACCCCTGAAGCTCAAAGCGATCTCGGTCATCCCATACTTGGACGACCTACTGTTTTTTGCGGACTCCCGGGATCAACTTGCGACGAATCTACAGTCGTCGCAGGTTCATCTTGGAAGTCTCGGCTGGTTACTAAACCGCGAGAAATCGAACTTGATACCTTCTCAAGAAACAAGATTTCTGGGGTACAACATAGATTCGATCCTTCAGAAGGTCTTTTTACCTCAGGAAAAGATGGAGAAGGTCATGGTGGCGGTGGCTCAAGTACAGACAAACCAAGGGGTGTCAGTCAGGACAGCAATGGCCGTCCTGGGGCTGCTTACGGCCTCAATTCCGGCGGTCCCATGGGCGAGGTTACACTCTCGTCCTCTCCAAATGAATATCCTTCAGTCTTGGTCACACCAAGAGTCACTAGAGAAACGTTTCAGGTTAACATCAAACGTAAAACGAGCACTCTGGTGGTGGAGAAACCCGGTAAATTTGAACAAGGGTCTTCCATGGGTATTCCCAGTAGGAAAGCGTTTAACAACAGACGCGAGTTCCTGGGGTTGGGGGGCCCATCTAGAGGGACAGACTGCCCAGGGCGTCTGGTCCAGAACAGAGTCCAGAAGATCCTCAAACTGGAGGGAGTTAAAAGCAATAATTCTAGGGCTTCAAGCTTTCCATCAGTTGGTGAAGGGTCAACATGTGCAGGTCCTGTCGGACAACACCACGGCAGTGGCGTATGTCCTAAAGCAGGGGGGTACCAGAAGCAGAGGCCTTATGCAACTGGCCAACCATCTCCTCTCATGGGCAGAGCGGAACGTAGCATCCCTATCAGCGGTGCACCTAAAAGGGTCTCAAAACCTATTAGCAGACCTGCTAAGCAGGAGAAGTATACTAGAGGCAGAATGGAGCTTAAACCCGGAGGTCTTCAGGGCAATCGCTCAGGAGTGGGGCCAGCCACAGATAGACCTGTTTGCCAACCAGCAGAATGCGAAAGTGCAAAGGTTCTTCTCTCTCCACAGAGAGGACCAGGCGGTAGCCATAGACGCACTAGCTCAACAGTGGCACTACCAGCTGTCTTACGCCTTCCCCCCCTTCACTCTGATACCTCTAGTCCTAAGGAAATTCAGGGAAGAGAAATCCAATCTGATCTTAATCACTCCGTATTGGCCAAAAAGACCGTGGTTTGCATCTCTTCAGAGTTTAGCCACGAAACCACCGTGGAAACTTCCACTCAGGAAGGACCTACTGTGTCAGGGTTCTGTGAACCATCCAGAGGTAGAACGCTTGCAGTTGACGGCCTGGTTTCTGAAGAGGACCTCTTAAGAGCTAAGGGGCTCTCTAATAAAGTGATAAGAACTTTGCTAGACAGCAGGAAGCCGGTGACCAGAGCAATTTATCTCAAAGTTTGGCGAAAATTCAACTCCTGGTGTACCTCCAAAAATTTCCAGATTAACAGTATAATTTCCGTTGTAGAGTTTCTTCATGCAGGAATGGAGAAAGGGTTAGCAATTAGCACCCTAAAAACTCAAGTGGCGGCCCTGTCGGTTTATCTAGAAAGGACTTTATCTAAAGAACATTTAATTTCAAGATTTTTCAAGGCACTAGGTCGGAGTAGACCGATAGCCTTTAGAACTTTTCCCAATTGGGATTTATCAATTGTGTTGCAGGGTCTCACGGGGGCCCCGTTTGAACCCATAAGGGAGATTTCTTTGAAGAATTTAGTTCTAAAAGCAATTTTTTTGGTGGCCATAACGACCGCAAGAAGGGTCAGCGAAATCCAGGCTTTGGCGGTTACAGAGCCTTTCTTAAGAATTTTGCCGGACAGAATAGTTCTCCAAACTGATCCAGCTTTTCTCCCTAAGGTCTCATCAACCTTTCACAGGTCTCAGGAAATAGTCCTTCCTACCTTCTCCTCAACTCCCTCTAATGCAGGGGAAGAGAATTTTCATACTTTGGATGTAAGAAGGTGTGTGCTTCAATACCTCGCGGTCACCAAGGATTTCAGGAAAACCAACGCCTTGTTCGTGATATTCTCAGGATCCCGGAAAGGGGAGAAGGCTTCCAAAAGTACACTGGCCAGATGGCTCAAACAAGCCATTGCCGACGGTTACCAAGCCAAAGGAGAGGTGCCTCCTTCAGGAGTGACGGCCCATTCAACAAGATCTACGGCAGTTTCCTGGGCCGAAAGAGCCGGTGCCACGCCTGACCAGATCTGCAAGGCAGCTACATGGTCCAGCTATTCAACTTTTCTAAGGCACTACAGGCTAGACTTACTGTCCGCTGCAGATCAGGCCTTCGGCAGAAAGGTGCTGCAAGCAGTGGTCCCACCCTAGGGTAAGTTACTCGGTTATCCTCTCCAAGGTTGTCCTGAAAGGCGATTGGAGAAAGGCCTAGTTAGACTTACCGGTGACGGTATTTCTAAGAGCCTTTCAGGACAACCGCTAATTTCCCTCCCTAGGTATTTTGAATAAAAAGATTGTTTGAAATGTCTATCATGGTTTTGTTGTGGTTGTTCTGTGCTTTATTTTCCAGTGGGCGGAGACCACAATAACTGAGGCCATGGTGGAAGAGGAGGGATCTTAAAGGATCACGTGTGTTTCCTGAGAAATGGGCGGAGCTGCGCTCTCTCCAAGGTTGTCCTGAAAGGCTCTTAGAAATACCGTCACCGGTAAGTCTAACTAGGCCTTTTTTTCAAAAAAAAACGCTGCCTAACGCTAGCGTTAAAAAACGCGCAAAAACGCGTTTTTAACGCAAATTTTTCCAGGCATACCTAGCTGTTTTACAGCTCACTTTTAAAACGCCAGTGGAAATGAAGCCTTATTGTTGTACAATTTCCTCATTTGTGTCGAACATATGACCTTAGATGTTCGGGCTGAACTTTTGCTTGGCTCAATCTGTTTGCCAAATTCTACCGTGCATACACAAGGGCCAATATTTATCACAGCACCATGACCTGTTGAAGTCATGGTCAGCGTACATTCAGAGCAAACACATTTTTTATTTTATTTTTATTATTGCAGAGAAAGCATATAGACTCTCTTATACAATATACATTTTCCTGCCAGCATTTTTTTCTGTTCACCACTAAAATTCCACTTTAGATATAGAGATTTGTAGATTTTCCACCAGAGGGAGCTCTGTATTTCACCATGGTCACTCAGACCTCCCCACTTAGAGACACAGTAAGAGTCGGTTCACACTGGGGCGACTTGGGATCCGACTTGAGGTCGCCTCAAGTCGTCCCAAGTCGCGCTGTAGAGAAAAACAATGTTAGTGAATGGGAGCGGTGTTATTACACACTACTCATGTCGTTCAGAAAAGGTTCCTGTACGACTTCAATCCGACTTGTCGCCTCAGAAGTCTGATCACTAGCTACTTTCCAGGTAAGATAACATACATTTCTTAGGCAAACCTCTCCCTCCCCCTCCCTCTCCCAGAGCTGATTGTTGTTTTATTGGCCACTGGAATGTCTCCTGTCCTGGTGATGACTTCAAGTCGTGTTGTAAATCTCCCCAGATCGCCCTGTGGTTCATGCTCAAGTAGTGTCTGAGTCGCCTCTGAAAGTCGCGCTGGAAGTCGTGTCGCCCCAGTGTGAACCGACTTTTATCTTGCCCATTCAGTGTTTACAATCTCTCCTCTGACTCACTGATACCATTCAGTGTTTACAATCTCTCCTCTGACTCACTGATACCAACCTTGCCAGTGTTCTCCCCTTTTCAATTTTTACAAACAAAAAAAGCATTAAAATGATATAGAATAGAATAGAATAGAATATATATATATAAAAGAAAGCTCTATTTGTGGGGAAAAAGGGACGTCAATTTTGTTTGGGAGCCACGTTGCACGACCGCGCAATTGTCATTTAAAATGACGCAGTGCCACAAGCTGAAATTTCACCTGGTCAGGAAGGGGTATATGTGCCCAGTAAGGAAATGGTTAAGTAAAATGCATGCATGTTAAATAATGTGTAAGGTTTTTTTATTTGGTGATTTTCTTATCCCACTGTACTAGTTCTGCAGGCTGTCATTGCATTGCCTCCTGTCTGCTGTCCAGACTGCTAGTGAGCTTCACCACACTGGTGACAAAAGAGATCCATATCTCTCTTCTTCTTTTATTATTATTATACAGGATTTATATAGCGCCAACAGTTTGCGCAGTGCTTTACATCAGGGAAGACAGTACATTCACAATACAAATCAAAACAGGAGGGATCTTTTATTGCGATCCCACTCAAAGGAACACTTCACGCTGGTCCCTGGTGGTTCTTTATTTTATTACTTTACTTTATTTTTTTTTTTTTTTTTTTGATTTACCTATAGATGTCTGTAATTGAACAGAGGAGCGCAGACTTGATACATCTAAATAGACATTTTCCAGAGAATCTAATTTGACTGTACGGCGACTAATTATGTGATTGCTATTGATTGTACAAATGTCCACCGAGTCCTTATCACTCACTGATTAATTCAACTAATAAAAGATAATATACAAATTCTTCACATGGATAGATGTTTGTATGGCCAGGAAGGGAGCAAGCATGGTATGGTTGTCATGTGTGCAAAAGAAGCGGCGTTAGTGGAAGTGTTGTCGTGTGACATGGTGACCGTTTGTAAATGTGTAGAAGTATCAAGTATACAGTATATCATTATGAAAAATGTAATGGGGCATTCTGCCTAATATTCTATTGCCCCAAACAATGTGTAATTGCAACATCTTCGTATTACATACTGTATGTGTTGTATAGGGAAACAATGTTAATATGTTGCACTTTCTTTTTTTTTACTTCCAGAGATTAGCAATGTTTTGAAGGGAAACTCTAATAATATTAGCCAGTTTGGTTTATTTTTGTATCATTGTAATCTGATCTATCATTAATAAAATAAAAAGTGAAAAAAATGCAAGATGTAGCCATAGATATTGGAAACAGTTGCAATTCAATAACTGTACATGTTTAGCCTAAAACCCATGAGGTGGAGGCTTCAAAAATCTATCCAGTTACTGCTTTTATTCATTGACCTGGAGTCTGTCATCCAATGTCTATAGGCACCTTAATGCCCTTTTCTGGTCTGGTTTACTAGGAGAAAGGGATAGGGTGTAATATGTAATATATATATATATATATATATATATATATATATATATATATATATATATATATATATATATATATTTGAAGGCCAGTATGGTGGCCTGAGTTTATGGGAGGAGCCCAGAAGGTATTTAAGCAGCCCACTCACACATGCTCTTTGTCTGTTCAGTGTGTGGTACTACACGTCACTGGGTCGACTATTCCCAGCTCACCTCATGTCCGTAAATCTGTGCAATCAATCGCATTCAACATCGCAAGCACATTGCGGCTTCTCCGTTCATGGTCTTCGTCAGCAGTTCCCACTTACTGTCGCAGGTAGTATTCAAACCTTTTTGTATCATGTGCAATCTTGCAATTTGTTATGCTTCCTATCCTGCATCCCTTTTGTAAAAAATCTGCCTCGAAGTTATTGTTGCTCATGTTCCAACATCATTCGGCCAGGGGCGGACTGACAACTCATGGGGCCCCCGGGCAATAGAAGATTATGGGCTCCTGGGCTTACAGATGGCCACCATGCCAGGAGGCAGTACAGAGGCGCTGCATCTAAAATCTCGGGATTTTCACATCAAAAGCATGTCAGTTTCAGACATATCAGGGACAGATGTAAAAAAAAACATAGATATTTACATACTGTCCCCGGTTTTACTGAGCCTGGCATCCCTGATGGGGCCCCCTAGTGGCTTGGGGCCCTCGGGCAGTGCCTGAGTGACTCAATGGTCAGTCCGCCCCTGCATTCGGCACATGCTTAGTACATTTGTAACTTCCTCCTGCCAAACATACGATTCATTTGTAAATCCAAGCCTCCGAGCCACTGTCAGTCATTGTCTGATATCACTCGCCACAGGCTTCACTGGTTGTAAAATTCACTGTCCATGGCTGCTGTCTTCATTTGGAGATTAGCATGTATTGTTTGTATGGGTTCTTTGGCAGATTGAGGTGCTAATTAGACCCACCTGGTGCCTTGTCTGCACTTGATTAGCCTGGGGGGATGGGTGGTTGGTAGGTGTTTGGTTTCAAAGCAAGGGGTAGCATACACTCTACAACCAATTCGTATCAGATTAGTTCAATACTCCTTACTACCGATTCGTATCGGATTAATTTCATGCATTTTACAACCGTTTTGTATCAGTCATTTCTCTTTATAACCGATTTGTATCAGATACATTGCATACTTTCTACCATTGTCATTCGTTGTTTCCCCCATGCCGTGTGTTTTAGTTCCCGCAGTGGAACTTAAGAATTGTTTGCACATGGTTCTTCTCTCATTTATTTACCAAAGTTATTGCCTGTGCGTCATGCATGGCACCACACCACACTCTTCGGATGTGTTGCACATCCACTCCAGTCCAAAGCAAACCCAGTCGCACATTTACTGTCCCAGGTAGGATTCGTTAGCTTGATTGTCATGTCAAATGCGTGGCCACTCGCATGTTCGGTTCCCGCAGTGGAGCTTACAAGTTATTCGTACGCACTTCTCGCGTTCTATTTACTACACCAAACCTCGTTGTTTTGCCCCATGCACGGCATCACGCTACACCTTCCCGATATGTTTCGCTCCAGCCACAGTCCGCCGTGAACTCACTCGCATGGCCCACTGTCGCAAATAAGATTTGTTATTACATTATTTATGTCCTATCAATTTGCTACCATTCGTTGTCTCCCATATGGTTCGTTAGTAGCCCCTACGGAACCTATGAATGAAACAGACGTTGTCCTTCTACCTTATACTGCTCGCTTAAAGGTACAAACAAACCAGGTGTTTCTATCCTTTCAATTCTTATTGATTGAGACCTTGCAACCATGCAAATCACCTCAGCAGCCTGACACCCTTGTTAAGACCCTTGCAACACATGACCCATACAAAAATAAAAATAAAATAAAACCACCATGCATTCCCTGCCCAGCAACCTGACACCTTTTGAGACCATTGCAAACCACGCAAAATCGTCTCAGCAGCCTGAGCCACTTGTTGAGACCCTTGCAAACGCAAGACCGTCTCAGCAGCCCCACACTCATTCATCGAGACCCTTGCAAACACGCAATACTGTCTCGAGCAACCTCCCACTCGTCAAAGACCTTTGTGACCACGCACAAGCAACCTGGCATTCATTGAGACCCTTGCAGCCAGACAAATCGTCTTAGGCCTCATGTACACTGCTGTTGGTAAACGGACGTTTAGAAACAGTTGGGTGTTTTTCATCCGCCCCTGATCTCTCCTCTATGTTACCTTATCAGTACATCTACACAGGATCTCCAATCTCTCCTCTATATTAGCTTATCAGTACATGTACACCGGATCATTTATAGTCGTTTCTAGGCAGTTGAGTTTAGAAACCTTCCCGAAAAAAAAAATGAGTTCAGACGGATGTTCAGAGGCATTTTTTTTTTTTTTTTTTTTTTTTTATTTATTTATTTTTTTAAAGTGTATTTTTGTGCGTGAACTCGAGAGAGAGGAGCCGGACTGCAGGAGTTGGGAGTAGGCAGACCCTCCCCCCGGAGGCAATCGCCATCCTTCTCCATGCCCCTGGTGGCAATGGCGGGTGTGAGGGGGGGCCTCCCACTCACCCCACCCTACCTGCTCCTCTTGGGAGCCCAACTGGGGCCCAACGGGACCCCAATGGGGCAGAGGGACTCCCCCTATGAGGGAGTGAGGGGGCCTAGCCCACCCAGCCAGCCTCGTAGGTCCTTCGCCTCTCTTTATTTTAGGAGACCGCATGGCCAAAGTGCATGTGTTTTAAACCAATTTCGTGTGTGTGCAAGTGTGGTGGTTTTTGGGGGGGGGGGGTGGGCGTACTAAGCACAGGCGTACCTTGCATAGCACACCCACCGGGAGCCGGGCTGAGACCACCAAACTCAATTCACATGTAGCCGAGACCGGGATCCGAACCCTTGGCTGCAGAGGTGAATGGCTTGTCAGCGCAGTGCCAATCACGTTGAGCCACCACAGCTCCCATGTTCAGAGGCATTTAATGCCAATGCCTGTAACAGCTTGTAAACACTGCCAGATGTGGTAACTCATGTTTACCAGCGTTTCATTCACAGTCATTTTCATTAAAAAAAAGGAAATATTGTCGCAACTGGACACTCATTTGAGACCCATGCAAAATGTAATATCATCTCAGCTACCTCACACTCGTCTAGACCTTTTCAACCACACAATCTCGTCTCAGCAACCTGGCACCCGTTCAGACCCTTGCAGCCATACAAAGTCATCTCAGCAGCTCGACACTCACTTAAGACCATTCCAAAACGCAACATCGTCTCAGCAACCTGACACCCGTTCAGACCCTTGCAGCCATACAAAGTCGTCGCAGCGGCCTGACACTCATGCGAGACCATTTTAAAATGCAATACCGTCTCAGCAACCCCTCACTTGTTGAGAGCCGTGAAACCACACAATGCCATCTCAAAACAAACCTCATAATCATCGAGACCTTTTCAACCACGCAATATCGTCTCAGCAAACTGACACTCACTGACACCCTTACAACCACACAATATTGTCTGCAGTAGTATAAAACACTTTGCAGCACGCATCTACGTGCAAGCCCGAATACAAACTAAACTTGCAAACACACCTTAGTGACAAAAAATCAGCCACACAAACACACAGTGGCACCCATTCATCTTCAGTGGCACGCGGGCCACTCATCTTTTCTGTCTTTTTTCCCTGCGGTTAGTTCAGGTTTCTATCCAGCACCAGTGAGTGCACGTTGGTCTGCGAGTGCACGTTGGTCTGCGAGTGCACGTTGGTCTGCGAGGTGCACGTTGGTATGCGGGCGCACGTTGGTCAGCGAGTGCATGTATATCGTCTTGTTGAGCACCTGTGTATTGCCTTAATTTTCTCACACCAATGCAAGATCCAGTCCAAGTTCTCAAACCAGACCAAGCATCAGTAGCAGACTTAGCTATGTGGGACAACTTCTACACCTAATAGAACAGCATTTCAATCTTCATCCCGGCATTATCAGCCACCACAGGCTTTTGCGGCCGCGACCGGTTATCCAAGCCTTGGCCCCCAGAAATTCTCTTAAATTTCTGCTTCACCCAGTCTCCATCACGCCTCGTGCTGTACCCCATTGTGGCAGCTGCCCAGTTCTGGGGCCACACTTGAACAGGACAGACAGTGTTCTTCACCACAGGCTACATCCGACATCATCAATTAAGATAGATCTAAGTCACTCCCCATCACATCCTTCCTGGGCAGGCTCGCACAGCTGTCACTCCTTCACCAGTTAATATCTTATGTAGACATATTCCAGGCAAATGCAAAATCGCAGCTGATGCGCTTTCCCATTTCAACCTTGGAATGGTTGTTATTTCCAGCAAGAGCCTGGAGCCGACCCAACAACTATCCCTGTCCCACCATGGACTGAAGTTGCATCTCACCAACGCAACCCAGCTTACTAACCACTCCTTGGCACGCAACACACTGAAAGCCTATCGCACTGCTTGGAACACTAACCGCACATTTTTGGCCCCTTGCCCCGGAGCAGCAATAGGCAACGTTAGACACAACCTAGCCTTCATATCGTATTGCCACACGCAGCTGACCCTTTCTCACAATACTATCACGCCATATCTAGATGGTGTCCAGCATGTCCTGTCCTTGCAGGACCCCAATAAACCATCAGTATTATCAAGCCCATGCAGTCAAGTCCCTCCTACAGGGCATACAAAACCACCAACCTGTAGTCAGTGGCAAGCGCCTACCTTTCAAGAGTGCCCTCTTTAGGGACATGTCTGAAATCCTTACTCGTTCCCTGTTTAGGGCTTTGCCCAGCATAATCACCCAAATAGCCATCTACTAGGCCTTCTACGGTTCCCTACAACCTAGTGAATTTACAGTCAGCGGCTCTGGCAGTCAGACACTGCTCCGACGCCACCCGACTCGCTTTTGAACCACTACACTCTCACTACACTACACTACTACACTCTTGACAACAACCTGTTTCAGACTAACAACACCTGACGCCCAGTGACGGTGCTCGACCGACTACTGCTCCATCTACCCAGCCAATCTGATAGTAGCTTGTTGCTACCCTTTCTAAACCAGCTTCCCGAGTGGCAGTCAGTGCGTCAAGCATGTCAGAATCCTCCTAAGTAACTTGGGCTTCAAACCCCAGTCAGTTCTCTAGACATTCTTTCGAATTAGAGCAGCCTCAGCTGCCTCCCAACAGGGAGTACCAGACCACGTAATCAAGATTCTAGACTGATGGAAGTCTCCTTGTTTTGCCACATACATCTTAAATCCTCAGGAAGGAATGGCACAAGCCTTTACCAAGCTGGCTCAATAGATACAAGAAATCAATAAAAGCTATTTCCCTATCTGAGACTTTTGCCCCCTTTTCTTGGCATACTGACCAGACCACCAAGCTACACTTCAGGTCTATTTATGTTGTAAGTCTTGTCACGTGTTCATGTGACCCACATCACTCTCGGTCAGAGGGTAACGACCATAAATAAGAAGGCCAGTATGGTGGCCTGAGTTTATGGGAGGAGCCCAGAGGGTATTTAAGCAGCCCACTCACACATTCTCTTTGTCGGTTCAGTGTGCGGTACTACACGTCACTGGGCCGACTCTTCCCAGCTCACCTCAAGTCTGTGAGTCTGCGCATTCAATCGCATTCGACACCCTCCCGCTCTTCCCTTTTTCAGGGCACTTCTCAGCATATCCTTCTTCAATTAACTATCCATTACTTTGGGTATGCCCCCTTTTCTTGGCATACTGACCAGACCACCAAGGCACACTTCAGGTCTATTTATGTTTTAAGTCTTGTCACGTGTTAATGTGACCCACATTACTCTCGATCAAAAGGTAACGACCATAAATATATATATATATATATATATATATATATATATATATATATATACATCTATATATCTGTATAGATAGATAGATAGATCGATCTCTCTCTCTCTCTCTCTCTCTCTCTCTCTCTCTCTCTATATATATATATATATATATATATATTTATATATATATATATATATATTGTGACAGGGTACACGATTGTATGTACACCAGTGAGAGACTGGAAAAGTCAGCGTTCCCTGCCCTGGAAGGGGTTAAGCCTGGCCAACAGGTAAAACCTCCTCTCTTCTCCTATTAATTAACACTCACCTGGTAAGGAAGTGGGAAGTGAGAGCTCAGTGTGAGAGGTACGCTGAGCTGGACGGACAGGTTGGAAACTGTCTGCATTGAAGGAACAAGGTCTGTCATAGATTTGTTTATTTTGGACTGTTACTCTGTTTGTTTTATACTGGAGGCTGGAAGAGCCCCTCCAGTACAGTGTAGTGAGGGACACTACTGTCAGTTAGCCTCCTAAATTGGAGTAGGCCATTTTGTTTTGTATTATTTTATTTTTGAGTGCAATAAAGCTGTATTTATTGCTTAAGATCAGCGACTTTGCTGCATAACATTATCGCTATTTCTACGACTTTGTCACAAGTGGTGTCAGAAGTGGGATGTTTGCTGTTGTACCGGTCAATTTACAGTTACAGTGGCCTTAAAGTTACAGGACCCAGAAAATGGAAGATATTGTGAAAGCCCTGTTACACTCTGTCTCTGTGCAGCAAGAGACCAATAGACAAGCCGCTGCAGCGCAACAAGAGATTAGTAGACAGGCAGCGGCCGCAGCTGCAGTACAACAGGAGACCAACAGGCTCCTGACTTTAAAGATTGAAGCTTTGACTGAAGCTCAAAAGTCAGACCATGCGGTTCTCAAAGCAACCCTGGATCAGATGACTACTCAAGGGTCTTCTAACCCACCGGCGAGCAGGGTAAGCCAAATACATGCAAGCAGCTGTCTGCAGAAAATGACCCCGGATGATGATGTGGAGACTTACCTACTGGCGTTCGAACGGACCGCCACCCGAGAAGGCTGGGCCCCAGAACAGTGGGCTGGAATCATTGCACCCTTCCTCCTGGGAGAAGCACAGAAAGCCTATTTTGATCTGGATGAGGTGGCTGCTGCAGACTATCCCAAACTGAAAGGAGAAATCCTGGCTCGCTTAGGGGTGACTTCCACAGTGAGGGCCCAGCGGTTCTACAACTGGAGGTTCAAAGAAGGAAAAGCGCCAAGATCCCAGATGTTCGATTTAATTCATCTGGCTCGGAAGTGGCTCAAACCAGAGACTCAAACCTCTGCACAGATTATAGAAGCGCTTGTACTGGACCGTTACTTGAGAGAGCTTCCAAATGGCCTCCGGGAGTGGGTCACTCAGGGAAATGCCCAGGACTGTGATAGTATGGTCGCACAAGTGGAGCGGTACGTATCTACCAAAAGTTTGGACCGATCTCTCTCTAGGACGATCGGGAAAATACAGAGACCAGGAGACCGGAGGAGTGGAGTGGAAGCAGACTTCGGATCCGGAGCCCGTTTTTCCAAAACAGACTTTGGAAGTCAAAACCCTGGGAAAGAGGACCACCCTAGGAGAAATTCCATAACTTGTTTTGAGTGTGGCGCCAAAGGACATATCAGGGCGAGATGCCCCAATCTTCCTGAGCCAATGCAGTGTGGTCTAGGGGAAGATTCCTCTGACTTTTGCGGACTCATTTTTTTAGCGGGCCTGGTAGAAGGGGGACATACCTTCCGAGTACCTGTCCTGCTGGACAAACAAGAGACCGTGGCCCTGGTGGACTCTGGCAGTGCCCTGACTTTGGTAGCCAGTAAATTGGTAAAACCTTGTTGGATTGAGAAGCATAGAACCATGGGGGTGTTGTGTATTCATGGGTGTACTGTGCGGTATCCTACTGCCAACATAGAAGTATTAGTACAGGGCAGTTTGGTAAGGATCGTAGCAGTGGTAGTTCCTCGTCTACCATACCCTTTGATAATAGGAAGGAATTTCCCTAATTTCCATGCTCTATTACAGCCCCCTGTGATGAAAGAACAAGGGGAACCTGAAGTGGAGCAGAGAAATACAGGGGTTCATGAAATATTTCCCTTTGCTCATCCTGACTTGTATATCTCTAATCCAAAAAGAGGTAAAACAAGACGGGAACGCAGGGAGAGCAAGCTAAGATTTAATAGGGCTGTCAAGGAAGTCCTGTTGAATCAGCGTGGGGAGCAGTCCAGGAGAGGCGGGGCCCCACGACAGACAGAAGATGAGCCAGAGGTTGGTCAACCAGACCCCGCCCCAGAGGCTACCAGTGAAGTCGATGAGGGGGATACAGATATCCTGGATATCTCGGGTAGTGGCTTTGGCCGTGACCAGGCAGATGATCCCCTGTTGCAGGAAGCCAGGAGTAATGTTGTAGAGGTTAATGGGGTACCAGTGGAAGGGGTAACAGGAAAGGCCTATCCCTATCTTATCCTTAAAAACGATCTTCTTTACAGAGTAACCTCCGATGAGGGACAGGAGTTTGAACAACTGGTTGTGCCTTCATCATACACCCGAAAAATCCTGGATTACTCTCACTCTCATCTTCTGGGGGGACACTTAGGGGTAGAGAAAACCCAAGAACGGGTGCTCAGGAGGTTCTTTTGGCCTGGGGTGTATGAGGGGATTAAAAGGTATTGTGCTTCTTGCCCGGAATGTCAGCTGGCATCTCCCAGACCGAAGTTGAGAGCCCCACTTATACCTCTCCCCATAGTTGACGTTCCGTTTGAGAGAATTGGCATGGACCTAGTGGGTCCCTTAGAGAAAACAGCTCGAGGGCACCAGTACATCCTTGTCATCGTCGATTATGCCACCAGATACCCAGAGGCCATTCCACTACGTAAGGCGAATGCTAAAAGTATTGCAAAAGAGTTGGTTCAGATGTTTACACGGGTGGGGATTCCCAGGACATTGCTCACGGATCAGGGGACACCGTTTGTCTCCCGTATTATGAAAGAGCTATGTCAGCTATTCAATGTACAGACTCTGAGAACGTCAGTGTATCACCCCCAGACAGATGGGTTGGTAGAAATGTTCAACCGGACCCTAAAGGGGATGTTGAGGAAAGTCGTTAGCAGGGATGGGAAGGATTGGGACTTGTTACTTCCTTACCTATTGTTTGCAGTTCGAGAGATTCCCCAAAGTTCTACGGGCTTCTCCCAGTTTGAGCTTTTATATGGGAGGCATCCCAGGGGTATACTGGATATCCTAAAGGAAACCTGGGAAGAGCAGGGGGTAACTAGGACCAATGTCCTCCAGTATGTTGAAGATATGCGGGTGCGTATGGCTCAGATTGGCCCTCTTGTTCGCCAGCATATGGAGCAGGCGCAGACTAGGCAGAAGTCCTACTATGACCAGAGGGCCCTAGTGAGACAGTTTGAAAGGGAGGACCGAGTAATGGTTCTAGTACCCACCGCAGAAAGCAAACTTCTAGCACAGTGGCAGGGACCCTATGAGGTCTTGGAAAAAGTGAGCCCAGTGAATTATAAAGTTAGTCAGCCGGGACGCCGGAAGAAGGAGGCCGTGTTCCACATAAACCTTCTTAAGCCATGGAGGACTAGAGAGGACTGCATGGCCGCAATGGGGACACACCACACCTGGTCCACAGGCACCTAGTCCTTCTGTGACAATCTCTCCAGAGCTGACACCTGAGCAAATAGAAGAAACTAGAGGCTTGGTTGAGAGGAATAATGATGTCTTCTCCCCCAACCCTGGACAAACCCAAAAGATTACCCATGACATTATTACAGAACCAGGGGTTGTCGTAAGAGTGAAGTCTTACCGCATTCCGGAGGCCAAGAGGGAAGCTGTAAGGGCTGAAGTCAAAAAAATGCTTGAGCTTGGAGTGATAGAGCAGTCTCATAGCCAATGGTGCAGCCCCATTGTTCTAGTGCCCAAACCTGATGGGTCCATCAGGTTTTGTAATGACTTCAGGAAGTTAAACAAGGTGTCTAAGTTTGACGCCTACCCCATGCCTAGGGTGGATGAACTAGTAGAGCGATTAGCCAAAGATAGGTTCTTCACCACGTTGGATCTGACAAAGGGTTATTGGCAGATCCCATTGACAAAGCGCGCCCGAGAGAAGACAGCCTTTGCCACTCTTGATGGCCTATTCCAGTAGAGGATCATGCCTTTTGGCCTCCATGGAGCTCCAGCCACTTTCCAAAGGCTAATGGATAAGTTGCTCAGGCCCCACACTGAGTATGCAGTCGCATACTTGGATGATGTGATCATTCATAGCCCGGACTGGGAAAGCCATCTGGATAAAGTACAGGCAGTGTTGGACACTTTTAGAAGAGCGGGTCTGACAGCTAACCCCTCTAAATGTGCCTTGGGTCTAGCAGAGGCTAGATACTTGGGTTATCTCATTGGCAGAGGACTTGTTAAGCCACAAGTGAACAAGATAGAAGCTATACAGAGCTGGCCCAGACCATTGAGGAAAAAACAAGTCAGAGCTTTCTTGGGGATTGTAGGCTACTATCGGAGGTTTATTCCTCACTTTGCAACGAGGGCTGCTCCGCTCACTGACCTTATTAAAGCCAGAAGTCCAGACACTGTAAAGTGGAACAGCGAGGCTGAGGAAGCCTTTGCTGGTCTGCGGGCAGCGCTTTGTGCCCAACCGGTGCTTGTGGCTCCTGACTTTAGAAAGGAGTTCTTTCTCCAGACCGATGCCTCAGAGGTGGGTCTGGGTGCAGTTTTGTCCCAATATGTGGATGGTGAGGAACACCCTGTGCTGTATTTGAGTCAGAAGTTGTTATCTCGAGAACAGCGCTATGCCACAGTGGAAAAAGAGTGTTTGGCGATCAAGTGGGCAGTAGAAACACTCCGCTACTATTTGTTGGGCAGGCGGTTTACCCTCGTCACAGACCATGCTCCGTTAAAGTGGATGCACACCAACAGAGACAAGAACGCTCGGGTCACGAGGTGGTTTCTGTCCCTACAGCCCTTTACTTTTGTGGTACGCCATAGGGCAGGTCTCCTCCACAGTAATGCAGATGCTCTGTCCCGAGTGCATGGGTTTGTAGAGGTGGCCGCTTCCCACCCAAGTGTTAAGCTGGGGGGGAGGATGTGTGACAGGGTACACGATTGTATGTACACCAGTGAGAGACTGGAAAAGTCAGCGTTCCCTGCCCTGGAAGGGGTTAAGCCTGGCCAACAGGTAAAACCTCCTCTCTTCTCCTATTAATTAACACTCACCTGGTAAGGAAGTGGGAAGTGAGAGCTCAGTGTGAGAGGTACGCTGAGCTGGATGGACAGGTTGGAAACTGTCTGCATTGAAGGAACAAGGTCTGTCATAGATTTGTTTATTTTGGACTGTTACTCTTGTTTGTTTGTTTTATACTGGAGGCTGGAAGAGCCCCTCCAGTACAGTGTAGTGAGGGACACTACTGTCAGTTAGCCTCCTAAATTGAAGTAGGCCATTTTGTTTTGTATTATTTTATTTTTGAGTGCAATAAAGCTGTATTTATTGCTTAAGATCAGCGACTTTGCTGCATAACATTATCGCTATTTCTACGACTTTGTCACAATATATATATATATATATATATATAGATCTATCAGGTAAAGTAAGTATTGAACGTGTCACCATTTTTTTAGGTAAATATAATTATAAAAGTGCTATTGACATGAAACCACATTTAAGTAACAACCCATGCAATCCATACATACATAAGTTATGTGCAATAAAATGGAATGACACAGAAAAAGCATTGAACACGCTAACTGGAATGTATTTAATACTTAGTACAAAATGCTTTGTTGGTAATGACAGCTTCAAGACGCCTCCTGTATAAAGAAATGTGTCACATGCATTGTCTATAAACTCAGATTTTTAGTTCTTTCCATAGATTTTGTATTGGATTAAAGTCAGGTCTTTGACTGGGCCATTCTAGCAGCTTTATTTTCTTTCTTTGAAACCAATTGAGAGTTTCCTTGGAGTTTCCTTTGTGTTTGGAATCATTGTCTTGCTGAAATGCCCAACCTTGTTTCATCCTCATCATCTTCATCATTCTGAAGGATGGCAGCAGATATTTTATGAAACATGTCTTGGTCCATTTTTCCATTTATCCTTCCCTCATTGATATAAAGTTTGCCAGTACCATATGCTGAAAAACAACCCCACACCATGTTATTACCTCCAAACGTCACTGTTGATATGGTGTTTTTGGGGCTATGTACATTTTGACCTCCAAATATGGTGTGTATTATGGCAACCAAAAAGTTCACTTTTGGTGTCATCTGACCAGTTTTTCCCAGGCTTGTGTAATGCCCCATACACGCGATCAGAAATTCTGACAGCAAAAGTCAGATGTGAGCTTTTGAACTGAAATTCCGCTGACATCCGACGCTTCATAGGACTGCATGGAGTGGTCGTTTAGGTCTGCCATCAAAACTGACAGGCGGACCTGAACGGTCCGATCATGTGAAAGGGGCCTAAGACCAGGGCTGATCCTAGGGTCACAGGCGCCTGGGTGCAGAAATATTTCTGGTGCCCTCACATGGGCGTCATCATTTTACTAACTCCTCCCCTTTTACACATGTTTCTATGGCAATGACTCAACCACAGAAATGCTCTCCCATGAAGTCTTTATTACCCCCGAATCCTTACATGATCTCTTAACAATAAACAAAATACGGGAAGAGAAGCAGAGTACTTTATTGGGACCTGGAGAAGGGGGGACTCTGTGATGGACACAGAGGGGGCTTCTGTTAGAGGGTCTGTTAGATGTTGGGCGCCCCCACCTCTGCAGGCGCCTGGGTGCAATGCACCCTGTGCACCCTGCCTCGGATCGGCCCTGGTGGCCACTCAAGACTATTTGTCGTTCTTGCTTGTGATCGAGACTACACAAATGCCCCTTTAGGAAGCAGATTGCTATGTGGCCACCTGGGCCGATCCTAGGGTCACAGGCACCTGGGTGCAGAAATATTTCTGGTGCCCCTCACATGGGCGTCATGATTTTACTAACTCCTCCCCTTTTACAAATGTTACTATGGCAATGACTCAACCACAGAAATGCTCCCCCATGAAGTCTTTATTACCCCGGGATCCTTACATGATCTCTTAACAATAAACAAAATACGGGAAGAGAAGCAGAGTACTTTATTGGGACCTGGAGAAGGGGGGCCTCTATGATGGACACAGAGAGGGCTTCTGTTAGAGGGTCTGTTAGATGTTGGGCGCCCCCACCCCTGCAGGCGCCTGGGTGCAATGCACCCTGTGCACCCTGCCTCGGATCGGCCCTGCCTAAGACCTCCAACTCATTTGATTAGTTCATCCCATGGACCACGTTGAACATGCATAGATCTGATTATGAGCAATTCACAGCTGTCTTTTTCACACCTGGGATGGTATTTATAATATGCTTCTACAATTTCCAGCCTTGGATTGTCTTGCTCTCTGGGGAAATGATTGGTGTTTTCTTTAGGAGGAATCCCTTCCCTCCATTCCCGTCCTGCTTCAAGCTGGATTGCAGTATTGAAAGTGGCAGTAGACGGATATTATTACACAATGGCTGTGTTTGTGAAAGGATTGACCTGGAGTCGGTAAAGAGATACGGTGGCAGGTCTGTAGGGAGCTGTCGGAATCTCTGCTGTAGATGCTGGAAGAACAGCATTTTTATATTGTATACACAGTGGTCGTTGTACACAGCCCCAATGACTGAGTGATGCTCTGAATTCTAGGTCCTCCATGGCGAGCACTTGCAACCATCTGACGTGCATCTGTATGTTCAAACCTAGTTTGCTGTGATCCTGGCAAGTCTGCTAATCACTGATTACCAATTTGTACCATTGTGTGAATAATTTCTCGTGTGAACTTAGAATAAGGTGACCAGATTTTAAAAATGAAATCCGGGGACATATTTTTTCTTTACTAGTAATGGCAACAATCAGCGACTCTCTGCCCGTTGCTGCCCGCCTCACAGCCTCACAGCCTCTCAAGTCTTAGGCCGCCTACACGCGATCAGTCCATCCTATGAGAACAGTCCGAAGGACCGTTGTCATCGGTTAACCGATAAAGCTGACTGATGGTCTGATGTGCCTACACACCATCGGGTTAAAAAAACGATCGCGTTAGAACGCGGTGACGTAAAACACAACGACGTGCTGAAAAAAATTAAGTTCAATGCTTCCAAGCATGCGTCGACTTGATTCTGAGCATGCATGGATTTTTAACCGATGGTCGTGCCTACTAACGATTGGTTTTGACCTATCGTTAGGCGTCCATCAGTTACATTTTAAAACAAGTTCTCATTTTTTTGATCGAAGGTTAACTAACCTATGGGGCCCACACATCGGTTTGGACTGATGAAACTGGTCCTTCAGACCGTTCTCCTCTGACAATCCTATCGTGTGTACGCGGCCTTACTCTTCGGGCCTCGGCTACTACTGGATGGGGAGCGGAGGAAGATCACTCTGCCAGGGAAGGCAAGGAGATAGGCAGGCGGCTGGCCGGGATTTGAGCAAAGGCAGAAGAACGTGCGAGCGAAGCTGAATGGGCATGCGCCCGATACTGAAGAAATATTCCCTCCCCTCCGACCAGCACATGATCATCAGAAAGAGGCACAGATAATGGGAAAAATACAACCCCCGTATGCTAGTAGGCACGGCGGAATGGGGGTGTGTAATTAAAAAAAATTCTGCACTGACTGTCTTTGAAATTGCCCCTGCCCCCTATTAAATCCAATCTGGGGACAAAACCAGGGACAGACTTGGTCCGGGGACAGTGTCCTCAATCAGGGGACAGTCCCCTGAAACTGGGAAAGTCTGGTCACCCTAACTTAGAAAGGAGTCTTGACCAGTTTTCTTTCTAGTTTCAAAGAATGCAGTCTGGACCCGATTTCACATACTCTCTTCCAGAGAAATCATGTCTCACTGAAGTAACTATGGGCCAGTAGGCAAGTGTGTTTTATTATAAGTGTCTCATGGGTGCCTCGTTTTATATATTTTTCAGGTATTTATGTAACGCTGACAATTTACATATTCTACATTCACAACGGTCCCTGCCCTCAAGGAGCTTACAATCTAAGGTCCCTACATCACATGCATACATACAAATACTAGGGCCAATTAACCTACCAGCATGTATTTGTAGCTCGGGAGTAAACCCACGTAAGCACGGGGAGCACATACAAACTCCATACAAGTATTGTCCTGGTTGGGACTAAAACCAAGGAACCTAGTGCTGGATTGCAGAAGTGGTAACCACTAGGCCACTCTGCAGCCTTTATCATGGTTACTGCCTCCAATAAGCAAGTACAGGTGAGGGACCTGTGCCCATGAAAAACCTAGAAGACATGGGTCCCAAGTTTTGAAATGGAGGGCAGGATATGGAATTAAACTGATAAGTGTTCGTCCTAATGGCCACCTGAGGCAGACATTTGACCTTCTCTACCAAGTATTTCAGACTTGATATGATTTCTGGACGAAAAAAAGTAATATTTTCACATAAAGGCTTGTAGAGTTTCCAAGACGACAGTGTGGAAAAGTCACAAGGCTGTCTTAAAAGCAAGCTTAGCATAGTTCTTCAGCCAAAGTCAATGAGGACTCAACTGCTCTGGCTGTTGACTGAGGAGAAAATGTAATAGATAAATGTGGATTACTGGGATCGCGTAGATAGGATGCGTCTTTGTCTATGTTGGATAAAAGAAACTCCCCGTACACATGTCATAAACACACAAATAACTGATATTAAGAACTCACTAGCAGGGGATCTGTGTATTGATTACCTATGCTGTTATAGACACAGCTGTACTTGGAGAAGAGGCAGATTAGTCCTGCTTTGTAATGTGAACATTTATATAACACCAGTTTGCTGTTCATTCACCTTTTCAGTGGTAAAAGATCTGTCTCCATTATAAAGCATTATCACCATCTATATTTTCATGCTCTAGTCCTCCTAACATCGGGATATCCTGTTCTTCCCATATAGTAACATTGGCTTTATATACATTATTGCTCTTGTGACAGCACACTTTTTTTTTTAGAGAATTCACTTTTTTGAATAAAAAAATAAGACAAGAGTAAAGTCAGCCCAATTTTTTTTTTATATTGTGAAAGATAATGCTACGCCAAGTAAATTGATACCCACCATGTCATGCTTCAAAATTGTGGGCACTTGTGGAATGGCGACAAACTTTTACCCTTAAAAATTTCCATAGGTGACGTTTAAAAAATTCTACATGTTGCATGTTTTGAGTTACAGCGGAGGTCTAGGGCTAGAATTATTGCTCTCACTCTACCGATCGCAGCGATACCTCGTGTATGGTTTGCATGCCGTTTTCATATGCTGGCTGTACTCATATGTGTTTTCTTCTGCACGTGAGCTTGGCGGGACGGGGCACGTTTACATTTTTATTTATTTTACCTTTTATTTTTTACACTGTTCTTTAAAAAAAATGGTGTCAGAGAGAACCGAATTGCCTCCGCCACTGCCGATGGCTCCGGTAAGCGGCGGAGAGCAAGGTAGAACGGCGGGAGGGTGCCCTCTCACAGTGCCGATAATAGTGATCTAGCTGTGAATCCGCCGCAGAGACCACTATTATCACAAACCGGACCGCCCGCTGAAGAAGAGGATACCTGGGTTATGGCAGCTAGCTGCTGCCATAACAAAGATATCCCTCTTCAAAGAGCTTCACAGCCGGCTGCTCACTGCACATGCGGGAGCCGCATTGGGCTTTATGAATGGTCCCACAGTCTCCCAGAAAGGTTGGGGGGGGGGGGGGGACTTCTGTTGGATCTGAAATCTGAAGACTGCCAAAGAATTCTGGGGTGCAATGTACGGCCCAGTATCAGAAAGTTGGGTTTCTGTCAGAGGTCATGACCCAAAGCATACCTCAAAAAGCACCCAGAAATGGTTTAAGACAAAGCGCTGGAGAGTATTGAACTGGCCAGCAAGGAGTCCAGATCTAAATCCCATAGAGTACCTGTGGAGAGATCTGAAACCAGCAGTTGAGAAAAGGAACCCTTCCAATCTGAGAGACCTGGAGCAGTTGGCAAAACAAGAGTGGTCCAAAATTCCAGTAGAGAGATGAAGGAAACTCATTGATGGTTACAGGAAGTGATTGATTTCATAAATAAAGGGGTGTGCTACGAAATAATACATTTAGACCCCTTTCACACTGGAGCGGTTTGCAGGCGCTATTGTGCTAAAAGTAGCGCCTGCAAACCGATCCTGAACAGCTGCTGCTGTGTCTCCAGTGTGAAAGCCCCAAGGACTTTTACACTGGAGCTGTGTGCTAGCAGGAGGGTAAAGTCCTGCTAGCTGCATCTTTGGAGCGGTGTGTATACCGCTCCTGCCCATTGAAATCAATGGGACATCACGGCCATACCGCCGGCAATGCGCCTCTGCAGAGGCACTTCGCGGTGGTTTTTAACCCTTTCTCGGCTGCTAGCGGGGGTATAACCGCCCTGCTAGCGGCCGAATAGCGTTGCAAAATTGTCCGTAAAGCGCCGCTAAAAATATCGGCGATTTACCGCCAACGCCGCACCGCCCCACTGTGAAAGGGGCCTTAGGGTAGCAATAGTTTTGTCCAGTCCATTTTTGGAGTTTTGCTTGGAATGTGTCAGATTTGGCTTTTTGTTTCTCCACTTTTTTGTGTCATACCAATACAAACAAAAAATAAACATTTGTAATTGCAGCAATTTTATGGGCAAGGTGGTGCATTATCTGACCGAAATGAAGAGGTGCCAATATTTTTTGGCCATGATTGTATATTATACATTTAAATCCGTCCCTGGCCTCAAGGAGCTTACAATCTAAGGTCCCTAATTCACATCCTGAAGTGTGGGAGGAAACCCATGCAGGTACAGGGAGACATGCAAACTCCATGCAGGTGGTGCAGATTCGAACCAACAACCCAAGTGCTGCCAGGTAGAAGTGCTAATCACTGTGCTGCTTCGGGTATTGTATTCTGATTGGATGCAGGCACTGTTTGGCTGACAATTTTCTTTTTTTTACAAATTCTTTATTTATTTCAAGAATTACGTTACAGGATACTTACGCTTAAATAAACTATACCCAAGAGTCCAGAGAGCGATGAAAAGGGACAATTTTCTGCCCGTTGATTTTTCAAAGGATGTCGGATGGGAGGGGATTAAAAGATCCACAAACGGAGTGAATTTCAGCAGATTTTTCAGGAACCATCTGAAATTCTCTGTGTATAACCAGCTTATGCTTGAGTGTCAGAGTGTGTGCAGTGTGTTCAGAGGTGCGTTGCAGAAGGTTTGCTTACAGTTTCCATAGGATTCAGTAAAAGGGACCCTTTTCCATAGCTTGAAGCCTAGGTTAACAACCAAAAAATAAGTGGGCAGGCCTAATGTACATTTGCTGTGCAGCCACCGTAAGCCTAAGAAGGAACTAAAAAACAGCTGAAATCTGGAATTGCTAGCCAGGAAGTTTTGCTGAATGTTGCAAATGCAACCGACTTTACCAAATTCTTCTTTTGTAAAATATTAATATACAAAGGTTATTAGAATCCTCTCTTTATAAGTGGCCCTGAGAACACGTCGCTGACGCTTCATCAGCCATCTGCAGCCACAGAGAGGCGCCACTGAGCAGACTGTCTCAGATGCCACCCCCGATGGGACTGCAGTGTTCATCTATCTAGAGAAACATCCTGGCAGAACGAGAGTTGGAAGCGTGGGTGAAAGGCAGCTCTGGCTGACAAGTGATGTCTCCCATCATAAATGCGCCACACGTCACCGGCAACGTTTCCTGATTAAAGCGTCTTCACCTTGGAGCTGGCAGGCATAGCAAAGTTAAACAGATGTGACAGCCATGTAAAAATAAAGTATATTATAAAACGGCTGATGCTTCAGGATGTAGGAGAAAGCTTTCACAGTGGAGAGGAGATTAACGCTCCTCTCTGGCGACATCTGCTGAGGTTTAACTCCCTGCCGAGCATGTCATGTAATGTGGCCATACACACACCAATCATGCCTCTCAATTCAAATGCTTCAAGTATGTCTGGAATATTCCCCCATAAAAAGGATAGAGTATATTTGAAGCTAATAATGGTCATTGGCATCCTAATATACATGGCAAAAGGGACTATGAGACTGACATGCGTTTTGTTGCAATTTTAAAGGACACCATTCCATTGGCTTAAAGGAGACCATGCATTGAAATGCAGCAAATATGCAGCATGCAGGATCTTTTTTCCAGACTTGCTATAGCACAGCGTGTTAGTGGAAATAAGCCTTGTAGAGAGCAGGGACATTTTTCCTTGTCTGAGCATTTTGCTTGTGCTGCAAAATGCATGGCATGGTGCCCAGTGTGAACAAGCTATTGTTCAGTCAGTCAATAGAGAGGCCAAGGTCGTTGGAATAACAGAGTCCTAGATGTCAGGATACGCACAGAGGGAAATATCCCAAGTATGTAGCACAGCTTACCCAACGTTATGACAAATGTGCAGATTTGACTAAGCAAGTCTTCGTTAATATTCAGAAATAGCATATTTACAGACGATAAAATCTTTAAATTACATCACAATCCTTGAGGGCAGGAACATACAGTATATTACCAAAAGTATTGGGACACCTGCCTTTACACGCACATGAACTTTAAACACTTCAGCCCCGGAATGATTTACCCTCTTAATGACCAGGCCTTTTTTTTGCAATAGAGTTACATTAACTGACAACTGCGTGGTCATGTGACACTGTACCCAAATCAAAAAATTGAATTAAAAAAGAGTTCATGTCAGAAAAAAGTTCCAACCAGGTACAAACCGCGACAAAAAAATAATTGATTATTTAGTAAAAACATATAAAAAAATATAACATACAGTAGCAAAGCAAACCTTCGCCATAACCATTGCATTACAGCCAGACAACTGTCTTTTTCAGAAATCAATCAACAACAACAGCCCTTGTATTCCTCACATTGAACATTAGCTTGGCTTTGTCCCTGAGGGTCTAAAATTGAGAGTCGTGTCCTGTGATTTTGAAAGAGAAAGTGTGGGATATTCTGTATTGAGGGAGATGGGTGCCCAGGGGGTGGTAAAATTGTTAAATCTGTAAAATCAGTTTTTACCCCCCACCTGTGTGACAGAGCCCATAGGTATAGATCTGGATCCATCAAAAGACTGCTTTATCAGGTAACTGTTGTATCATGTGTATGGCTCCTCCAACCTTCACTGTCTACATCTGAACCAAAGTTGCCTTTTATCTGTCATTTTTGCATCTGTCCTAGATTTTGTGCCTGAATTAAAAAAAGAAAACACAGGGCAGCTTTTTAGGGCTTTTCTCTTCAGCTGTAAAATATGGAACATATTTCTCAAATATACATTTTGGTAGATGTTGCATGTCCTCATAAAACAGACAGATGGTATATTTAGATAATCTTATCTTTTTGTTATATTTACACTTCTTGGCTGGACAGTGTGTCTTTGCCTACCGCTTGCACCTTAACGCCAATACAAACAATAGATCTCTGGGGATGTTTTGCTGATCCTCTTCTGTAAGCCCAGGGCATTAAGGTTCTGACCCCCAACTAACTAACATGACAAGAGCGGAGAGGGGTACCCTGTAATAATGTAGCTTCACTCTCTGCAGCCTTTAGGATTCACCCACTGTCGAAATGAAGGGAGGGTAAGGAGTAATGGCGGTGTCACCTGACCTTACCAAAGACACCCAGGAAAATGTTTTTTGGGTAAAGGGTGCCAAGGGGGCTACAAGAGGACAAGGGGCTAGAAGTGGGGCAAAGTTTGCAGCAGAGTCACCTCAGTTTTACTTTAAAGGAGTTGTGTGATCACAGCATACACTTTCTTTCTGTAATATCAGTATTGTAATACCAATACAGACAATAGTAATTTTTGACAGATCAAATATACTTGAAAAATCTCCTTTCATGGTGTGAGTGCTACCTGTCTGTTGGCTATAGCTTTCCGCAACTTCCTGGATTCCCTACATGCTTTGCAGCTTCTCCTCTGCTGTCTACTTTCCATTTCTAAGGACTACATATCCCATGGTACACTTCTGCCTGCAAGCAGTGATTCTTGTGCTGATTCCACCTCTTGAAACTCTTCCTCTCGGTACATCTGTAGTTCAGAAAGCTGGATCTGTAAAATGTGTGACACAGCAGTGCCTGCTCACAGACATAGCAAATACGCGCAGGGCCGGTGCTACCACTTGGCAACCGCCAAGGGAAATCTGCTGCCTAGGGGGGCCTGGCCACTGTTGTTCCTTCTCTCTTCTATCTGCAACAAGCAATGAATTCTCAGCATCAGCAGACAGCTGCCACTACCGTTCATACATAGTGTCAGAGGCGCAGTGGCGGCTGAACACTGTGTCTGTGTCCCAACTCCCGAATGAATGGAAGCAAGCAAACATTAATTGATAGGCACTGGTGAGGCTGCATTTGATGAGCGCTGGTGAGGCTGCATGTGATGGGCACTGGTGAAGCTGCATGTGATGGGCGCTGGTGAGGCTGCATGTGATGGGTGCTGGTGAGGCTGCATGTGATGGGCGCTGGTGAGTCTGCATTTAATGGGTGCTGGTGAGGCTGCATGTGATGGGCGCTGGTGAGTCTGCATTTAATGGGTGCTTCATTAAAAAGGTGGGGTATATATGGCAGGACAAAGGGGTGGAGCCAATGGGTGTGCGGCAAAATGAGGTTTCGCTTAGAGTGTTAAAAATCCTTGCACCAGCCCCGAATACATGTCACAAAATTCAAGGAAATTGTGGGAATAATAAAAAAATAAGTTGCCAGACTTTATGATCATTCAACCTAATAGTAGTAGGCTGGAAGTAATGAAATATAAAATAATTAAATAAAAATGAAAATTTATAGATCATTTTAAACTTTGCCCATGGATTTGGTTTTTAGTATAGGTAAATGTAAAACTTTGTGGAGAGGGATTAGAACACCTGTCAGGTTTCTTTTGCTGTCTGGGCCCCTGTTAGGAAGATTAAACCTCTTTATTTGCTCTGTTCACCGTTATCATTAAAGTGATAAACACACACTTATTAATTTACACTGTCCCTTCTATTTCTGTATTTGGATGCTGGCACTGTAATTATTTTTATAAAAAATAAAATAAAAAAACATCTAAATACCCTTTTCTTACAGGATACACAGCTGTAACATGACCCAGCTCTCTCCCAGACTTTCTGCAGGGAAACATAGGCAGAAGGAGCTTCTAGTCCCCTGGTGCTGGTCACATATTAAAAAAAAAAACAGCCTTTGAAATACAGATTAAAAATGTATATTTAATAACAATCTATGTCTGCCAGTCAAAGGCTGTGTCTCACACCTCCTACCTGTACGTGTTTTACAATAAGAGGGAGGTGAAACTTCTATCAATCTACATGTAATATCTCAACCCCATTGTGTTTAGCTGGTTAGTGGGCATGGAGAAAAGGAAATGAGTGGGCTGTCATTTACCACTGTGTACACAGTATATGCCCACATGTGTGACTCTATAGTCACATGGGCTGCTCAGATGTCATAGGGAGCAAATTCTCAGCATAGAAACTCACTGAAAACTGAGCATGTGCAGCATTGCCACCACAGCTGAAAAATCCCTAGCTGGCTTGTGGACATGGACAGAAGATTGAGATCAACTAGGTTTTTTGCAGAATACAGAAAACGCATCTCATAGTGACCAAGGGAGCATAAAAAGCATGTATTACAGCATTTATTGAAAGTGAAAGAAAAGTCACAAATTTTGGGTTGCCATCAGAACAGGGGAAATCTTACAAAGGGGCCGCTAGGTCTGGTGACCATGATGACTACCAGGGTTTCTCTCACCCTAACTCCCCTAACTCCATGTTCTGGATATGGGACAGTATGTGAAGGGAAATCTCCCCAATGGGACAGAGATGGCAAAAATTACTGATGGGGGTTTTAACCCTCCTTTACGCCATTGAAGTGAGCTTGCAGCTTGCCAACCTTCTAATCTCTAATGTAACAAAGATCTCTGGGAAAGGGGAGAGTAGAGTTCAGAGACCCTGACTTGAACAACTTTACTGCTTGCATTGTGAAATTTGAAGATAAAAAGCAGTAAGAGTTTATTTTAAAAAGTATTTACTACTTGTTAAGAATATGTAAATTCTTGAATGTCCAAAATCACAGTTCTACTTTAACCACTTGCCTACTGTGCACCTACACCCCCTTCCAGCCCAGACAACATTTTAGCTTCCGGCACTGCATCAATTTAACTGACAATTGCGCGGTAGTGTGACGCGGCTCCCAAACAAAATTGGCGTCCTTTTTTTTCCCCACAAATAGAGCTTTCTTTTGGTGGTATTTGATCGCCCGTGCAGTTTTTATTTTTTTAGGCTATAAACAAAAAAACAAGCGTACATTTAAAAAAAAAAACACAATATTTTTTGCTTTTTGCTATAATAAATATCCCATTTAAAAAAATAAATAAATACATTTATCTCAGTTTAGGCCGATACGTATTCTTCTACATATTTTTGGTTAAAAAAAATAAAAAATAAAATCCCAATAACCGTATAGTGACTGGTTTGCGCAAAAGTTATATTGCCTACAAAAAAGGGGACATAATTATGATATTTTTTTTATTTATGTTTTACTAGGAATGGGGGCAATCTGAGTTTTTTTTTTTCGAGATTGCGACATTATTGCAGACACATCGGACACTTTTGACACATTTTTGGGACCATTCACATTTATACAGTGAACAATGCTATAAATATGCATTGATTACTGTATAAATGTGACTGGCAGGGAACAGGTTAACCACTAGGGGGCAGGGAAGAGGTTAAATGTGTGTCCTAAGTAGTGTTCTAACAGTAGGGGGAGGGGAGTGACTGGGGGAGTTGACCGATTGCGTCCCTATGTACAAGGGACACAGATCGGTCTCCTCTCTCCCTGACAGGACGTGGAACTCTGTGTTTACACACAGAGCTCCACGTCCCTGCTTAGTTACTGGGCAATCGCGGGTGCCCGGGGTTCCCAGTAACGCGACTTTAAATGACATGACGTACTGTCAGAACAATAGAGCATTCCGCCCGCCGTCAAATGATTGTTAATTAGTTAAAGTATTTTTAAAACTTAAAAAGTGTTATTAAACCCAGGAGCCTGCATTCACTATATCAGGTCTCCCACAGTACACAGAACATGGAAATGCAATTCTTTTAGTAAATATATACGGCTAAATACCTTTTTTCATCAGCATTTAAAGCAGTCTTATGACTTCTATGAGTGTCTAGTAAAAACTTGTAGGAGGAGTTTTCATTCTCCCACGAATGTCATAGGAGGTTGCAGGACCCCTGACCCTCTGTCTGGACAGTGCTGATCTCCCAAGAAAAAAAAAACTCTCTATCAATACACACCAAACTGAGCATGTGCAGCCTGTCCCCTGGCTCTCTAAATATCAGGAAATATATTGTCAGTGGAAGAAGAAAAGGATCCGAGGAGACAGGATCAAACAACGTTTTTTACACAATGCAGAGGATGAACCCCATATGTTCCACAGTGAGTATAACAATCACACTTTACTGCATATAAAAACTGATTTTACTGTTGTGGGTTTAGTTAAACTTTAAGAATATGCTATTTTTTTTTACTGTGTATAGCCTTACACAGGTCTATTTTTGATACTCTCTTATAGCCCTACCGTTCTTAGTTTTGGCTAGAGTGACCCTTTAAATCCTGTACTGGATAGACAGTGGTGGTATATATTTCTTGTGTACAGTCAGGCGAGAGTTGTGAAGCCACCAAGGAAATTGAAGTGAGTGAAGCACGGAGCGACGGGCCTATTAATAGCTATTGATACCCGGTCGTGTGACGCTGCACCTCCAGACAGCGAGCTCTGGGAAGGAAGATTCACAAGCCCCGTTGTGTCAGACTCATTCATTATCCGAATGCCGGAGAGATGATGCAGCCGGCGGAACGACAGCGCCCTGCGCCCTGCCAGATATAATTGCATATTGATTCGCAAAGTGTATCTGTTTCCAAACTAAATTTTCATTTTGATGAACCCGCTAATGTTGTGTTTTTCCTCCCAGCTGTCACTCTCCATTCACTTCCACCCCCCCCCCCCCCCCACGGGAAGTCTGAAAGCAGATAAAGACAACAAGATTACAAAGCCTAGATAATGCGATAAAATGTGTTGTGTGTTTTTTTCTAGATCACAAACTATGTTGGTCTTTATTGGGGAGCCAAGTTCACCCTCTGCCGCAAATTACCTCTGTCTCACTCACCGGCACATCAAAGTCCAACAGACTGCATTAGGGACGCTGCCACAAAAACTTCCACTTTCCTCATTGTTAGCATTTTCACCAGCCTCCTTCCAAAAGTGAAATAAAGTTTCTTTACTTTACAGAGAATGTACGTATCATTTTTCATAGTTTCTGTGCTATGTGTAGGATTAAAAATAAAATTACATTTTTAATTTTCTCTTTATTCTGCTAACTACTAAATATTGCCTATAAATATTTCATAATTACATTTAAGCCAGCAGGTGGAGCACTAGGTTCCTTTATGTGCTTACGGGCTAAATTTAACTGCTTTACCCCGAAGATCGATTATTCATAGAGTTCATTTGTTTAAGCTCACACAGAATGTACAGAGTAGTGACACATTCCCCTGCTTCCTATTCCAAATGCTGAGCTCTAAAAAAGTCTGTTCAAGTTTCAAATATAGAGAAACAGTGTGAAAGCAAACAGCTTATGTTGATCACTCTTTTTAGAAAACCCACAGTTTTCTTTAAATGTTATATCAAGGGTGCACCCTGTATTAAATATTACATTTAAAACATGTATATAAGTATTAAAGTGGTGGTAAACTCTTTTTTTTTTATAATAAGGTTTACCTGTAGGTACAGTGAATATAGTATCTCCTAAACTTGCACTGTAGGAGATATTCACCCTGCATGAAGCCATTGACGTCACCCGTGCATGCGCTCTGAAGGGACAGCACAGGGCCGCTGATAAGGCAGTACAACCAGTCCTATTGTACTGGGTCCAGGCCCCATCAGCTATACAGGGGGGCCCAAGGCAGCCTTATTGTTCATTTCTGCCTAAACTAATAAATGGATGGTGGTCTATGCATATTGCTTTATGATAGCCCCAAAGTCAGTAATGTGCTCGCCCCCTCCTGGGAACTACATCTGTGCGGCAGGATGCTCTCTACGTGTTATGCCACGTACACACGATCACTTTATGTGATGAAAATAAATGACGTTTTTAAAAACGTCAATTTCATTGACCGTGTGTAGGGGAAAACGTTGTTTTATGTCTTGTAAAAAACGACAAAAAAAATTGAAGCATGCTTCAATTTTTTGTGTCGTTTTTTGTTTAACAAAAAGTCACTGTGTGTAGCAAAAAAACGTTGTTTAAAACAAAGTTTTTCAACCCGCGCATGCCCAGAAGCTAGTTATGAAGAGAGCTTCAATGGAAAAGAGTGGTGAGTGGCTTTGCTAAAAAAACGATGGTGTGTAGGCAACATCGTCTTTGAAAATTGAAGTTTCAAAAACGTAGTTTTTTACTTCACAGAAAACGTTGTTTTTTTTCATCACATAAAGTAATCGTGTGTACGCGGCATAAGAGACTTAAAGGAGGTGTGAATTACTGGGCGTGCCGCAATTCATACTAGGAAATGTAGTTGTTACATGAACAAGTAATGCAAACCAGGAAGTGAATGAGAGAACAGAAACTAGAACGCCGGAGGTGATATAGATGAAGAAATTTAATAGGTATTTACTCGTGTATATATATAATCATTACACTATTATATATACATATATACACTATATATATATATATATATATATATATATATATATATATATATATATATATATATATATATACACAGTATATATATATATATATATATATACAGTATATATATATATATATATATATATATATATATATATACACTATTATATATTATATATATATACTATTATATATACTATTACACCTTGCAGACATTAATTTTAGGCAAAACATTTTTTCCCCTTTACAACTCCTTCCATGCACACTGAAGCTAAAAAAAGCTATAAAAAAAATGCCAGTAGCTTTGCAGGGAGCCTTTCAATGCTTTTTAGTGTTTTTGCAATAGCTTTAATCAGCGTTTTTCAGTGTAGCTTTTTTTTTTTCAATAGATAAAAAAACGCTGGCACCGGCGTTTTTAAACGTTTTTCGGCGTTTTGCATTTTTTAGTGTTTTTTTCCTGCCGAAAAACGTCACTTTTAATGCAAATTTCGGGCATTCAGAAAAAAGCCAATAAACTCCAGAGCTCATTAAGACTAAAAAACGCCCATGTGTGCATGGGTACATAGGCTAACATAGAGTTCAGTTTATGAGCTTTAAAAAAAAAAAACAATAAACTACAGTTTATCAGCTTCAGTGTGCATGGAGCCTTAGGCCCCTTTCACACGTGCAGACTATATGTCTGCTTTTTCATCCATCCGTTTGCGGATGAAAAAGGGACATACATTGGTCCCTATGTGATTGTGGGTGTCAGAGGATAAACATCCGATTTTTGCATGTTGTATATGTATGTAATTTTGTTTTGGTCTGCCCTAATAACCTTCTTCTCATTATATATTCCTTCACAGTAGCCCTATAGTCTTAAAGAAAATAAATAATCCACACATATACTTACCTATAAGTAAGTATTACATATATAGTAGTTTTTTCTGCTCTGAGTACCATATCTCAGATTTTTATAGAATTGTCTTTCAACCTGTTACGCCACATATGTGCCTATAGTTACGCCACATATAGAACAAACAAAATATAAAATACAAATAATAATTGATTCCACCGTGCGTGTATGCACACATGTGTGCACACGCGTTTGTGTGCACGTGTGTGTGTGTATGCACTCCAAAGACATGCTGGTAGGTTAATTGGCTTCTGCCTAAATTGGCCCTAGTATATGAATGTGTTAGGGACCTTAGATTGTAAGCTCCTAGAGGGTAGGGACTGATGTGAATGTACATTGTATATGTAAAGCGCTGCGTAAATTGACAGCGCTATATAAGTACCTAAATAATATGTATGTGCACAATATTAATATGTATGTAGGTATGTGTGTATATACATATGTGTGTATGTATTTAAAAAAAAATGATCCCCTTTTTTAAAAATTATCCATTTTTGTTTTTTTATCTTCTTTCTTGTCTTTTTTTTCTATTCTGAGTGGAACCTGTCTCGTTAAACCGCTGTATGGTCTTGCCCACTGTGCTGCAGCTCATTTTCAGGGTCTTGGCAATCTTCTTATAGCCTAGGCCAGTGATGTTGAACCTTGGCCCCCCAGATGTTTTGGAACTACATTTCCCATGATGCTCAACTATACTGCAGAGTGCATGAGCATCATGGGAAATATAGTTCCAAAACATCTGGGGTGCCAAGGTTCGCCATCACTGGCCTAGGCCATCTTTATGTAGAGCAACAATAATTGTTTTCAGATCCTCAGAGAATTCCTTGCAATGGGGTGCCATGTTGAACTTTCAGTGACCAGTATGAGAGAGTGAGAGCGATAACACTAAACTTAACACACCTGCTAACGAGTCACATGTCACCGGGGAGGAAAAATGGCTAATTGGGCCCAATTAGGACATTTTCACTTAGGGGTGTACTCACTTTTGTTGCCAGCGGCTTAGAAATGAATGGCTGTGTGTTGAGTTATTTTGAGGGGACAGCAAATGTCCGATGTTATACAAGCTGTACACTCATTACTTTACATTGTAGCAAAGTGTAATTTCTTCAGTGTTGTCACATGAAAAGATATAATAAAATATTTTAAAAAAATGTGAGGGGTGTACTCACTTATGTATATCTATATATTTGAAAATCATATTTCTTGAGGCCCTAAACTGCCACAACAATACAAATAGTCACCAAATGACCCCTTTGGGAAAGTAAACAGTCCAGGATATTTAGTAAAGGCATTGTGAGTTTTTTCTAAATAGATTTTTTTGCCACAGTGTTTTGGAAAATGAAGAAATTGCATAACATTTGTTCTTTCATCTTTTCATCTTGTTCATTTCAGCAAGACAATGATCCCAAACACAAAGCCAAAGAAACTCTCAATTGGTTTTAAAGAACGAAAATAAATCCAATAGAGAATCCAATAGAAAATCAATGGAATGAACTAAAGATCAGAGTTCATAGAAGAGGCCCACTGAACCTTCAAGGATTTGAAGACTATTTGTGTGGAAGAATGGGCCAAAATCACACCTGAACTATGCATGCGACTAGTTTCTCCATACAGGAGGCGTCTTGAAGCTTTCGTTACCAACAAAGGATTTTGTACAAAGTATAAAATACATTTCAGTTTGCGTGTTCAATACTTTTTCCATGTCATTCCATTTTATTACAAATAACGGAAAATTGTTATTCTTACCTACGGTAATTTTCCTTTCCTGGCCTGTCCTCACGTCAGCACATCATGGGTTAATCCCCTCCTCCGGTCCACCAGTACCACCTTCTTCTAGCTAATAAGTAGGGGGCCCCTCCTCCCAGTCCTTGTTCCACTAATTTGGCGGACGACAGACTATAGGGAGGGAAAGGCTGTGCTGACGTGAGGACAGGCCAGGAAAGGAAAATTACCGTAGGTAAGAATAACAATTTTCCGTTTTCCTGGCCAGTCCTCCCGTCAGCACATCATGGGATTTAATTTAGCACCCTAGGGCGGGAAAATGTATATAAGACTCGGACGACAACTATAAATGCTGCTTAAGTGAATCTTTCTTTATTTTGCCTGACAAGGAGCCGATACCACGGCATTTCCGAAACTAGATGCCTTAGATGACGTCCCGTCTAGATTGTAATGCTTTGCGAAGGTCTTGCAGGAACTCCAACTGGCCATCTTGCATATTTCCTCAACTGGTATTTTGGCAAATGCTGCCCAGGAGGCTGCCACCCCTCTGGTAGAGTGAGCTCTAGTTGCCTGAGGAGGCGTCAGCCCTTGTTTCTCGTACGTGAGTTTTATTACTTTGGTGATCCAGGTCGAGATTATTCTTGTTGAAGCGGCTTGTCCTTTTTTAGGCCCAGATGGTAAGACGAAAAGGGAATCCGTTTTGCGTACTTGAGAACGATGCAGGTAAATTGAGAAAAGGTTGACCATGTCCAGAGGTCTGAGGTCCAGTTCTTCCTGCATAGGCGGTGATGTAAAGCTAGGTAGCACTGCCTCCCAGTTAAGGTGAAATTTTGAAATTACCTTGGGCTTTGCTATTGGTGAAGGCCTCAGAATGACCTTGTCTGGAAGGATGATGCAGTAAGGTTTCTTACTGGACAGGGCTGCTAGCTCGGATACCCTTCTTGCCGATGTTACGGCGGTGAGAAAAAACAGTTTAAGTGTTAGAAACCAGAATGGACAAGATTCTGCGGTACAAAAGGATGTAGAAGCAGTGCTCTTAGTACTGTGCCTAAGTCCCGGGCCGGAAATAGAGACTTCCTTGGAGGATTCATTTTCATGGTGATAGCGCCTCCCGGGCAGGTGATTCATCGTGCACTGGCCGATTGGATCTAGACCTAGATGATTTGGTGGCTGAGGCTGACTGAATACCCTCTGCCACTGCTTCTTGAATATAGTCTCTAATTCTTCTCACCTCTGCTTCCCTGTCTGTAGCCACGTCCTTAATGCAGCCGGTGCATAGAAGTTTGCCAGGTTCGGATGGTGCCGATCATGCCCAACAAAGACCATCGTCTGGGCGGGGTCTTGATACATTTGGCTCTGCTACAGTCGCAGAGTGACTGGATTTGCGTGCTGGACTAGAATGGGACTTATGCATTGCCCGAGAGCCAGGCGCTTGCGGAGATTTTGAGCGGTGGTGGGACTTTTTTCTCCGTTCCATGTCTTATCTTAGGGCTTCTGCTCCTAAAAAGACAACCAAGAAACACTACCTTTAGCTCTTGGTATTGCACTCTTTTACATTGTGGCCCCCGTTGACCCCTCCTACCTGTCCGGTGACCTTGGTGCATCCTGAGGCTGTGGTGAGCTCATGCTGTGTAAAGAATGCAGGATACGCACATCAGGCGGTGAAGCAATTGATACCAGTGTACTAAGAAAAAAAGTGTGTACCTAATTGTGTATTTCTTATTTATCTATATATTTTATTTAATTAATAATAATAATAATAATATTATATATATATATATATATATATATATATATATATATATATATATATTTTTTTTTTTTTTTACCTATGCACCCCAAAATAATATCCACTGTATGTATGTACATTTTTTACAACCTCCTCTTTACATTTAAAGAGAAGAAAACATTCCAGGGTGGCAGCAGGTGTTTAGAAAAAAAAAGGTACCTTTAAGAATAGTGCAGCGCTGACACAATCTTTCACACACTCCTCCTCAGCTGGAGGCTTACCTAGAGCTTCCTCTCCCAGACAGTGGCAGACCGCACTGAGCCTCCTGCCCTGGAGAGTCTTTATAGCCGATTTGGGCCCGCCCATGGCGCGCCCCCCGGCCCCACCCCCCCTGTGACATCACCGCTGACTAACAGAAAGTGGAGGAAGGAGGGGCGGCGCGCTCCTACAGAGCTCAGATCTGAACAAGGAGAAGGAGCCACAGCATGTCCTAGCAGATGGACAGGAGACACACCACAGCCCCTGTTAACACAGTAAGCTTCCTACAAGCTAAAACGCCCACAGCTCATGCACCTGAGCGTCCAGTGTCATAAAGGGGCATACCTTTATTACTTCTGGACCTTCCAACCCGAGGAGAGGCTGAACCTGGGTGGGGATGGTTCGGCAGGGGGGTTCTTTTTCTTCCTCTTTGTTCGTAGTTTGTTTGTCTGGAAGAGTCTTAGGTGGTCCGACCAAAAAAAAAGGAACAAGGACTGGGAGGAGGGGCCCCCTACTTATTAGCTAGAAGAAGGTGGTACTGGTGGACCGGAGGAGGGGATTAACCCATGATGTGCTGACGGGAGGACTGGCCAGGAAAATTAATTTCTGGATGTCTTTGTTTTGGTTTCTTTGTATGTATGGATTGCATGGGTTGTTACCGGCATGTGGTGAAAATTTAATTTCAATAGCGCCTTTAGAAATATATTTACAATAAAACCTTGGATTGCGAGCATAATTCGTTTTGGAAGCATGCTTTCCCCATAAGAAATAATGGAAACTCAGATGATTTATTCAGCATCCATTTATTCATAAGTCCTTCCGTTTATAGTCCATATGAAAAGATTATAGCAATGTGATAAGTTGTGTAACCATAAAATATCCATCCACAAGGGGATTGTTGGCTAAATTAATGACAACAAATGTTGGCTGTTCATGCTCACCAACTGTCTGACAATAAATCTGTTATGTCGGATTATCCGATCGTGTGTACACAAATCCAAAGTACAAACATGCATGCTCAGAACCAATGTTAAACATTAAGATAACATTAGCAGAAGTTGCCCAAAGGGTGGCGCTAAAGAGCAGACAAAACACATATTTAGGTTTTGTTGGCTGAAAATGTTGTGCCGTCTGTATGCATACCAAGTTCACATCCAAAACCCTTTGGACCAAAATCTACGGAAAAGTCTGACGGAAATCCGATCTTGTGTACGAGGCTTCAGTGTAGCAATATGGTCACATTTAATGAAGATGCAACATTTAGAAACTCACATGGTTGATGACTAAAAGAGACATATCTAATTATGCAGGCATCCGAGGTAAAGCTGTCCACATAGACCATCCCCCGCAGCGCCGGCTCTCAGGGCGGTCAGTCTGCAATCATGACCGTGAAGACTACCCTGCAGTAGAGCGATCTGAAAATGAGGCTTGAATCGCTCGTGGAGCTCAGCGTGTAAAGGATGATGTTGATGTCTAATCGGATCACCTCTCCTTTTGACCAATCGGGTGAGGGGTCTCATGACTCGCTTCCTGATTGACTGGGAGAAGAATCAGTGTGACAATAGCTAATATTCATTCATTCATTCATAGTCAGGTGCTAGGATAGGTAAATTTAGTTTGTGCCTATTGTAGTCAATGTGGTTAATTTGTTCTTTTAGGTAAATTTTTTTGGCTTACTGTACCCAGTGAGGCTGGACTTCTGTTTGGGGTTTACTGTCAGTGTAGGCAAATTTAGTCTAGCTTGCTGAGAGGCTAAGCTGGGTATCGGTCCAGGGATATGGCAAATCCTGACTCCGTGGTCGTGATGACTACAGTGCTGGGAGAGATCTTATGTGCGCCAAAGTCAGCCTTCCGTCTGCTAAGAATTTTGTCCTGAAAAGCAAAGCTGATCCATTCCACAGTAAGGGGCTGTTGCTTGGACTGTTCCCTGAAGAGGGTTTAACCCCTTAATACAGTACTGCTTTGCAGAACCAGTCTACTTCCTGCTACACAGGAACAGTGTTCTAAAAGTCTGGACTTTCAAAGCTTTCAAGCTTTCCTTTTGAAACTTGCTACATGTGGCAGCCTCTCGCCTTGTGAATCCCTGGGTGTGCTGATGTACTCACTCTGTCCTCCTTGCTCCCACTACTCTCAGGCAAGATTCCTTCTCAAACCGTTCTGCTTATAGGTTGTTCCTAAGCCAGCCTGAGCCCAACCTGGAGGCAAAGGCCCCCCTTAGACTTAGGGGGGCCCTACTAGGCAACCAACAGCTTCCTCAGGACTCCATCATCCACCTGACTTCCCTGCCAGCATGGCTCCTCCATATTTAAGGGCTGGCCTAGCCACTCTACCAGGACAATCAGCCTTGGTATTGGTCAGGTTCCCCCAAGTATACAGATCAGGACCTCCTGTCCTCCGTCCACTAACTTCCAGAAGCTTCTACCAGCTTCTAGACCCAGGGGGAGGTACCAGAGACCTGTACTGTAGAGCCATCCAGCCTGACCTGCAGTAACCCGACCGAAGTACAGGTTCACACAGTTACCATGAGTCATACAAATACATTTGCCTACACCAAAACTAGTAGCAGACTAGCAGGAGTCATACAAATAAATTTGCCTACACTAAAGCTTGGAGGTTCTTGGGAGGAGCACAGAGTTCAAGGTTCATTAGAAACAAGAGACAAGGCAAGATTCACTAAGAGATCAGACAAATAGCTGGACAGCAAGAAGAGCACTAGCCAGACACCACAGAGGTTGTAGGTTCAGATCTGGACCTTGACACTTTAGCTTTTGTTTTTTTAGTTTATTGTGGGTAATAAAACAGTTATTGTGGGTAATAAAAAAGTGAACAGGGGAAAGACAAAGGGATTATTAAAAATGTTGTTCCCACCGTCGTACATTCCTGAGCTCACTGAAACATAGGTTTGGGACATTCATTATGTATAATTTTGTCTTTTATTTTTTAATTCATTCCAGAATTACAAGGCACAGCGAGTGACTTTCCTGCATCCCTGGCACTTTATTTAAATATTCCATCACCAGGAAAACAATTCATTTACTGCCAGCGAGCGATTTATTTCACCAGCACATTTACATACGTAACACATTGCATTATCTGCTGTGGAGTCCATTGTAGAGAAACATAAAAGACAATTCATCGGATTCTGCAATGACAGCCCTCTGGATAGAATTCTGAATTTCATTTATGCAAACAACATAGAAAAGATGTAAGACGCATTAAATGTTGGCAGAGTACACGTCTGAGAGTTTCTGATCAGCTCGCAGCCTCGGTACTGGCTGCCGACTAGTGAGGAGCAAATCTGCCTGAATTCGGTTTTCAACATTTACAAGTTCCTGAACTTTGCATTGAATCCCACTGAAGTCTTTGGGGAGTTGGGGTTAGGGGTGGGGGGGGGGCAGTTGTTATTATTTAATTCTGTCCATTTGAAGAGCTAATACGCAATCTGTTGTTAAGCAAACTGCATGGGAGGCCAGGCAGTGCCATAGGATACATGTACCAGTCAAAAAAAATAAAATAATCCCACATTCACATCGGGCTGTTTTGACATGCTATTTCACATGTCAAATCGCCGCCTATTGTCGGCAATGACACTATCCGAGTCCGTGCAACGCTGACTTTGCTGCGCCGCACTGATTCCCAAAAGTAGTTCCTGCACTACTTTTGGGGACTTCGGGGGCGATTTAAATAGACATCGGTGCATGATCGCGTACACATGTCTGACAAATCGCCCCCAAAGTCGGACTGAAATGCCGTTTGAAATCGTGCAAGTTCAGATGAACTGGTTTCAAACTGGTCCTCAGTGTGAACATGGCCAAAAGTACGATCTCACCATACACAGAAGGTTCAGGTTTCCCAAAAAGCTCCAACACATATTGACAATGTAGCTGCTTTTATAGAACGAGGGTGGGGTTATCAATTTCTTTAAATTATTGTCTCATGACTCAGCTGACCAGGGAATTGGCTATGTGCTGCACTATCAGTTGTTCCTCATGTTTGGTAGTAAACCTGCAAACATTTGGCCAAAGCAGGGGCGGACTGACAACTCATGGGGCCCCCGGGCAATAGAAGATTATGGGGCCCCTGGGCTTACAGATGGCCACCATGCCAGGAGGCAGTGCAGAGGCAGGGCAGCTAAAATCTCGGGATTTTCACATCAAAAGCATGTTGGTTTCGGACATATCAGGGACAGATGTAAAAAAAAACACAGATTTTTACATACTGTCCCTGGTTTTACTGAGCCTGGCATCCCTGACGGGGCCCTCTAGTGGCATGGGGCCCTCGGGCAGTGCCCGAGTGACTCAATGGTCAGTCCACCCCTGGGCCAAAGGTTTGCGATTTACAGGCTTTGCAAATCCTGAGGATTTCCCTCAAACCCATGGTAGCAGTTAACCAGAAACGTATCCTAACTGCTAACTGACTGGCTGCTCATTGCTTCAAAGATTATATAGAAATTTCGATTCATTACAGATCCTCAGCATCCCCAGACTTGAATTCCATTTTTACTCCACAGCGTGTTCCCAGATCTACAGATGACCTGTTTTTGTCATCCTCCTTTAGTGTCATTAAACCCACATTATTAAAAACTATCAATAAACACTGTGTTACATGCTGCTCATACTCACTCAGACACTATGGGATTTGTTTTCTGTATTCTGCAAAAAACCTGCTTGATCCTCATCCTGTTGTTCTCTGTCACCCCCTCCTGTCCATGTCCCCACTGCAGCTGGGGATTTTGCAGAGCAGTGTTGGCAGCTAGTGTTCATACTCAGTTTTCAGTGTATTTTCTACCCTGAGCATTTCCTCCCTATAACATGTGAGCAGCCCATGTGACTAGAGAGTCACCACAGCCATGTTGGCGTATACTGTACATAGTGGTAAATGACAGCCCACTGCGGGTCCCCCAAACTCGATGTTCGCCAGGGGCCCGCGATGTGACACGGAGAGGCAGAACAGGAAGATGCAAACAAGGCATTTCCTGTTCTGCCTAGTAACATGACAGGAATCTACTGCTCCCCTGCAGCCATCAATAAAACAAAAACGAGGTATCACCCACTCTCGATTGATTTATTACAATGTAGAATGAACAAATAACTGAGAGAATGACATTAACTAAATTAATCTGTGGGAGAGGCATAGGTGTGCGCAGTGTATTGCATTAGGGTGTGCACCCCAAACTCAAGCACACATTACTGTTTACTCCTAATGTTCATTTAGAAAGGGAAAGGGACGGTCAATTACATATTAACCGGCCCCTTCCTTCACTCATCCTAAAAAATCCTTGCAGCAACAGCTGGCAGGAGAGCAGATGAGCTGGTAGCACTTCAGGGGGAAGCAGGGAGCCAGGGAAGTAGGGGGAATATGTGCTGTAAAGGGTGATTAGGATGTGCCTGGGCACACCTGGCACACCCTGTGCGCACGCCTATGGGGAGAGGCACAGACGCAAACCATTGGGAGGAAATCTCACCATTGTGGGAGGGGCAGAGACACAAAGCACTGCAAGGATTTGTCACCATTGTAGGAGGGGCAGAGAAACAAGATACTGCAAGGAAACCTTACAATTTTGAAAGGTGCACAAACTACTGCAAGGAAATCTTACCATTGTGGGAGGGGCAGAGAGACAAACCACTGCCACAAACTACTGTAAGTAAATCTAAACAAATAAAAACATATGCTGGAAAATTAGTTTGTCCTTCCTACCATTGTAGGAAGGACAAACACAAGCCACTGTGGAAAAATGTCACCACTGTGGGAGGGGAAGAAACTATTGCCAGGAAATAACAACAGGGGGGGGGGGGGGGGCTGTGTAGAGACACAAACTACTGTGGGGAAATCTCACATTTATAGGGGCAGGCAAGACAAAACTAATTTGGAGAAACCTGCACTTGGTAAATCCAATGATGGAATCCCATCATTGGATTTACCAAGTGCAGGTTTCTCCAAATTTTCTAAACAAAGGACCAATTTTTTTTGGTCCTTCAGACTTCAGGGGGCTCGACTGTAGCAAATAGGAGTAGAAGTTGTCCCGGTGTCACTGGGAGTAAAAAAAAAGCCTCAAGCCTGGTCGTCATTGGGAGTAAATAAATGACCTAGCACCTGTGGTCAGAGGTGGAGGAATAGTGCCCCATCACTGGTATTAGTGGAAGGTATGGTGCCCCTTATCATTGATGTCAGTGGGGACAAATAGTGACCCATCATTGGAATAGTTCCTCAGTATTGGTGTCAGTGGGAGGAAAAGTGCTGCATCGTTGGCGTCAGTGGGAGGAATAGTGCCCCATTGGTTTCAGTGGGAGGAATAGTGCCCCTTTGGTGTCAGTGGGAGGAATAGTGCCCCATTGGTTTCAGTGGCCCATCTTTGGTGACAGTATGAGGAATTATGCCCCAGTGTTGGTATCAGTAGAAGGAATAGTGCCCCAAGGACCAGATAAAGCAAGAAAAGGGCTGCATCCAGCCCACAGGATGCACTTTGGAGATCACTGATGAAGAGAGATACAATATACCACCTGCTGATATAACCCATCAATGTCATATCCCTACTGCATACATTTGGTTTTAATCAAAGTTTTGGTAGGGTAGTTGTCTTAATCACTGTATAATTCAGATTAATAATCTCAGCATTTGCCTAATTTCACAGATCGATTTTCTCATCTCTGAGGCCGCGTACACACGAGGGGATATGTCCGCTGAAAACGGTCCGATGGACCGTTTCAGCAGACATCTCCGCTCGTGTGTATGGGCTAGCGGACAGATTTCTCCACCCGACAGATTTCAAAGCATGCTTTGAAATCTATCCGGTGGGAATCTGTCCGCCCGACATGTCTGCTGGTTAGTACACTTACCAGCAGACATGTCGGCTCCCACCGCCGCCGCGCCGATGCCGAATGGATTCGGCGCATGCGCGGAAGTGTTTTACTTCCTGGTGCGGTGACGTGGCGGTGACGTGGCGGCGTCAACGTCACCGCCGCGTCACCACTACGTCACCGCGCCGTCCGGCGGCGGGGAATTTGATCCGATGGTGTGTACACGCCATCGGATCAAACTCCCGATCGGACATATCCGATGGAAATGGTCCGCGGACCGTTTTCATCGGATATATCCGATCGTGTGTACGCCGCCTGATGGCTATCAGGCTGGAAAGCAGCGTGTTAGCAATTGTCATTGTTTTTTCCTTTTCTCCTTTTTGGAATGTCCTTCATAGCTAATCCTGATTTTGTATGTAATATTGTGCAATCTCTTGAAAATGCAGCAAATTAAATGCAAGGTTTTCTTTAAAGGGCAAGAGCATTTCTTTTAATAAAAACCTTATTCCAACTGGCATCAAGGCTAATCACAGCCATTTGAATTCTCCCAGAACTCTTATTTCTCGCCCCATGCTTCTTTTTCCATCTAGACACAGATATAAGGAGGATATTGAACAATTATTGCAGCAACAGACAATATTAGTGACTTCTACCAGAGCAGAACAGGCTGTCCCATAAATATGTCTGATCTTAAAAGCTACTTGAAATTTATTCTCAGACTTTACGGACCTACGGTCTTCTGTCAAGTCCCACGGCAGTCCATCATTTATCTTTTATAAAGGTGAAGGCGGCCTGACAGAAAGCCACTTGCGACAGACCCGGAGCCGTTATTGCAGATGATTTACGTAAAATTAATTTTAAAAGCCTTTTTTTTTTCTTTTCCCCTCCCTGGGATGCTATTATTGAAATTGGCAGCCAATCAAAGGTGGCATAAACACCCTGGACGTCAAAAGACTACCTTGCTGTGATTTAGAAAGTTCTGGCATTCTATTTAATGATGAGCAGTGCTTTATCATCTTTTTTTATGGACGATGGCCTTCTGTGGGAATAGCAATTAGGCTGTTAAATGCAAAAAAAAAAAAAAAATTCAAGAGTTCGTTCCAGAATTGTGCGTGGCTACAGGAATTTATGAGACGATAGAAGCATTAATGACATTTCTTTGAAAATTCAGACAGCCTTCTGCGCCATTTCTTAAAGCAGTATTATACCTTATAGACGTTTCTTATATTGCAGCTTGAGAATTCTTATGCCCCATACACATGATCGGATCGGAATTCCGACGGAGGAAAAGAGAACATGTTCTCTAAGTAAACTCCAATGGAATTCATTGGAATTTCCGATGGAATTACTCCGATGGGGCATACACACGGTCGGAATTGAAAGTCCATCAGACTTTTTCCATCTGAAATTCTGATCGTGTGTACGGGGCCTGATTCACACCTATGGCATTTTTTGTGCTTTTTGCATTTTGTAGATTTGGACTACAGATTAACCATGGTTTCCTATGGAACATGCCCTCCATTTCTTGCAGTAGTGGAGACATTCATTGGTGGCCAGTAATGAAGCCGAACAGACGAGGGAGTGGAGATATTGCAAACGCAGGGATCAAAGCTGTCTATGCTTTAGAAGCAGCCAGGTTGAGCATACTAGCGAGACTTTAGCAGCAGACGCTGGAGGTTGGACCACAGACTCTTGCAATACCTTAAAGGGGAGTTCCACCCACAATTTCACTTTTTAAATATAAATACCCCTGTAATACACAAGCTTAATGTATTCTAGTAAAGTTAGTCTGTAAACTAAGGTCCGTTTTGTTAGGTTGTTACAGCATTTAGATAGTTTATAATCTAGAAATAGACCGTGGCCATCTTAAGTGTGGGCATCATGAAGCCAGACTGTATGACTTCCTGGATTTCAGCTTTGCATATCTCGCACATGCTCAGTGCTGCACAAACAATGTATGAGGTTTCAGTCAGGTTTGCAAGGACTACTGGGAAACATGATGCCTATCCCAGAAACCCTTGCAAATAGCCTTGTGACTTTATAGCCTAGGCTAATAAGGAGGAGGAAGTAATGAAGGACTACAAAATAAAGGTATTTACAAGCAACAAAATAAATAAAAATTGTCCATTCTGAACACTATGGCCCAGATTCAGAGAGAATTGGATTCTCGTAGCGTATCAGAAATACACTACGCCGCCGTTTCTTACCTGGCTCTACGTGGAATCCAGGTAGATTTTGTCCAGTAAACGACGGCGGCGTAGTGTATTTCTCCCGTCGCAATCCATCTAGACGAGTAGGGGGCGTGAAGGATTTAAAATAGGCGCGTTCCCGCGGCGATAGAACTGCGCATGCTCCGTTCGCAAATTTCCCGCCGTGCATTGCGCGAAATCACGTTGTTACGTCATTCGTTGTTTGAGTAGCGTCGTTTTACGGACGTTTCTATTCCCGAACGAGTTACGCAAAAAAAAAAATTAAATTCGACGCGGGAACGACGGCCATACTTAACATGGGCTACGCACCGTTAGACCAGCAAAAAACAGTACGTAAAAAAAAACAGACGTAAGCGATTGCGAAGACCGCTCGTATCTTCGTGGATCGCCGTAAAAACACATTTGCATATCCCGACGCATGAAAACGACGCAAACTCCTCCCAGCGGCCGCAAAAATATCGCAGCGTAGATCCGAAGGCTTACGAAGACGTAAGCCTCTCGGATCGAAGCCCGAAGTCGCCGTATCATGGTTTGAGGATTCAAACTAGTGATACGGCGCGCGAAATTTGAAATTACTCCTGTCTAACACCAGTTAGACAGGCGTAATTGCTTTATGAATCTGGGCCAAAGTGTTTTAAAGTGGAAAATACTTAAGTATTGTCCACTTGGTCTTTGGCTCAGATTGCTTGCAAAGTTACCAAATCTGATGTACAAGAGTCACTGGCCCTTAGAAACGTGATTCTTTGTCTCTTGGGTAGATTTGATGTCAAACAAGAGCACAGAACTGAAAAATAAATGTGTGAATTTTTTGATTGCTGTGTACTTCAGTTCATCCATCACAGTGTTCCTCCCATTCTCTGTAGACAATGCTTGATTGTACACACCATCACCAGTCGTTATACCTGCTCACCTCAACAATGAGTCAGAAAAACTCAGATGAAAATCTTTACTCTCACTCCTCTACGGTCTCTCTCCTCCACATCTGACCAGCTGCTCAGTGTCAGCTCTCAACTCAGCAACCTCCAGGGATAGACTGGCAATCGGGACTACCAGGAGATTCCCGGTGGGCCGATGGCTCAGTGGGCCAGTCGTAGGTCCCTAGCGATCTATCTGTCAATCTCCGACAGCTGGCGCTTGACAGGTAGATCGAGATTTAGCCACTTGGCCAGCATGCAGAGTAGTGCAGGCAGGAAGCACGTGGAATGACTTCAGTGTCTCATCATATGTCTCACTGCTGCTGCTCCACGACGGCACCTCCTCTTGTCTCGTCCATCCCCATTTGCTTGTGACATCATCTGGGAAGGACAAGAAGAGAGGAGGGGCTGCCGGGGGATGGGGAGCAGCCGCAGCGAGACATATGATGAGACACTGTACTCTGCATGCTGGCTGGTAAACAATGTGCACCCTGTGCCCTATGTCCTGATGTGCCCTGTGCCCTAATGTGCCCTGATGTGCCATGTGCTCCGAGCCCTGATGTGCTCCGTGCCCTGATGTGCTATGTGCCCTGATGTTCTATGTGCCCCGTGCCCTGATGTGCTGTGCCCTGATGTGCTGAGCTCTGTACCGTGCCCTGATGTGCACTGTACCTTGATGTGTTGTGCCCTGGGCCGGTCTGGATGAAGTCCAGGGCCACATTTTTGTCCCAGTCCAGCCCTGAGGCCATGCGTCCTAGAATTGGACCATTACTAGTTGTTATGGCGCTGGAAGCCGACCCGCCTGCACTGCGCCAACTCATGATGCAGATTCAAGGCAAACTGAGTCCCATGCTAGCGCCACCCCAGGGGAACCCAGGGGACACCCCGGTTAAGAAACATTGAGCTAGAATTCTGCTCTGATAGCACTATTAATAGATGGGGATCTATAATGCAGTCTGTTTTAGGGCCGGCATTCTGAGAAGCAGATCTGGTGTAATAATACTCCTCTTCGAATAGAATATTAATAGATTTAGTATTCTTGTCTTGTTTCCCAACACTCCTATTAGAGTAATTATGTGTATGACTGTGGCAGGTTACAAAAGTGCATCTTAAATAATAGAACTGAATGTTTAGCATTATATGTGAGTGTTTGGCTTCCACACAACTAAATGAGCCTCTAGTGACCGCCATGACTTAAAGCAAAACTCCGTGCCTCCCTTTAAGTCTTGCAGAGTTGTACCGGCTCCTCTCCTGTCCTGAAATTGCTTACTCTGATTTCACTGCATACTCTGAGCTTCTTACAGTGTGCATTAGAAGCTGCAGCACGTCAGATAGAGCTTGCCTCATTTCCTGTCTGGAAGACATCTAAATCTGCTCCCTGAGATTTACTATCCCTGGCCTGCCCCATTAAGCAATTACATTTTAGTTTTTGCAGTTATGGAGGTTTTTGGCATCACATGTGTTCAGCTTCAAATGAAAGTTCTTGTGTTGCATTAGTATGGTGTGTGCTCTTCTTTTATGTTTTTCTTTAAAGTACACCATTAGAGATTAATGGAGACTGACATTGCCATCCTCCCGTTCTGGGAATTAAAATTGCCCCATTCAAACTGCCCCCATCAAAAACAGCCCCATCAAAATTGCCCCCATCCTTCTGCCCCATCAATTTGCTCCCATAAAAACTGCACAAAATTGCTCTCCTCAAAACTCCCCCATCAAAAACTGCCCCATAAAAACTGTCCCATCAAAATTGCCCCTTCTTATTGACCCATCAAAAAATTGCCCCATCAAATTGCCCACATAAAAAACTGCTCCATCAAAAACTGCCCTCATAAAAACTGAACCATCCTATTGCTCCAGCAAAACTGCCCCCATCAAAAACTGGCCCAATCAAAAATTGCCCCATCAAACTTGCACCAATGTATTGCACCATCAAAAACTGCCCCATAAAAATGGCACCATGAAAATTGCCCCATCCTATTGCTCCATCAAAATTGTCCCATCAAAAACTGCCTCCATCAAGTTGCCCCCATAAAAACTGGCCCTCATAAAAACTGCCCCGTCAAAAACTGCCCCATCAAAATTGCCCCCATCCTTCTGCCCCAGCAAAACCGCCCCATCAAATTGCCCATCCTATTGCCCCATCAAAAAATACTCCCATCAAAATTGCCTGTCAAAAAATGCCCACATCAAAATTGCCCCATAAAAACTGTCCCATCAAAATTGCCCCATAAAAAAATTGCCCAAACTAGTGCCATCTGACAGTTCCAAACCAGTGCCACCTGCTAGTGCCAATATGTCACTGCCACCTGCCAGTGCCAATAGTGCCATCTGTCAGTTCCAAACCAGTGCCACCTGCCAATGCCAGCCAGTGCCACCTGCCATTGCCAATCAGTGCCACCTGCCAGTGCGACCTGTCAGTTCCAAACCACTGCCACCTGTCAGTTCCAAACCAGAGCCACCTGCTAGTGCCAATCAGTGCCACCTGCCAGTGCCAATAGTGCCACCTTCCAGTGCCATCTGTCAGTTCCAAACCAGTGACACCTTCCAGTTCCAAACCAGTGCCACCAACGAATGCCACCTGCCAGTGCCAACCAGTGCCATCTGTACTGAGGACATCAAGTGTGTGCTAGAGTGACAGGAGTAAGCAGGAAGGAGTGGAGTGGGTGAGGGTTTTTTTTTTTTTTTTTTTAAATCAGCCTAAAATATCGGCCACAAAAATCGGCATCATATATCGGCCAACAGCCGACCCAATTTCTAAATATCGGCATCTGCCAGAGGAAAACCCATATCGGTCTACCTCTACCTGCAGCCATCTACCTCGGAGCTGACACAGGCACAGCTGCACAGTGGGAGGTGAGCGGCGGTGACCTGTGTGAACAGATTTCCAGCAGTGATATTTATATGGCTACCGCTCTACAAAAACAGCATTTGGTAGTGGCGGGGAGTGGCTGTGCATAGTGTCACCGGCCTGGGGGGGGGGCGGATTTCAACCCTACCCCCCTGCCAGCCCACCCCTGGTGGGTTCTTTAGTGTGTATGAAATGTGCAGTGTGCACCATCAATGCTGAAAGATATAGCCAGGTATTAGAGCAGCCTATGCTTCCATCCAGATGACGTCTATTTCAGGAAGAGCCTTACATATTTCAGCAGGACGGTGCTAAACCGCACACCGCATCTTCCTGGACACCATTCTGGCTCAGCGATTACACAGGCATGTAAATCCTGGTGTCTATGTGGTTCTTGGCTGTTCACAAATGTCTTAAAGCCAGCTCTGCCCCGTTACAGCCTCTCTTTGACTTGCTACAAAATTACAATGTACAGTCGGAGTGATAACTAGTGGAAGGCTAGACTGAGAAAATACATTCTCCTGCTTGTAGAAAAAGGTGCCAAAGCCAAAAGTGGCTTTTGTCAAGACGCTATTTGTAAAACTAGTCAGAAGCCCCACGCATATCATCACTTCTGGCTCTACATTGACGTCACATCCGGCCCAAACTTCCTTTTAGTGGAACGCACAATGATTTCGGGAGAGGAAGTCGGCGGTGCACAATACATGTGAGGCTTTATACACTAGGGCTGAGTCAGGGCACAGAAATAAGTGAGTACAATATAATATTAGTTAACGTATCAATTTGGTATAGCATTTTTTTGGTCCATTATGGTGATATCCTTTGGAGAGAGAATGACACATGATGATACCATAGGAGCATCTAAAGGAGAGCTTATGATTGCATTGGAAGACTTATTAATAACCCCAAAGCACTGGTTGATCTTTATTTAAAGGTCACTGGAGTGACGGTGAGTGCGCACTTCTCACACCGGTGGTGGCATTTGATGTTCCATTGGAGAATTATTCACCAGAATATCACGTATCAGTTTGGGATGTACCACATTTATCTATGGACTTTTTAAGTGTGTTATTAGCGCCAGTGTCCATTTTTTGTTCAATATTCGTATAGTTTTCGCTATAAGGAAGGCAGCTTTAATATTGTCTAGATCACTTTGTATGCTTATCATTAAATGTTATGACTATTTCTTTTAGGTACATATGACTGTTAAATGCAAAAGGTAAGCCACTAACAGAAGGTTTTGTTGTGTTTCTCAAATCACTTCCTAAAATATTATAGCTTGGGGGCAAACAGAGAATATCAGAGTTTCCCTTTAATCCTTTCTATGCGCTGCTAGTTTTTGGCTCTTCCATAACATGCTGAGGTCCTTGTTGGGGACAGATTTTGTTTTTATGAGGTGCCAGGGCTGGGCACAGCTGCTCTGTGTGTAAAACTGGCGCACCACGAAGAGAATGAAAAAATAACGCCAGTATGTCGAGAGAGAGAACATATTGTGTTGGCAATGATAGGCTGGAGAGGTTGACAGATTTTATAACCTATGGATTTTCATCGTACGGATGTGCAGAAACACAAAAAGATATTGGATAATTAGCATACTTTTACACTGGTTGCTTTGCCAACTTACTGCCATATTGCATCATCAGCCAAGATGGATGACCAGTCCTGCATGAGATGGGGGGGGGGGGGGGTTAGTACAGGAGGGGCAGAACAAATTAAAGGAAATGTGTAATTGTTTTTCATATACATTCTCTTTATATTTAAAAAACAAGAACAGTTTATTTTTGTACGAAAATATGAAATATTGCATAAGGCTATATATTTTTTTTTTTATGTAGCAAGCAGCCAGCGGATGGTACTTTAGTCTTCTTTTTAAATGTTCCCCAGGTTCTCCTTACTGCCTCTTTTGTAAAGAGCCTGTTGTTTACGGATCTCAAGAACAAATATTATATACAGTATACAAGTGAATGAGAAAGAAGAGTGACTTCTCCCCCTCCCTCTAAGGCCTCGTACACACAATCAGAATTTCCGATGGAATTCCGACCGTGTGTATGCCCATCCGGGAAATTCCATCGGAAATTCCGATAAATTCCATCGGAGCAGGGGCGTCGGGAGACCCGGGCTTGGGAGGCTGGACCCCCGAATGGATCCCCGAAAAGCACCAGTCTCCGGCATTTAGGCCTCCATTATTAGCCCCGAGCGGCGAGCACCGGGACCGATCTGACCCTGAGCGCCACCGAGCGCGGCCGAGTCACCGGGACCATAGACACTGCAGACTGCAGGAGGCGTGAATTACAATGTGGCCGCCGCGCGACATCCCCTCTCGGCGCTCGGGAGGGCGGCTCTACTCTCCTCCCCTCACGGAATGACTGTCTGACTGCAGTAGTGCCTGCTGTGCAGAGGTAGGTCAGACAGCACACACAGTGTAACCAGTGTAATGTGTATGTAAATGTCAGTGTGTGTAGGTCAAGTCAGTGTAGGTCATGTCAGTGTATATAGTTTTACTACCGTCAGTGTAGTTAGGTCAGTTTATGTAGGTCACTACCGTCAGTGTAGGTAGGTCAGTGTATGTAGGTCACTACCTTCAGTGTAGGTAGGTCAGTGTATGTAGGTCACTACCGTCAGTGTAGGTAGGTCAGTGTATGTAGGTCACTACCGTCAGTGTAGGTAGGTCAGTGTATGTAGGTCACTACCATCAGTGTAGGTAGGTCAGTGTATGTAGGTCACTACCGTCAGTGTAGGTAGGTCACTACCGTCAGTGTAGCTAGGTCACTACGGTCAGTATAGGTAGGTCACTACCATCAGTGTAGGTATACACCACCCCCCCCCCCCGGTTCTGGCCTTCGAATTTGGGCTAAAGCCCCTGGTCTTTATGCCACCTAGCAACACCCCTGCATCGGAGATTACATAGAGAACATGTTCTCTTTTCCTTCAATGGAATTCCGTCGGAAATTCCAATGTGAGTTTGGTCGGGCTAAAGCCTGATCGTGTGTACAGGGCATCAATAGCCCCACCCACAGTTTCAATCAGAGACAGACTGTCTGACACTGAAAAATACTCTGTGCTCTAAGAATCTTGTGCCATGGGTGCTCTAGCAATCTTGTGCCATGGGTGCCCCATGTATTAAAGTGCTATATCAGGTTTTTTTTTGGGGGGGGGGGGGGTTAGCCTGGAGAATCAGTAAAACCTCTGTCAAGTTCTTATTTCTAACCATAGCCAGCGCAACAAATAAAAGATCCAGGTGAAGAGTTTACTGAAGTACCATATCAGAATCAGAAAACAGTAAAGTTTGGGGGCACGGCAAGAACATTGACAAGATGACAATAGGAACTCTCTCTATTTGTCTTCTTGGTTATAAGGCCTTACATATACTCAGTGTAGTGACAAGCCTCAGGTGATACACAGAAGCTGTGATTTACTAAAATATTGGTGCAATAAAGATTATATAATAAATATATAATAATAAAAATGATGCCTTTCTTGTTTGCCTGTGAAAACCCTTTATTTTTGCTTACTATACCTATTGCTACATTATTGATTTGCCGCCTTCCATTGCCTATATACAGTGCCAAAGAAAGCCTACACGTTTCAGCCATTAGGTCTTAGTCAATTCACACGCTGAATTCTTTTGGCTGATGTATTTACCAGCAACAATAACGTTTTGCAGCATTTTTAGCAGATTTTTTTGCCACTTGCCTTTTTCCCTTTTACTGACAGGTTTTCATTGAGGATAGCTGTACTTTGCCCCATTCAGCTTTCCCTCTCCCAGTCCCTACTGATAAACAACACCACCACAGCATGAAGCTGCCACCTCCATGCTTCACTGTTGGGATGGTATTGGGCAGGCGATGAGCGGTGCCTGGTTTCCTCCAGACATAATGGGGTAGATTCATGTAGCAATTACTCCAGCGTTTTTAGAGATGTGCGGCGTAACTGTTATTTAGTGCCGTCGGATCAATGCGCCGTACCTACTATACCAGATCCGCCTTCAAATCGGCTTCTTTTTTCCTGCGTAACTTTCCCACGCCGGCGTGTCTTTGGCGCATCTTTACGCGGGACAGATCAACCGTTCCCATGGATTATCTATTCAAATATGCAAATGAGGGAGAACCGCCGATTCAGAAACGGACGTTTCTCTGGCGCCGGCGTAACCCGGTGCGCGTAACTGCAATTTTATGCGGAAAGTCACCCCTCATAAAGCAGGGGTAACTTTGCACAGGAGTTGAACAGATCAGCTGGAGAGCAGCTAAAGCAACACTGTTACAGACAAATTGAGCTAAAACACTTGCTGGACAACACATCTGTCTGCCTACATGCCAGGGGCAGCCTTGCTCATAGCCCTACAGCGTCGACGTGCACGTAGGAGGGCACGGGAGAGGATATTCCGCACGCGCATTGACGTGTTTGGCATGAGTGAATTGGAGGTGTTTCGCCTATTCAGATTCAGCCCTGAAGCCATCCTGGAACTAACCACAACCCTGCAGGATGACATCACCAGCCAGACCCAGCGCTCACATGCAGTGCAGCCACTGGTGAAGGTACTGGCAACGCTCCATGTCCTTGCCAGTGGATCATTCCAGCGTACAAGTGGAGTGGTGGCTGGGATGTCACAGTCCACCATGAGCAGATGTGTGCACCAGGTTGTCCCTGCAATCCTCAGACGCATGGCCAACCACATCATCAAACCCACCACTGAGGAGCTGCGGAGGAAGGCAATGACAGATTTCTACAACCTTGCCAGATTCCCACGCACCGTGGGGGCCATTGATTGCACACATGTGGCACTACGGCCCCCCCGGGACACAGAGCACATATACTGCAATCGGAAGCATTGGCATTCCATCAATGTACAGGTGATAGTCGATGCCCAAGGCCTCATATGGCACGTCCGTGCCAAGGACCCCGGGTCCAGCCATGACAGCTACATATACCGTCAAAGCACCATCTCCACAGAATTTGAACATAACGTGTATGGGGACAGCTGGCTGGTTGGTGAGTGACATGGGTGGCAGGCATGACTATCCCCTCCCGTGATGCACACCTCACAACGGGCACATGCACTACTAACATCCTCCTGTCTTTTCATTACTAGGTGACGCGGCATATGCACTGGGACCCCATCTCATGACTCCATTCCGGGATCCCCAAACCAGAGGAGAGCAAAGATACAATGAAGCACACATCAAAACCCGTGCAGTGGTGGAGCGCACCTTTGGCCTCCTGAAGACACGTTTCCGATGCCTGGATAAGTCTGGGGGGACACTGTTGTATTCCCCAAACTTCGTGTGCCAGATCATTGGGGCATGTTGCATGCTGCACAACTTTGCCGTGAGAAAGGGCCTGCAGATTGAGCTACGTGATGACCTGACCCCCGAACCACACAGTCCCCCCTTGCCCGAGGGTCCCCCGTCTGCTGAGGGAAGAGCAGTCAGGAGGGTCCTTGTGGTAGGCTACTTTTCACGTTAAACACACACATTAATCATGGCACAATGAGAATGCATGCATGCACACCACTGTGATCCCTAGCGCACACACACACCACATCCACATCAAATTGGATTAGACCCAAGTACACCACATGGGACTTGGGAGCAGCAACGCCACGCCACGGCTCCAATTATGTTGCTGTACATTCATACACCATTCACACGTGTCGTGGTGATAATTTCTCACCAACGACTGAGGGTGACACCCCTTAATGGAAGGAGTGTCACCCCCACACATTCACACCTCATTCACACTGTAGCCTGCACTCCTCACCGTGTGCAGGGAGATAAACAAAAATAAAACTCTTAATCTGAGTATCAAAAATAATTTGGCAAAAATCAACGGCCCTGTCGTGGGCTCCTTCTTGTCCCTAGGCTCCTGGGGCGCAGTTGCCTGGGGCGAGCCACAGGTGGGGGGGCTGGGGGGGCAGGTGTTTGAACCTCAACCAGTCTCTCCCTGGCTGCCTGGCTGCCCTCCATTGCCACGGCTAGCCGGTGGAGGTACGTATTGGTGGCAGCCTGCATCCGCAGCCGGCGGGTAGTATTGCTGCGCTGCTGTCGCCGTGTCTGCCTCCCCTCCTCACGGACAGCAGCTGACAGGCTCCGGACCTCGGAGACCAGGTCAGATGTGGTGGTCTGCAGGTCCACCAGGCAGGACAGAAGGGCTGCCCTGTTCCCCACAACGTCCTGCAGACTATCATTGATAGCAGTATTATGCCCAGCCTGCTGGGTGATGGCTTCCTGCACTGCCACAGTGCAGGCAGCCTGGCTCGCGGCCGAGGACGCCAGGCTATCTGCCACCCGATGGAGATCACCCGCAAGAGAACCAATATGGTGGGTCTGTCTTGTCTGGTCCCTTGCCAGGTGATCTTCAAAATCATCAGGGACTCCTCTGGTTTTCCTCGTTGCCTTCCTAGAGGCCTGAGAGGCTGGAGGACGGGTGTAGGGGAGGTCCCTTGAAGGGGAATCCCTGGAGGGGATGGTGTCCCTTGAGGGGGAATCCTGCATGGGGGGGGGGGTGGTTTGGGAGTGGCCAGGTATGGGGGTCTCCTCCAGAATATAGACAGCAGCCTCTTCTACCCCGACGTGCTCCTCCTCAACCTCCTCAAGCACTGCTGTAGGGGCGATCTCCAGCATGGATGGGGTGCCTCGCCCTGCATCAACTGACGGGCCAGCTCCATCCTGCACATCTGAGGAAGACACAAAACAAACACATGTTGGAGGAGCCACACACTTGTCACATGTATCCCCCCCCCACCCATGCAACACACCACATAGCAGATAAAACAGACTTACCTGACCTCAAAGGCTGATCCCCTGATTCAAAGCCAGGAAGACCCTCCACCAGCTCCCTATCCAGCAACCTGGCCACCACCATGTCCTCTGCAGTCAGGGTAATTCGTGTGGCTGGTCCTCCACCTGTGGCACTGGCATGCTTTCTCATGGCCACAAGTTTATCTTTGACCAGTCTCCGCATATCATTTATTTTTTTCCGAATATGCTTGGGCTCCCTCTCCGCAACACCAACAACATTCACCTGCCTGGTGATTTCCGCATAAATGCGTGTCTTCTCCGCTTTGCCAGTGTGGGCACTCTGTGGCCCATAGAGGTGGGACCCATGTTGGGAGAGCGCATCCGTTATCACAGCCTTCTCCTGATGGCTGAAGTTGAACATTCTGCGGTCACCGGCAGTGTCTGGTGCAGCCATCCAAAATCCAAAAGCCCTGCCAATTCAGAAAAAACGCTGGTCACGTTTTGCAAGGTGGCGCTTCTGTGTGCGTATTTATGCACTAGTAGGAAGTGGTGCGGCGGATCTTGGTGGTGATGTCGCGCCGGTTAAGATACACCGTACGGATCTCTCTGCGCCACTGTCAGACCATCATTGTGGTGACGCCCACTTCCAGTTCCGCCGCCTTACGCCGTCGAAAAACCGCTACGCAGGTGAGTGAAAAAATGATGAATACAGTAAATGCCTCTCCGCGCGGATACGGCGTAGCGGAAAAAAGATGCGCCACGCCGGAGCAACGATGCGCCATTTTACATGAATCTACCCCAATGTTTAGAATTGAGGCCAGACAGTTCAATTTTGGTTTCATCAGACCAGAGAATCTTGTTCCTCAAAGTCTGAGGGTGCTTTTTTTTTAAAACTCCAAGCAGCCTTTTATGAGCCAGATTCAGGTAGATGGGCGCTTCTTTACTGTGGAGTAACGTTTCTCATTTACGTTACTCCGTCGAAACTTTAGCAGCAAGTACTGTTATTCACATAGCACTTGCTCCTAAAGTTGCGGCGGCGCATCGAAAATGAGCCGGCGGAATTCAAATTGGGCGGGTAGGGGGCGTGTATTATTATAACTAGGCGCGATCCCGCGGCGAACGTACTGCGCATGCGTCGACTGTCAGTGCGCATGCTCCAAATTCTGTCAGTGAACGTCAATGACGTCAATCCCCATTCACGGACGTTTTACGCAAACAACTTTTTTTTTTTTCAACGCGATGACGACGGCCATACTTAACATAGGATACTGCACTAGGGGGCTGCTTTATCTTTACGCCGCGTATCTCTTACGGAAACGTCGGAAAGTCACTGCGTCGCGCCCGAATACGATCGTGAATTTCCGATTCCCGCTGATTAACATATTCTCGGCGTTAATCAGCGGGAACGCCCCGCACGCCATTTTTAAAATTGAAGTTACGATACGACGGCGAAATACAATTACGGCGCTCATATAGTAACTCCAACCCGGCGTTTCTTGTTTTCTGACTAAAGAAAACAGAAACGCCGGCTCAAAGTGAAAGTTAGGCTGGAGTATCACTGATACTCCAGCCTCTACCTGAATCTGGCCCTATGTGTTTTGCTCTGAGAAGAGGCTTCGGTCTAGCCACGCTGCCATAAAGCGCCGATCAGTGGAGGCTGTGGTGATGGTTGTCCTTCTGGAACTTTGTTCCATCTCCACACAAGATCTCTGGAGCTCAGTCACAGTTACCATTGGGTCCTTGGTCACCTCTCTCACTGACTACAGTAAAGCCAAAAAGTAACTAGTAGTAGAGGGCGTTACACAAGCTTCATTATGAAAAGTCAAAAGAAAAAGGAAAAAAAGAAAAGAAGTATGAACAGCAAAGACGAAAATCAATATAGTGTGAAAGAAATAAACCAAACCATTTAATTACTCTAGAACCCCTTCTAAAGGATATTTATATTCTTCAGTGGCTTGAATCAACACCTGGGTAAGGAAGACACAGACTACTATCTTTACTTTGGAGAGATTTCCTCTCCCCAACAGAATCAAGATACCAAAAAATAAACTATGTGACCCTTCCCTACAATATCCAGAAAAAAAAAAAAGTTTGGTCTATACATACATACTAACAATAGAAAAATGTATGTGATGCCAGATCCACTTTAAAGAGAAGACACCGAAAGTTTTTCACAACAGTCTATAGGGTGCTGGCAGAACATTGAATTACATCATCCATTGCATTCCGATTCAGCAGTTCTTCCACAGTGTTTCTGGGTGGTGTTTAAGAACCCTTTCACACTGGGGCGTTTTTCAGGCGCTTTGTCGAAAAAAAAAGCATGTAAAGTGCCTGAAAGAAGCCTCATCTGCAATCCCAATGTGAAAGCCTAAGCGCTTTTAGATGCTGGTAAAGCGCCGCTAAGACCCCTTTCACACTGGGGCGTTTTTCAGGCGCTTTAGCGTTAAAAAAAGCTTCCTCAATGGGAAGGGGGCTTTAGGAGGGGTGTATTCAATGCTTCTAACATGCTGCAAAGAAGCTTTTTTTGACGCCCTGCCAGCGCTGCGCCTCAGTGTGAAAGCACTTGGGCTTTCACATTGGGATTGCAGATGTAGCTTCTTTCAGACGCTTTACAGGCGCTTTTTTTAGCGCTAAGACCCCTTTCACACTGGGGCATTTTTCAGGCGCGTTAGTGTGAAAGCACTCAGGCTTTCACATTGGGATTGTAGATGCAGCTTCTTTCAGGCGCTTTACAGGTGCTTTTTTTTTAACGCTAAAGCACTTGAAAAAAGCCCCAGTGTGAAAGGGGTCTTATGCCGAGTACACACGACCATTTTTCACAATGTGAAAAATTACTTTTTTTTTTTTACTGTCATTAACCACTTCCATACAGGGCATTTTCACCCCCTTCCTCCCCAGACCAATTTTTAGTTTTCAGCGCTGTTGCACTTTGAATGACAATTGCGCGGTCATGCAACACTGTACCCAAATTAAATCGTTATGTTTTTTTCCCCACACAAATAGAGCTTTCTTTTGGTGGTATTTGATCATCTCTGCGGTTTTTATTTTTTGCGCTATAAACAAAAGAAGAGCGACAATTTAAAAAAAAACACAATATTTTTTACTTTTTTATTTAATAAATATCACAATTTTTTTTACATTTTTTTTTTTTTCCTCAGTTTAGACCAATACGTATTCTTCTACGTACTTTTGGTAAAAAAAAAACGCAATAATCGTATATTGATTGGTTTGCGCAAAAGTTATAGCGTCTACAAAATAGGTGATAGATTAATGGCATTTTTATTTTTTTATTTTTTACTAGTAATGGCGGCAATCTGCGTTTTTTTTGTGACTGTGACATTGCGGCGGACATATCGGACACTTTTGACACGTTTTTGGGACCATTCACATTTACACAGTGCTATAAAACTGCACTGATTATTGTGTAAATGTGACTGGCAGGGAAGGGGTTAACACTAGGGGGCGCTGAAGGGGTTAAAATGTTCCCTAAAGTATGTTCTAACTGTAGGGGGAGGGGACTCACAAGGGGAGGAGACCGATGTGTGTTCCTCTGTATTGGGAACACACATTGATCTCCTCACCGCTGACAGGAGGTGGATCTGTGTGTTTACACACACAGATCCACACTCCTGCCGTGATCAGCGGTAATCGCGGGTGCCCGGTGGCAATCGCGGCCCTAGAACGTCGGGAACAAAGGACGTCATATGACGTCCACTCTCATCGGCGAGGGGTTGCTGCCGCCGTCAAATCCCTATGGCCCGGTATGGAAGGGGTTAAAAACGACCGTGTGTAGGCTCCAGAGCATTTTCCGCGACGTTAAAAATGGGCAATAAAAATTTAGAACATACTCTACATTTTTGCGTCATTTTTCACGTTGTCGTTTTTAACTTTGTAAAAAATGTGTAGGCTTTAACGACGTGAAAAAAACGTGCATGCTCAGAAGCAAGTTATGAGACGGGAGCGCTTGTTCTGGTAAAACTAGCATTCGTAATGGAGATGGCACATTCATCACTCTGTAACCGACTGAAAAGCACAAAGACTGAAAAGTGCAAATCGTCTCTCACCAAACTTTTACTAACATAAAATCAGCAAACGCAGCCCCAAGGGTGGCGCCATCCGAATGGTACTTCCCCTTTACAGTGCCGTCGTACGTTTGGACGTCACCACGCTTTCCTCGAGCATTTTTTTTTCACGATAGTGTGTAGGCAAGGCGGGCTTAACAACAATCGGGTTGAAAAAAACGTTGTTATTTCCAGACCATTAAAAATGGTCGTGTGTACGCGGCATTAGTCTTTTGGATATACCGCTGTACCCCCTCACCATCTGGAAAGAGCAGAGGCAGGAGGGGAAATCAGGGAACATTTTCACAGATTCCGGCCTATTCAGATGATGGGAATTGCTGCAGCCAATGAGATTTGAATGAACAAGCTAGCGACGTCAAACACCAGAAGAGCTTAGCAAATGCGGACCATATTCCCCGTCATCATAGATTTCCTTTAATCTCAGTGAATTCTCTGTCTTTTGTTAGATGTTACACTTAGCGCCATCTTTCCATCGAGTCTTTGGCGCTGCTCATACATTAATAAAACCATCTGAAACCGTACTCAGCAAAGTGACCACAAAAGTGAATCTACATAACTGTGATGAGTGTTAATATTCTGCCGGTGTCCACAGCGCCTGGTAAATATTGACTTTTAGCTCTTTACACACGAGACACAAAGTATGCAAGTGATTGCTTTCCATTTAATTGTGCTCAGAGACGAAACAGCTCTGGCGTTTAGATGCAGGGCACTGCCCTCCCATCCGACTGAAAAAAAATATATAAAGAAAAAAAAGGGATGTTTTTGGTGCTGGCCTGCTATTACACTCATTTGGGTCATTATTATTAAATGGCTGAGTGCTTGTGGAGCAGATGTCGGGGCTGCCAGCGCATAAATCCAGTCTAATCAGAGAAATTCCCAAGCCTTTGGCTTCTTAATGACATTCAGATTAAACTACGGATGTGTTAATTATAGGTAGACTTCTTCACAGATGAAGATTTGTGAGCGAAGATTGAGAAAAAGCTGTTTACATCTCATCTGCAACTCGTCATCTCTATAATTAAAGGCAAAGAAGCAGCGCTGAGTCAAACAGGGCTTGAATGGCACCCACAGACACTAAAGCCTCGTACACACAACCGATTTTCCCAGCAGGAAAACTGCCAGGGGAGCTTTTGGCCGGGAAAACCGGATGTGTGTATGCTCCCTTGCAGTTTTCCTATCAGGAAAACAGCTGGGAATCCCGTCGGGAAAATAAAGAATCTGCTCTCTATTTTCCCTCGGGATTCCTAGCATTTTTTTCCCGCCAGATCTACTACTTACCTATGGGAAAGCCTGTGAGGCAGTGCCGATGGAGCATACACATGGCTGGGATTCCCAGCCAAAGCTTCATGGCAGTTTTCCTGCCGGGTTCTCTGCTTTCCCCTGGATTTCTCAGTGGACTTTTTACCGCCGAGAAAATCGAGCGTGTGTACAGGGCTTGAGAAGGCAAAGCCTGCCATTACAGTTCATTTCCCGATTATCTGTCTTCTGCACCCAGATCCTCCATGCTCTCTCTTATGTGCATACATTCCTCATTTAGTATTAGATCAGTATAAATTTAAAAACACTATTTATCTAACAAAAGTATAATCTTTATGTTTGTGGAAAACATCCAAAACTTTAGCAGCAGGACTGGAGGTCAGTGCCATAGCTCCTAACTGTCCTTCATGTCCTTATTTTGGAGCCAACCCCCTTTCTCCCTGTGTAGGCAGGTGCCTCCAAAGGGTTAATGTGTTTTCCTGTCTCTGTTCACGTTTCAAGTTAATTAGGTCAGCTAGGTGCAAATTTTTAAAATGTCTTAAATTGTACTGTGCCCTCAGTTTGACCTGCTGAGCTGGGGTCGACTGAGCTGAAAGGGTTAATATTTTCCCACACTTTTTCGAGGTTACCACTCCCTGCAGGTCATACCATATGGAAAGGGCTGACTACATTCCGTGTGGAGAAGTTCCTGGGGAAATACTGCCAAAAGGTAGCTGTTACTCTTTTGGAGTGAAGCACCCCAATGGGGAGTGATGGGAGCCCAGTCGGGGGTTCCCAATGGGGGCTGGACCTGGAGATCCTCATGGAAAGAAATGGACTTTCTTGCCAAATCATGAACGCTAAAGGACTTGCACTACCTCTTGTGGAGTTATTGACTTTTTGACTTGGGGCCCTTTCACACGGGCGGATCAGTAGATCCCCGCTGAGCCGTCGGATGACAGGTCAGTCCCGGCACACTGTCCTGGGACCGCCCTGTCTTTTCTCCGCTCTCCCCTATGGGGGGGATCGGATGAACACGGACCGTATGTCTGTGTTCATCCGATGCGATCCGCAGACGGAAAATAAAATAGGGCATTCTTCCGTCTGCAAAGTCGGATCTTTGTGTTGGTGGAGACCAGTACAAACACTGTGGTACCATCCTTTAAATGCTGCACACCTGGAGAGTGGTGTTCTCTAACATGTATCTGTGTCCAGAGTGTTTAGAGTTAACAGTATAATAAGTTGGGCCACTAGTTAAAGAAGAGTTACCTGTGTGAGTAACTGCCCGCTATTAAGTCTGAAGTTATGCCTTAATATTAATTTCACATGACCACAAACTCCTGCCTAGTGATTAGGCATTAGCAAGTGCAGTTTACAGTGTCTCCACTAGGGCACCTCAAGCCACACCTCTTTCCTCCTCAGTTGTCCCTCTATTTGGTCTTATACAGTAAATAGACATGTAAAAGAAAAGGGTAACAGCGCTCTCTGCAGGGACAACCCAATCCATACACCAGGTCCACTCACAGGTGCCTAGGCACGATGTATCCAATCACACTCCAACCTAACAAATAGTAAGACATTTGTTACAGTACATCTCTATTTATTGTTAAGAGATCATATAAGGATCCCAGGTTAATGAAGACTTTGTGGGGGAGCATCTCTGTGGTTGAGTCATTGCCATAGAAACATTTGTAAAGGGGAGGACTTTACCACTATTCAGGTGGTGAGCGCCGGCCATCTGAATAACAGCGGTGGGTGTGTTTTGGAAGTGTCTATCAGACTGATAGGCTTCCCGATTGCAGCCTGTGGGCTGTTATCGGCTTCCAAATCGTTACCCAGAGGGCGCACAGGTGATCTGCAAAAAAAGGTAGCTTCCTTCAAGTTGGCGTACAATCAAAGGCTTAAAAATAAAGGATACAATAGTACTGTATTGCTTAAAACGAAAAGGTCCCTTTATTAAATAAAAAAATGCTCACGGTTTAAAATGCACATCTCAATCAAATTCTAAAATGGTCACGCGGTCAGTGTGCTTGCATCATGTGTTAGGTCCCGTCTTACGCGTTTTGTCATACACTGACATAATCAGAACATGAGAATCATAAGTATTATTCTGTACTTGCAGAAAATGTACCTAAACAGAGAAAAGCAATGCAGCCACATATCTAATGGCAAAAATACATAAGCTGGCATTTACTCACTTTCTTCTGAAATTGCTAGTCACTTGGCCGAATAATTGACCTGGGAACAAAACAACAGCAAGTGAAGTCAGGATTCCTATCCAGTGACTCATACAATATTGAGGCCAAAGACAGCCAGGCATCTAGCATTTTCAAGAATTCAGCAATGTTAAAGTTAGGGCCAGATTCAGGTAGATTGGAGCATCTTTGCTCTGGAGTAACGTTTCTCATTTATGTTACGCTGGCGAAATTTTAGGAGCAAGTGCTTTTATTCATGAAGCACTTGCTCCTAAAGTTGCGGCAGCGTATCGCAAATGAGCCGGCGGAATTCAAATTGGGCGGGTACGGGGCGTGTATTATTTAAACTAAGCGCGATCCCGCGGCGAATGTACTGCGCATGCGTCGACTGTCAATGCATCCCAGTGCGCATGCTCCAAATTCTGTCAGTGAACGTCAATGACGTCAAATCCCCATTCATGGACGTTTTACGCAAGCGACGCGTTTTTTTTTTTCTACGCGATGACGACGGCTATACTTAACATAGGATACTCCACTAGGGGACTGCTTTATCTTTACGCCGCGTATCGCTTACGGAAACGTCGGAAAGTCACTGCGTCGCGCCCGAATACGATCGTGAATTGCCGATTCCCGCTGATTAACATATTTTTTTAGCGTAAATCAGCGGGAACGCCCCCGGCGCCATTTTTAAATTAAAGTAGCGATGCAATGGCGAAATTCAATTGCGCCGATCGCATCGGAACTTCAACCCGGCGTTTCTTGTTTTCTGGTTACAGAAAACAGAAACGCCGGCTTAAAGTGACAGTTAGGCTGGAGTATCACTGATACTCCAGCCTAACTCTACCTGAATCTGGTCCTAAGTATTTTTGACAGGTTTGCTTAACTTGGGCAAAGTGCAGCAACCATTCAGCAATCATTCTTTGATGTTCCAACACCGGTAAACATTTTACTTGTTGCTATAGATTACTTGGTCATCTCTGTCCATCCAATTACTAAATAAACGTGATACCTTACAGAACAGAAGTTTGTATTTTGGCTGGAGTCTTCCCGGATTCAGTCTCTGTCTGCAGCATTATGGCATGCACACCGACATCTCCTGAAATACAATCTGCGAGAGTAATAAATATAAGTTTGCTCCGAGCTCCCAATCAATTATTTACACAGGGAAGGAGCCAGAGCCGGGCGAGCTGTATCCATAAATTGGGCAGGTGGTGATTGGTTACACAGGCTGACAGTCACCTGAAGGATTTTGGTAGTGCTTCATTCATCAGCCACCCACAGTGCAACAATGGCAATTTCTGCTCTGCAGTTTAACACGATTGTGATGCAGGGACCAAAATGTCAGTGTTAAGACTGATGCCCACACGGCAATGTGTCATTGCCCTGGGACCTTCATGTGTCAGATTGTTCTGAGACCCCGAGGGTCTTTTTGCCATTGCCCTGGGACCCCCGCATCTTGAGTACACTGAGGGATAAAGGCAGAAGTTTTTTTATTTTATTGCATGCATTAAGATAAAAAAAAACTTCTGTGTGCAGCAGCTCCACTAATACTTACCTGAGCCCCATCTCGATCCAGCAATGTTGCACGAGAGCCTCGGCTCTCCAAGACTCTCCTTCCTGATTGGCTGAGACACAGCAGTGGGCACCATTGGCTCCTGCTACTGTCAGTGAGCCAATGAAGAAAGAGAGGGGAGGGGCCGAGCCATGCTCTGTTTCTAAATGGACATACAGAGCAGTGGCTCAGCATGGGTGCCCCCATAGCAAGCTGCTTGCTGTGGGGGCACTCAGCAGAAGGGAGGGGCCAGGAGAAGCCGAGAAGACCCGAGAAGAGGAGGATCTGGGCTGCTTTGTTGCTAACCACTACACAGAGCAGGTAAATATAACATGTTTGTTAATTTTAAACAAAAAAAAGACAAGACTTTACTATTACTTTAAATTTGTCACACACAGATCAAGCTTTGTCTGGATCGGCAGGGACTCGACAAATCCTCTCTTGCTATAAGTTCATTGTTTGATAGACTTCTGTTAAAGAGACATGTTGGAAAACGTCTGTCGATCAGTAGCTACAGTCAATCAGCTGTAGCAACTGATCAGTGTATTCTGATAGCAGCAGGTTGGGGATTTTTTCATCCATCTCCCTTGTATGGATGGAGGAATCTCTTTGTTTTTTACTTCACATCTTTTTTATTACATTTTTATGCTCAGCAAAAAAGTATTACTGCAACAAAATGTCAACTATAAGGCCCCTTTCACACGCGTGGACCGTATGTCCTCTTTTTCATCCATCCTTTTGCGGATGAAAGAGGGACATACATTGGTCCCTATGAGATTGCGGATTTCAGCGGATGAAAATCCGATGACACCCGATCTCACCTGCCTCCGCAATGATCCAATTCTGCAGACGGAAGAAAAACCCTATTTTTCCTTCCGTCTGCGGATCAGATCGGATGAACACGGACAGACGGTCCGTGTTCATCCGATCCCCCCATGGGGGAGAGCAGAGAAAAGACAGGGCAGTCCCTGCACGGTGTGCGGGGACCGCCCTGTCATCCGCCGCCTCAGCAGGGATCAATGGATGAAAGGGTGTGAAAGGGGCCTTACAAATCATATAAATCTTTGTATTATTTTCTTGTTCATCTCACTTTAGTGTTTTGAACTTTGAAGTGTCAGTGTTTCACTGTACCCAGATCCACAGGTGTCTGTTTTGTCAGTGTTGTGTCCTCCAAGTGTCAGTGTGTCAATGCTCTAGAACCCCCATGTGTCGGTGATTCACTGTTCTGGGACCCCTAATTGTCAATGTTAGAGATGAGTATAATGGAAAAATGTGTTTTGTTTTGGATTCATTTGTTAAATCAATCATTTTGTTTCATCATATTGGTATGTTAGAATGATTCCTTTTCAGAACTCATTTTGTATATTTGGATTAATTTCATATATTCGTTGTTCCAAATTGATTTGTATTCTCTGAAGTTACTGGGATTCGATCCTTATATTTCCAGCGCAACTTTGCATTTTGACTTGCTCGCGACTTGTAACTTCAATCTTGTGCCACTCACAACAAAACAGACTGTGACACATATTAATATTATTGAACTTACAAAACCCTCTAAAGTCCCAAACAAGTTAGAGCAGAATTCCACCCAAAAACTGAACTTCAGCTTTAGGGGAAGGTGACTCCCTGACATGCCACATTTGGGGGGAGGGGCCCTCTTTTTAGAGGGTTCCAGATCCCACTTCCTCCCGGGGCACCGCAGCGCCGGAAGTTCACCTCTCCCCCCTCCCTTTCGGCAATCATCTGGGACATGTCACAGGTCTCAGATGATTTCCCGGTCAATCACGACACGCAGCACAGCTTACTTACTCGTTGTTTATTGGAAGAATGTGGAAGAACTTACATTACATTTTTTTCAACCTAAATATGTAAGTTCTTCCAGGAACTTATACTGCTAGAAGCTGCTTGTGTACTGCATACACACTACCTTGGAGCAGGACTCCGTATTTTCTATACTCTACCAGTAGCAGGTGACACTTATGATACAGCTCTCACTGCATTTAAGAACTTCTTGGTGCCTAAAGAAAATGTGGTTGGAGAACAAAACAAATTCTAGATAAGGAGCGTAAAAGAAGTACATATTCCGCTAGGTTCTATATTGGGAAACCTAGCTTATTGAAACAGGGACGATCCAAAAGCTTCAATCAGCCAGGATTGAGAAGTCAACATGAACCTTACTTTTATGCCGCGTACACACGATAGGTTCGTCTGATGAAAACGGTCTGACGGACCGATCGTGTGTGGGCCCTATTTTTTTTTTCCCATCGGTGAAAAAACGTAGAACCTGTTTTAAAATTATCCGATGGTTAAAAAACCGATAGAAAAAAACGATCGTCTGTGGGCAAGTCCATCGGTTAAATAATCCACGCATGCTCAGAATCAAGTCGAATCATGCTCAGAAGCATTAAACTGATGCGTGATACGTCGAAAAATAGGCTTCCTCCGCCCAACGTAACTTGCCTACGCCGGCGTTACGTGGGCGCATAGTTAGGCTGGACGCATTCGGCGTTCCCATTATAAATATGCAAATCATTAAGATTCGCCGATTCACGAACGTAGATGCGCCAGGCCGCTTCATATACGCGATTTGCGTAAGGCTTACGTCCGGCGTAAAGTTACCCCTCATATAGCAGGCGCAGCTAATGCTAAGGTATGGGCCAGGGAACGACGCCGTTAAATTTTACGTCGCGTACACCGTTTACGTAGTACTACGTGAATAGGGCAGTGCGTAGGTGACATTCATGTCGTAGGCATTGTGCCGACGTATCTTAGTGAGTATATGCAATGTGATTCTGAGCATGCGTGCGCATGCCCAGTTCGACCAACCATTCATTTGCATGGGGTCACGCTTAATTTAAATAGATGATGCCCATCTCCTTCCTACTTTGAATTAGGCGGGCTTACGCCTAATTTACGCTACACCGCCGCAACTTTGTGAATACTGCACTTGCCTCTCTAGGCAAGATACGCTACGCCCGCACAAAGATACGCCAATGTATCTGAATCGCAGCCAAAAACTACTCTGCCTCCCAGACTACAGGACACAACAAGTGTGACATTAACCTAGGACCCCAGCATGCTATTATCCTAGGACCCCTACATCTCAGCATGTCATTGTTCTGGGACACCAGGTATCAGTACCTACACTGAAATTTTATAAATGGATATGGTTCATTATAATTTTTCTACATTCCAGTATGCGTTTAAAGTGTACAAAAGAAAAATCATAGTAATATCTAATTGCAGCTATTTCTTCTAGTGTATAGGTGCATTATTTTTCCAACACTATAAATTGAAGATCTTAATGCTCCTTGATGACATTAATTGGTTAGCAGCATTGCCGAAAACCGTGATATACAGTGGCATAAAACGACAATATAGTTCAGCCATAATTCTCCTCCAGGATGTCCTTGAAGCTGCGATGTACAGGATGTGATGAGATCTGAGGGCAGCAGATAAAGAAAAATAGGACATTGAATATTTATGAGGGTTTTGATCTGGAGTGCTTGTCATACATTTTGTGCCGCATTAAAAGTTTCTCACCGTCTTTATAAAAAAGAGAGAGAGGCCATTTCACAACTGATCGCTGTGCCACATAAAACCAAGTGGCTGTAAACAGAGATATAATGTCACCGTGTAGCACAACCGTGTGTTAATTTATGGTCTGTTTAATAGCTGGCTACCAGACGTTGGCTGTCCAAGCTTTCAATGTGTTTGGAATTTGGACTTGTTCATATGGGTAGTGTGGCAATAAAGCAAAAAAGCTTGCTGTATTATTTTACATAAATTGCAAAGAACATCTGCACACAGCCAGTAAAACTGGTAAAAATGCTAATACAGGCTAGGAAACACTGAAGATGTGCTAAAGGGACAACATTGTCTCAGCCGCTAGCACATTGCAGCCAATCAGGGGCGGACTGACCATTGAGTCACTCGGGCACTGCCCGAGGGCCCCATGCCACTAGGGGGCCCCATCAGGGATGCCAGGCTCAGTAAAACCAGGGACAGTATGTAAAAATCGATGTTTTTTTTACATCTGTCCCTGATATGCCTGAAACCGACATGCTTTTGATGTGAAAATGCTGAGATTTTAGCTGCCCCGCCTCTGCACTGCCACCTGGTGTGGTGGCCATCTGTAAGCCCAGGTGCCCCATAATCTTCTATTGCCCGGGGGCCCCATGAGTTGTCAGTCCGCCCCTGCAGCCAATTACTGTTAGTTAGTCATAAAGTATCTGGGTTGTACTCCAGTCTCTGATCCCTACAGTTCAGAACTCAGGAACTCTTGGAGGTCTTTTTTTTAAATTATTTGTTGAAAGAATGTGACCAGCAGTCCCCTGTCTTTCTCAAATTCTGACTATATTTTCCTTAAAACAGTGGTATACTACGATTGTCAGCTCCATCTAGTGGCCACAATGTAGTATTCTTCCTGAAATTCATCAATCAGAAAAAATATGGCAAAATGGCGACTAGATGGAACTGAAAATCATGGGAAATCACTGTTTTAAAAGTATCTGTGAATGCAGTCCCAAGGGAGGGGGCGAGCACGCTGACTAACCCCCAGCCAGAATGGCTCGGATGATGGGGGCAAGCTTACTGAGGAGGAACAGGAAGTTAGAAATTCAGACAAAGAAAAACAACCTTTAGAAGGAAATCAAAGGAAAAGATAAGTGAACCAACAATGCACTAGCTAAAAGGAACCTATTTAGAAAATAAAAAACAAATCTTTACAACCCCTTTAAGCAAAATACGTTTAGAATTAGTCAAGGATGAGCAAATGCTAGTGACATTTATCCAACAAATTATTATTACTAGACCCCCCTGGTGTACAGTTACAGGCTCAAAGCTTCTAACTCTATGCAGTTTTCTGCTACAGAGTTGGAGATTTTAATTGGAAGCACCAAAACCTTTGACTTTCCGTTGCTGGCCAGTAATATCAGCATCAATATACACAGTGAAAAAACCCATGCTGTTTAATGCTGTTCATGCTGAGACTTGTGGTTCTTCGGGGGTCTGACAGCTGTGAGGTTAGTAATACATTATATAACATCTCTTTAATTCCCGCTATAATATATCATTTAAGCCCTCTTTGCTCAGTCTGTGATGTGATATCTCACCGTCCTACGATTTTATCTACAGCCATTTCTGTAATGTATTTCTGATTAATTCAATTAGGATCCACTGCACGCTCTCAATCTAATTGTATTTGTCGAGTTTAAAGAAAATGCTGAGCATCCTCTGTTTTCCAATTGCATGAAACATTCTGTGGAAGGAGAGCTGCACTGTGTTGTTTCAGACTAACAAGGAAAAATGAAAAAAAAAAAACCTTTCATTTTCCAAAGGTGACCTGGCGTCCTTGAGCTATAAAAAGAAAATTGGGGATTGGAGAGAATAGCTGATTGGCTAAGAAAAATAATGAAAAGAAGATAGGCCAAGGACCTCTATCTGAGCATGTCATTTGGTGGAAGCCCAGTCTGGCTGATTAAATATTCATTTTCACATATGGATGTTACCTAAAGAAAAACGTAAATTTTATATCTGGTTTCCATACTGCGTTTTCTTTTGAAAATCAGACTATTCTAAGATTCTGATCATTTTGGAAAATTGCCTCACATTTTTGTTAGATGATATGAGTGGAGTGCCAATAATTCTTCTTCATATGTTAAAGAGAGAATTGCATGTGGTTGCAGGGCTTTTTTGCGATGCATTCTCATTCAGTTAAATGGGTTGTGTTTGGCAGGTGGTAGTGCCAGCCAAACGTGGTGGAGATAGTATTTATACCCCGCTGATGCAAAGTATTGTTGCTGCTACATGTAAATACCACCTTTCACTGCCTTTAACAGCTTAAGAGGAAATTGGGGGAGGGGAGCTGCAGTAAAAAAAAAAAAATGCATCAACTGTGAAAAGGAAAAGGAAGGCGGAGAAGAGATGGAAGAGGGGAGAGGGCAGTTGACTGGCGGGGATGGGAGGAGATGGGCAGAGGATGGACTCTCGTGTTTACTGTGCATGTGCAGACTCGCTATGTGCCTCTGTGCCGCACATGCAGGGATTTGAATTGCTGATAGTGGAGAAGCCGCATTAATTGTCCAGAAACTGAGGGTGCTGGCTTCAGCTGCCGTCAGTTAAAATGGCCACCATGACATATGTGGTCATCGGAGTTACAAACTGTTGTTTACTTCCAATAATGGAGCATTGTGATATATAAGTACATAAGTGACATCACCACAGTTTTTATGACATCACCACAGTTTTTATTTTGCCCATATTTTTTTTTTTTCAAAAATTTGCGGAGTGACTGAAGTTCCTCTTTAACTTACAGTCTAGTAGCTTGGTAGACAGTAACTTAATCCAAGTTACCTTGCAGATTGCTTAAAGCTTTAATCCAAGGATTTGTGAAGATCATAACAGATAAACATCAAAGATCATAAAGTGCCTAGCTCCAGCAGAATAGAGTACATGTGGAGAATGAAAAATGGAGGGGCTATCTACATAGAGCATCTCCAGGTACGGAGTGAGGAAAGGACACAATTATTTAACAGTAAACAAACAATTAATTTGTAACATGATACTCCCCTTTGATATCTAGGATTGAAGACTATTCCATGAACACCTAAAAAAAGAAAAAAAAGGGAGAACAAAAGAGTAATAATGCAAACATTAACATACTGGAAAACTTAAAGGTCACTACTTCCGTCTGTAAGATGGCACAGAAGACAGATTATGAGTATATCTTCAGAGTGGAAGGCAGCAACATGCACCAGTCCTTTTACCTCCCTTTGAATCAAGTTCTTCAGAGGGGAAGGTTGCAACATGCACCAATCCTCCTTACCTCCATATGAATAAAGTAGTTGGTTTAGAAGATGAATCCTCCTCCCTTGACAAAGGAAGTACCAGTTCCTTGTTAGGCCTTGTGATGGACCACTTGGCATCTCTCTTGGATGTTTCTGTCAGAATACAGCTTCCTCCAGTCTGGAACCAGGAACCCGGAGTTATAGCTGAATATTGCACCCAAGGACTAGATAACAATAGCTTAGGTGCAAACTGGAACTCAATTTATTGTAAACTTACACAGAATATATATACCACACAAAATCATATAAGAGCTTGATCATGTTATGCAAACAGTAAGACAATTACCATATAGTAGCTAAGGAACAGCCAACATAAACAGTAATTTAATTAAAAAGTTAACTAGTCATCTAGACAAGCCTAGGCGACACAGTGCCTACCCGGACCGTTTGGCACCAGTTCCTCAGTAAGAAGACCTAGGGATGTCCAGATTTCTAAAGAATTAGCAGACAGACAGAAACAATAGGTAACTCAATTAGCAAGGGGAATTCACACCTAGGAGGCACACAAAGGGAGAAAGACTTCTTAATAAACATATTATAGCAGAAGACCCCAGCATCAGGTTATTTTGAGCCGATTATATTAACATCTGCTCTGAGTCTCACAGTCAGGAACGGGTGAAGCAGTCATTGCTGAAGGCCCCAAACCTGTATCTAGGTCCTAGGTTCCCAGAGTCTGTGTGTATTGGGGAGAATTGGACCCAAGTGCAAAGCAAGACCATCCCCCAAGAATAGAGCCCCCTCAAAAGCAAGGGCCTATAGTCCCCCATAGGGTAGCAAGAGGCTACCCCGCAGTCCCTTCCAAAAGCCCCACATTCAGCTGAGTTGAGGTCAGTAGGCACATAGGGGGTTATTTACGAAAGGCAAATCGACTTTGCACTAAAAGTGCAATTGGAAGTGCAGTCGCTGTAGATCCGAGGGGGACATGCAAGTGTAGCACTACCCCCGTAGGAGCTGCTGGTTTAGATTTTGTTTTTTTTCATGTTACCTCTAAGTTCGTTGTCTAGGGAAGAAAGTCTGTAGAAATTGCAATGTCTACACAAGATGTAAAACCTTCAACTGTAGGCTTTATTTTCGCTGCATAAAACTTGTGAAGGAAGTAAAGAGTATAGCGAGAAGAGGAAGATTCATGTACGCGGTACAGAATGCACAAAGTATTTAAAGTTACAATATTCGCCACTCACTGCTGAGTGGGTATTGCTCACGTGGATAAACCCCTCTCACATGGCCTAGCAGCCGGAATGATGCACAGACAGTATAGAAAACAGTCTCTGCCACAGACCGTCTGAGAACACAGAATGGATAGTCCGGGAATCCTCTGCCACAGGACTTAAAGTCCCGAACTTCCTGCCTTACAGCCAAAGAGCCTTTAAGCCAATCCGGCGGACTGTAAGGCCTCGTACACACGATCAAATCTGTCCGCTGGAAACGGTCCGCTGGACCGTTTCAGCAGACAGATTCGATCGTGTGTACGGCCGAGCAGACAGATTTGTCCACCCGACAGATTTCAAAGCATGCTTTGAAATCTATCGGGTGGGAATCTGTCCGCCCGACATGTCTGCTGGTTAGTACACTTACCAGCAGACATGTCGTCTCGCACCGCCGCCGCACCGCCGCCGAATGGATTCGGCGCATGCGCGGAAGTGTTTTACTTCCTGGTGCGGTGACGTGGTGGCGTCAACGTCACCGCCACGTCACCAACACGTCAGCGCGCTCTCTGCTGGCGGGGATTTTGGTTTGCTCGTGTGTACACGCGAGCAAACCAAAATCCCAGCAGACAGATTTGTTCAAATCTGTCGGACGGACAGATTTGAACAAATCTGTCCGCTCGTGTGTATGGGGCCTAAGACAACTTGCGTAGCGGATCCCTTTTCCTTAACGACGTTACCAGGCCTATCACGAGACATCAGCTTGCCTTGATTGTCTCCTCCAGGGCAGGTCCTCCCCGGTTTCCTTTGCTAAGAAACTTCCTCCACTTGGATGGACAGCTTGGTATCCCTTGTAGAACCAAAGGCCCCAACCAGCATAGCTGGTTCTACTCTGCAGGAACACAGCCTCAGACAAACGTGGTCCTGAGACTGAAGTCACGTACACCCACCTCGTGCCAGGAGGGCCACAAGGCAAAGGCCGAGAGGGGTCACATAACACACTATGGCTTGCTCGAGTTCTAACATGGGCCTGAAGTGGTAATGCCACCTACAGGCAACAAGGGTAAACTCCTACCGAGCACAGCCATAGCCAGAACGGAGGCTAATTTAAATAGAATTAACAGAGTCTGAGCCCAACTATTGGCTCAGACACCCCTAAATTTACAATAGTGCCCGACTCGTTGGGAGACCAGCACAGGGAAAATAAAAAACAAAATTTTAGCTTGCACATGATTGGATGATAAAATCAGCAGAGCTTCCCCTCATTTCAGATCTACCCCTCAGATTTACAGCGACTTTCAGTGCAATTTCAAGTGCACTTTGCACTTGTAGTTTGCACTTGTAGTGCAAAGTTGATTTGCCTTTCATTAATAACCCCCATAGTGCCATTGATTGGGATTGGAGAACCTTCTGATGTGTTCTACTTTGCTACTAACATAAACATAGAGCGGTCTATTTCAAAGTCTATTTCATATTTTTTAAGCTCAGCTATTCCAATGGCTAATTTGGTTGCACTGCACACGGTTCAAGCATTAGCATGGCATGTGCTGGTTTTGGGGTCACCTTGGCCTTACCAAGGACAAAACCCTAACTTACTTTGTTTTTTTGGATTTATAACTTTGGGATGGGCTGCCACAGCTTTTGCTTCATTGGAAGCATCAGAGAAAAAATGGGTCTCTCTCCTAGTGGCATTCATTAGGGAATAGGGATGAATAAATGTAGGGTCCCAGTATCTAAAGTTGTTCCAGTGCTTTCAGAGACACTTTCAATGGTTCCCATCTTTGCTGTATCTCTCTGTGTAATGGGATGTCCCAATCTGTGCTTTTAGAAATAAGCTGTCTTAGAAGTATCTTAACCCCTTCAATACCGGGCCATAGGGGATTTACGTCTTGAACAACCCCTTGCCGATGAGACTGGACGTCACAGGACGTCCTGTCTTCATGGCGTTCTGTCGCTCTTCTTTTGTTTATAGCGCAAAAAAAAAAAACTGCAGAGATGATCAAATACCACCAAAAGAAAGCTCTATTTGTGTGGGGGAAAAAACATAACGATTTAATTTGGGTACAGTGTTGCATGACCGCGCAATTGTCATTCAAAGTGCAACAGCGCTGAAAACTAAAAATTGGTCTGGGCAGGAAGGGGGTGAAAATGCCCTGTATAGAAGGGGTTAACATTGACAGTTAAAGTTGCTATGAAATCCAAAGGATCATAGATGCTGTTTACGGCAGACAAAACCCCTCAATTCATGAAGGGCTTGTCACGCGTTGATACGTGAACGTGTCTTGTGTGACATTCCAAAGCAATCAGCAGCTATATGTCATATCAAATATCAAATCAGACGATTCATTTTCGACCGATCCAAATTCAATTGTTCTAAAATTCTGAATTAATTTGAGAAAAAATAAACACATTTTTTTTTTTTCGAAAACAAAACAGAATTTAACAAATTCTGAAACCAACCTAAACAAATTCCAAAACGGAACAAAGTTGGTAACATAACGACTGAATACGAAACAAAACACATTTTGCCATAATACACATGTCTAGTGTCTGCTCTTTGACATAGCACTACTATTACTTATTAGGAATTACTTTCAGTGTTTCATTGTGTTTGACTGCTGTTTACACTCAATCTGGCATCTCGGGGGTCAGAGGCCTTTGAGAAGATCAAGACGAAGAACAGAGGACCCGTCTTTACTGGCGTCTTCTGCGAGAGTAGCGCTACATGTGAATGCAGAAATTCAGCCCACTGGTTGTACAGAAAAAAACTGTCTACCCAGATTCAAATATTTATAATCTAAGAAGGTCAATTCCATTGGTCTGTGAGTGGGCACACAACACTTGCTTGCATTTTTCTGTTTCCTTAGTGGTTGGCTAAACACAGCTCTGTATATTGTACCTAGCAAATGCTACCTACAGTTTATACAGCACTGACAGCGGCGCCAGCAGCAATTAGTCAAGGAATTTGTTTGTTTCGGTCAGCTTGGCCCAAGGTAACTATTTAAAGTGAAACGATATATAAGAGTTACATTAAGGGGCTCAGCCACGTACTTTACCACCTCCTAATCGCAGCTGTAAACTAAGCCTATGGGTTTGGATATGCTTTAACCTCCCTGGCGGTATGATTCTTTCTGATTTTAGGTGCTGAAAGCGGTACCATTATTTGCAAGGAAATTTGGTGTTTTATACTGTAGGCTTGTAATTCTTAGGAATAACTTACTTAAATCTGACCAAACACGAGTCTAATAGGCATCCCGCCAGGGGGGTTAAAGAGAACTGTAGTCTTTTTTTTATATACTTTTTTTTTTTTTTTTTTTTATATTTAAATGAGAAAACATAATAACATTGTATACATATAATAAACTGGTGTTAAAATAATTTTCTATGTTTAAATTTGCTGCATTTGCTGATCAAGCTAGGGTGACCACATTTACAAACTGCCATTCAGGGACACATCCCCTCTCTCACCTTCCCCCAGAAAAGATGAGGGGGGGTGTTGGGTAATGTAGTCTCAGGTTGATGGGGATTTTGGCGGCTGGTTATTTGTCAGGTGAATGTGCCGCTTTCCACCCATAGCCTGCCACCAGATGCAGTGCTGCTGTCACTCCCTCTGCATGAGCCACGTGCGTAGAAGGAAAGGATTGGCATCACTATCTGGAGAGTTAAGATCACACCAGTCCCTGCTGCTTGCCGCTGGGTGCCAGAGAAGGAGGAGGTGCCAAGGTGGGTGGGCAGGGCTGCACTAGGCGCAGACCTCGCTCCTGGTCTTACTGTCTGAGAGTAAATTGTCACTGGTTGCAAGATGCCAGGCAGTGCTGGCTCTAGCAACCAGTTTCTGGGAAATGTAGTTATTAGTTAGTAGGGGGTGGCTGTGTCCTCTATTTCATTCCGGGACATTGTAGGGCCCCAGACAGGGGTGGACTGACAACTCATGGGACCCCCGGGCAATAGAAGATTATGGGGCCCCTGGGCATACTGATGGCCACCACGCCAGGAAGCAGTGCAGAGTCGGGGCAGCTAAAATCTCAAGATTTTCACATCAAAAGCATGTCAGTTTCGGACATATCAGGGACAGATGTAAAAAAAACACAGATTTTTACATACTGTCCCTGGTTTTACTGAGCCTGGCAACCCTGATGGGGCACCCTAGTGGCATGGGGCTCTCGGGCAGTGCCCGAGTGACTCAATGGTCAATCCGCCCCTGGCCCCAGAATGAAGGTGCCCGGGACCCAGGACAGACATCTCAATTTGCGTGACTGTCCCGGGCAATCCGGGACATGTGGGCACCCTACTTCAAGCTGGTTCCTTGCTGTTCCTCAAATTTAAATGCAAGCCTACCAGACAAGATCTGCCTGAATATCTCTAATGACTTTAAGCAACCACAATGCTTTAGGTAGCCAGTGACCAAGTGATTTCTTGCTAGGCATTACCCTGTTATTTTGAATAGTACATCCCAATCAGATAATGCCTCCGAAGTTCTGCGCATGCGCAGGAGGCAACAGCACTCCAGCTGATATGTTGACCAGCTGGCATGACGTTAACACAGCAAATTGCCAGATCGGCAGAGGCATTATCCGACGATCTGCAAAGGGAGAATGTAATTGTCAGATTTTGCCTGCCATCCCAGCGGCATGTTTTTTTATTCATTCCAAAGCAGAGGTACTTTTTTTTACTTAAAATGATATTGTGATTTGTTAATGCTGACAATGTCACCCTACAGATTCATGCAAAGTATGAATTTTAACGACAGGTCCGTTTTAATGAAACTGCTGGAAAAACAAATAAAACAGAACCCAAGACAACCATTTGCTTTGGCTGCAAATTGATTTTGTCTGGATAAACGCTTTTCTCCACCGAGCAGCAAACGAGGAGCGGAATCCTGCTAATCTATTATTAAGATGAGCTGGACTTGATCTACAATAGTAATATCTCCCCAGAACAGAGCATTACCTCTGTGCGGGGAATGAATGAGCAGGTAACATGCTGCCACTTCGAAGGGAATTGTAATGTAAATGATGTATGCAGCGAGATTACAGTGTCAGACCCAGTATGGGACTTCCACAATATGCATAATGTGACATTTTCTATACATAGAATGTGGTTACTGCCTGTCTATGAAAAGTTTCTATCTCTGTGCAGCATGTCTTCAACTCTATAAATGCCAGCTATGCTCTATTTAATGGTCACTTTACTATGAAAGATCAATATAAAGAGAGGTTGCTGCGCTCACAGCAACAGCTGCTGCCAATTTTGACAAGTGTGCTTTTTATCTGCTATTTTATTCATTTATTCATTTATTTACTCTAAGCACTGCTTTGTCTGCATTTTTTTTCATGGTTTCCACTTTACTGTGCAGTGTGCAATCATGGTTATTTTTGTAATTATGTCTTATGTCTGTTCCCTGCTTCCTGATATGCATCTCCATAAACACCTTCCCCGTGCCTGACATAAGAAAAAGCATCAAGCAGGTGGACTGATTTATAACAGAGTTCAAACCAGAAATGGAACTTCCACTTATCAAATTCCTCCCCCCTCCGGTGTCACATTTGGCACCTTTTGGTGGGGGGGGGGGGGGGGGGAGCAGATACCTGTCTAATCCAGGTATTTGCTCCCACTCCAGGGCATAGATCGCCACACTTTCTGCGGCGATCTACGCCATGCCTGGCCTCTCCTGCTTCCCCCCTGCTGTCTTCTGGGAGACACACAGCAGGGACTATTCAGAACACGTAATGCGACTCGCGCATGCGCAGTAGAGAATGAATGAATGAATGAAGAACTTGTATAGCGCAGCACATGCGAAGTAAATCGCCTCTGGGCGCTTGTTGTTCCTGTCTCCTTTGAGATCAAAAGAGATGAGTCTTAATCTTTCTCCTGAAGACTAAGTAGTTCTCCTCCAGTCTAATGCTGGCTGGTAAGGCGTTCCATAGTCTGGGACCTTGGACAGCGAATCTCCTGTCTCCTTTGGACTTGTATCTGGCTTTCGGTATCTGTAGCCGATTTTGATTGTTGGATCGTAGAATACGATTGGGATTGTAAATTTTTAATTTTTCGCATAGATAATGGGGAGCATTCCCATGGATACATCTATGCGTTAGACAGAGTGCTTTAAAGGTGATTCTGTCTTTGACTGGTAGCCAGTGAAGGGATCTCAACGAAGGTGAGATTGATTCCCAGGGTTTTTTCCCAGTCACAAGTCTTGCGGCCGTATTTTGAACGACTTGAAGACGAGCGATTTGGTACTTGGGGAGTCCGAGGTAAAGGGCATTTGCATAATCCAATCTGGAGTTTACAATCGCTCCCACCACGACCGCTATGTCTTTCTTGGGAAGAAAAGGCGTGAGTCTGCGTAGTAGGCGCAGCAGATAGTGAGATCCGCTGACTACTGCCCCTATTTGTGCGTTCATTGTCATGTTGGAGTCAAAGATGACCCCAAGACTTTTGACTTTGGCGCTAGGGGTGATGACTTTGCCCAGAATGGGCGGTGGGGGTTTCCAGGTTGTTATCGATTGATTCCTACGCTTGGCGTGAAACAGAAGAAGTTCTGTTTTCGCTCCGTTGAGTTTGAGATAACTCTTTGTCATCCAGTCCTCTATCAAAGAGAGGCATGTCTCTAGATTGAGGTGGTGATCCTTTTTATTGCAAATGCGGAAGTACAGTTGCGTGTCGTCTGCGTAAGAGTGATATAGCAGTTTTTGGCTGCTGATGATTTCAAAAAGAGGACGCAGGTAGATGTTGAATAACATCGGCGACAGGCATGGGCGTCCGCTGAACTTTTTCCAGGGGGGGGCATAATTTTACGGTCACCTATGCTCAGCTTCTTTGAAAATGTCATGAGGGGGAGGGGAGGGGCTTAGACATTATCCCATAAAGAGCAGGCATGTGCCCATGATATGCAGCCTCACTGTGCTGATCAAATGTACAATACAGAGGGTGTACAGTACATGTATATAGAAGGGGTGGATGGTATTAGTATATAGAGAAAGGTGGGTGGGTATATACAGCTCTATATACAGGACAGATGATCAGTGATGATGGAGGAATACAGGAAGGAAGATGGGTGTATATAGCTGTATACAGGACAGGACAGATGATATGATCTTTCCTATATCTGTCCCCCCCTTCACTAATCATACCTGTATGCACTCAGCTGCCCCCCTCATCTGTATATATGTCAGCCCCCCACCCCTGTACACAAACAGCGTCCTCCCTTCACTTGTACTCACAGCCCTCACTTGTAAGGTCACGGTGGTCTTCCTTCTCCCAAGTCCTGTTTCCACATGTCCATTTGAAAATACATTACAGGCATCAAAGCAAACACGAGGGTGCACATACAAGAAGCGGCTAGAGATGGCAGTAAAGAGTTCTGTAAGCTCAGTGACATTGATCTTGCAACAGCTGTGGAGCCGACTGCACAAACACAGAGAGAATCAGCACAGCCACAGATGTGAGCATGACAGACCCTTGCTGATGTCAGGGGGGGTCACTCGCCCCCCCTTAACCCTATGAGCGGACGCCCATGGCGACAGGGGAGATCCCTGAGGGACCCCGCACGATAATGTGCGTTGTTCCGAAGTGAATAGTCCTAGCTTGACTATTTGCGATCGGTTTTCCAAAAAAGAGGAGAACCAGGATAGATCGCTTTCTGCGACTTTGGCTATTTTAGCCAGCCGAGTCAATAACAGCTTGTGATCAACTGTATCAAAGGCTGCGCTTAGGTCCAGCAGAACCAGAAGAGAAGATTCTCCTTTGTCTGCGGCCTCAAGAACGTCGTCCCATATCTTAAGCAATGCTGTTTCCGTCCCGTGTCCGGGACGGAATCCTGATTGCAATGGGTCGAGTAAGTTGTGGGTATCTAGATGCTGTTGCAGCTGCTGTACCACTGCTTTCTCCATTACCTTGGAGAAAACATTTAGGCCTGTTATGGGGCGCCAGTTGAGTGGATCCTTAGGATCCAGGGTGGCTTTCTTCAAGATGGGTTGAATGAAGCCCTCCTTCAGCTGGGAGGGCATTTTGCCCTCCCTGAAGGATTGGTTAATAAGCTGCGTGACAGGAGGTGCCAGGATGTCGGCGCATTCCTTCAGCAGTTTGGTGGGGATAATATCATTTGGCGCAGTGCTGTTGCGCAGAGTGCCGATGATATTTTTAGTGGTCTGAATGGAGATGGGTTCCACCGTGAACTCACCAAACTGTGGTGAATTGTTGCCGGTGCTGTGTAAATGACTACGGGGAGGGCTGGGAAAGCAATTGTTCTGCTGAATGCTTTGCCGGATTGCCTCAATTTTGTTAATGAAGCAATCCGATAACTCATCGCAAAATTCTTGTGTATCCAAGTTGGGGGCTTCAAGACATCCTGGATTCATGGTCTGAGTGACCAGCTTGAAGAGTTCGCGGGGGCGATTTAGGGCACCGTTGATAGCCTCAGAAAAATAGTTTTTCTTGGCTTCGAAGATTTGCTTGTAGTATTTTCTGGTTATTGCCTTGTAGATCGAGAGGTTCTCATCTGAAGAGCTTCTTTTCCAGGCTGCTTCTGCCCTTCTACGCTCTTGCTTCAGTAACGCCAGCTGGTTGTTGAACCAGCCAGAGTTATTTTTCCTGATCTGGGTCTTTCGTTTCGGCGCTATCAAGTCAGCTGACTGCAATAGTGCTGTGTTTATGGCCTCTAGTGTTTCTTCCGCTGTTTGGTGCGGCTGAATTGTGTTTATTTTTCCCCCTAACGTGGCTTTGAAGAGTTCCGAGTGGAGCTTCTTCTGACATCTGGTCCAGTGTGTTGTCACTGGATTTGATGTTTTTGTTAAGGGGGGGAATTCGGAAATAATGAATTTAATTGCATGGTGATCTGTCCATGGCAATGGTTCATTTTCCAAGATTTTTATTTCCAGATCTTGTCTGAAAATAAGATCGAGCGTATGACCTGAAGCATGTGTGGGCCCGCATACTAGTTGCTGAAGCCCTAATCCTTCCAGGTGGTCGATGCAGGCGTCGGCAATGGGGTCTTGCGGGGAGTTGGCCCAAAGGTTGAAGTCCCCGAGCAGCAAAAGGTGTTTGCTATTCAGGGTATAAGTGGAGACAAAGTCCGTCAAAGATGGGAGCAGCTGCGACTTGGGGCCAGGTGGCCTATAGCAGAGTAGAATCCGGACGGTCTCCTGGCCGTTTACTTGCAGTTGAAGAGTAAGGGTTTCCATGAATGGAAGAGGGTTTTGGAGGCTTGGTTTTGTGATCGCAAGACGCGTCTTATGGATCACCGCCAGTCCTCCTCCTCTTTGCCCTATTCTGTTTTCCGTTATAATACGGTAGTTTTCTGGCACCAATTCTCCTAGAATGGTGTTACAGTCGGCTGTGAGCCAGCTCTCTGTAATGAAGAGGCAGTCTAGGTCGTGTTGTAGAATGAAATCATGGATTTCAAGTCGGTGTTTTACTGCGGATCTTGTGTTGATCAGAGCACATGAAATGCGCTTAGGTTGGGGTAAACGGCTAAAATTTTTGACGGTCGATCGTCGATCGATCCTCAAAAGGTGCTCAATTCTTAGGGTCTTTTTGGTGATGGCTGGCAGTATTGCGGCGAAAACGCCTCAAATTCCAAATGGTTTCTGCGGAGTACCGCAGATTAGCCATGGTCGCCATTCACCGGGGAAAAAGTCGTTCCTTTTGGTGGCGATGAAGAGAGGATTCAGTGAATCCTCCCGGCTTGGTCCAGAGGAAGGCAAAAAAACCCTAACCATGCTATGCCAATTTGCATTTGGTAGGGGAAAAAATTCCTTCCTGATCCCTGAAAGGCGATCGGGCGAACCCCTGGATCAAGTGCTATTAAGTTGTGACAGGGGGGGTGGGGGGGGGGAAGCTGACACTGCTGACACTGCTGCTGGGTGTACCAAGATGGCCGCCGACCAGGAGCAGGGCATGGGACCCAGGCTGGTGTGTAGCCAGCTGGGTGGATTGGTGAGCCAGGGGGGGGGGCTGGTTGTTGAGGCCAGGGGTGGATGAGCACCTACAGGGGCTGGGGGTGAGCTCCTGGGGGCTACTACCGGAGATTTGGCCGAAAATGCGGCGCGCCGCTAGGCCGCGGATGAAGCCGCGGCCTTTCCTAAGATGCGGCGGCCGCAAATCAGTGACGGCTGGCGCGGTTCAGGGGAGAAGACGGGGAATCGCGGGGAGGCTCCGAGGGGAAGGTTACATTGACAGGTGGGTGGTAATGTGGGGTAAGGAGAGGGAAGGAGACCCCAGCGTTCAGCCGATTCGGCGGCTTATCCTGATAAGGACGGCCGCCAATCGGTTCCAGGGGAGGTGATGGAAGGTAGGGCCTACCTGGGGAGGCTGAAGGAGATCTGGATCCAGATGCAGGTAGGAGATACGGTAGGAGCTGAGGCTGGATGGACTGAGGGAGACCCTGCCTGCCTGCTGCCTACGCCTGCCTGGAGCTAAAGCAGCACGCTCCTACTCCTAGGAGCGAGTGCCGATGGGGGCTCCTGCTGCTAATCCGCTGCCTGACTAACTGACTGACTGACTGATCCAGTACGAGATCCAGTCCTCAGGAGTGGAGCCGAAAGTCTTCACTTCCTGGTTCCCTTACCAGGAATGGCGGAGGCAGCAATGAAGATTGGCTTTGGGTGCCAACATCGCGGGCTCCCTGGACAGGTAAGCGTCCATATATTAAAAATCAGCAGCTACAGTACTTAAAGCTGCTGGGCCAGATTCAGAAACAAGATACGTCGGCGTATCTCGAGATACGCCGCGTAACTTCTAAGATGCAGGGGCGCATCTTGTTTCTGTATTCAGAAAACAAGATACACTGGAATTTAGCTAAGATACGAGCGGCGTAAGTCAATTACGCCATCGTACCTTAGTTGCATATTTACGCTGGCCGCTAGGTGGCGCTTCCGTCGATTTACGCGTCGAATATGTAAATTAGGTAGATACGCCGATTCACGAACGTAGTTGCTCCCGGCGTATCTATTTGCATCGTTTGCGTAAGGCTTTTTTCGGCGTAAAGTTACCCCTGCTATATGAGGCGCAGGCAATGTTAAGTATGGACGTCGGGACAGCGTCAAATTTTACGTCGTTTACGCCGTTTGCGTAAATCGTTCGGGAATGGGGCTGGGCGTTACGTTCACGTTGTTATCAATGAGTATTTCCGACGTGATTTTCGCACATGCGCACTGGGATACGTCCACGGACGGTGCCTGAGCCGTTCAAAAAAAACGTCATTTACGTGGGGTCACGATGATTTTACATAAATCACGCCCCCATCTTCCACATTTGAATTGCGCGGGCTTACACTGACACATTTACACTACGCCGCCGTAACTTATGGTGCAAGTTGTTTCTGAATAAGGAACCTGGCGCTGTAAGTTACGGCGGCGTAGTGTATCTGAGATACGCTACGCCCGCCTAAAGATAGGCATTTGTATCTGAATCTGGCCCGCTGACTTTAAAAAAAAAAAAAATCCAGGTGGAACTCTGCTTTAAAGTGGAACAAAAAATCTAATATTTAAAAACTGTAATCAGGCAGTGCTGAAGAAGAGATGTGCAATATATCTTCTGCATTAAAATAAACTTACCTGTCTGCTCACAGTAGAATGTACAAGCAGGACTGCACATGTGCGCAAGAGATGGAGTGATGTCACATCATTCTGGCCAAAAATTGCCAACTAAAAGAAGCCCAGTGAAGGTCCTCAGGGGTGACAGACCATTAAAGCAAAAGGTGAGTATCACTGAATTTAGTTCAATTGAGATTTCACTGGTGTCCTTTAGACATGGATACAGGGAGGACATACAAGCTCCATGCTCATAGAGGTGTGTTGGCTGTTGAATGCAAGATACAAGTGCCACAGGGGCACACAGAGCTAATCATCGAGACTGCGTACACACGATCATTTTTCAGCATGTCCAAAAAACTAAGTTTTTCCAACTTCATCATTAAAAAAGACGTTGCCCACACACCATCGTTTAAAAAAAATGATGAACAAAGCGCGGTGACGTACAACACGTACGATGGCACTCTAAAGGGGAAGTTCTTTTCGCCTTTGGGCTGCTTTAGCTGATTCCTTGTTAGTAAAAGACGATTCGTGCTTTTTTGTCTGTTACATCTTGATGAATGTGCTTACTCCATTATGAACGGTAGTTTTACCAGAACGAGCGCTCTCACCTCATAACTTGCTTCTGAGCATGTGCGGGTTTAAAACGTTGTTTTAGCCCACACACGATCATTTTTTACAACCCGAAAAACTGCAGCATGTTCGAATTTTTTTTTGGTCGTTTTTCAGAACCTGAAAAATGATGTGTAGTCCACACACGATCATTTTAAATGACGTTTTTCAAAAACAAAGTTTTTTTCATGCCGGAAAATGATCGTGTGCACTGGGCATTAGTTACAGGTAAATCATAGAAGCAAAAAAGGAAAATGTGGCTTGTGCTAAGGTAGCTGGGAGCCAATCCTCTGATGGAAACATTGCGCAGCACTGAAGGATTAAAAGTCATTAAATCCTCCCCATGCTGAATGTACGGGACAAGACACAGTGGCCTGGGGTTATCATTAAACTTTAATTAAATCATAATCCTAGCATCGAAGAGCTCAGCGGCCCAGGAACAGAACGCCGACCTGACTTCACTTCCACAGTACACGCCAATCTTCCCTCATACTCCTCGCTGTCGGAAGTGTTGACCAGTATAGTGCGCTTCACCTCAAGATGCATTTCTGGGTTTCACAGCAAAACACAGCAGTGTGTGGGAAGATTTCAGGCAAATGTAAGAAGCTATTAGTTCAATTATGTATTCATTTTTAAGCCCTTAAATCATATTTCAGTTCCGCCAGTATATTCACTTAAAGTGGATGTAAACCCCAAACATTTTTATTTATTTTTTGATATCAGAATGTACAGTATAAGATTTCCTATCATCTGTGCCCAGTCTTGCCACACAGAGTTAATCCAGCGCTGAGCAATCCTTTTTTATTGTTCAGTGAAATACAACAGACTTCCAGATAAAAACCAAAGTCCTTGCTTCTGAAAAAAAGTGCGCAACTCACATCCCCTCCCCTGTGTTTTGATTAAATGTTTTCAAAATATGGGGTGCGTCACAGTCCAGTGGCATGAGAAAATGCAACAGCCAACAGAATATACATAGATCTGGAGAGAAGAGGAGATGGGGATGTGAATTGAGCACTTTTTACAGATGCTGTGTATGTGCACAAGATATGTAAATAACCTGTCACTCAAGGAAGGACTTTGGTTTTTATCTGGAAGTCTGTTTTATTTCCCTGAACAATAAAAAGAGGATTGCTCAGAGCTGGATTAACTCTGTGTGGCAAGACTGGGCACAGATGATAGGAAATCTTATTCTCTATATTGTGACATAAAAAATGTTTTTACATCCACTTTAAGGCCTATCTTTATAATTAGCAGGTTTGCGATTGGAGTTTCTGGGTGGGAAGTCCTTAGGTAGCCACACAGGAGTGGTGTAAGTTGGACCTTGCAGTGTGTAGCGATGTTCACTGGTAGTCCATAAAGGGAAGGCAAGGTCATGACAGAACTGTGGATCTTAAATGGTGCTGTCACCTCCTTTGAAGATATATAATACAGCTTTTCTGTTCCATACGCCATTTTATGCATTGAAATACCTCCATAGACTCAATTTGTCTAAACATTATAGACCTGCTGACTTGTCACCATCAACAGGCAGCTTAACTCCTCAATAAAACACAGGCGTTGAATCAAGCCCAAGTTTAGTTTGGATGAGTTCAGAGGATGTTTTTCCAGTCTTTTGAAGTGTAAGAAGATAATAACTTTGCTAAGCCATGTCTCTGTGAAGAACTAACACTGCGTAAGGGAACATAGATGAAACAGGAGGGTTCTAGCTAGGACTGAACTAACTCACACTGAACAGAAGGGAAGGACAGAGGGAAACACCAAATCACATAAACACATTGTAATTGCCCTAAACCATGTAGATGTCAACATACATAAGAACAATAGTACCCTGATACAGTTCAACACAACATCAGAAAAAATGCATATAGGTGGTAAGGAACAACAGTAATAGTAGGAAAATCACAGAAGTGTGTGAATTACTTTAAAAAGTAAACTTTTGCAGGCAAGATAGTTTCTTAACCTCTGTCACAGTGAATCACGGTGCTCGGAATCAAGTAATCGCTACGACCAATCATAACAATCACATGATAACAATGTAAACAAACCGTCACAAATGGATTTCCATTCATGAACAGCTTACTCATGGCTATGATCCCCCAAAGTAGTGATGTCACTACGGTGACACTGAGCTACCCTGATGAAAGTATGTAAAAAAAATGTAAAAAAAAAAAAAAATGTATTTTTTTTTTGTTACATACTGTCATGATGTAGATGCTCTGTGTGTGTGTTGATATCTCATACCTGCAATTTCTCCAAAACAAAGTAAAGCTAAAGCTGAATTAAATAATCCAATAGTGCAGCGCTCAAAATAAATAAAAATTGAATATTAGTCCAAATAAACAAAATTGCCCGGATTCACAGAGCACTTACGCCGACGTATAACAAGTTACGCCGACGTAAGTGCAAATGTGCGCCGTCGTATCTGTGCGCCAGACCCACAAACAGAGATGCGCCTAAAACCAGGCTACACCCCACCGACGTAACTTGCTTACGCCGGCGTAGGGTGGGCGTACATTTAGGCGGTGCGCGTAAGTTGTACGTCCGGCGTAAAGTTATTCCCCATAAAGGAGGTGTAACTCAGCAACAGACAGGTCTCAGGTCTGCACCAGGGAACACAAGCCGCCGTATTTTACGCTGGACGCGTGTCTGTGTTATGTATGAGAGTGTACCTGGTGTCAGAACCTAGTCGCAGGAGGCGGCCTCTCGTACAACTCTGGCTCCGGAGTCGCTGGATTGGGAACAGGGGACTCGGGAGCGCAGCGGGGTAAGAGTGCCTGGATGATGGTAGGGATCGGCACTGCGCTGGTCCTTCCGGATCGCTGAAGCAGGGAGGAGAGTAGGCACTCTGATGCTGGAGCTAGCGACTCTGGAGCTGGTGCAGACGGCTAGCGACTCTGGAACAGATGCAGAACCGTATTAAGGCAGCGTGGACTGGACAGAAGCTGGGTCAGACAGGCCGGGTCAAACACGGAAGCAGACAGAAGGTTCAGCAGACAAGCGTAGTCGGTTTTCAGGCAAGGAGGTCTGGCAACGGTAATAGCAGTAGGCAAGGCCAAGGCGGGCCGAGGTTGGGCTGGAGAGGTTCGGGTAGTCAGACGGAGCCGGGTCGGTACAGGAACGGGTTCAATCAGAATACAGGTTAGACCACACATATGCTGCAGATCAGACAGCAAGAGGCTGCTGCAGCTGCCTGACTTTTAAAGGCACATTGGCGCCAAATTCGCGCTAACGTGCACACGCGCATTCCCGCCGTGCGCGCCCGTTGTGCACGCGCACGCACCATTGGCGCATGCGCACGCGCACCGGGAGTCAGCGGCAGATCCCTGACAGTCTGGCTGGGCGTAGGTTACATTAACGGCGTACACAGTGATCCACCGTATCTTAGGCAGTTGTTCCGACGTGGTTGTGAGCATGCGCAGGGAGATGCGTTCACGTCACCGCGCATGCGCAGTTCGTTATACATACTTGTCTGTCGCTCGGCCCATCATTTGCATGGGGTCACGCCTCATTTGCATGGATCACGCCCACTTTCACCTACCCCGGCCTGCGCCTTTGAAACCCACGCCACGCTGGTGCAACGTTGGGAGCACTGGCTTTATGAATTCCATGCTTGCCTCTCTGCGCTGTGTTGGCGTAGCGTACAGAAGATACGCTACGGCGGCGTAATGTGCACCTGGTGTCTGTGAATCCGGGCCAATGTGTATAAAGTCCACAAATTATATGTTCATCAATGAAGTTGAAGATATACAGTAGAACCTTCACTGAAGTTTCAGTGTGTAGATACGGAAAAAACACACCACCGTGCAAACAATCTGCTTACCAGAACAGAAACGCTATGGGCATGTAATTAAATAACGTGCAGGTCAATGGCAATCGCACTTCCAACAGAGTGTACAGGTGAAAACGGTTATCCGCAGGCAGCATCAATGATGAAATAACATCTTGAATATCATGAAGGTCCAAAAGCATACATTGCGTTCATCAGCACATATGTGGTCATAAAATGCAGAGAGGAAACGACAATAGTGAAGTCCGTTAGATAAAACCAATAAGCAATTTATTGTGTGGTACTTACAAACAGACGGGTAAAAAAGGCATCAAAGAATATAAAAATCCGCTGCTCATAGCGTGCTTGTGTTGGTCAGCCTTACATGTTTCAAAGCTGAATTAAAGCCTCTCAAAAGCTGCAGGTGCTTAAAGCGAGCTTTGTCATAGACTTCTATGGAGGCTTTAAATACAGTTTAAAGAACTATTAAAGTGACATGGGGTATCATTTTTGAAGCAAAGCAAACGCAAGGTGTAAACATAACTGTAAGCTAACCATTTTATTTAGTGACAGGGGCTTTGACTGGCATTCAGAGAGTTTAACAAAGCCTGTTTTGAAGTGTAAACTAGCCCTAACTTTCACACAAACCAATCAATATACACTTATTGGGATTTGCTTTACCAAAGACACGTAGCAGAATACATTTTGCCCTAATTTTATGAAGAAATTTGATTTGATTGGATATGTTTTATAACAGAAAGTAGAAAATATAGTTGTTTTTTTCAAAATTTCAAAAGTCTTTTTTGTTTATATAGCAAAAAACAAACAAACTGAGTGGTGATCAAATATCACCAAAATAAAGCTCTATTTGTGTGAAAAGAATTATATAAATTTCATTTGGGTACAGTATTGCATGACCGTGCAATTGCCAGTTAAAGTTAATTTTAAAGGCAATATTTAAAAAAACATGTTATATTTACCTGCTCTGTACATCTGGTTTTGCAAGCAACTTGTTATGGGGGCACCCAAGCAGGCTCGCTCCCAAGCTGCTGCTCTGCTTGTCAATTCACACACAGATCTGCGGATCTTCCCCGACCGCTCTCTCTCCTCATTGGCTCACTGGCTGTGGCCCATTAAAGGGCACTTCATTCAAAAAAAAGTTGTTATCTAGACAAACATTACACAGCCTGAATGCTGCCCACCTTTAATCCCCACCCACCATTATTATCAACAGGTCTCTATAGAGACATTAAACCCTAAACTTAAAGGGGTTGTAAAGATTTAAAAAAAAAAAATTTAAATAACAAACAGGTCATACGTTCCTCGTCTTCTGGGGTCCCTCGGCAGCTGTCTCGGCTCCTCCCCGCTTCTGGTAACCCCCCTGGGAAGTGCTCTCTTTGTGGGCGCGCTCCCGAGTCCTGTATTCGGCGTCCATAGCCGTCCACTACGGGACTAGGCCCCACCCCCAGCCCTCGCGTCATTGGAGTTGATTGACAGCAGCGCGAGCCAATGGCTGTGCTGCTATCAATCTATCCAATGAAGGGCCGAGATGAATCGCGTTCTCGACGCGGCACTTTCAAGGGCTCAGGTAAGTAAACCGAGGGTATAGGATTAATTAAGGTGAAAAAACATGAACCTTTACAACCCCTTTAAACTGTTATCTAAACATTTATAATACTGTATCTGTGGCTTAAATACCTGGTGATCCTGCCAGTTCATTATTCAGAGTGGCAATGATTTGGCAGGTGATCTGCCCGCTTTTGTTTTGCCACCTGCTCTGCGCATGCTCAGTAATCTTTCAGAGGAAGCCATGAATTTCCTCGTTCTTTCTCAGAGAGTTGCCCCAGGTAAGACTCCATCTTTCACATGATGTAGCCCAGGCATCCTGATTGACAGCCGATCATTTCTCCCAATGGTAATCATTGCAGTCTGTGTGATTATACAGTACAGGGCGTCACAGCTTTGCCCACCTTAGAACAAAGAAGTGGTAAGTATAATAAAATGCAATTCCAAGCTAACTTTCAGAACATGTACCTGACAGTCAGAGGTACGGGGATGTAGATTTTGTGTTTCTCAACCGATAACACATCACGTGACCATTTTCCATACAAATAGTGCTTACCGTATCATTTAAAGTGTTAACATATTTTTCATGTCGCCAGTTTAAGTATGCAGCAAAGTGATCCATCTTCCTAAATATTCATAAATACGGAGGATTTATATGTATAAGGAGGGAAGAGATTAGCATACAGGGAACTAATCTCCTCAGTACTGGAATATTGCTGACAAGACACTGTAATTTGTGATATGGTAGAAGTTTATTCCACGATAAAATGTCTCTCCTGCAACGTAATAGGACTAATTTGTAGTCTCTTCCTGCCACTAAATCATCTTCTTGGCACCAAAATGAAAGGTTTGCACATATATTTCAGCTGCAGGTAGATGTGGCAAAACTAACTGAAGCGCGTTCAAGATGTTTCCACTTTCCGAATGGTGCTTTCAGGTGCATTCAGCTTCCATCTGAGGGGCTTCTAAGATGGTTCTGACCCACTTCAAACTGCTTTTGTATTAGTCTCCATTTGTTCGGGCATTTAGCCGTGCTGCCAATCTGGGATTGACAAGATGCATTGAGCCAGGTTCACCACTGGCTCTGCAAACAGTCACAAGGAGCATGTCATTGATGTGTATGGGGCTCAGCAGCCGCAGGTGTCTGTACACAGCTGTCACTGTCAGTCCCAAATGCAGGAAAAATGGTGGCTAAATAGAAAATATTTATTACCATTATCATTATGAAATAGATTTTGCAATAATAAGGGTTCAACTTTATGGTAGCAGGTAAGATCCCCTTTGCCCTACAAACAACCAACCCCTGCACTCAGCCCTACACATTACTGACCCCTGTAGTCTGTCTTACAAACTACTGACCCCTGTAGTTTGTCTTATAAACCACTGGCCCCTGTTCTCTGCCCTACACACTACTGACCCCTGTACTCTGCCCTACATATTACTGACCCCTGTACTCTGCCCTACTGACCCCTGTACTCTGCCCTACTGACCCCTGTAATCTGCCCTGCACACTACTGACCCCTGTACTCTGCCCTACACACTACTGACCCCTGTACTCTGCCCTACACACTACTGACCTCTGTACTCTGCCTTACACACTACTGACCCCTGTACTCTGCCCTACACACTACTGACCCCTGTACTCTGCCCTACTGACCCCTATAATCTGCCCTACACACTACTGGCCCCTGTTCTCTGCCATACACACTATTGACCCCTGTTCTCTGCCCTAAACACTACTGACCCCTGTTCTCTGCCCTACACACTACTGACCCCTGTACTCTGCCCTACTGGCCCCTGTACTCTGCCCTACTGACCCCTATAATCTGCCCTACACACTACTGACCCCTGTTCTCTGCCATACACACTATTGACCCCTGTTCTCTGCCCTAAACACTACTGACCCCTGTTCTCTGCCATACACACTACTGACCCCTGTTCTCTGCCCTACTGGCCCCTGTACTCTGCCCTACTGACCCCTGTAATCTGCCCTACACACTACTGACCCCTGTACTCTGCCTTACACACTACTGACCCCTGTTCTCTGCCCTACACACTACTGACCCCTGTACTCTGCGCTACTGACCCCTGTAATCTGCCCTACACACTACTGACCCCAGTACTTTGCCCTACTGACCCCTGTACTTTGACCTACACATTACAGGCATTATAAAGTCCAACATACAGAGACATTATTCTTTCCTAAATCCCTAACCCTAACTCACTCTGTGTGCTATCCTGGCATACCTGTAAAAGGTAGTATCCATGAAAGTCCATCAAAGGCATTCTCCAGTTCTGATGTCTTTACATCCAGATAGTAACGAACCACATCCTTCTGCTTTTCACAGATATTATTCTCCATCTCACTCCCTTACAGGTCTTGGATGGCTCGCCCTATTACAGGATCTAGACCCCTTAGATCAGGGGTGGCCACTTTTTTCAAAGCAGGCCAGATTTGATGAAGTGAACATGGGTGAGGGCCGACCATTTTGCCTGACATTCTTTGAACAATTAAGATTTTATGCAAATGAACTAATACACTGCCCAACAAGAATTATATATATTGCCTTTGTGTCAATGAGGAGTGAAAGAGGACTCCAGTGCCAACCTGTGAAGCTCTGGTGAACTCCATGCTCAAGAGGGTTAAGGCAGTGCTGGGAAATAATGGTGGTCACACAAAATATTGACAGTTTGGGCCCCATTTGGACATTTTCACTTAGGGGTGAACTTACTTTTGTTGCCAGTGGTTTAGACATTAATGGCTGTGTGTTGAGTTATTTTGAGGGGACAGCAAATTTACACTGTTATACAAGCTGTACACTCACTACTTTACATTGTAGCAAAGTGTCATTTCTTCAGTGTTATCGCACAAAAAGATATAATAACATTTTTACATAATGTAAGGGGTGTACTCACTTTTGTGGCATACTGTATATATCGCTGTCAATTTATACAGCGCTTTACATATATATTAGGTGGCGTACACATGACCGAGAAACTCGATGGACGAAACACATCGTTCGGCTGTCAAAAAACTTGTCGAGCCAAATTTTCCCATTGCCCGTCGAGGAAATAGAGAACATGCTCTCTTTTTGGCTCGACGAGTTCCTCTACAGCAGGGGTGGCAAACTCAAATTCATCGGGGGCCGCATCAGCAGTTTGGTTGCCCTCAAAGGGCCGGTTGTATCTGCACTCCACCATAGCGTTCAGTCTGAGCAGTCTCCAAGTTTTCTTGCGCTGCATATGGACGCAGCGCAGGGTTCAGGAGTGCGAAGCACATTATTTCTAATATTACATTGTAATATAAAATTAAATCATTCAACTCACCATAATGCAGAATCGGTGGAAGCCCAGAGTCTCTCCTTGCATCAGGCGTCCCCACCAGCCAAGTCCCCCCTTTACATCAGGCGTCCCCACCAGCCAAGTCCCCCCTTACATCAGGAGTCCCCACCAGCCAAGTCCCCCTTTACATCAGCCGAGTCCCCCCTTTACATCAGCCGAGTCCCCCATTTACATCAGCCGAGTTCCCCCTTTACACCAGGCGTCCCCACCAGCCGAGTCCCCCCTTACACCAGGCGTCCCCACCAGCCGAGTCCCCCCCTTACACCAGGCGTCCCCACCAGCCAAGACCCCCCCTTACACCAGGCGTCCCCCTTTACATCAGGAGTCCCCCCTTTACATCAGCCGCGTCCCCCCTTTACAACAGCCACGTCCCCCCTTACATTAGGAGTCCCCCACCAGACAAGTCCCCCCCTTACATTAGGAGTCCCCCACCAGCCGAGTCCCCCCCTTACATTAAGAGTCCCCCACCAGCAGAGACTCTCTCCGGTCTTCAAGAAAATGGCGGCATTATCTCTGCCCAGCCACGGACCTCTAGTGGCAGCGGCGGCGGTCTTCAAGAAAATGGCAGCCGGCGGAGACATTGTCTCTGCCCGGCCGCGGACCTCTAGCGGTGGCGACGGCGGCGGTCTTCAAGAAAATGGCGGCCGGGGGAGACATTGTCTCTGCCCTGCCGTGGACATCTACTGGTGGATGCCAGGAATGTAAAAACATCGGAGAGAGATCCCCCAGCTGACGGGGGCCGCTGCGCGGGCCACATCCCAAGGCCTGGCGGGCCGGATTCGGCCCGCGGGCCTTGTGTTTGCCACCCCTGCTCTACAGTTTTCTCGGTGAAAAGTGTACACACGACCGGTTTCCTCGGCAGAATACGTCTCCCATCGAGTTTCTTGCTGAATTCTGTCGAGAAAACCGGTCGTGTGTACGCCGCCTCATACATTCACATCAGTCTTTATCTATTTATTTTACAAAAAAAGGGACGCCGCATCTCGGTGATCTTTCATCTCTTTCATGTTGTTCACATAGATCTTCGCCTGTTTATTGTTGTGACGTTCTTCTGCACCAAGGTGGCATGCATTATATATTGAATTTCACCAACTTGTTTCACTCTCTGGTTATTTGTGTTTATTAGCAGGTGTACCGAATAAAATGGCCACTGGGTGCATATCGATGGTATAAGTTTCATCAGATTTGAAGACATTTGCTTTTACATCCTGTCACTTTCTCTGTTCTTCTTCCTACATAAAATATTTCAGCTGTTTGTCCATTGTGCTGTTTTGCTACATTTACCATTTATAAAGTTTTTTTTTCTATTTTGATAATAAAGGAGGTGACATAATATCCTGTTACAGCTAAAGTGGTCTGACACAATAAAATCACTTCAAATTATCATTAGCTTTCACAAAGCTCATCCAATTAGCACTTAGGTTGCTGTAAAACGAAGTATTTCTAAATTACGAATATGGGCTCCAAAATCCTCCCATCTCCAGCTGGATATTAAGATCATTTGTGCCAATTTTGGGCATACGTTAATAGCTATAAACAACAAATAGTTAGAACATTTCAGTTTAAAGTGTGTAGATAAGCAACAAAAAATAGTACATCTCTATAATACACATGTTCTGCCCCAATTGTATGTCATGTTCCTGTATTGTATTGAACTACATCATTGTATTATTGTTTAGTAGTTTAATGACGTCTACTGGAGATTTGGGGGCCACTGCAAATTGTTTATTATAAGATTTTTTGTTTCTCCCTCTGTCCTCCCCTCCTGTTTATTGCTAGTTAGTTCAGTCTTAGCTAAAACCTGCCCATTTATGTTGTTCCCTATGGTTAGTGTTAACTCATCCCAGAGATAGGGCATAGGAAGGTCATCGCCTTCTTGCACTTCAAAGGACTGGAAAAACATCCCCTGTACTGCAGTAAACTGAAGTAAAATTACATTGGATTCAACCTCTGTGTCTTATTGAAGAGTTAAAGGATCACTAAAGGAAAAACTTTTTTTAGCTAAATAGCTTCCTTTACCTTACTGCAGTGCTGTTTTCATGTCCTCATTGTTCATTTTTTGCTTTGAAGTTGCTGTAATTCTGCTCTGATCTCCACACTTCCTGCTTGTCTGTTTCCTCATAACCACAGTACTGGGAGCTTTCTCACGGTGGTCTAAGCTGTCATTACTGTGTGTCTAAAACTTCCCAGAACCAATCAGATTTATTTTAAAAACAAAACACTGCCCTGGATTCGTTTGTTTTTGTTCTGTGTGTCTCTATTCTTCACAGAAACATGAAGCCAGTTTAAGTCAAACTAACCTGCAGGCACATTATATGATTGATTTTTATCTATTTGTAATCATTTTTAAAAGGAATCAGTTAACTTTTATGTCTCTATACCCTGTAAACAGTAATTTCAGCAAAAAAAAAATGTTTTCCTTTAGTGACCCTTTAAGCTGCCTGTGCAGGGTGCCGGGTCAGCAGGTGACCATACTGTCTAAGGAGATATAGCAATGCATAAAGTGGCATTGAAACAAAGCTACTTATGCAATTTAGCATTTTGCAAAATTCCCCATGCTTTGTCCCTTTAAAAAATGCTGCAAGTACAGAAGAATACACGTTGATCCTGCCAGAAATCCAGCGATCTTCTAATTTTCTGTGCACTAGAGAGGACTACTGAACACCCCCCCCCCCCCATATTATGGAGATGAGGAGAGGGGGGACGTCTAAATCACTACCTACCCTAGGATGATAAATCTGCCTAAATAAAGCCTAAAAAAACATCAGTACAGCAACCCCTTCTACGGACTGGTAAGCTGCAATATAATTAAGTTTGATTTTTCTGAAAAGCAGCGCTGGGGCCATTTATCGTAAAATACATTTGAGGTAACTCAAGAGAATACTGGGATTATAATTATTATTAGTGTAGAGCTACAAAGCCTGGATCTGCCAGAGACATGAGAGCTTATTATTGCAAATGTGTTCACCTGTTGCTGTAACTACGGTACTTAGAAGGTGTTAGCTGGTGTCTGGCTTTAAAATAGGAATGCTTTCAAATATATATATAAATGTAGCATTCCGTAAAATTTCCGCCGCAGCCTCGAACCAAGGCATCTCAACCGTGCCATGTGTACAGCCTTTGTTCAGGTGGGCGGGTTGGGTTCAGTAAAACCGCCAGCTCGTATCGCCCCCTAGCCACATGTCTGAATGATGAGCCCTAAGTTAGAAGACTCATAGGCTGTAGTGAGACATGGCACCCCCCACCCCCTTCCCTTGCCTTCCGTCTATAACAGCCCATTTAACCACTTCAGCCCTTAAAGGTTTTACACACTTAATGACCAGGCCATTTTTTGCGATTTGCCACTGCATTACTTTAACTGACAATTGTGCAGCCGTGCAATGCTGTACCCAAATAAAATTGATGTCCTCTTTTCCCCATAAATAGAGCTTTCTTCTAGTGGTATTTGATCATCTCTGCAGTTTGAATTTTTTACACTATAAACAAAAAACTAGTGACAATTTCGCCCCCTAGCCTCCTAGTGGCTATTGCACGAAATGACGCACTGGTACGTGACTTTGCACAACAGAGCTGACCTGTACATGTACGTTAGGCGGTCGGCAAGTGGTTAAAAGGAGAACAATACATAAGAAATACAGGCTCGGCAACGGCAGCTGAAATATTTCTTTGCTCTGCGGTACCTGCCATTGGAGAAGATGGATTTTGGTTGCTTGGTAACAATCTAGAAATTTAGACATCACATTTGGGCTCAATGTGCATGCAATTATTTCCGTGTATATAGGTAAACTCAGAATATTTTTTTTTTTTATCCTCTGTGATCATTAACATGGAATGTCGCTAACATTTTGTCCTTATTTAAACCCATTTGATGTCAGCCAGAACATACAAAGTATCCCAGAAGACGGATCAGGATATCAGTGATTTTATTTGTGGTGTATTCTGGTCTCCCTGCTGACCCCCAGGCTAGCCCTTCGCCTCAGAGCTATGTTTTCAGTTTCCAGTCCAGATTGCCTTGACAATAAAATACTGGATTATGGAAAAGCTAAGAATTGATTTCTTCACATTGAAGGCTCACTGAGTGCTAAGACTACATTAATATGATTTAATAGGAAATTTCTAAAAGCACATACTATAAATGTATGTATTGCTTTATCAACAGCGCCATTCACACAGAGCTTTTACCTGCATTTAGGTGTGGCCCGTTTAGCTGCCTTTAGAGCAGGGGTAGGCAACCTGGGGCCCTCCAGCTGTTGCAGAACTACAAGTCCAGCCATGCCTCTGGGAGCAATTGCAACTGCCAGCCTTGCAATGCCTCATGGGAAATGTAGTTCCTCAACAGCTGGAGGGCCCCAGGTTGCCTCCCCGTGCTTTAGAGAAAAGAGAATTCTGTGCCTCCAGGATACAATAAGACACTTTAAACGCATCTAAACACAGCTAATGTATTAAGGGGAAAAAATGCACTATTAACAAGTAAATAAATGAATTAAATAAGTTGTCAGAAACCGAAAGCAGCAACTCTCATGTGTGATATCAAAAAAATACATAAACTAAAAAACAGAGTTGCGCATAACCTTTAAAAAATAATAATCATGAACATCTCAACATATGCATTGGTCAGTGCAATAGTATGAAGTCCTTCTTCAATGGAGAAAAGTTAAGTCAGCATAAACATCCAATATTGCACAATCCTGTGTAATAGGAGGGAGAAGAATGCAGGGCCAAGATAGTGAGAAAACACTCCCAAATTCCTAATCCAAGTTCATATATGCACTCCGAGCATTCCTGGTCTCCTGTGCTGCCGACACCATATGTCACCACCACCAAAGAAAAATGCCTGCTTACCAGATACTTTGGACCTATAGAAAGGTCTATAATGCCTGCGGCTGATTACTCTGCCAGGGCCTTTAGACTGTAATCCGTTCGGCAACTAATGGTTCTGTTTGACAATCTCTCCCAACTCTCACTTCCAATAGTCTGTAGCTATCCCACAAAGGGATGTAATTCAAAAGCATTGAACACACCATGGGGGTTATTTACTAAAGGCAAATCCACTTTGCACTGCAAGTGAACTTGGAAGTGCAGTTGCTGTAGTCCCCTCAGATCTATGGTGTGATGGTGATGGCAAAATATGGTGTGATGGGGTTCTTTCAGTGATGTGATGTGTTGGGTTTGCGCCAGACATAGCGTTTTCTTTGATTGCCAAAAAGTTCAATTTTAGTCTCATCAGACCAGAGCACCTTCCTCCGTACATTTTGGGAGTCTCCCACATGCCTTTTCGCAAACTCAAAAGGTGCCATTTTGTTTTTTGCTGAAAGTAATGGCTTTCTTCTGCCCGCTCTGCCATAAAGCCCAACTCTATGGAGCGTATGGCTTATTGTCGTCCTATGTACAGATACTCCAGTCTCTGCTGTGGAACTCTGCAGCTCCTTCAGGGTTACCTTAGGGGTCTGCGCTGCCTCTCTGAGTAATGCCAATCTTGCCCGGTCTGTGAGTTTTGGTGTGCGGCCGTCTCTTGGCAGGTTTGTTGTTGTGCCATGTTCTTTCCATTTGGTTATGATAGATTTGATGGTGCTCCTAGGGATCATCAAAGATTTGGATATTTTTTTTATAACCTAACCTTGACTTGTACTTAACAACATTGTCCCTTACTTGTTTGGAGAGTTCCTTGGTCTTCATGGAAGTGTTTAGTTAGTGGTGCCTCTTGCTTAGGTGTTGCAGTCTCTGGGGCCTTTCAAAAAGGTCTGTATATGTAATGACAGATCATGTGACACTTAGATTGCACACAGATGGACATCATTTCACTAATTATGTGACTTCTGAAGGCAATTGGTTGCACCAGAGCTTTTTATGGGCTTCATACTGTAGCAATACCCCCTCAGGGGCTGCTGATTGATTTGGGATCTACTTTCTTTTTGTGACTCACCCCTATTTAATTAGCTTGAACCCTCCCTTGACACATCAGAAGTCCAGTAAACGTATTGTGACCTCTGCTTGACCAGGATCACAATAGCAGGCATGTAACATGAAATGATAAGAGAATAACAGTATTACCTGCTCCTGGGTGTCTCTTCAGATGAGAAAAACACACTTCACACAGTTGATATATTTAAACTTAAGAGAATGAGTTTACTTAATGTAGACTAGGAAACAAACATAGGTTTAAATTGCAATCAACAACAATTATGTAATGACACACAATGATTCTGCAAGGGCCCTTGAGGGAATCAGTAATTAATGTTAAGAGGAAACAAAAAGGAAATCTAACCTAAAGAATGGTACCATTAAGTTAAACTAATGTAAAAAGTCTATGCTCGCGAGCTTCCCCTAGCGGGCAGTCCTGCAAACAGTTAAAGGGGTGGTTCCCCAAAAAAGAAACTTTTAACATTGCCTGTCTCTTCTTAATAACATTTAGAATCGGCTGGTAGTTTAAAAAAAAAACACCCGTACATACCATTTTCGGCATGTAGTCTCACCGCCGCTTCCGGGTCTGGCAGCCGGGGACAGGCATCCGATCGACGCATACAGCGCGTCACGAGATGCCGAAAGAAGCCGAACGTTGGTGCGGCTCTATACGGCGCATGCGCACCAACGTTCGGCTTCTTTCAGCATCTCGTGACGCGCTGTATGCGTCGATCGGATGCCTGTCAATGAAGTAGGCCCTCCCATCCCCGGCCGACAGACCCGGAAGCGGCGGTGAGACTACATGCCGAAAATGGTATGTACGGGTGTTTTTTTTTTAAACTACCAGCCGATTCTAAATGTTATTAAGAAGAGACAGGCAATGTTAAAAGTTTCTTTTTAGGGGAACCTCCCCTTTAAAGAAGTGTCTCGAGACCAAAGTCCACATTGCGGCCGTTGGTGCACTTTAGAATTTGTAATCCAAAAGGGATAAACGATGAAATGAAGTTAGTCAAAACAGGGTATTATGAATAGTAACGTTGGTGAACTGACCACACGTCAGCGTCAGTCACTGTGTATAACAGCAATCAACTTAGAAGGCCTTAAAGCCTAGTCAGAGGCCAACACGTGTCTCCGGATTAAGGGGTGGCACTAGATTGTCTTTACCAAAGTGAAGAGCTGAAAATTTAGCAGATGCTCTCTCACCCGAACAGGCCGAACAGGCCGATCCGCCTGGATTCAGCTGCTGCCACAACTGAGGTATCCATCTTTACAGTGGGCGGGCCTGCACGCGATAACGGCAGTCTCCGTGGCGGATTCGCCGCGAGATCGCCGTTATCGGTGGCGGGAGAGGGGGCAACTTTCTTTGCAGGCAATCGTTGGCTGTGCAGACATCCACAAATAGCTTCCACCATGGGTGACCTGTCTTTATAGCGAACAAGGCCGGCGGCCAGACCTACCTGCTCACAGCACCAGCAGCAATCAGAAGAGTCCTGCCACTTAAATTTGCACTGGCCTAAATCGCTGGTGTGAATGTAGCCTTTTTTAGAAAATTGCAGAAAAAGACGTTGCTGACTTGAATTGCTTTCTAAAAGGGCCATTTAACCACTTGACCACTGGGCACTTAAACCCCCTTAATAACCAGACCAATTTTCAGCTTTCGGTGCTCTCACAGTTTGAATGACAATAACTCGGTCATACAACACTGTAGCCAAATGACATTTTTGTCCTTTTTTTCCCACAAATAGAGCTTTCTTTTGGTGGTATTTGATCACCTCTGCGGTTTTTATTTTTTTTCGCTATTAATGAAAAAAGAACGAAAATTGTGTAAAAATATGAATTTTTCTTCATTTCTATCATAACATTTTGTAAAAAAATTAATTTTTCCTCATACTGATTGGCACTGATGGGCACTGATGGGCACAGGTGGCACTGATGGGCACAGGCGGCACTGGTGGGGCCCAGACGGCACTCGTGGGCACAGGCGGCACTCATGGGCACAGGCGGCACTCGTGGGCACAGGCAGCACTGATTGGCACTGATGGGCACAGGTGGCACTGATGGGCACGGGTGGCACTGATGTGGTAGTGTTGTGGCACTGGTGGGGCACAGGTGGCACTGGGTGGGGCAAAGGTGGCACTGGGGGGCACTGGGTGGGGCACAGGTGGCACTGGTGGCACTGCTGGGGCACAGATGGGGCACTGCTGGGCACTAATCTCTCTCCTCTTCTCTCACGCTGCAATGGTGTGAGGAGAGGAGAGAGATGACCTACACTGCCCTGTTTGTTTACATTTTTTGATCGCGCCGTCATTGGACGGCGCGATCACGTGGTAAGGAGCCGCTGCCATTGGCTCCTTACCGAGATCACTGACGCTGCGGGTCCCGTGGACCCGCCGAGCGTGGTGACCGCGTGTGCGCGCCCGCTCGGGCGTGCGGATCTGACGCACGCCGGGTTTGTTTACACACGTGATCGCGCCGTCATTGGACGGCGCGATCACGTAGTAAGGAGCCGCCGCCATTGGCTCCTTACCGCGATCACCGATGCTGCGGATCCCGCGGACCCGGTGAGCACCGGTGATCGCGTGTGCACGCCCGGTCGGGCGCGCACACCTGACTCTAACAGAGGACGTCCATGGACGTCCTGTTAGAGTACAGGAACCGCCTTATAGACGTATTTCGTCTATAAGGCGGTGATTAAGTGGTTAATTGACTCCGTGTATTGGTTTGAAGGGAGACAAATATCATGTTAGTGGATCCTGACAAAGGCACCGTAGACTTAGCTGAGATCCTGGCTGTTAGTATGGAAAGAGGTTGCTCTGCATTAGGAGCAGTTGTAAAAATATCCCGTGTACATGGAGCCTTATGCCTTGTACACACGATAGGAATTTCTGATGAAAAACATCTGATGGAATTTTTTCATCATAAATCCCTATCGTGTGTGGGCCCCATAGGCTTTTTTTCCATCTGAGCTTTGAAATAGAACATGTTTTATTTTTTTCTGATGGAATAAAAATCATATGGGAAATTCCGATTGTCTGGGTGGAACTCCGACAGAGAAAAAAACATGCATGCTCAGAATCAAGTCGACGCATGCTTGGAAGCATTAAACTTAATTTTTCTCCGCGCATCGTAGTGTTTTACGTCACCGCGTTTTGGACGTTCGGAATTTAGTCTGACAGTGTGTATGTAAGACTGATGGAAGACAGCTTGACCGGAATTCTGACAGAAAATTCCATCAGGTTTTAGCCTATACGAAATTCCTATCGTGTGTACAGGGCATTAATCATTTGCACATTTGAAACTGATCTAGCTTGCATCAAGCTGATTCATACAGAAAATAACTAAAAAAGGACAAGTCCTCATTAAATCACTTTAGCCCTTAGGCCCCGTACACACGACCCAGAAACTCGTCGAGCCAAACACATCGTTCCGCCCGTCGAGTTTCCCGTTCTGCTCGTCGAGCAGCTCGATGAGCTTGCTTTGCGTACACACGTTCAAAGTCCAAATCTCGTCGATCTCACGTTCACCACGTGTGACGGCACTATAAAGGGGACGTACGTTTGGTTTGGCGCCACCCATTGGGCTCCTTTTGCTAATCTCGTGTTTACGCGTGTTAGTAAAAGTTTGGTGAGTGACGATTCGCGCTTCTCAGTTTTCGTGCTTTTCAGATCGATCTCTGCCGTTCAGTTTGTACTGGTGGGTTCGTATCTTGGCTATCGGGGCGTGCGGTCAGGTCGTATTGTTTTACATTGCGGTCCTGTCCGCCCGTTTTTGATTTTCAGGTCGTTCTTCATAGGTCTTGCTGTTCTTCAGTGCGGTCTGTTTAGTGCAATTCTGTTTAGACGTTCGTTTCTAACCTTGTAGCCATGTTGCAGGCATCTCGTCATCGGCGAGCTCGTGCTGTGCGTGCCATGTATATAGGTCTATTGCTTTTAGACCTAGATGACGAGTCCATGAACAGGGTGAGGAGGCGTTCATGGACCAAGAATTGGTTGCTCCGTAGGAACCAATTCTCACATATGCCTTTGCTGCGGGAGCTTCAGGAAAATAATCCTGAAGATTACAGGAATTTCCTGAGGATGTCGGATCCCGTTTTCCAGCACCTGTTGGCCTTGGTGTCCCCCTATATTACCAGGCAGGACACCGTTATGCGGGAGGCTATTGGTGCTGAGCAGAGGCTAGTTGCCACCCTACGTTATCTGGCAACTGGGAGAAGCCTTCAGGACTTAAAGTTCTCTACGGGCATCTCCCCCCAGGCTCTGGGCCTTATTATTCCTGATACCTGCTCTGCTATCATCCAGGTTCTGCAGGAGGAGTATATGAGGGTAAGTTTTCTCCTTGACTATCTAATTTTATGTATATAATGTATGCTAATGTATTGCACTTATCTCCTCCTTCCATAATTACCGTTTGGTATATGCTGTGAATGTCCCCTCTGCCCCCATGCATGCTGTAAAGTTTAATGATGCCCCTTTTTTGGCCTACATGCCTATTTCCCTTCACTTACCTCCCAGCATGCTATCCTGGGCACAAACACACCTAGCCTAGTCACTTCCCAATGTATTGTATTATATCCATTGTAATGTTTGCCCCCTCCCCTCCAATGTGTTTTAAAAGTCTATGTACACTTTTTTTTTTTTTTGTGTACTCCCAAACTCATCTAGCCCTCCCCTCCAATGTGTTTTAAAAGTCTATGTACACTTTTATTTTTTTTGTGTACTCCCAAACTCATCTAGCCCTCCCCTCCAATGTGTTTTAAAAGTCTATGTACACTTTTTTTTTTTTTGTGTACTCCCAAACTCATCTAGCCCTCCCCTCCAAAATGTGTTTTAAAAGTCTATGTACACTTTTTTTTTTTTTTTTTTGGTGTACTCCCAAACTCATCTAGGCCCACACAAAACTTGGGCACTGGCACATCAGAGGGGGTGTTTACTGTGAGAATTGACTAAATATATTTATGTATAATATGCTAGTTCAAAGAAATGTTTTAATGCTTATAATGTCTTTGTATAATCCGCTTGCAATGTTTTGGGTATAATATTTTTTTTTTTTTCTTTTTTTTATCTTCCACAGCTTCCGTCCACGCCACAGGAGTGGCAGTCTGTGGCCATGGACTTTCAGAGGCGGTGGAACTTCCCCAACTGCGGGGGAGCCATCGACGGGAAGCACGTCCGCATCGTGCCTCCACCCCGTTCAGGATCCCAGTTCTACAATTACAAGGGGTTCAATAGTATTGTGCTGATGGCGGTGGTGTCAGCGCAGTACGAATTCCTTTTTGTGGATGTCGGGATGAATGGACGGATTTCGGATGGGGGAGCCTTCAAGCAGACCGAGTTTGCGCTTCGCCTTCAAGAGGAGGATCTGTCATTGCCACCGGATGACCAGAATCTTGAAGGGTTGCCATTTGTTTTCTTGGCTGATGAGGCGTTTGCGTTGGGACCCCATCTTATGAGGCCATTCCCTCAGCGGACCCTCACCCCAGAGAGGAGGGTCTTTAACTACCGGCTGGCCAGAGCCCGGAGAGTGGTGGAGAACACCTTCGGAATAATGGCCAGCCGGTTCCGCCTTTTCTTGACCTCTCTCCACATGGCGGAGTACAAGTGGAACTATATTATTTTTGCTTGTTGCATACTCCATAATTTTTTGCGAAGACAATCAACAACCTATCTTGCCCCGGTTGGACCCGAGGCTGGACTTTTTGAAACCGAGCAAACATTGCCAGGTCTTGAAGCTGCCCATCAAGGACTGCCCCCCCAGAGTGCCCGTGAAGTGAGGGACAAATATGTACAGTACTTTATGGGTAGGGGGGCCATACCATCACAACCAAATGTGTTTTAATTTCTGTTTCCATAAATTTTAAATCTTGATACAAAAAATTTTATGTCTCGCTTGTGTTTTTCAATGTTTCATAGTTTTTCATATTCTTCTACATGTAGTGTCAAGTGTATTTTCCTTAACTAATTTCCTAGGTGACATCCTAAAAAATCACATGTACAGTTATTGGTATTTTAAGCAAAACCACACACACTTTTTTTTTTAGATTTCAAAATATCTTTACTTTTTCAACAATAAGGTTTTTAACAAACAGAAATGAGGTAATAATTGGTACAATTTTGTGAAAAATATTTTTGCTTTTTGATTTAAAAAAATATAAACTTTTCTTTTTTTTGGTCTTTTTGATTAAAACATATATAATTGTTTTTTTTTTTTTTTTGGTCTTTTTGATTAAAACATATATAATTTTTTTTTTTTTGGTCTTTTTGATTAAAACATATATAATTGTTTATTTTTATTTTTTGGTCTTTTTGATTAAAACATATATAATTTTTTTTTATTTTATTTTTTGGTCTTTTTGATTAAAACATATATAATTTTTTTTTTTTTTTTTTTTTGGTCTTTTTGATTAAAACATATATAATTGTTTTTTTTTTTTTTTGGTCTTTTTGATTAAAAAATATATAATTTTTTTTTTTTTTTTTTTTTTTTTGGTCTTTTTGATTAAAACAGATATATTTTTTTTTTTTTTTCAAACAAACATTACAAAACTAAAACCCTCAAAATCAAACCCTCCCCAGAACATCAATTATATTTTTTAATTTGGTTTCCACTTCTTTGGTCTTTTTCCGTATGTCGTGGTTCATATCCTCAATGTCATCCCTGCAGGACTGGACCTGGGAAATTAGGAGATGAGCACTGTGGGTATCCAAGCCGCCACCAGCTCCTGAAATGTATGACCAAATCAGGTATTAAAATTTAGCAGGCCTACATCTAGATTAGCTGAAGCTGAGTTAATATGTTACTTTACCGGATGTAGTGGCATCATCATCCCGCGGGGGTGGGGCTTGGGTGCTGCCTTGCTGCTCCTGTGTAGAAGCTTCATTCCGCCCTACGAGAATAAAGAAAATGGAAAGATGAAGAGGCCTGAAAGAGGAATCTGTTTTGGATTAGACCATTTGTGTTTTGAACAGCCCCCTCTGGGCAGAACACAGGATTCTAGGCATTCCCAAACATTATTACATTTCTTGTACCTTTGTTATAATTTCAAACATGTAGGCAAACCAAGTATACACTGGATCACCTCACCTCTGTGTGAACCCATAAATGGATTATTCTTGTGGCCAACAATTCTGCAAATGAGTCCACATGTGTCACCAACTGCTGAGCAGACTCTCCTTTTACTGTATATTGTCTTTACAGTAAGAGAAGTTCTTTAATAATACATCAACATTAATAACACAATTTATCTCACTTTAAACTTTAAAAGTGCACAACATTAGTGAGATCAATGTTTTGGGCCCAACAATTGGTCAGAAAAGTCGTCGTTATTTTGGAACGGCGACTTCTACGACCAAATATCATGCTCACAACCAGGGCAGGACTTAGGGTGGTGGGGGCCCCTGGGCTTGAGTGTTGAAGGGGCCCCCTGGACGGAGGGGGGAATCAAAGTTGTTGAGTGGGGGGGGGGGGAGTGCCTCTCATCTGTGCCGACAGCCAGGGCCACAGACTGTCATTAGCCCGGCTGTTGGCTTTCTTCCCTTCAGCAGCCACAGTCCTCCACACACCGCTCCGGTTCCTCCTGCTTCCGTGCTGCCTCCTATTGCAGTGCAGGAAAAATAACCCTTTCCCGGGACTGCGTGAAGAAGCAAAAAGTCCCACAGAATCAGTGCGTCTTGGGAGGTATGCGCAGGGCCGCCATCAGGAATTTTGGGGCCCCTTACACAGCTTAAGGCAAGGGCCCTCTGGAGCAGAGAATTGGGGGGGGGGTTGCTGCCGCCTGAAATTGAGAAGCAAGGGGGGCCTTTAACAAAAAAAATTAAATTTCTAAAAAAATGTAAAATATATATATATATATATATATATATATATATATAAAAGGGGGGTAGCCATCCGGGGCCCTGGGGACCTCCAGACCCCTAAAAAAAAAAAAAAAAAAAAATATTTATTTAAAAATACATAAAAAAGGGGGGCCCTGGGGAACCTACGTGCCTTTTCTTAAAAAAAAAAAATATATAAACAAAAATACAAAAGAAATTTTTAGCTTTAAAATAAATGGGGGGGGGGGGTTTGCCACATGGGTCCCTGGGGACCTCTGAGCCCTTTAATGATAACCAAAAAAAAAATATAAAAAAATATATATATATATATATATATATATATAAAAAAATTATATATATATATATATATATATATATATATATATAAAAAATATTTAAACAAAAAGGGCGGTGGGGTTGCCATCCGGGGGCCCAGGAGACCTCTGGGCACTTTAATAATGATAATATTAATAATAAATATATATATATATATATATATATATAAAATATATATATATATATATATATATATATATATATATATATATATAATATATCTAAATAAATATATTTAAAAAAAAAAATAGTTTTTGGTTTTAAGAAAAACGTAGGAAAAAAGTAGGGGTTGCTGTCCGGGGCTCTGGGGACCTCCGGACCCATAAAAAATAAATAATAAACAATGGCAAGTCCAGACCTGTAAAAATAGTTCAAGATTTGATCGTAGGAGTCGACGTTCCGAAAGAATCGACGACTTTTCCGACCAATTCTTGGTCCCAAAAAATATGAATACAACCTGCAAGAAAATGCACATGGCGCCAAAAAAAAAAAAAAAAATTACTTACTTTTTAGAACTCTCCTGATCCTGCTCATGGTCTCTGGCTCCCGCAGTTTTAGATCCGACCACCTCTTTCGGATCTGCTCCTTGCTCCTTCGCACCCCAAATTTATGATAGAGCCTCCTCACCACCTTCTCCATTATTTCCGCCTTTACTTTATTGGGGTGCTTGTAAGGTCCATGGCTGCCATCATAGTCCTCCTTTTTAAAGATGAAGACCAGCTCCACCATCTCCTCGAAGGTCATATTGGTTGCCTTAAAGCTTCGCCTTCTCCTTGAGCTCTCTCCCGCCCGGCCTGCTTGTTGTGCGTCCATTTTTGTTGGCTCCCCGATAATTAAAATGAAGGATAAGGGGCGGAGAAAGGATTACACTGAACGTCAGGGGTGGGGAAACGTGCGGAACGTCACACATGCGCGCGAATAAAGGGATACCACGTGAAGTGAAAGGGGCGGTCCCAGTTTGTTGAAGACGGCGGAGAGAACGCTCGAGTTCAACAACGGTATGTAACTACCTTTTTAAAGTTTATTAGTGATGGTAGAAGTTGTTGAGCTATGTATCATATGATAACCTAGGAGAAATAATGAAAGAGGGTCGGGGAAAGGACGACACAGAACGTCAGGGGTGGGGAGACGTGCGTTGCGTCGCACATCCGCGTCTATAACGGGATACCACGTGAATTGAAAGTGGCATTCCCAGTTTGTTGAAGACGGCGGAGAGAACGCTCGAGTTCAACGACGGTATGTAACTACCTTTTTAAAGTTTATTAGTGATGGTAGAAGTTGTTGAGCTATGTATCATATGATAACCTAGGAGAAATAATGAAAGAGGGTCGGGGAAAGGACGACACAGAACGTCAGGGGTGGGGAGACGTGCGTTGCGTCGCACATCCGCGTCTATAACGGGATACCACGTGAATTGAAAGTGGCATTCCCAGTTTGTTGAAGACGGCGGAGAGAACGCTCGAGTTCAACGACGGTATGTAACTACCTTTTTAAAGTTTATTAGTGATGGGATGAGTTTGTGGGCTACTTAAATATGATAACCTAGGAGAAAGTTACAATAAACATTTTCTGAAATGGCCATCTATAGTGCTGTCGTACATAACCGCGTTTAGATACAGCATTTTGCTCAAAGTATGGTGTGGGGGCAAGATAGTTTTTCACAGATGTATTTGTAAAATATGTGGTTTAATACATGTTGAAAATGGTCGCTTTTAAAAGTCTTGCCCAAACTAGATCGTTTCTAACGTTTCATCCACAACTGAGTGAAGGGATCTAGGCCTCATTACACACAACTGGTCATCTGTTTCCTATGAACTTGACCAACACATGATATGCAAATTCCTCCTTGTCGTTTTCACGACGGAAGGGGCGGGGAAACATCGAATTCCTAATCATGGGCGGAAGACGTGTGCTGAGTGTATATAATGCTCGAACACACGTGTCGTACGTCCGACCAGGGTGCGGAAGGAAGACGATTGCACGACAGGCGTGTAGTTAGGCTTTGAACTTGGGACAGCAGAGCAGGGCCGCCATCAGGGGGGTAGAGGCAGTACACCTGTAAGGGGCCGGGGGTCCCCAGGGCCCCATATGGCAACCACCCTTTACAAAAATAATAAAAAATAAACAATATATATATATATATATATATATTTATATATATATATATATGTATGTATATTTCTCTCTCTTTTTCTTTCTGTGGCAGCCCCCCCTTCTCAATTTCATTCGGCAGCACCCCCCCCCCCCCCCGGTTCTCTGCTCCAGGGGGCCCATGCCTGAAGCTGTGTAAGGGGCCCCAAAAATCATGATGGCGGCCCTGCAGCAGAGGCCTATTCAGGAAAGTCAAGACATTTAAGGGCTAGATGTTGATAAAGAGTACTCGAGTTTCAAGACTGTGGATTGACATTATAGTATTTTTCATTTTCTTTTTTCTGGCAGAAATGAATAGATTCAACAAAAGGGATTTTCTAGAAGTCTTCATAGACAGATGGAGGGAGCAGACAGTGCTGTGGGCCACCAAAGACCCTAGGTCCCGAAATAAAGAACTGAGGACAGCAGCACTGCAGAGCCTGCTCCCACTTGTGCGCAGGCAGGTGGGGCATAATGTGACTGCTGAGCAGTTGGAGGTGAGAATTGGAACTTTGAGAGGCTCCTACAGGAAGGAACGCAACAAGGTCTTAGATTCTATGAGGTCTGGAGCTGGAGCAGGGCAGGTATATGTACCGAAGTTGTGGTACTACAACAGACTGTCCTTTCTGGATGACCACTTGGAAGTAAGGCCATCACTTTCCAGCCTTCCCCCCAGAAGACAGAGAGGAAGAGGAAGAGGAAGAGGGAGGTCCAGCCTTCCCCCCAGACTTCCCTCCAGGCAACCTGATGCTCCTCCATTAGATGAGACCTCTCAGCAGCCTTCCATCCTGGAGCAAGAGCCAGATTTGGCTGTCTGGAGCCAGGTATAGTACTTTCAATGTGCAAATGTGTGTGTGTGGTTTTAATTTTGGAAAATAGATGTTTTGATGTTTAAAGGTGAAAAAAAAAAAAGGACTAGCTTAATGTGTTTTACATATCATTAGTCAGTAGTGGCCACTAATGTTAAGGTAAATATTTTTTTTATTTTTAAACTTTCTAAAAACATTTTTTAGGAAACATACAAAAACAAACTGAAGGACACAGAATACATATATACATTAACATACAAAAAAGGCCAAAAATGGTCTCAGTGTATTAAGTTAATCTACGTTGGTTATAGTATGGATAATATGGGTATTTCAATATCCTAAACTCACTTCTACAGGATGGGCTCCCAAACTATATTTTCACCTATTGTACCTCTAGGACCTCAAGAGTACAGTCCCCGGGGGTAGATGGAAGAAGAATTGTGGAGAAGGGGAGGGGGGGGAGTGTGCGGGAGATAAAACACAAGTAGAGGAGAGGGTAGAGAGGGATGAGAAAGCAAGGAGAAAGGAGAGAGGAAAAACCTATTAATAAGTGAATTAAAGTGTATATTTAAAGTTTCTAGTCTGCTTAAATAATTATTTATATATCATTTAATGCATGGGTCTTCAAACTATGGCCCTCCAGTTGTTCATGAACTACAATTCCCATCATGCTCAGTCATGTCTGTGAATGAATGTCAGTTTTCCAATGCCTCATGGGATGTGTAGTTCCACAGCAGCTGGAGGGCCGTAGTTTGAGGATCCCTGATTTAATGTGTTGGATGGACTAATAAGCCCACCCACCATTATTTAGTGAGAGAGGGAACTAAAAAATAGAGGGAGGGGTAAAATAAATAAAAAAATTGGATATAGGTATACATTTCCAAATTAATGAAGTAAATTTTGAGTATTTTTGTTTAAATTTATATTATATCTAAATATCTAAATGTATTATATTGGTGCATTAAGAAGAGAAGAGGTTAAAAATATACAAACTGCAGGGGTCAGAATGATTTGCTTATCAATTTCTTGACAAACAGTTTGCAACAGTCATGAGCTGAAAATTGTGTGTGGTTTTGGAACCCAAAAGTAAAACTGTCCCTTTTTTTTAATACACAGGAGGATATCAGCCAGCAGGAGGTACAGGAAAGTACCAGGCAGGAGGAGGGCAGGGTGAGTGGCACAGAGGAGGTGGCAGGCCCAATTGGCTCGGAGGAGGTTGCAGGCCCAATTGGCTCAGAGGAGGTTGCAGGCCCAATTGGCTCGGAGGAGGTGGCAGGCCCAAGTTGCTCGGAGGAGGTGGCCGGGCCTAGTAGCAGTACTAGGTGTCAGGTGCCTCCAATACGCCTTCAACCCAGAAGGGCCGCGAGGGATATGAGGGTTCGCGAGGCCTCACTGGCCCTCATTCGCGAGGCACAGGCCAGCCTCCAGCAGCCTGCCACCTCTCAGGAGGGCTTTTTGACCTTTATTCTGGCCAAAATGGACCACATGAGTGAGGACCAGCGTCTCCTCTTTGAGGGACTCCTCGTCATCTTAGCTAATAAGGCGGTGAGGGGTCATCTCACTGAGGAGACGGTGCTCTGTTCACATCGCCATCGCCAAAGAACATCTCGCTCACAACCTCCTCCTCCTCCTTCTTCTTCTTCTTCTTCTTCTTCTCCTGCCCCTACTGCTTCCCCTACTCATTCTTCTCTTGCCCCTACTGCTTCCCCTACTCATTCTTCTCCTGCCCCTACTGCTTCCCCTACTCATTCTTCTCCTGCCCCTACTGCTCCCCCTACTCATTCTTCTCTTGCCCCTACTGCTCCCCCTACTCATTCTTCTCTTGCCCCTACTGCTCCCTCTACTCATTCTTCCCCTGCCCCTACTGCTTCCCCTACTCATTCTTCTCCTGCCCCTACTGCTCCCTCTACTCATTCTTCCCCTGCCCCTACTGCTTCCCCTACTCATTCTTCACATTCTTCTTTTGCTTTTCCTTCTCCTCCCCCTCCTCCTTCTCGTTCTCCTCCTCCCCTTGATTCTATTTCTCCTGCTCCTTCTCCTCCTCCACCACGTTCTGCTACTCCTCCTCCTGGCATGAGTACTGCCTCCATGGCCCCGCCTCCAGCCAGGCAGAAGAGGAAGGCTGCTAAGAAGGCTGCAGAGAGGGTCAGAGAGCAGGCTGGAGGGAATCCACCAAGGAAGGCCTTGCGAAAAACCAAAAGATGACTCCCTTCCTTCCAGGTGGTGTACCAGAGGACAGTCTGCTGTAGTACCACAACTTTGTGACATCTGCCTGCCCTGCTCCAGTTTCTGACCTCTAGGAGTCCAAGACCTTGACACGTTCCTTCCTGGATGAGCCTCTCAACTTCCAAATTGTGAATCCAACTGCTAAGCAGTCACATGACGCCCCACCTGTCTGTGCACAAATGGCAGCAAGCTATCCAGTGCTGCCTTTTTTATTTTTTATTCTAATCCTTAACCAAAATAAATGGTGATTTTTGAGTTTACAGTTCATACTTGTCTATGTGTTTTTACTCCAAAAAATAATGTAGCTTGTGAGAAGGCAGGTTATGTTTTTAAATCATTTTAAAGGTGTAATTAGAAAGGGACAGATGAGATAAGACCAAACAATAATGTTTCAGTGGGGGGTAACTTGACACCCAAATACAACTAGATCACAGGTGTCAAACTGGCGGCCCTCCAGCTGTTACAGAACTACAAGTCCCATGAGACATTGCAAGACTGACAATTACAAGCAGGGCCGCCATCAGGGGGGTACAGGCATTACACCTGTAAGGGGCCCGGGGGTCGGTCCCCAGGGGCCCGGATGGGAACCACCCTAAAAAGAAAAAAAATATATATATATTTTTTTGTTTTAGGGGTCCGAAGGGGCCCGGAGGCCACCAAGGGCCCCAGATGACAAGCCCTTTTTTATAATAAAAAAATATTAATTTGTATTTATTTTTTGATTAAAGGGCCAATTTTTTTTATAAAATGTTTTAGAGGTCTGGAGGTCCACAGGGACCTGGAGATCCCCAGGGCCTCAGATGACAACCCCCCTTTTTTTTTTTTTTTTAAATATATATTTTTATTTCTTTTATTTATTTAGATATATATATATATATATATTTTTTATTATTATTATTATTAAAGGGCCCAGAGGTCCCCAGGGCCCCCGGTTGACAATCCTTTTTTCTATTTTTGATTTACTTTTTTATATTATTATTTTTTTTTTTTTTTATATATAGATGTATTTTTATTAAAGGGCTCAGAGGTCCCCAGGGCCCCATGTGTCAAACCCCCTTTTTTTATAATTGTATTTTTTATTTTTGTTTATATATTATTTTTTATATTTTTATATTTTATTAAAGGACCCAGAGGTACCCAGGGCCCTGGAAGGCAACCCCTTGTTTTTGATTTCCTTTTTTATATATATATATAAATGTTTATTTATTTTTTTATATATATTTTTTTATTTATTTATTTTTTATTTTTTAAAGGGCCCAGAGGTTTTCTTTTTTTTTCGGGCCCAGAGGTCCCGAATGGAAAGCCCCCTTTTTTGAAAAATTTCCTTTTATAACAAAAAAAATAAGGTCCCCGGGGCCCCAGTTGGCAACCACCCTTTTTAAAAAAAATATATATATATATATTTATTAGATATATTTATATTTTCTCCCATGCCTGAAGCTGTGTAAGGGGCCCCAAAATTCCTGATGGCGGCCCTGATTACAAGCATGACTCCTGCACGCAGAGGCATGATGGGACTTGTAGTTCTGCAACAGCTGGAGGGCCACCAGTTTGACACCCCTGATGATTATAACATTTTAAAAAAATGTTTAAAATGAAGATCATGATTTGAAATACAGTACCAAAAAAAATGAGATCTAATTTTTATTGATTTTTTTGGTCCTGTATTTCAAATCCTGGGATCTTCATTTTTATTTTTTATTTTTCATTTCTAATCATCTAGTTGTTTCACAAACTATGTCAGAATAAGAACTGGGAATATCAGCAGCAAATTTAAAATACACTGGTCCAGTTTTGTGCAATTGTACTTTTTGTTAAAGAACGCTGCAATTAAACGATGCAATAATGTTGGCAGCATGACGAATGTGCTATCTCCATTCCAAACGCTACTTTTACCAAGGATGTGCTCCAGTCTCCTACTTTTATCTGAGCATGCGCGGGTTTTCTTAGCATACACACGATCGAGCTTCTCGTCGGGAAAACAGCCCGTCGATAACCTCGTCGAGCCAAATTCGACTCCCGTCGAGCAAATAGAGAACATGCTCTCTATTTTGGCTCGACGAGCTGCCCGACGGTTTGCTCGACGAAAGTGTACACACGACCGGTTTTCTCGGCAGAATACGTCTCCCAGCGAGCTTCTCGCTGGATTCTGCCGAGGAACTCGGTCGTGTGTACGCGGCCTTACAGTTATTTTTTGGCCCAATCGCGGTATACAGTTATTATTGTTGTCAGCTTGGCACCACCGTAGCTCTGGTCATATGGCACTGCTGTCACTCTGTTGATGTGGTACAGAATTTAAAGCCCCATTCCATTCAGGGGTAGAGAAGCATTAGAACCCCACTCAGATTTTAATCGCTGTGTGTCCCTGCTGGGGAAATTACCCCTCGCTTCTGTTTAGTGACACCTCTTGTATTATCTTCTATTTTCAGGAGCAGAGACTGACAGCCGGCAATTCTGCATAGATAGGTTGGTTTACACCAAGATACAGGCAGATGATGTCACAGCAGAGCATGGTAGTCCATTCTCATCAGTTTTTTTACCTTTATCAGATTGACGAAAAAGCGTTAGAAATATAGGAGAAGCTTAAACGGTTTGCACCGCCATGAAGAAGTCATAATTAAATGTTATTTAGTAACAGAGGTGTAATGTATAAGGCAGTTACACCCCCCCCCCCCCCCGCAGTTCATGTTCTATAATTGCACTTATCAATTCAATATCCCTTTAAGACGAAGCTGTGATTTAAATAATTCTATCCTGTGGACACACATTTCTAGAGCTTCATCTCCATCCTAATGAATTGTCACCAATCTAAGAGCTCAGACAGAGCAACCTGTGCTTACAAAGTACAATGCCGCCCAAAGGCTGGATTAAACTAGGTTAATTCAATTAATTCCTCAATGTCTCATTTTAATTTGTACTCGGGCGACTGTGCTGGCTAATTTATGGCTGGAAGCCGCTTTTCCGTTTTCCCATTATTCCGAATGTAATTTCCAAAAGCAAAACAGATCAGTCTTCAGTCTGCTTTCTGGGTATCGCTCAGCGGGTGGAAGGTTGAGGTGGGAGGGGACCGTCTTTACTTTTAGATCTCATCTTTCATCTGCAACACTTACTTTTCTCTTTTTTTTCAGGCTGCAAGGTCTGCTGTATATGCAAAATATAACATAGGACATAGGATCTTTACATGTATCCTTCAGTAGTTTATTATTTAGTTTCACTGTCTTCTGGCCACTGGATGGCGCTGCTCTGTTGTTGTCAAAGCTCTGATAGCTCACCCACATTTTATGAAGTCTTCTTTCACACTCACGCAAGAAACTGTATATAAAAATGCAGTAAAATGCCCCATTTGCTGGCTTTTTCTATCTGTGGACACAATAGCTGGCAATAGCTCCCCCGGGACAGCGTATTAAATCTCTGCTGTAACCTTAATTTGCATTATCTGAGATTAATAAGTCACCCGTTGTGAGCACAGATTTAGCAGGAGTGAAGCCTTTGAACTTTGAAGGAGATTACACCGCCGCACGGAAATATTACAAGGTGAGTTTTCCTTTGTTGTCGTAGAGAGCCCTTGTATCTCTTACCAATCGATTTTCATGGGTCGGCAAATAACAAGACAATATTAGTGAGCTGCTGGCTTTGAAGAAAAGCTCAGAATCTCTGATCCGTGTTATTCACAACAAGGACGTGCTAATCTGTCAAAAAAAAAAAAAAAATAGTAAATACAGCAGCAAAAGCAGAAAAGAAAATTACTGTATATTCTAAACAGCAAATTTGAAATGAGATAAAGATTAGGGGTCTGAAAGCACAGCATCATTTCCACTACTGATGGATTTTGGTAAAGCGTGCAAATGTGACGGTAAAGACAGCCCCGGAATAAAGGGAACCTAGGTGCAGGGGCCCATGACTGGGGGGAACGCTGAGCCAGGTGCACCAGGAAATAGTATTCTGTAAAGGGAAGCCAGGGTGGGGGGTGGGCCCCTGGTCACCACGAGGTGGTGCCATATAAATTCCTGGGTGGGCGGAGCTGGTCATTCGGCGCCAAGGGAGTCAGAAGTTACACACAGGTCTTTTTTCTCCTGTGTGTTTCTTCTGTGATGGAGCAGTTTGACGGCCTACTCGAGCAGCTGAGGTCCGCGGCGCTCGAGCAAGGCCCGGGGTGTTATGCTGATCAGCTGGCGGCTCTCCTGAACGGAGCGGGTGCGGGTCCGTCCGGCCCCCCCCCTCCCCCCCTTCCCCACGGAGTGCGCGGCGATCGCGGCCGCCGGAAAGGTACAGCCCGGAGGGCCCTTCTATGGCGGAGCGGCAGGGCGGGAGCGCGGGGCCTGGTGCGCAGGCCTCCAAGAAGCGATCGGCTGGGGCGGCTGGCGGGGCTGTCTGCGGGCCACCCGGAGCTAAGCGGACTTCCAAGCGGAGGGGGGTGTCTCCTTCCCCCTCTGTGCAGCGCGCGGGGCGGTCGGCTGGAGCGACAGGACAGGCTAGCGTGGCGGCCCAGCGTGGTGGGGCTCGACGAGGTAGGCCTGGAGGTGCGGCGGACGGTGCGGGGCCTGGGGCAGCCAGTTCCGGGGGGCCCTGTGGTGGATCCGGCTTGGGAGCAGCAGGAGGAGTGCGGCCTACGGCTGGGACGGCCAGGGCTTCCTCGCCAGTGGGGGTTCCAGCGGTGTTTCGGCAGCCCACGTCCCCTGCGGCGCAGGGGGACCAACGATCGGAGGGGGAGCTCTCGGACTCGGATTTGGATGGTGCTGGAGCGGTGGCGGGCCCCTCGGGGCTCCAACGTGGATCCGGAGTGACGGCTGATCGGTCGTTGCGCCCTGGGCAGCCCGGTAAGTCGGCTGCACCTGCAGCATCTTTGTCTCATGTCTCCATGTTTTCTCCTGTGTCTGTTCCCCCCCTCCCCCCCTTTCTCCGCTTCCTTGCCACCCTCTGTCCCTGTGCCAGCTGCTCTCACTGTACCCGGCAATGGTTTATTTTTTGGGGGGGGGATGGGGCGGGGGGTGCGCCCCTTTTTCCTGGGGCTTTATTGTTCCAGCAGTTAGTCGCGTCCATGCTTCAGGGTTGTAGGGACTTTACAGGCTGCAGTTGCTCCGGTGGCTGCTTGGCTTTCTAATACTCCTCTTTCGTATTCCGCTGGGCAGGCGGGCGGGGTGCCGCTGTCCGGGGTGGGTCACATACCCCCCCTGGGGGTGGCCTCGGGTGGCACGGCTGCGGCCTTGGTGCCGCTTGGGGGGGTGGGGTGGTACAGGGATCGGCGGTTCAGGGTGGAGTTCCTCCTTCCGGAGCGACAGTCGCCCCCCCTAGTGGGTCGGTCGGTTCTTCGGGGGGTGCGGGGAGTACTGGGGTGACGGCGGATGGGGTGCGCTTGGCCGACGTGGCAATGGGGGAGGCTTACGTTTGCTTTGAAGCACCCTTGGGGTCGCATTTGAAGCCTGAGGTTAAGGAGCGGATCTGGAAAGGGGAATATGTGGAGATATTCTCGTTGTTGCCGCTAGAGAAGTTTAATTTGGATAAAGTAAAGCCGGACGAGAGTAGGAAGGACGAGGAAGAGAGGCGGCGGTACCGGCTTATTCCGCGTACATTCGCCAATTGGGCGCAGGCTTTCTACATCCTTGGGAGCGTTATTGGTGAAAGGGCGCCGGAACATTGTTCTGGTTTGTTCTGTTATATCGACGCTATTAGTGAGGCGCACAGGGTGTATGGGTGGGTTCCTGGCTGCGGTATGACGAGCAGTTCAGGCAGCTTAAGGCGCACAGGCCGTCCCTGAAGTGGAATCAAAAGGACATTGGCGTGTGGATGCGTCTGATGACGCAAGCGAAGGTGGTGCCGCAGCCCTTTCAGGGGGGAGCCGGGGGTGCCCAGGCCTCTTCATCCGCGGCAAAAAAGCGTAAGGGGTTTTGTTGGCAGTTCAACGAGGGGTCCTGCAAGTTTGGGGCCTCCTGTTGTTTCCGGCACGAATGCTCCGGGTGCGAGGGGGCCCACCCCTTGTCCAAATGCTTCAAAAAAGGGAAAAAGTCCGCTGACACTGGAAAGAGGGAGGACGCCGGTGAAGGCGGAAAAGCTGGCGCCGTATCTAAGTAGGTATCCGAACAGGGCGGCGGCGCAGACCTTGTGGTTGGGCTTTACGGAGGGGTTTCGGATTCCCAGTGAATTGGAAGCAGTGCCCCCCGTTGCGGCAAACCTTAGGTCGGCGCTCGACCACCCTGAGGTGGTATCTGACAAACTTAGGAAGGAGGTCGGGTTGGGGCGTATGGCCGGGCCGTTCGCGGATCCCCCCGTGGAGGGCCTGGTGGTGTCACCGCTGGGGGTAGTTCCTAAGCGTGAGCTGAATCAGTTCCGGCTTATTCACCACTTGTCTTACCCGAAGGGGGGCTCGGTGAATGACGCTATTGATCCTTCTCTGTGTTCAGTTTCGTACGCTTCTTTCGATGATGCGGTGCGCTGGGTCAGGCGGTTCGGAAAAGGGGCACTGTTAGCAAAGACCGACGTGGAGTCTGCGTTTCGATTGCTGCCAGTGCACCCGGAGAGCATGCGTTTGTTGGGTTGTCGGTGGGACAGGGAGTTTTTTGTTGATAGGTGCCTGCCTATGGGTTGTGCGATTTCGTGTTCTTATTTTGAGTTGTTCAGCTCTTTTCTGGAGTGGGTGATCAAGGATCTGACCGGTTTAGCCTCAATTGTCCATTACTTGGATGATTTCTTGGTGGTAGGGCCGCCGGGGGGCCGGGGGTGCGCGATTTTGTTGTCCACGATTCAACATGTTTTTCAGGTTTTTGGGGTCCCACTGGCGCAGGACAAGACGGAGGGGCCGGTCACAGTGCTGAAGTTTTTGGGTATCGTTATTGATACCGGGAGGATGGAGTGTCGTCTTCCGGACGATAAGTTGGAGGACCTGCGCAGTACGGTGGCAGCCGCGGTACGGGGGCCTAAGTTGCGGCTGCGGGAATTGCAGTCTCTGTTGGGCAAGCTTAACTTTGCCTGCCGGATCATGCCGATGGGGAGGGTTTTTTGCAGGCGGTTGGCGATGGCCACGGCCGGGGTCAAGGTTCCACACCATTTTGTGCATTTAGGTAGAGAGCACAGGGAGGATTTGAAGGTTTGGGACTCTTTTCTCGTGCGCTACAATGACAGGTCATTGTGGTTGGGCCCAGCAGTTCGGGCCAGCGACCTGGAGCTTTTTACTGACACGGCAGGGTCGGTGGGCTTTGCGGCTTATTTTCAAGGCCGGTGGTGCGCAGGGCGGTGGCCGGCGGTGTTATCGGAGTCACCCATGATTAGGAATCTAATGTTGTTGGAATTGTTTCCCATTGTGCTGGCGGTCGAGTTATGGGGTCAAGACTTTCGGGACAGGAGAGTGCGCTTTCATTGCGATAATTTGGGAGTGGTCCAGGCAATCAATTCCTTGACAGCGTCCTCAATGGCAGTAGTTAGACTGTTGCGTGTGTTGGTTTTGAAATGTTTGGAATTTAATATTTTTGTTAGTGCGGTGCATGTCCCTGGAGTCGAGAATGAAGTGGCTGATGCGCTTTCTCGTTTGCAGTGGGATCGGTTTCGACGGTTGGCTCCGGAGGCGGAGCAGGCCGGGGTTCCGTGCCCCATTGGCTTATGGGACCTCGTGTGGGATCGGTGATGTCTTTGGTGCGGCAGTCTGTGGCCGCGTCCACTTGGCGATCTTATGAGCGGGTTTGGCAGGAATGGCGGGACTTGGTGAGTGAACTGGGAGTGGGGCCCTCGGCCGAGGATCGGCTTCATACGTTAGTGTATTTTTTGGTAAGAAACTGGGAAGGGGGTGTGTCAGTGGCTTTGTTGAACGTGAAGTTGGCAGGTTTGGCGTTTTTGTTTCAGCTTCAGGGAGTTGAGGATGTCACAAAGGCATTCGTGGTTAGGAAAGCGATGCGGGGTTATAGAAAAGGCCGGGTTCAGCCTGATTCCAGGAGGCCAGTGTCGCTACAGATGCTGGAGGCACTGGTGGGCGTGCTGCCTCGAGTGTGTTCCTCTGGGTTTGAGGCGAGGTTATTTCGCACGACTTTTGTATTAGTGTTTTTTGGGGCCTTGCGAGTGGGTGAGCTGGTCAGCCCTTCAAAAGCCGTGGCGGGAGGTTTGCAGGCGTCGGACGTTTTTTGGTCGGAGGAGGAGGTTGCGTTCGTTATTCGCAGATCCAAGACGGACCAGTTGGGGAAGGGTGCGCGTGTTGTCCTGGGTAGGGTCCCGGGCCTCGAGCTTTGCCCGGTTGGAGTGGTTCGGGATTGGCTCGACTGCCGGCCGGCGGGGCCTGGGCCATTCTTGGTCCACAATTCTGGGGTTCCGCTGTCCCGATATCAGTTTGGGGCGGTTTTTAAAAGATGTTTGGGTGTTGGAGGTTTCCAGGCGACAGATTATTCATCCCATTCTTTCCGGATTGGGGCTGCAACCGAGGCGTCTCGGTGGGGACTTAGCAACGAGGTGGTGCAGCGGATTGGTCGTTGGGAATCACGCCGTTTCAGGCTTTATGTTCGCCCCCACTTGTTGTGAGTCTTTTTTCCTGAGTTTGTTCCTCATGAGTGTCTCGTGTGTGTTTTTCCTGGGGTCCTTGTAGGGTTTGGAGTGTGGGTCTGGTGTCTCTTCTAGTGTTTTTTCCATGTTTCTTGTTCTTTTCTTTCAGGCCCCGTATGCCTGATGTGGATCCTGGGCCATTCCTTTGTTCATAGGGGGGCCCAGAGGGCGTTAGCTAGGCCCGAGGGAAAACAGGTGGGGTTTTCCAGGGATGAGGCCAGGGTCAGGTGGATAGGTATCCCGGGCATGCTATGGTCCAGTGTGCTGCCGGAAGTGCAGCGGTATGCACGTTTGGACCGTCCCCCCGACGTGCTCTTGCTTCACGTTGGAGGTAACGACCTCAGTCTCAGGGCGTCCCGGGACCTTGTAAAAGACATTAAGTGGGATTTCATGCGATTGCGTTCATCCTACCCGGACACCATTGTGATTTGGTCAGATATGGTGGGCAGGCTGTCTTGGAGGGGGGCTCGGTCGGTTGCCAAGATCAATAGGACCAGGATAAAGGTCAACAAATCAGTGTCAAAGTTTGTAGTCAGCCACGGGGGTCTGGTGGTTCGCCATCGCAAACTTGAGGGGGATTTTGGGCTTTTTCTTAGGGGTGATGGGGTCCATCTTTCCCTAGTTGTGACGGACATGTGGGTCCTGGGGCTCCAGGACGGGCTAGAACGGGCCTTAAGGCTGTGGCGGGTCGCCCACCAGTAAGGGGTCACTGGTCGGCTCCTGTGGCAGGGGTACGGGGTTCCTGGGGGTGGTGGGTGCCGGTATATATTGGTGGTATATACCAAAAGGTGGTGGTAGGGGGCGGGCCTGTCTGGGGATGGGCTCCTTCCCTATCTTAGTATAGGGGCTATTGCCATGCGGGCTGAACAGTGAGGAAACGGACAGAGCCTCAGAGCTGGCATTAACACGGCTGGAGGCCAGAATCACTTCGGATGGTGTCAGCCCACGGCATAGCCTCTTGTGTCTGCTCTCAGGAACCCAGTACATTATCTGTAGTTATTATGTGTAGTTATTATTAGTTTGGTTTAATAAAGAAAAAAGTTGTTGTGTTAAATATATATATTTATTTAAAGATTTATATATATTTATTAAAATGGTTAAAAAAAATTATAGTTATTTTTGGTATTCTTTTGGATTTAATAAAGGGGCCTTTACTGGCCAATTAATCCAGAAGTTGTCATGTTTCAATTTAGGTAAGCAGTAGAAAGGGGGTTGGGGGTTTAAGTCGGGAACGGGGACTCTAGCAGTGCACCAGTCAAGACAGCCCTGGAATAAAGGGAACCTAGGTGCAGGGGCCCATGACTGGGGGGAACGCTGAGCCAGGTGCACCAGGAAATAGTATTCTGTAAAGGGAAGCCAGGGTGGGGGGCGGGCCCCTGGTCACCACGAGGTGGTGCCATATAAATTCCTGGGTGGGCGGAGCTGGTCATTCGGCGCCAAGGGAGTCAGAAGTTACACACAGGTCTTTTTTCCCTCCCTCCCTAAGTGAATGGGTGGTTATGGGGTGTGTGTTGGCTGTTTTAATGTTGTTTTGTTTTGTTTCAGGTATCGGAGCAGGGGTACGGGGTTCCTGGGGGTGGTGGGTGCCGGTATATATTGGTGGTATGTACCAAAAGGTGGTGGTAGGGGTGGGGACTTAGCAACGAGGTGGTGCAGCGGATTGGTCGTTGGGAATCACGCCGTTTCAGGCTTTATGTTCGCCCCCACTTGTTGTGAGTCTTTTTTCCTGAGTTTGTTCCTCATGAGTGTCTCGTGTGTGTTTTTCCTGGGGTCCTTGTAGGGTTTGGAGTGTGGGTCTGGTGTCTCTTCTAGTGTTTTTTCCATGTTTCTTGTTCTTTTCTTTCAGGCCCCGTATGCCTGATGTGGATCCTGGGCCATTCCTTTGTTCATAGGGGGGCCCAGAGGGCGTTAGCTAGGCCCGAGGGAAAACAGGTGGGGTTTTCCAGGGATGAGGCCAGGGTCAGGTGGATAGGTATCCCGGGCATGCTATGGTCCAGTGTGCTGCCGGAAGTGCAGCGGTATGCACGTTTGGACCGTCCCCCCGACGTGCTCTTGCTTCACGTTGGAGGTAACGACCTCTGTCTCAGGGCGTCCCGGGACCTTGTAAAAGACATTAAGTGGGATTTCATGCGATTGCGTTCATCCTACCCGGACACCATTGTGATTTGGTCAGATATGGTGGGCAGGCTGTCTTGGAGGGGGGCTCGGTCGGTTGCCAAGATCAATAGGACCAGGATAAAGGTCAACAAATCAGTGTCAAAGTTTGTAGTCAGCCACGGGGGTCTGTTGGTTCGCCATCGCAAACTTGAGGGGGATTTTGGGCTTTTTCTTAGGGGTGATGGGGTCCATCTTTCCCCTGTTGGGACGGACATGTGGGTCCTGGGGCTCCAGGACGGGCTAGAACGGGCCTTAAGGCTGTGGCGGGTCGCCCACCAGTAAGGGGTCACTGGTCGGCTCCTGTGGTAGGGGTACGGGGTTCCTGGGGGTGGTGGGTGCCGGTATATATTGGTGGTATATACCAAAAGGTGGTGGTAGGGGGCGGGCCTGTCTGGGGATGGGCTCCTTCCCTATCTTAGTATAGGGGCTATTGCCATGCGGGCTGAACAGTGAGGAAACAGACAGAGCCTCAGAGCTGGCATGAACACGGCTGGAGGCCAGAATCACTTCGGATGGTGTCAGCCCACGGCATAGCCTCTTGTGTCTGCTCTCAGGAACCCAGTACATTATCTGTAGTTATTATGTGTAGTTATTATTAGTTTGGTTTAATAAAGAAAAAAGTTGTTGTGTTAAATATATATATTTATTTAAAGATTTATATATATTTATTAAAATGGTTAAAAAAAATTATAGTTATTTTTGGTATTCTTTTGGATTTAATAAAGGGGCCTTTACTGGCCAATTAATCCAGAAGTTGTCATGTTTCAATTTAGGTAAGCAGTAGAAAGGGGGTTGGGGGTTGGGGGTTTAAGTCGGGAACGGGGACTCTAGCAGTGCACCAGTCATGATAGTTCAGCTGCTTTATTCTTTTTCGGGATACTCATGTGACTGGAATTCGACTCTCACATGGGTTCAGAAAGTGCACTACACTTTAGAATTGGGTGACCAAATATCCCGATTTGAGGAAACGTTTCCTGCCTGAAGAGCACCTTAGTCAGCCCCACTTTAAATATGGCATCCTTGTTCATGATGTCCCCAGTTCAGGAGCGCAGCCGAGTAATCAGCTGGCTTTGTTTACATTGGCTGCCTGGAGGAGGGAAGGAAGCATGCATTGTCTCCCCACTAGGGATGAGCCGAACACCCCTGTGTTCGGTTCGCACCAAAACCTGTGAACAGACCAAAAGTTTGTGTGAACTTTAGAACCCTGTTCAAGTCTATGGGACTTGAACGTTTGAAATCTAAAATGCTAATTTTAAAGGCTAAAATGCAAGTTATTGTCCTAAAAAGTGTTTGGGGACCCGGGTCCTGCCCCAGGGGACATGTATCAATGCAAAAAAAGTTTTAAAAAACTACATTTTTTTCAGGAGCAATGATTTTAATAATGCTTAAAGTGAAACAATAAAATTGAAATATTCCTTTAAAGCGGAAGTAAACCCATCAATTTTATAGTTTAAAAAAACAGTTAACATTCCCGGCATGCTGGAAATGCTAGCTGTCACATTTGCTTGTACTCTCAACCAAACTGTCAAACCATCCAATGGTTGGTGTCATAACTGATCACATGTGCAGCATCATGGCAGTTGCAGAATAAACAGAGGCCAAGATGGTAGCTTCCTTGGTTGAAAATGATCAGAGGGTTTACTTCCACTTTAAATTTCGTACCTAGGGGTGTGTATTGTATGCCTGTAAAGTAGCGCTTGTTTCCTGTGCTTAGAACTGTCCCTGAACAAAATGTAATTTCTGAAGGAAAAAAGTAATTTAAAATCACTCACCTTAGGGTCTGGTATGGACATTAAGGGGAACCCTGTGTCAAATTAAAAAAAAAATTATGTGGGGTTCCCTCCAAATATCCATTCCAGACCCTTCAGGTCTGGTATGGATTTTAAGGGGAACTCCACCCCAAATTTTAAAAAAAAATGCCGTGGACCCCCACACATTTTTTTTTTTATAAATGACTTTTCTCTGTATTGCCGGGAGCCGACAATTCATTATAGCCACGAGTGATTTTAAATTACTTTTTTTCCTTCAGAAATTACACTTTGTGAAGGGACAGTTCTAAGCATGGGAAACAAGCTACTTTACAGGCATACTATACACCCCCCCCCCCCCCCAGGTATGAAATTTAAAGATATATTTAACTTTTATTGTTTCACTTAAAGGAATTATTAAAATCACTGCTGCCAAAAAAAACTTCAGTTTTTAAAACTTTTTTTTGCATTGATACATGTCCCCTGGGGCAGGATCCAGGTCCCCAAACACTTTTTATTACAATAACTTGCATATTAGCCTTTAAAATTAGCACTTTAGATTTCAAACGTTCGAGTCCCATAGACTTTAACAGGGTTCTAAAGTTCACGCGAACTTGCTGCGAACACCCCAAATAGTTCGCTGTTCGGCGAACAGGCAATGTTCGAGTCGAACATGAGTTCTACTCGAACTCGAAGCTCATCCCTACTCCCCACCTTCAAGATGTCACTTGTAATTGGTACAGTCTCCCAGCTTGTACAGACGAGATGACTAAGAGCTGAGGAGTTTACTTGTGGTTATACAAAAAGGGCACACTGACTATCGTAAAGTAAACGAGTTGTATTGTCAAATTTAAGATGGCAGTCAATGCAACAATTCAAGGAGTCAAAGTTAACACATAAAAAGTCAAAGAAATAACAATAGCTCTCTGAGAGATAATGACTTAAATGACTGCCGAACAGACAACGGCTTTGAAGTCTACATACTGCATACCACTGTTGCTCCAAGATAAACCCTTTGGGCCAGATTCTCATAGGGATGCCTATCTTTGTGCGGGCGTAGCGTATCTAATTTACGCTACGCCGCCGCAACTTTGAGAGGCAGGTGCCATATTCACAAAGAAGTTGCGCTCCAAAGTTACGGCAGCGTAGCGTAAATGGGTCACGTAACCGTGCCTAAATCAAAATAGGCAGGTAGGGGGCATGATCCATGTAAATGAATCGTGACCCCACGTAATTGACGCTGCGCCATCCGTGGACGTATCCCAGTGCTCATGCTCAAAATTACACCGCAAGTACTCATTGGTTTCAACGTGAACGTAAAGCCCTATTCGCGAATGATTTACGCAAACGAAATTCGATGCTGTCCCGACGTCCATACTTAAAATTGCGTACGCCTCACCTACGCCTCATATAGCAGATCCGGCGTATCTTGTTCTCTAAATACAGAAAATAGATACGCCGACGCATCTTTGAAGTTACGCAGCGTATCTCGAGATACTTGCTACGAGAATCTGGCCCTTTGCGTTTAAATAGTTCTTGGGTACATATAATGCCGACTTAGTTGGGGCCCTTTATGTTGGTGCACAAAACAGGATGATGTTACTATGGATGGATTCAAAGGGAAACTCCACTTTAAACAGGGAGGTCAGCAGGGAAGTTTACTTTAAGATGTAATGTTAACAAGAAAGCTCCATAAAGAAGAGTTGAACTTAGTCAATAGTAGTGCTCCTTTGAGTTTGCTAAGCAAAAGCAAAGGTCTGGTTACTCAGGAGGTGAAATGTTAATCCAGTTCAGCAATCTGGACTCAAAGGCAGTTCTAGTGTAAGAAAATGGTGGCAGCTTCCAGTAATAGAAGGCAGAGATACGAGTGAAACTCAAAACATTAAAATGTTGTGCAAAAGTTCATCTATTTCACTAATGCAACTTAAAAGGTGAAACTAATATATGAGATGGACTCATTACATGCAAAGCAAGATCGTTCAAGCCGTGATTTGTTATACTTGTGATGATTATGGTTTACAGGTCATGATAACCCCAAATCCACAATCTCAGAAAATTTGAATATTACATGCAATCAATAAAATAGGGTTGAACAATATCAGATCTCTGAAAAGTATAAGCATGCATATGTACTCAGTACTTGGTTTGGGCCCTTTTGCAGCAATTACTGCCTCAATGTGGCGTGGCATGGAAGCTATCAGCCTGTGGCACTGCTGAGGTGTTATGGAGAACCAGGATGCTTCAATAGTAGGTAAGAGGTATAGGGCAGTGTTACTTTCGGTTTTGGCTCCAGGAGGAATCTAAGATTGCCTACCTTACCTCTGAGTGAGTCTACCATATTTGAGCTGCTGCTGCTTGCTGTCCCTGTGTGAACCGGAGGTTCTTCATATATTTCATGCTGTGTGACCTATTGCAGGTCGAATAATTAAGGTGAGAGGCCATTCCTGCTATTTGGTGGAGGTTCTCTGGACATCACTTGTTTGGATCTTTCTGCACCTGTTTTGGATTTAATTTGCACTCAAGCACTATATGGACTCACTTCTGTGTTTTTTGCCTTTTGCTATTTGCTTCATGTTACTTCTGTTGTCATGCTTTAAAATATGTGTTTCTAGCTGACCTTATTTGAGTGTTATATCACTGTTATATGATGTTGTAGTTTATATTCACTGTTTTGCGCTGCACTATTATTTATTTATATGCTCTGTTGAGGTATTTTATTTGAATTTGACCTTTAAGTGCTGGCTTGCATAGTTTTTAGTTGTAGATTCCAGCGCTGAATAACTCTTTTTTATTAGCATCCCCATAGAGCTCATCTGTTGAAGGAAGCACAAAGTGCTCCAACATCTCCGGGTAGACGGCTGCATTGACCCTGGACTTAATATGGACCAACTCCAGCAGATGACATGGCTCCCCAAATCAAAACAGACTGTAGAAACCTCACACTGGACTTCAAGCATCAAGCATCTTGCAGTGTGTGCCTCACCATTCTTCCTCCATACTCTGGGTCCTTGGTTTCCAAATGAGATGCGAAATTTGCTCTCATCAGAAAAGAGGACTTTGGACCACCGAGCAACAGACCAGGTCTGTTTTTCTTTAGCCCAGGTAAGACGCTTCTGACGTTGCTCGTTGTTCAGGAGTGGCTTGACAAGAGGAATACGACATTTGAAGCACATGTCCAGGATCCGTCTGTGTGTGGTGGCTCTTGACGCACTGACTCCAGCCTCAGTCCACTCCTTGTGAATAGGGATGAGCTCTGCGTTCGATTCGAACGTATGTTCGACTCGAACATTGTCTGTTCGTACGTTCGATGAAATTCGAACAAAACGGGTCGTTCGCGCCAAATTCGAGTGACGCGCAACGGCCCATAATTCACTGCGGCATTGCGCGCTGATGATTGGCCAAACATGCACTATGACCCTGCATGCTTGGCCAATCACAGCGCGCAAAAAACGGAGAGCCATAATTGGCCAAAGCCAGGGTGGCTTTGGCCAATTATGGCTCAGGGCTTTAGCACACTCCCCACACTATATAGGGCCGCCTGCTGGCAGAGATCTGTCAGAGAGACAGAGAGATAGTCTTTTTATATAGCTAGATAGAGCAGGCAGGCTAGACAGTTTAGCTTAATTTACAGTGTGTAGAGGATATATATACATCCCTACGTGTTGTACATATATTTATACACTGTATAGCTTAGCTAGATCAGTTCTTCCTAATTTACTGGCAGGTAGGTGATTGTGCTATTTAAAGACGTTATCACAGGTATAGACACCCAGCAGGTACAATATTTAAAGGAATTTTTCATTTAAGCATCATTAAAATCACTGCTCCTGGAGCAGTGATTTTAATGATGCTTAAATAAAAAATAAAAAAATCCTTTAAATATTGTACCTGCTGGGTTTCAAAATGTAAGCCTGTGAAAACGTCCTTGAGAACCCGGGTCTTGCCCAGAGGGAACATGTATCAATGGAAAAAAGTTTTAAAAACGGTCATTTTTCCAGGAGTCCTGCTCCTGAAAAATCAACCGTTTTTAAAACTTTTTTCCATTTATACATGTTCCCTGGGGCAAGACCCGGGTTCTCAAAGACGTTTTCCAACAATAACTTGAATATTGGGCTTTAAAATTAGCACTTTTGAATTTGAACGTTTGAGTCCCATAGACTTCAATGGGGTTCTAAATGTTCGTGCGAACGGCCGGTCTGTTCGAACGTTCTGGTGCGAACCGAACGTGGGGGTGTTCGGCTCATCCCTACTTGTGAAAGTCCCCAACAGTTTTGAATGGCCTTTTCCTGACAATCATCTCCAGGCTGCGGTCATCCCTGCTGCTTGTGCACCTCTTTCTTCCACACTTTTCCCTTCCACATAACTTTCTATTAATGTGCTTTGATACAGCACTTTGGGAACAGCCAACTTCTTTTGCAATTACCTTTTAAAGATTTCCCTCCCTAAAGCGGGGGTTCACTCTAAAACATCTATATACCGTTACATCCAGCATACTGCTGACATCGACAGTATGCTGGAATTTTTTTTCTGCTGTACTTACCGTTTTATGGTTGTTTTAACCCGGCTTCCGGGTTCTCGCTCCCCCGGGGAGTAGGCGTTCCTAAGATGAGGCATAGATGATTGACGTGCGGGTAAAGCGCGTCATGCCTGCCGAAAGTATCCGAGCTGGGACTCGGCTCTTTACGGCGCCTGCGCAGTCAGCTCTACACGGCAGGCGCAAGCGCATTAAAGCCCGTAAACAGCCGAGTCCCAGCTCTGATATTTTCGGAAGGCATCTATGCCTCGTCTTAGAAACGCCTATTCCCCGCGGGAGTCAGAACTCAGAGCCAGATGAAAACAACTATAAGACGGTAAGTACAGCAAAAAAAAAAAAAACTTTGCATGTGTTATGGCTTAATTGGCTGATTAGAGTGGGACACTTTGAGCCTAGAATATTAGACCTTTTCACAATATTCAAATTTTCTGAGATTGTGGATTTTAGGATTTCATGTAAGCCATGTAAGCCAAGACGTGTGAGCAACTTGGAGGGGTCCAGAGGAAAAGTGGTCTGTGAAGCATCTGCCACTACTCAGCCTATGAACACAGAGGGCCAGATTCTCAGCGGCGTTACGACGGAGTATCTCAGATACCCCGTCGTATCGCCGTTTTTTTTGTCTCGTATCTATGCGCGTGATACTAAGTATCACTTTTGCATAGATACGCTTCTACATCCGACAAGTGTAAAACCATTACACTTGCGGATCGTAGGTGTAATGACAACTCCGGCCACTAAGTGGCCTTTACGTTGTTTTCGCATTTGCATATGCAAATGAGGTAGTACGCCGATTCTCGATCGCTTTTACGCCGCCCCGTCGTCGCGTACGTCGTTTTTGTTCGCGTAAGGTTACCCCAGCTTCTATGTGGAGTAACCTTACGAAGTACCGTCGGATGCCGTCGGGTCCCGTCGGATGCCATGTTAAGTATGGCGTCGGGTCAGCGTCGGCTTTTTCCGTTGCTTACGTCGTTTTACTAACTCGTTCGCGAATAGGGAGTTGCGTAAATGACGCTCACGTCGTTTTGACGTCGGTTTCAACGACGCTTTCCGACGTGAGCTGGAGCATGCGCACTGGGCCTTTCCCCGGCTGGCGCATGCGCAGTTCATTCGACGCGGGGGCGCGCTTAATTTAAATACAAGCCGCCCCATTTGAATTGCGCGGGTTTACGCTGCGCGATTTACGCGACGCAGGCGAAACCTACGGAGCAAGTGCTTAGAGAATAAAGCACTTGCTCTAGTACGATGCGGCGGCGTAGTGTAACTGGCTTACGCTACGCCGCCGGAATTCTTAGAGAATCTGGCCCAGAGTTTGTGGCACTGTTAGCCACCAGGACATGTATGCAGCATTGGAACGGTGAGAGGCCTTTGGGTACCATCAAATATGCATACTGCTGTTGCAGACGTTTTTCTGCCGCTGGCAGAACTGCATCACCCTGCTCTTGCTTGTGAATTACATCTACCTTTGTTTTGAAGCACTCCAACATAAGATCAAGGGTCCCACCGCCTGCAGAAGTGTTCTTTCATTTCACTGGCCAACGGTTAAACAGTGCCTGTACACAGAAGTTAGACGGCACGATTATTTACACTGTTACCTGCATTACCTTGCAACACAAGGGTGTTTACCCCAGTTACAATTGTTGCTGTTGTGTTTGAAGTTGTTTTCTTTCACTTACCTATTGGGTTATTGCAGGGCAGTTTCACTGGAAGCTAGGGGGAACTAAAGCTTAGTACACACGGGCCAATGTTGGGTGGTATTGGCTTAACAATATTCATTTTATTTTTAGTATTATTAGCAGATTAATCCTGTCATTGTTGAAATTGTTTGTGCAACACTTATTACTGCTCACATAAAGCAAATTTTATCACTACTAATAGGATCTGGTCTGAGCATCCACAGCAAAATCCAAACTATCTTCAGATCATCTGCTGCGTCTGGACCCAGCACAGGCACCTCTGCCACCTTTTGTCTTGCTACGCACCATTACTAACTCCAGAGACTATTGGACAGAAGGTGTAAAGGAAAATCCTCTTGTCATCTTGACCTCCTACCAGGCTACAAGGCTTGTGTTGATGGCATCAGTGTGATATTAGATTGAGTTGCTTCTGAGGTCCTTCAGAATCCATTGACAAGTGTGTTTTACCTGCATTTGACCTCCTTCTGACCTGCGTTTGAGCTGCTTCAAGTGGGATTGCATTCTTATAGACTTGTATGTGATTGCTAAACCTATATGACATAAACAAAACTCCATCAACGCAGGTCCTAAGGGAGAGACATCCCTAGGCCAATGAAATCCAACATGGCTCCCCTTGCTGTACTGTTGCCTCTTCTCCTGGCCTTTCAGAGACAGACAGACGCCACGGTAAACAGATGCTAAACTTGGGCAAAAATCACAGCTCCGGGAAGCTCTGTCCCAGCTGCACGTTTCAGATAATGGGGATTTTTCTAAAGGGATTCATTTCTTAGGTGTATAACTATAAAGCAGTAAATGATCAGTATTCAGACCACTGACCACCTCTTCACCACTTAACACCTGTCAGAAGACTTGATGTATTTATAAAGCACATGGCCATGGCACTAAGGTTTTTCTACATTGCGCCTCTTGGGCTAGGGCCTTTGGCTAAGTCCGGGGCAATTTTTTTTAACAGACCTCAGGACCTAGCCAGTCCATGGGCACTATTTATTTTACCTTTCGCCTAATGTTTTGGCACTTTTATCTTTGTTTTTTTCTCACTAAGATGGTCCTACTTCTTAGGGGGTGGACAAGAGACACACCCTTAAGTGCACTTTTTGTGTTGCTCACATGCACTTATTTGTACACTTAGGTGTTTTGTTTTTGCGCACGACTGCGGATTCACAAAAAAAAACAAAAAAACACAGCGAATGACAGAGGCAACTGACAATAAATTAAGCCAAATCCAAGTAGAGGATCTTTCCTCTACAAACATGGCTTGTAGTGTGCTTGGGGCAGGTTACTTCCATACACAGAGAAGGTTTCCTGGTGGTATGTGCTGTTTTTATTGTACTGTGCCTGTTGAGCTGGAGCTGTGTGAAAGATGAGTCCAGAGGTGCCCAGAGGATTACTATAAACATACGTGAAGTGTGAAGATGGAACTAACAACACCAGATATCAGACTGACCTCTGATAAGAGGGCAAACTCTGAATATAGTTCACTTTTACAATGCCGTCATCCTAAGGGACTGCAGAGGATGCTGATATAAAAGACACACCCAGCATCATATGTACTTTATATGAACTCATATACTCTATTTATGAAGACATTACAGGCAAAATGTATTAGTATAGTGGTAATAGTGATACGCTATAACATTCTGGACTATAGTAATTTAGATATGTGCATCTGGGTTTTATGATTGTTTCTCCGGATAATATATTATGATATACTGTATGTCCACTGGGGCAGCCATATTTTCTTACTACATATGCAGGCTCTGCATCAGTGGCAGCCAGTCACACAGCGCAGCTGCCCCTCAAATCCATGCATCCGGCTCCTAATCTACATGCAGGGCGCTGGAAGCATGGATTCCGATGGGGTTTTGTTTTTTTGTTTGGTTTTTAGAAGCACATGAGCCAGAGCCCACCCAGTCGTGTGACATTTGCAAATTAATATTCGTTAAAATGTATCTCCTCCTGGCCAATCAGGAAGTGGGTCCTGAGACCCGTTTGGCTGTGGGTTCGAAGTCCTGACTGGCCAGGAGGAGAAGCGACCGCTGGGACTCAGGAGGAAATGCAGGGGGAAGCCGCGACCTGGATGAGGTTAGTGCAAGGGCTGGCGGGGAGCCTGGCGAGCGATGCTGAGATTTAGCGATGGGGGAAGTGGCAATCAATCAAGCAAGCTAGGGCCGGGGGGTGGGACGGGGTGCTTGGTTGGCTTGCTTGGGGGGGGGGGGGTTTGCGTGGCTGGCTGACTGGGAAGGTCACCCCTCAAGAAAATTGAGCACCAAACGCCACTGCATAGTAGTGTAGCACCTTCCTAGATAGGTGCTAAGTATTGGATAGGTTAGCTTTAGTTTTGTTTTGATAGGTAAACCTAGTTGCCACACTGTAGGCAGCGTGGATAATTTGGTTAGGCAAAAGCTATTTTGGCTCACTGCAATCAGTACAGCTACAATCTGTAAGTGAGGTCTGATCTGTGTGCTCTGCAGCATCCAGTCTGCATAAGCTACCTCTGAATCCAGGAGACTGGAGAAGTTTCTGAATAATAGGTTTGAAGCTATGCAGATGGTGGCAATAAATATTGACGCAGCCCTGGCCTATCCCAGAGAGGCAGGCTCTGAAGGCGGGCTTGGTAACTGTATTTATTCTTGAAGCACACTGAGTTCATGGTCTTGTCCAAGAGTGGAGGAATCCAGGTTTGGGGGGGGGGGGCAGGCTGCCTCCACTGGCACAAGCTGCTGAAAGAGGCCTCAGGTGGGTGACCTGAGGGGAGAAATGCAGAGACCTGGTGCTTAGAAGAGGCTGACTGAGGGTACTGTCTGCGGTGTGGTATCATTGAAGGGTACCACTTGGGAGATTGGAAGGCGGCATCTATCTGTCCTTGGGTCTTGTAAGTACAGAAATTGCTGGATCCTGGGGTCTTTGTGCTCTAGTTACCTCTCTGGTGCCTAGTATAGTCAGCTGTTGGTCTTTTTAAAGGGGACACTGGCTGGTGGTCCTGAAGAGCTCTGTTCAGACACTGTCCACTAAGAATAAGGGACTTTGCTCTATTTGTTTCACAACTACTTTAAAGCAGGAAGGAAGTCCTCAGTGTTCATCGTTCCTATTTTGTTGTAACCTGGCTTTGGCCAATTATGGCTCTCTGTTTTTTGCGCGCTGTGACTGGCCAAGCATGCAGGTCATAGTGCATGCTTGGTGGGGGGCAAGAGCTGGTGGTGGCAGGAGCTGGTGATGGTGGCAGGAGCTGGTGGTGGCAAGAGGTGACAGTGGCAAGAGGAGTTGGTAGTGGCTGCTCTTGCCCCCCACCAGCTCCTGCCCCCAGCTCCTCCTGCCACCACCAGCTCCTTCTGCTGCCTCCAGCTCCTCCTGTGACCACCAGCTCCTGCCACCACCACCAGCTCCTGCCACAAGCTCCTCCTGCCACCAGTAGCTCCTGACACCACCAGCTCCTCCTACCACCATCACCTCCTGCCACCACCAGCTCCTGCCCCCACCATCTCTTGCCACCATCACCAGCTCCTTCCACAAGCTCCTCCTGTTCCATGAGATGGTGGTGGCAGAAGGAGCTGGTGGTGGCAAGAGGTGATGGTGACAGGAGGTAGTGGTGGCAGGAGGAGCTGGTGGTGGCAGGAGCTGGTGGCAGCAGGAGGTGGTGGTGGTGACAGGAGGTGGTGGTGGCAGTAGCTCAGGTGATGGTGAACAAAAACTGATTGACAATTTTTATATTGAAAATAACAGAAATCATTTTTTTTTTTTACCTTTAATATCTACCTTAAATCGAATTGCTATTTGGATAGTGTACTTGTTTGTAACCCAAATACTAAAATATGCACTTAAAACTGTAACTTTGTAAAATGCCATTAAAAATTTGCCTGTGCCAGTAAATTTTGGGTGCCGTACCAGTAAATTTCCGTCTGGTAGGTTGGCAACACTGGCTGCGGGGCTGAAGTTGGGAAGACCTGGGTAAAATTCCTGCTACTCCTACAGCAATAGCGCTAAAGTAGTAATACACTGTGCTTGTGGCTTGCTGATCCTCTTATCTCAATGCAGGTCCACCAGAAAATGTCTGATGGAACACAATGGACTCTTGAAAGTCTTTAATGACATAAAATATCATACAATGCTATGCTCCTAATAATCACAGATTAAGTGGTCTTTTCAAGGCCCATACGGTATTATCTTTTCAAGGTAAGCATTTTGTTACTTGCGCCACGAAGAAAGACTTTTTTACTCAAAATAAGTGTTAGTCTGTAAATCAGAAATCTATCCTGTTGATTGCCTCCCTCTCGCCCACAAGGTGAGATATCCCTGTAGTAGTTTGTCACTCTGCCCTTTCCACAATAGTGAGATTTATCATTAATTGAACTATTAGGTTTGGTTGCTCCTTCCTCTAGGCATTAGATAATATAAACAGAGATTAAAAAATGTGACTGGATTATGCCCGGCAGAGTACGTTGTTTCTGTGTTTGATGCACCCTTCTAGCTTTATGCAGCTTCTTCAGTAAAAGTCAATGTCAGTGAATTTGTCCATAAAGTCTCTTCAGGAACTCCTGTGCCGGCTGCTCTTACTCTGATGATGGGTTCATTTAACAGAGTTTTCTAATGTAAGATTACCCTGAAATGACTCTGAGGAAGAAATGAAATTACCACGGCTTTAAAAGCCAGAAGACTCTTCTAATGACTCATAAGAAGGGCAAATGGATGGTGTCTGCTGTCAAGTGTTCAGGATCTCTATTAAATAAACTATACTTTATAATCAGCCTCCTTATTCCTACCAGGAATGAGGTCAGGTCTCACGTCCCAGGATGATATCACATTGGCTACAAGGGGGAAAAGAAATGTGGACAGTGTTGCATAAAAATGATATAATATAGACACTTTACCACTTCAGTACCGGGTACTTTCACCCCCTTCCTGCCCAGGCCAATTTTCACCTTTCAGCGTCGTCGTACATTAAATGATAATTGCGTGATTATCCTATTGCATTAAGATGTGCACCCCAAAGCTTAAACTCACTATGTTCATTTAGAAAAGGAAGGGGCCAGTAAATTATATATTTACCAGCCTTTTCCCCCACTTATCCTAAAACATCCCCCTGTGTGTGCAAATGGAGGGGGGCAGGGCAACAGGGAGATTCTGTGCTGCACAGTGATTAGGGTGTGCCTAGGCACACCTGGCACACCCTGTGTGCACGCCTATGTGTGTGATCATTCTACACTGTACCCATAAGGACCGTAAGGACCGAACATTTTGAATCTTTGTTTCTGTTTTGCAAAATTTGCAAATAACTTTTCTTCATAAATTTAGGTGAAAATGTATTCTGTTACATTTCCTTGGTAAAAATAACCCAAATCAGTGTATATTATTTAGTCTGTAGGAAAGTTATAGAGTCCACAAACTATGGTTTATACACTCACCGGCCACTTTACTAGGTACACCTTGCTAGTAGTGTTGCTCACGAATATTCGCATTGCGAATATTCGCTACGAATATTGCATATTCGTGTATTCGCGAATAACTCGAATATTGCGGCGAATATTCGCTATGGCGAATATTCGTATTTTTTCAAATTTATTTTTAAAACAGATCACATCCTAGTGATCTCCATCGACGTCTAAAAGCATTGCTGGTATGATTAGAGAGAGACCCTGGGCCGAGTAGCTGATGCGATTCTTTTATGTTGCCAAAAATTCGCATTGCGAATTTTCGGCAACATAAAAGAATCGCATCAGCTACTCGGCCCTTCTTTTGCATCAGAGCCAATCAGAATAACTTGAATATTCGGCAAAAGGAATATTGCGCGATATTCCTTTTGCCGAATATTCGAGTTATTCTGATTGGCTCTGATGCAAAAGAAGGGCGGAGAAGACAATCGCGCAATATTCCTTTTGCCGACTATTCGAGTTATTCTGATTGGCTCTGATGCAAAAGAAGGGCGCATCAGAGCCAATCAGAATAACTTGAATATTCGGCAAACGGAATATTGCGCGATTATCTTCTCCGCCCTTCTTTTGCATCAGAGCCAATCAGAATAACTCGAATATTCGGCAAAAGGAATATTGCGCGATTATCTTCTCCGCCCTTCTTTTGCCCCCTTATTCTCCTTTCTTTTAAGTAGAGTTAGTGTAGAGTTAGTGTTTAGTGCATATTAGTTTAGTAATACAGGAAATGATCTCCGTTTATGAGAATTTCGCAATCATATTTTTGGGATAAAATATCACGAATATTCGATATTAGCGAATATTCGCGAATATTCTTCTATATATTCGCGCAATATCGCGAAATCGAATATGGCATATTCCGCTTAACACTACTTGCTAGTGCCAGGTTGGGCCCCCCACATGGTGGCATCACGCGGTTGTTGTAGATTGGATTTGTCAGCTGCACATCCATGATGCAAATCTCCCATTCCACTACATCCGAAAGGATACAGGGGAACGAGATCTGGTGACTATTGGATGGAGATCTGGTGACTATTGGATTGAGATCTGGTGACTATTGGATGGAGATCTGGTGACTATTGGATGGAGATCTGGTGACTGTGGAGGCCATTGGAGTGCAGTGATATCATTGTCATGTTCAAGAAACCAGTGGTGAGATGATTTGAGCTCTGTGACATGGTGCGTTATCCTGCTGGAAGTAGCCATCAGAAGATGGGGACACGGTAGTCATAAAGGGATGGACATAATCAGCAACAATACCAACAATACTCAGGTATAGGCCGTGGTTGTTAAATGATGCTCAATTGGTACTAAGGGGCCCAAAGAAGTTTGCCAAGAAAATATCCCCCACACCATTACACCACCAGCAGCCTGAACCATTGATACAAGGCAGGATGGGTCCATGCTTTCATGTATTTTAGACCAAATTCTGACTCTACTATCTGAATGTCACAGCTAAAATCGACACTCATCAGACCAGGCAAAGTTATTCCTATCTCCTATTGTCCAATTTTGGGGAGCCTGTGCAAAGTGTAGTCTCAGTTTCCTGTTCTTAGCTGACCAGGGTGGCATCCTGTGTGGTTTTCTGCTGCTGTAGCCCATCTGCTTCAAGGTTCAATGTGTTGTGCGTTCAGAGAAGGTATTCTGCATACTTTGGTTGTAATGAGTGGTTATTTGAGTTATTGTTGCCTTTTTGTCATCTCAAATCAGTCTGCCCATTTTCCTCTGGCCTCTGACATCAACAAAGCATTTTCTTCTACACAACTGCCGCTCACTGGTTATTTTCCCTTTTTCGGACCATTCTCTGTAAACCCTAGAGATGGTTGTGCATAAAAATCCCAGTAGATCAGCAGTTTTCTAAATACTCAGCCTGCCTGGCACCAACAACCATGCCATGTTCAAAGTCACTTAAATCCCCTTTCTTCCCCATTATGAGGAAGTGATCAGGTTTTATTTTTTTTATTTTTTACACATTATGATCGCTTATAGCCTTATACCAATGAATTTCATTTTTACTGAATGAAACTGATTCATTCAGTGTATTTTGTTGTGATTAGCGGTGATTAGCCAAAGCTGGGTTGTGAATGGCCCTGTTTGTACCATGTGATCACTGCTAACCATACAATTGTATACAATGAATGGCATGAAAGGAAGCCATCCATTGTTTACAACTGTCATGTGATCTGCTGTGATTGGTTACAATGATTAAATGACACTGGCAGCGGACCGGTATAGTGATCAGTCATTGGCTGGACACAGCCAGTGACAGATCTTGCAGCTGCGTGGCCCCTTCTGACAAGACGTCATATGATGTCCACTGCCAGGGAGGAAAGTCCCACCCCGGCTGTCAATCGCTATAAGCCAGGCAGGAAGGTGTTAAACTTGTTATATAGTGAATCAGTATTCTTTATCCCAATTGAAAGTTAAAATTGGGCTTGCAGTCTAGCATTTGTCATATTTATTTAAAACAGAAGGTCTTCAATCCACATCCAGAAAACAAGGGGTTTGTTTCTCATTCCAGATCATTCCTTTATGCCACTTTGTTGCCAGATACAGCCTAATAGCACCACCTAATATACAGCTTTTTCCAGGCTAACTAAACCCAAACATGTTTCTGTTTTTGTTTCATGTTTGTTTCATGTATCTGTTTTTGTAAATAAATAACATTTCCTCATAAATTTAGGCCAAAATGTGTTCTGCTACATTTCTATAATACAAATAACCTAAATCAGAATATGGCCTGAAGCTGAGTGAAACTAGGAGGAGGGCAAGCGTGACTGGGGCCCGCAAAAGAGGTGGAGTATTAGTGGGTGATTTAATGATGTAGTCTGCTTAGCAGATTGAAGAGTTCAAGGCAGGGTGTGTGTCCTGTAGTGGGTAGCAGTGGCGTCTGGTGAGTTCTCCTTTGGGGGGGGCGGCAAACATGCACCAAACCCCCGGCTACCGGGAACCGTGGCACTGACCACCCACGGCACCAGCCGCACAACCCACGGCACTGATCAAAGAAAGCGGCACCCACCGAACCACCCGCGGCACTGACCACCAGCCAGACCACCTGTTGGTGGTCCAGCGGCACTTACATGCTGTGTGGCGGGGCATTCCTCCTCTCCTGCAATGGCAGTGCTGTCCTCCTTCTCTCCTGTAATGGCAGGGCTGTCCTCCTCTTCTCCTGTAATGGCAGGGCTGTCCTCTTCTTCTCCTGTAATGGCAGGGCTGTCCTCCTCTTCTCCTGTAATGGCAGGGCTGTCCTCCTCTTCTCCTGCAATGGCAGGACTGTCCTCCTCCTCTCCTGTAATGGCAGGAATGTCCTCCTCCTCTCCTGTAATGGCAGGACTGTCCTCCTCCTCTCCTGTAATGGCAGGGCTGTCCTCCTCCTCTCCTGTAATGGCAGGGCTGTCCCCCTCCTCTCCTGTAATGGCTGGGCTGTCCCCCTCCTCTCCTGTAATGGCGGGGCTGTCCCCCTCCTCTCCTGTAATGGCGGGGTGTCTCCCTCCTCTCCTCCAGTGCAGGCAGCGGTGGCTCCAGTGTCTGCTCCTCAGGCTACCTCCCCTGTGTGTCTCCTCTTCCTTCAAAGGGCTAGGCATTTCAATAGGGTCACCTGGCGCTTTGGTCAATCTGGAAACAGGTCCTCCTGATTGGTGGGGAGGAACTGTAGCAGGGCCGATGTGGGACTCATTTTCAGCCCTGGAGTTTCATGCCTTAGACCAGCCCACTTTAGTTCACGACTATTAAAATAATGTAATTAAAACTCAAAATATAAGTTAACGCCTATTAAATGCAACCTCACCAACGCCAATCAAATGCAACCTCACCAACGCCGATCAAATGCAACCTCACCAACGCCGATCAAATGCAACCTCACCAACGCCGATCAAATGCAACCTTACCACGACCGATTAAATATATGCCGCTTCACCAGCACCCATCAAATTCCATTTCACCAGCACCCATCAATGCTGCCTCGGTGGGCATTTGGCAGATCAGTCAATATACATATAGACACACATTTTAAAATTCTATGTCATTGTCATTACATATACAGTCTCATTAACTCAGAGAGAAAGCCACAGTTTTTACTTACCACACCAGTGTCACCAGGTAACGGTTTTGGACTCAGCAAACGTCCGACAACAAGAACGGGGACCCTGTGATTGCTGCCTGCTCCTTGCTCATACCAACTCTGCTGCTGTACCTGCCTGCTGCTTCTGTATCCGGTGCCTCTTCCAGGCTCCACCTGTCCCCCAAGCCCGGAGAGCCACCGCCAGGCGCCATGCTATATTCCATGTTGCATACATGTGCTCAGCTCCAGTGACACGGCCAGAAGAGCGGGGGGGGGGCTGTGCTGCTGCACATGGCCACTATAGAGCAAAGGGAGAGCAGAGAGCGGACTCGGTGCTGGACTGTCAGGCGGACACCGGAGAGCGGAGGCAGGGCCGGCCTTAGGTGTTCAGGTGACCTGTGCGAGCTAATCCTGTGGCGCCCCCCCCCACCTTCACCCCTCGCCCCCTGGTCACCTAAACATAAACAAAGAGGGGACACTTAGGGTTGCCAAACCCAAACATTTTAGTGGTACACAGCACTGAGCTGGCTTATCCCAACCCATTCACCTGAATGGGGCTGTACTGCAACCGTGTGCAATGCACATGGCTACAGCACAGTGGCATGGGTTTTTAGGGGTTAAAAACAGGTAGTGAGGAGGCAACATAACGCTTCTTCACCACCTGTCAAATACCTTCAAAACATGATCCACTATGGATCACTTTTCAGAGTGCCCTGCAACTCCATTTAGACTTGTGGTTGGGGGGACAGTAAAAATTTGAGGTTGAGCTGTGTTATTACTGCTACCCAACCATTTCCCTCAAACTGAAAAGGCAGCATAGGGGATGTACACTTGCCACAGACAAAATGCTTTGCATCACAGTGCGGCAAAACATGTCTGCACTGTTGGGTTCCGCGAGCAGTATTGCCTGCCGAATGTGGCCCATTCAAGTTAATAGGGGCTCTCCCCATCCATGTGCAATGCATTAAATTGCAGGGCAATACTGTGGGGTTTAAACAGGAGCCTGTCAAATGCCCTCTAAAGAGCAATACAAATGTGGATTGCTCTTCAGAGGGCACTACATGTGTAAATGAGCCGTAAGGCTGTTCAGCCATTCCAGTATATTCTGTGGAATCAGCTGGGGGCCAGGGGAAGGAACAGGACTATTTAACTCCTGGGCAGGCAGAGTGACAGGAGGGGCAGAATGACAGGAGGGGGTACAGTGACAAGAGGGGGGCAGGCAGGATGATGGGGGGGGCAGGCCGAGTGACAGGAGGGGGCAGGCAGAGTGACAGGAGGGGGGGCAGGCAGAGTGACAAGAGGGGGGCAGGCAGAGTGACAAGAGGGGGGAAGGCAGTGTGACAGGGGGCAGAGTGACAGAAGGGGGCAGAGTGACAAGAGGGGGGCATGATGACAGGGGGGCAGGCAAAGTGACAGGAGGGGGGCAGGCAGAGTGACAGGAAGGGGGCAGGATGACAGAAGGGGGGCAGGCAGGCTGACAGGAGGGGGGCCAGGCAGAGTGACAAGAGGGGGGGCAGGCAGAGTGACAAGAGGGGGGGCAGGCAGAGTGACAAGAGGGGGGAAGGCAGTGTGACAGTAAAGGGCAGGCTGACAGGAGGGGGGCCATTCAGAGTGACAAGAGGGGGCAGGCTGTGTGACAGGAGGGGGCAGGCAGAGTGACAAGGGGGGGGGGGCAGGCAGAGTGACAAGAGGGGGGGGGCAGGCAGAGTGACAAGAGGGGGGGCAGGCTGTGTGACAGGAGGGGGCAGGCAGAGTGACAAGAGGGGGGGCAGGCAGAGTGACAAGGGGGGGGCAGGCTGTGTGACCTTACTCTTTATTATCAGCATCACAGTGCCCTCTGCTCCTGGCGCCGTTAGGACTGCTTCACAACGCACACGTGAGACAAGGAGAGGAGGAGGAGGGAGAGAGGGGAACAGTGTCTGACACTTGGGCACGACAGCGCCCCCCTCTGCAGCGCCGGGGTGCTGCTGACCAGAGACCTGTCTGTCCCAGCCTGTGATGACTGCATAAGAAAGCCACGGGGGGGGGGGGGGGGGGTGGGTGCGCCGCTGCTTGACATCTGATGGGGTCCCAGGGGTGCCCGCTCAATAAGACAGCTCTGCGGCCCGCAAACCCGACCAGCCCACCGGGAATTTTCCCGGTTCTCCCGATTGGCCACTCCGGGCCTGTACTGTAGTGTGGTCAAAGCGAAAATGTATTTGCCATTGTCACAACAGGGTGGGATTGGGCCGCAGTGTTCTGCGCCCTGAGCCCACCCTATTTTGAAACCTATTAGAGCATCTGGCTCGGGGGACTTGGGGGAGCCTCCTACTTTCTCAAGGTGCTGGGGTATTTGTAATGGGTTTTATGTTGTTAGCTTACCATTCAATTTCTTGGTCCTTTTATTTTATTGTCATAGCAGCAGGCAGGGGGTCTATTTGGGTCTTTGAGGGTGGTACTGGGTAAATAATTGTGGAAAATTGTGGGTTGGGCCCATCTGAGGTATGGGTGTCTCTTCCTAACAATACAGTGGTAACATCAGGTTATTAATTAGGTTGTATCTGGTAGTACATAAGTGGTTAATTGCCCCTGAGACAGTGTGTTTGCGGCTGGGGGCCTTTGATTGGGTGACCGATACAAACGGTTAATCGTGAGTATATAGGCTTTCAAATACCTTATTTTCTTGTCATAACAGCAGGCAGGGGGTCTGTAGCTGGCCAGCTAGAACCTGTCCTAGGTAGCTAATATAACCTACATGCATATACAGCTAAACCTGCTAAGAACCTAATGTAGAGCACATGTTTATATGTGAGAGACAAAAGCAAAGTTATTCACAGTTGAATTCATGCCAGAAAGCATAGAGTTAAGCTTTTGTGCCTCATCAGAAGCCTTGGCCCAACCACAGCCAATCTCACATTGAGCAGAGTCTTGACCAGTCACAGCCAGCTTTACAAACACTCTGTCTGGGAGGTTCCTAATACTCCATGTGCTGCTAGATTATTCCACCACAGAGACAGAGAGACACATGAAGACAGAGACACAGAGCAGAACAGACACAAGGCCAAAGTTGTGTTTTATGGAAGCCAGGGGCTAAAAATAGGTATGTGACACAGTTATATATATGTTCTTATTGTAAATAGTGTGGTTAGAACTGTATACTGATCTAGTTGTGTGTTCACTTGTAGTTCCACCATACCTTCAAACCATACCAAACCATACCTTCAAACCGAACCATACCATACCTTTAAACCAAACCAAACTAAGCTAACCATGCAAAAGCAACCCTGCAAACCAAGTTGCAAACCACAGTTATACCTTTCAGAGAAATCAGAGAATGCTTTGATAACTTTCAGAGAGAGAGAGAGAGAGAGAGAGAGTAAATACTGAAGAAAGAAATATATCCACCATCTTATGTTAAATGACAAGATTGAATATTTGAACCACCATTTTGTTATACTTTATTCATCACATGTTTTTGTACATTATATATGAATAAAAGTTAATAAAGAAGTTATTTTAAGCATTTGGTGTGCTCTTTAAACCTACTGCTTCCATAGAACGGCGCTAGAGGAATTTCAGAGTAATAGACAGTCTTGTTGGACTGAAAAGTCAGAGATATCACAATTATTCTAATGCCACAGCGCATGAGGCACTTCATAGTGCTGTGCCTGCCACAGGGTCTATTGGGTCTTTGAAGGTGGTGCTGGTTAAATAGTTGTGGAAAATTGGGGGTTGGGCCCATCTGAGGTATGGGTGTCCCCTCCTAACAATACGGTGGTAACATCAGGGTATTAGGTTGTATCTGGTAGTACATAAGTGGTTAATTGTCCCTGAGCCAGTGTAGTTCCGGCTGGGGCATAAGCTGAGGTTGGTTTATTTGTTATGCATTGACTGTATTATATGCATTAAACTTGCTTTCTTGGGAATGTTGTATTTAATTGTTTGTAATAAAAGGATGCTATGGTCATTCGACTCCAAATAAAATGTGTCGTCTAGTCATTTTGGGAGGAGGAATTGGTCAAGTGTGTAATGTTTTATAGGTAATCATAGCCTCTGCATTCTGCAGGTCTCTCAGTCAAGTGTATATTATTTAACCACTACCTGACGGCCGTATGACTTTGTACGGCCGCAGGGTGGTTCTACTTCTCTGGGAGGCCACTGGGGGGCGATCGAGCGCCGCCGCATCGCTGAGATGCCGATACGCGTGCCTGACGGCCGCGATGTCCGCCAGGATCTCGCGATCGGCGGTTACAGGGACAAGACGTGGATCTCTGTGTGTAAACACACAGATCCATGTCCTGTCAGGGGAGAGAGGAGACGGATCTGTGTCCCTTGTACATAGGGACACAGATCGGTCACCTCCCCCAGTCACCCCCCCCCTCCCCCACAGTTAGAACACAATGCAGGGTACACGTTTTAACCCCTTCCTCAACTCACATTTATACAGTAATTAGTGCATATTTATAGCACTGATCGCTGTATAAAGGTGAATGGCGTCAAAAATGTGTCAAAAGTGTCCGATGTGTCCGCCATAATGTCGCAGTCATGAAAAAAAAAACGCTGATTGCCGCCATTAGTAGTAAAAAAAAAAATAATAAAAAAAAATTCTGTCCCCTATATTGTAAGCGCAATAACTTTTGCGCAAACCAGACGCTTATTGTGTTAAATATGTAGAAGAATACGTATCGCCTAGACTGAGAACTTTTTTTTTTTTTTATTGGGCTATTCAATATAGCAACAAGTAAAAAATATTTATTTTTTTTCAAAATTGTCGCTCTATTTTTGTTTATAGCGCAAAAAATAAAAACGGCAGAGGTGATCAAATACCACCAAAAGAAAGCTCTATTTGTGGGAAAAAAAGGACGTCAATTTTGTTTGGGAACCACGTCGCAGGACCGCACAATTGTCAGTTAAAGCGACGCAGTGCCAGAAGCTGAAATTTCACCTGGTCAGGGAGGGGGAATATGTGCCCAGTAAGCAAGTGGTTAATCAGTAGGAAAGTCCACAAGCTATTGTATAAATTTGAAAATTCTTGAGGCCCTAAAATGCCAGGACAGTACAAATACCCCCCAAATTACCCCTTTTTGGAAAGTAGACAATTTTTTTTTTTTACAAATATTTTAACATACTGTCATCAGAGCAGAACAGCCTGACCATAAGACTAATGTGCTGGTGATCAGGGACACTAGGAAAAAGTATATATTTTTTTTTTTCAATTTATTTACATTTTTTATATTGTTTTTATTTATTTTTTACATACTGTGATCAGAGCAGTACAATATCACCATAGGGAAACTGTACTGCTCTGGGGAGGTGATCAAGATTCTACACTATGAATGCTTATTATAGTGATGATCACTGGTATAAGCAATACATTTTATGAATGGCATCCATTCATGTACCATTGATTGTGTACAATTGTGATAGATGTGATTGGCCACAGTTATCACATGGTACAGGCCCGCTGTGATTGGCCTTGATACCATTTGATCACTATAATTAATCACAGATATCACAATGTACAGAATGAATGGCTATGAATTAAAGCCATTGGCCCAGATTCACAGAAAGTGGGCGCCCATTTACGCTGGCGTAGCGCACACACATTACGCTATGCTGGCGCAGCGTTGAGAGGAAAGCACTGCATTCAGCAAGCCATTGCTCACCAATATGTGCCAGTGTAGCATATTTTCGAAGGCGCAGGCCAGCGTAAGTGGGCGTGATCAATGCAAATGAGGCGTGACCCCATGCAAATGATAGTCCGAGCATGGTGCAGGGTTTTACGCCCGGCGTATCACGAACTGCACATGCGCCGTGATGTAGCCGTGGCGTGAACGCATGAAACAGCACCCTTACGCGCATGCTCACAACAATGCCGGCACAACTGCCTAAGCTACGCCAGATCACTACATGTACTGTGACATACTGAAGCAAAGCATGATGCACTCCTTTCGAAGACTGGGCTGCAGGGCAGTATTCCAACATGATAACGACCCCAAACACACCTCCAAGATGACCACTGCCTTGCTAAAAAAGCTGAGGGTGAAGGTGATGGACTGACCAAGCATGTCTCCAGACCTAAACCCTATTGAGCATCTGTGGGGAATCCTCAAATGGAAGGTGGAGGAGCGCCAGGTCTTTAACATCCACCAGCTCCATGATGTTGTAATGGAGGAGTGGAAGAGGACTCCAGAGGCAACCTGTGAAGCTCTGGTGAACTCCATGCCCAAGAGGGTTAAGGCAGTGCTGGAAAATAATGGCGACCAAAGAAATTATTGACACTTTGGGTCCAAATTTGGACATTTTCACTTAGGGGTGTACTCACTTTTGTTCAGGGCCGGACTGGGACAAAAATTTGGCCCTGGACTTCATCCAGATTGGCCCACTTTGACAGGTCTCTCCCCCCCCCCCCGCCAACCCCAATGGCCACCTAAGCCCCCTCTCCCCCCTTCACTAGCCATTTTACTTTATTAGAGTAGAACGGCTGGTACTCTTATAGGCAGTACCAGTGGGGAAGCTAGATATTATTTCACCCGGGGGCAAAGAATCAGTTCGGTGCCCCCCTAATGAGACAAGATTATGCAGAAGTGAGAAACTCCCAAGATATAGCTGTTGAGTCAGCTGTCTGTCCCCTCCCCCATGCTCCTTCTGGTCCCCCCCATGCCCTTCTGTCCTCCCCCTGCTCCTCTGGTCCTCCCCCTGCTTCTCTGTTTCTCCCCGGTGAGCGCTGCGGTGAGAAAGAGGAGGTGAGCGATGCGGGGAGGGAGAAACAGAGGAGCAGAGGGGGGGCGGCGGTCCGCTGTCACTGAAGCTGGCCCACTGAGCCATCGGCTCACCGGGAAACTCCCTGTAGTCCCAATGGCCAGTCCATCCCTGCTTTTGTTGCCAGCAGTTTAGACATTAATGGCTATGTGATTTATTTTGAGGGGACAGCAAATTTACACTATTATATAAGCTGTACACTCACTACTTTACATTGTAGCAAAGTGTAATTTCTTCAGTGTTGTCACATGAAAAGATATAATAACATATTTACAAAAATGTGAGGGGTGGACTTACTTTTGTGAGATATTGTATTTGTAAAAAAACATTTGGAAAAGCCATTGATTATTTTCCTTCCACTTCACAATTATGTGCCACTTTGTGTTAGTCTATCCCATAAAATACATTACACCACGTTTTTGGTTGTAATACTGTATGATATCTGTGTAATCCAGGCATTTGCTTCCACTTCTGGGCATAGATCACCACGGTGACCTACGCCACATCTGGCGCCTACTCTGTCCCCTCCGCTGTCTTCTGGGAGACACACTGGTCCTAGAAAACAACAGGGACCAGTGGGATCACGCAGCTCGACTCGCGCATGCGCAGTTGGGAACCAGGAAGTGAAACCGCAAGGCTTTACTTCCTGATTTCCTTACCGAAGATGGCGGTGGCAGCAACCAGAGCCGAGGGACTGATGAGCTTCGGAAAAAACAACATCGCGGGCGCCCAGGACAGGTAAGTGTCCATACATTAAAAGTCAGCAGCTGCAGTATTTGTAGCTGCTGATTTATAATATAATTTTTTTTCGGCAGAACTCTGTCCAGATGCAACACTTATTTTCCCTGCTCCTGTGAGACCCTGCTGGACAGGGAAATCTCATTACCCTGAAAATCTGTATGTCGCCTGAGGCTTATAGGGTGTGTTGGCTCCGCCCTACAACTCAGCATTCTTTGAGATCACAAAATTCATTTAGGTGTTTTGGGCAGAGCATAAAAACAAGGCAGACATTGTCCTTATTAAAATTTTGTTTGCTCTGACTCATCCTATAAAGAGAAGATTCCAGTCTGCTTCATGTACCGGCAAGACAAATAACAGAGTGCTGAGAGGATTGTTGGACTGCTACTACTGGAAACCTGCTGAAAATACGGGTTCCCGGATGTCATGCTGATCCTGTTCTTTTTAAATCACAGACCTGGAGCAGCCAAGCACATTAGAAAATCTTTTATGTAAGAGTTCCTTATATGCTGGTTCCAGGTCAGTGACACAAAAAGTACTGAAGCAGGAGGATTAGCATAGTAGCCAGGAACTACCATTTTTAAGAAGGACTTCAGCAATTACCATAACCCTAATCATGACCTACACTGAGGAAGTTATTCGTAATTTACAGTATATAGTGGTGTCTAGAATAGGAGGTTAACTAATTCTGGTACAGCACTCTACTGAACCTATTAGAACACCTATCAGTCACTCCAGCGGCATCAGACCAGTCATGTGACAGTCACACATGACTTGTCTTCCCTCCCCAAAGGATCACTCACTGGAGCGTGGAACATTGTACATTTTTTAAGGCTTCACAGATTACAACTCAACTTTAAAGCCGCGTACACACGACCGTTTTTCGGGTTGTAAAAAATTACGTTTTTTTTTTAATGTCTTTAAAAACGATCGTGTGGGGGCTCCAGAACATTTTTCACGATGTAGAAAATGGGCATTACAATTTTTGAACACGCTCTAATTTTTCACGTGGTTTTTAACGTTGTCGGTTTTTATGTCGCAAAAATGGTCGTGTGTGGGCTTTAATTACGTGAAAAAAATGCGCATGCTCAGAAGCAAGTGATGAGATGGGAGCGATTGTTCTGGTAAAACTATCGCTCCAGGAGCGGACTGACCATTGAGTCACTCGGGCACTGCCCGAGGGCCCCATGCCACTAGGGGGCCCCATCAGGGTTGCCTGGTTCAGAAAAGCCAGGGACAGTATGTGAAAATCTGTGGTTTTTTTTACATCTGTCCCTGATATGTCCGAAACTGACATGCTTTTGATGTGAAAATCCTGAGATTTTAGCTGCCCCGCCTCTGCACTGCCTCCTGGGGGCCCCATAATCTTCTATTGCCCGGGGGCCCCATGAGTTGTCAGTCCGCCCCTGTATCGCTCGTAATGGAGTAAGCACATTCATCACGCTGTAAAAGACTGAAAATCGCGAATCGTCTTTTACTAACACAAAATCAGCAAAAGCAGCCCAAAGGGTGGAACTTCTCCTTTATAGTGCCGTCGTACGTGTTGTACGTCACCGCACTTTGCTAGAGCATTTTTTTTTCGCGATCGTGTATAGGCAAGGCTGTTTTAATGGTCCGGTTGAAAAAAACATTGTTTTTTCTAGACCCTTAAAAACTTAATTTTTTACAACCCGAAAAACGGTCGTGTGTACGCGGCATAACATATGTTTATTGGGTAACAGTAGGGTAAAAAGTGATAGGATATCTGTTTTAGACAAAGACAGCAACAAAATCACAGTTATTTAGTAGAAAAAGGGATTAGACCAGTGGTGGTCTCCAGTCCAAACTGCAGCCCATGGACCCAGGGCTGCTGATAGGAGGAACCACTGGTCCTATTGTAGGGGGCCCGAGCACAGGGAGAGGGATTAATGAAAGATGACAATTGTGTCTCTCTTCCTCCAGCAACTGAAAGCTTGCCTCTCCCCCTTTCCCCGCTGTCAGATTTTATCCGCTGAGAAGGAGACAGTTCTGTAATTATTGTCACTCACTAATCCCCCTCCCTGCGTGGACCCCCTTCCTCTCAGACTGCCTGTAATATTAGATCTGCTCATGAGTTTGTTATCTTTGTTACTCTCCCTCTGTCTTTCTGACAGAGGAACTTTCTCAGCCTGTACATTTTTTTTAATCTGATCTTCATTTTTATTTATTAACTCAATTTTCTCTTTTAGATTTAGTAGGAGTGTTGTATTTGTGTCTGCTAATAATGTTATTGTAATTTTTAATGAAATATAGCTTTAATATTTTCTTGGGGGGGCCCTGTCTGGTAGTCTGTACGTGGCCCCGCAATTTCTATTAGCAGCCCTGCATTGACCAGATGCAGCCCATTTCTAGCCTTTATCTGGTGCACTGTTTTTCCCACTGACACCAATAGTGAGGTGTATTATCTCCCACTGACACCACCAATAGGGCACTATTCCTCCAACTGAAACCACCGATGGGGCATCACATGCCTGAGTAAGGGGTTCTGCGTGGCTCCGAAATGTTGCACTTGGCTTTGTGATGTGATCTTTCTGCAATAAAAACCTTTGGACGATAACATTGACTCGGTGTTTCCGGTATCCAGCTGGTTATAGCTGCAGCACCCATTACTGATGAGCCTTGTTTCTAGGAATGTGTGCGATTGGAATATAGACAAGACTATGATGGGGCACTAATCCTCCCACTGACACTGATGATGGGACACTATTCCTCCCACTGACAATGATGATGGGGTATTAGTCCTCCTACTGACACTGATGGGGTACTATTTCTCTTACTGACACTGATGGGGTGATACTATTCCTCCCATTGACAATGATTATGGGGCACTATTCTTCCTGCTGACACTGATAATTGGGTACTATTCCTCCTACTGACATTGATGATGGGGAACTATTCCTCCCACTGACAATGATGATAGGATATAAGCTGCTCTGGCTGGCCAGCTGACCATTTCACATGGCACATTCACACAATCAGAATGCCAGGCATGCCTACTGCCATAGAATCATACACAAGGTAACTGAGTTTCACTCATACCTACACACAACACTTTCTGGGTATATGTATACACATTTTCCCTGTCTGTAGTCCCCTTAGCTAGTACACTCCATATCACTGCAGTTACCACACATCATTCATCACTTCCACTCACTCATAGGCATTGGATCATCCCATTCATAGTACATCCATTTCACATGGTTTCATCTCCATATCCTTGCAGAGCAGTGTCCTGACATGGTCATCTGGTCTTCACCTGGCTGCTGCCTCTGGTTTGGATGGGATTCCTCACCTCAGGCCCAGGGGAGATTACCATCCCTGTCTTCCCTTGGACACAAGCTGGGCATCACTACTGAACTGTATTGTAGATTATAGACCTTTTTTTGAGAGATTGTTCTCCGTTTAAAGGTTATCCAATATTTATAGATATTACTGATTTCATTTCAGAGCATTTTACTCCTGATGATTGGCGTGAGCCATGAAACGTGTGTCGATTATACATCGAACTGATGCCCAGACAAGTTTGGCTCACCATGAGCAATTCCTTATGTTTATTGAATTATTATGAATTATTATGAGCGTTTTTATGTAATTGTACTGCTAGTCATGTTGTATTTTATTTTGTATAATAACTGTATATTCATACAAGTGTATCATAGTAAATTGTGTCCTGTATCACAGATTGACACTTTTTATAACGTGATTTGTAATTAATAAATAATTTAATGAATAATATGAACAAGGTATCCATTCAGTGACATGCCTCACACAAAGTCCCATTCCTTTCTCTTTTCTGTTCAACATACCGTATTTATCGGCGTATACCGCACACTTTTCTCCCCTTAAAATAAGGGGAAAATCGTGGGTGCGCGATATTTACGCCAATAGCCGCTTCCCGCGCTCAGTTTGAAGTGAGCCGCCGATGTATACCAAGTGCAGTACACTTGGGTACATTCGGCCAGGCTCGGCTTTGCTTGTGCTCACGCATAAACGTCACAGAGCGTGAGCACGAGCGAAGCCGAGCCTGGCCGAATGTACCTGAGTGTACTGCACTCGGTATATGCCGGCGGAGGCGTTCAAACTGAGCGCGGGAAGCGGGGATTCGATTTGCCGGAGCACTGCAGAAGCCGGGAGGACACCACAGAAGCCGAAGACAGACGCCGGACCGGACGATGGACGCCGCGCAAGACACCAAAACGGTAAGTACTAAAAGTACTAAAATTTCTTTTTTTACAGGTCCACATCAGGGGTGCTCGCTATACGCGGGAGCGCGCAATACCCTGATAAATACGGTATATTAGGGATGGAGTCTTGCCACTGCTATAATTAGGTTGTGTCAGGTCGTATTATTATATTGACAATGATGATAGGTTACTTTTCCTTCTACTTATGTTGATGATGGGGTACTATTTCTCCTACTGATAATGATGATGGGACATTATTCCTCCCACTGACAAAGATGGAGTATTATTCCTCCCACTGACACTGATGATGGGGCACTATTCCTCCCACTGACAATGGTGATGGGACACTATTCCTCCTACTGACAACAGGTTCTATGTCATTTTTTCTACTCCTATTCTCCACTAAGCCTTAGGTGCTGTTTTCTCCCAATGAAAGTGGACCATTTTTTATTCCCACTTGCCACTGTCTGGCTCCCCTAAGGTCTGAAGGACAGTAAACTAAGCCTTTTGTTTTTTGGTCTCTGTGTCTTTTGTCCTGGTGGCACCCACACCCTTTCATTCCTTGTTCTGGTGTCACCAAGTTTTGGCTGTAGTCAGGCCTTATAGCCAGTTCACAAAGGCATGACTCGTCAGGCAACTTAGCCGCCGGACAAGTCGCGCTCTGTTCTGTACAATGGAGCCGTTCTAATAGGAGCGACTCAAGTCGCTCCGACTTAGGAAAAGGTTCCTGTACGACTTTGGGATGACTTCAGGGCAACTTGCATTGATTTCAATACAGAAGTCATTTTGCAAGTCGCCTCTGAAGTCGTGGGCAGATCGCCTTGCCGAGTCGATCGGCAAGTCGTGCTGCCCCAGTGTGAACCGGCTCTTAGAAAAGCCATGGCCAACTTTGTTACAAAATTCCAGCCTCCGTATTTTACACTGAACCAAATTGGACCACGGAATCCCTGGCCCTCTTGCCATGCTGCTGAATCCTGATGTCTTCAGAAATATCTCAGACCTTCCACTTCGAAAGCTCAGCGCTGTCCCTTGTGATTGCTTTGTCGCCTTTATAGAGAATCGGTTTTTTTCATGACGTTTAACCTCTTCATCTGATATTTTATTTTCCCCCTTAATTGGTTACTCGTGGCTATACCGGGCAGGAGGATTGCGTGAAAGACACAGATGGCGAATCATTTGAAACGTCTGTTCTGGGTTCAAGCAAAGGCACTTCACATCCAAAGGAGAGTGTGAAATTCTAGGATAGTCGGCTGCACTCAAACTTTCTCCTTAAAAAAAGCATTTTCAAAGGGCAAAGTGATGCTTTCATCTGACTTTGAATCCAAATCTACCGTACAGAATGAGATTGCCTTAGTTTAATACCGAAGACAGCTGCCGGTTCACACTTCTGCGTCTGTCCTGGAACTGAAGGCTGAACAACTGAATTTAATGAGATTTGTTCTGTTTCTTTATGCCATCAATAATTCTGTTGATTGCTTTTTTAAAGCTGCATAGAGTCAGACAAGAACGATCTTAACCGACTCTGGAGACACAGCCTACCTGCCGTACGGCTCTGACTGTCATCCTGGTATCCATCTTTTGTGCCTGGCTGCACTGTTTCCCCTCGTTGCTGGTAATCCCATCTTCAAAAAGGCTCTGTTCCCTGGATCGTAGCACCTTCCTTTTTTATGCTTCAGATATCAAAACTACACAGCACAGAGTACCACCCCCCCCCCCCCCCCCCCTCTCCAGATGCATTGTAATATATGGCTGCAGTGGACTGTATTACATTCTAAAGCCTAGTACACACTGCTAGTTTTTTTTGCTCAATCCAGCGGGCTGAATGAAAAAAAACTGACAGCTCAGGTCAGAGCTGATGTACTAACAATCCAGTGTTAGTACAGCAATCTCACTTGCTGTTCTGTTGTGTTTTGATAGGGGGTGGCCCCTCTACAAGAACACTCCAGTCAGCGATCTCAGCTACTGAATAGCCAGCTTCTGTCGGACCGGCTGCAGTACACACTGGCCGAATGTCAGCTGGTTTCATCTGAAACTGACGATGCCGCCCAACATTCAGCCCCTAAGTACAGGGCTTAAGGGCTCTTTTACACCAATACATGTGTGCGTTGTGTAGGGGTGGTGCGTTGTTACAACACATTGCATTTTTAACCTTTTTTTAACTTTACTGAAGTGTCACAAAATGACTTTATAGGTGAGGTACAGTGGATGATGCTGCATAAACATATGTAGCACCCTGGAGTTAGGCAGGGTTGCTCTTCACAAATTTACTTGCCAGGAGTAGTTATCTTGGTTGATTGTTGAGATCCATTGATTTCTCCCTAAGTTTGGCCTTGTTGCACTTTTCTCTTCTACCACTAGGTGGCCGAGTACTTGGTCATATTATGAGTATGTGGGGTATCTCAGACAAAGGGCAGGGGTTTTCTTGAATACATTGGCCTGCTGGGAGAGAATATATATATGGGTGGAGTCAGGTGATCAGTATTCTGTGCCACCTGGACAGCTGTCTGGGTGGACGTGTGACATATTGCCTGGGCTAGTAGGCCAAAGATTGGGCCTATCCCAGGGGCATATGGCTGCTAGGCTGTCTGAGGGCCTATCCAGAAGAAAGAGAGCAGCGCAGGGTTGGGATTGCGGCTTGCAGTCCATCCAGAAGTGATAGTTCTGTCGGCTGGAGAACCTGTCATGGTCGGAGGTAGAAGGGAAGCTGTCACCAGTAAGGGACCATCCGCCTAAATACCAGGGACCACTGTGAGTAACTGAAGCAAGTACCGGAGCAACGTTCTCACCAACTGGGGACAGTGAAGAATCAGGGAACTTCGGTGGTTACCAAGCCAGGGACCCAGCCAGCGGTGGGCATGCTTGCAGAGCAGCCTTGTGTGTCAGCTAGGGACCAAGCAGGCCAGGGGGGTGAAGCTTGAGAGGTATCTAGCGTGCCAAGCTAGAGACCCAGCAGAGAAGCGGGGGTGACGCTTGGGGAAGATACCACCTTGAAGATTGAAGGAGCTCAAGGGATTCAATGACAGTGAATCAATGGGTCTAGTGAGAGACCAGGAGCTCAGTGGGCTGAAGAACTACAAGGAGTGATTGTAGTGAAAGTGAAGGAACTGTTGAGCCTTCTGTTTGGAACTGGTAGACTGTTGCCATAAGAGACAGCATTCTTATACATGCAGATGGGATGTCTTGCTGGATGCCTTTCCCTGCATGGCTGTCCTCCTATTGAAGTCTCAGAGTCTGCCAATTAATCTTGCAACTACCTAAGGGTGTCCTGGCCCTAACCCTCTCTCCCCCCAAAAAGTTTGTTAAAAGAAATAAACTTTCTTTTGCATTCAAGAAGTGTCTAGCGCCTAATTAACTACTCTGCACCCATCGTGCCTCAAAACCCACTACATACAGAAAGATCTCAGCTGTCCCTGGCCCTGGAGGTTCTCATCAGATCAAAGGAGACCTGGGACCTTGCTACACACACACACACACACACACATCTCCATGTAGCGCCCACTTGTTTTTTTGCATGGGCGCTATGTTAAAACTAGTTGGACTAGGAGAGTTAAGTTGCTCTTAGTTGTGATTTGTTTAGGTTATTGACCTATGTCATTCTGGAAGGGTCTACTGGCTCGGACTGCATTCTGGGGATGTCATTTCATCCTTGGCCGGCAGTGGGAGCCAGCGGGACTTCTGGCAGATGGAGTCCTCCTCAGCAGCCACTTGGAGAGTGTTTTTCCTCGCTGGGCATGCTGGGGAGGGGTTTATCTGGGACCTGGGTCGGGGTTTCGTGGGTCTTCCTCTTCACGTGCGCGGGGTCCCGGACTCGGCATCCACCTTCAGGGTGTGCGCGCCCATGGACCCCGCCGGCGTGGCCCGCCTGGCCAGGTTCCTGGGCCTTCCTGAGTCTCAGCCAGAGACGAGAATTAAGGGACCTCAGTGACTTGCTGGGTTCCCGAAGCTTAAGAGAATCCCAGACGGGAATTCGGTGAATTCGGTTTCACCTACGCGGAGAAATTACTGGGAGGATTCGCTCTGTTCGCACATTTAGTCTATCCAAATTAACTGGCCTGTGGCAGAGACCTAGAGCCGGGCCTGTGAGAGAGACCCGTTCCTCCCACCCAAAGTTCGAGGTGGCGCCTCGGCTGCCAGGTCTGTGTGAGAGACACCTGTCCGGGAGCATCTTACCCACTCAGTCTCATAGGAGTGGCGACGTGTGAAAATTTGTGCTACTAGGGGCTGATCTGCCTTGTGTATATCCAGGCCTGACATCGAAAGTTTCTCTTCCCTCATCAACCTATTCTTCCTTCACCAGAGTTGATGTTGGCTAACGTTGGCCTGGAATTAAAGCATTGAGAAAATCTTTATTGACTTTGTGGACCTCCGTTTACTATTTAGTTCTTCTGGTGCATCCCTAGACCAAGCTGGGGTAACTTAATTTGCCGATCCCAAAACAATCCAGCGGCTCCTTCGGGGGTAGTAATACACACATTTTTTGCACCTTTCACACCTGTACGATGTGAACAGGGCACATAGAAAACATTGTTTTCTATGTGCCCTTGCATTGCTACTCATTAATCTATGAATGCCGCTCAAAAGAAATGGTGTGCATGAGCCCTAAAAGCAGCGGCGGTGCGTCCATAGTGGGCGCAGGGGCGCCGCCCCCTCTCTCCCCTGCGCTGTCAGGCCATCAGGTGTACAATACATAGAGATTCATGCATTGCATGAATCTCTATGTATTGTCTCCGCTGCCGCCCACTATTCAGATGGCCGGCCCCCTGGTGAGCTCCGGTCATTTGAATAACAGCAGTTTGTTGGTGTTTGGAAGTGCCAGTGGCTCTGATCAGCTTTTTGATTACATCCTGTTGGCTCAAGTCAGCTTCCAAATAGTTAACCAGGGGACGCAGGGTGTGTGCGTTCCCTGGTTAACACTGACACCCGTCTCAGCCAAACAGGTTCACCGGGTCTTGTTACCGGTAACCTGATTGGCTGAAGCGACATCGAGGGCGGGACTTGGGTGAAGACATCGAGGGAGGATGGCTGACCCGAGAAAGGCTGGGGGACAGGGGAAGCAATCTGGCTGCAATTGCTGGGCACAGTGGTGACAATTGCAGGGCAGAGTGGTGACAATTGCTGGGCACAGTGGTGACAATTGCTGGGCACAGTGCAGTGGTGACAATTGCTGGGCACAGTGGCTGCGTTTCATGGCATGGCATGTTTGATGGCACAGTGGCGACGTTTGATTGCACAGTGAGGCTGCAATTGATGTTTGGTTTTTTTGTTTGCGCCCCCCCAAAAAATGTTGAGCACCAGCCACCACTGCCTAAAAGTAATCTTCGAACTCTTTCTAAGTTATACACATTGCAGTGTTCTGAAAAGTATTGACTGGTGGGTTTTACTTGTCGCACACCAGAACCAAACAAAGTTAAATTTGTTTTATAATAACCCGAGTCTACTTATATGTATGATCTTCTTTATAGCAGCCAACCCTTCTTTCATTCGTGCTATGGTCGAGTCTCCCATTTTCTAGGGTATGTTTTCTCCATAAGACGCCTAACCTCCAGTGTGTGTGTGTGTGATCTCTGCTCCGGACATCCAGTGGTGGCAGAGAAGTGTAATTGGTTGCAATAATCAGCGATGAGCAACGCTCACAAAGTCTTCTTTGCAGCTCTCTGGGGGTATTGGTCTGTCTGAAAGGGAATTTTTACTTTGCTTGTTTGGGCCCTGCTGCGTATTTCAGGATTATCCCGGATCTCTGAAAGCTATTTTAAGGCCGGATTATGGGTGATTAAGTAGGGTTTATATAGGCTTTTAGCCAGCGCTTCATGGTCTTAAATTTTTACAGTAGATTTTGCCTCTCTGGTTATTTATGAAGTGCTTTAAATGAAAGTCTTTTCTTTTTTTTTTTATGCAGCAGGTCATTTGGACAAGGGCAGACGTCCTGCGTTTAAAAGGCAACTCAAGACAAGCTGTAAAATCAGTGAGTTATCAGGTCAGGCTGTCCAGGAATGTAAGGCCGGCCATACAAGTGTAGCGCTCACCCCCGAAGGAGCCGCTGATTAGTTTGGGACCGGCATGTTGAGTTACCAGTGATCCTTGTCTAGGGATAATATTGGTGAAGGTGGATAAAGTGTCCAGACATCAACTTGAGTTTTCAATGCTTTATTCCAGGGCCCAACATGGCCGACATCACCATGGCACACAATAGAGAAAGGTTGATGAGCAAAGAGAGAACTACAGTATCAGGCCTTGGATATCAAAGAGAGAGAGCAAGCCTGCTCTCAGCATTGTCAAGTTCAAACGTCGCCACTCTCGTCAGAGTGGGTAAACTTCCCTCGGACAGGCGATTAACTTGAGCCTGGCAGCTGAAGGGCCACTTTCAAACAAAGTCACTGGGAGGAAACAGGGCCTCTGCTACAGGCCTGGTACATTTTTAGGTTGTCAAAAGTTAGAACTAATGAATCCTCCCAGTAAGTCCAATTTTAGGGTCACCAATTGACAGCTGAAGTGTACCTGTCGTGTGGCGTGGTGACCGGATCCCCGGTGGTTCGTCCAGGCCTCGCAGACAACCTCTGTCTCTAGGTTCTCCCGAGCCAATCCCCCATCGTACAGCTCCCAGCTAGGATATGGGACCCAGCAAGCCGCCGGGGCCCCTCTCTGCATCAGAGTGAAGTTCCGCTTGATGCGCAACCTCGGCCAGACGGGCCTTAATGGCGGGGCCCATGGATGCGCACACCCTGAAGGTGGATGCCGCACCTGGAACTCGGGCCCCGCGTAGCACACGCCACTAATGGTGGCTGCCCCAGATATACCCCCCCGCAGGGCCGCTGATAAGCCAGTACAACCAGCCCTGTTGTACTGGGCCCCGGCCAGCAGGGGGGCCCGCCAATCTGAACAGAGTTCAGAATAAAAAAAAAGTCTGTGACCGCACAGGACTGACTGAGGGAGGGGGAGAGCATCACCCAAGGAGCATGGACATCGCAAACTTAACTCTCCCATTCCCCACTAACTTTAGTGTAACTGTGAGATTGTGAAGCCAGATTAATGTTGTTCTATCACTGCTGTTGTAAATAGGTGTTTGACACCATCTAGTGGTTGAAATATGGAATGGACTTGATTATTGCTGTCAATTTAAGATTAATGGGAGGTGTTATCTTAACAAGTTACACTTGAACTCTCAGGGCCAAACTGCATGCTGGGTGAGGGTATAAAAGGCTGAGCAGCCATTTTGTAGGCCTCTCTGATGCTGGGTGCATGATCTGACTGTAGAGGTCCGTGGAGGTGTGCACAGAGCAAGGCCTACCTCGTGCAGAGCAGAACAACCATCGGTGTTCGACTTACCACAGTGTGCTGGAAGAAGGAGTGTGACGGAGCTGAGTGACGGTTCGGTTTGTTTTGCGGAACGTAGCAGTGCGGCTGTACTACTTGGAAGCAGGACCGAGATCGCCGGAGCAGAGATCCACAAGTTCCCAGGCCTGGTGTGGTGAGAGGGCTTTTTGCCCGGAACTTTGTAGTGATTGTTACTTACTAGACTGCCTCTAGAGAGTTACTGGGACCTGTAGTCCCACGAAACAGTTCAGCTGATAGAGCTACATGTGCTTAGGCCTCAAGCCTGAAGCGGTTGCGTAGTGACTGCCAGTGGAAGGTGTGCTGATAGGAAAGAGTGCACAGACACCAGTCATAAAAGGAAACAACAGTTTATGGTGCCTCACTCTATTTGTTTAACCAGAAGAACCCCTGGATTATAATCTTTACTTAATCAATTGCTAGCAGAAGAAAGAAGATCAAAGATAGACTATTCTTGTTGCAAGGCCTTGCAGTACTACTATCATTTACTAATACTGAGAAAGGGGGTACATATTGTATAGAGGTGATAAGGTTGTGAGCTGCTGTGCTGTACCGCAGAGGACCCCTAAACTAAGTATTTCTCAATCGTTTCTTATAGGGTAATAACAGGTAGACGGGTGGACAGTCCTTTGTGTCTGCCAATAGGCAAATTCCTTGGTATCCAACCCGGGAGCATCTTGCTGTACAGCACAAGGCCAGCTTGCCCCTAATGCCATGCCCGCCCCAGTAGGATACATCCCCGTAGGGGCGCTGCTGCGTCATCTGCCAAAGTATGACGGCCAAAACATGACGTTGCAGGACTGGACTGAAAGGGTGCGGAGTGCAGTTAGAATGTGTAACCTGACCCCTGAACTGCAGGCAGAGGTTGCGTTGGGAGCTCTCGAGGGTGACATCAGACGGGCAGTGATGGTAAGACCCGAAACCGAGAGGGACACCCTAGAGAAAATACTCTCCCTGCTGGAGAGAGCACTAGGAGGCCGTGCTAAAGTAGTGCAGCTGCGAAGCCACTTCTTCAACCGACCACAAAAAGAGGGTGAGACCCTGATGCAGTACTCTAATGCCCTACAGGAGACACTCAATGAAATACAGCGGCGGGACCCTGAGGCCATGGGAGCCTTCCGGGAGGTAGATCAGCTATTAAGAGATCAGTTCATAGTAGGGCTCTCTAACAAGTCCTTACAGGACAAGCTGCAAGAGATGACCCGGACGGCGGCCGACGTGACATTTTACAGCGTCTACCTAGCCGCCGTGGAGAGAGAAGAAGAGCACATGTCTGTGATGGCAAGAGTAGTGAGTAGCACCCATGCTATGGAATGTCAGTCTGCCTCTAAAGACTCTGATTCCTTAAAGGATACGGTCCAGGCCCTGCGGACAGAATTGAAAGAACTCCGGCTGGAAGTGTCCCAAAAAATGTCAGGATCGCCCCGGCCCCCGAAATGAACCCAGTACACCACACCACTCCATCCAGGATAACTCAGGTGCGGGGGCACATCAAAAGAGGACCCCTCTGTTGGGTTTGTCGACAGTACGGCCATATAGCCAGAGAGTGCCCAGAACAAATGAAGTCCGAGCCGGCGTTAAACTTCCGACTGCCGCAGTAGCTGGGCGTACTGCGGCAGTACATCAGAAGCTAGGCCCTATGCGTGAGGGACATGACTTGTATGCCAGCTGCCACGTTATGGAAGCCGAATTGGAAGGACAGAAGGTACGCTGCTTAGTTGATACAGGGTCAGAGTGTACCCTTATGCCCCTGGAGTTCTTTGAAAGGTACTTCCGGCATATGAGATGGAGCCCGAAGACGGGAGCGTCATCAGGCTGACTGCTGCTGATAACCGAGAGATGGACGTCCGAGGGATAGTATGGATGCGGGTCCGATTGTTTGGGCAAGACATTGGCAAGAAGGGGGTCGTGCTGGTGGACCATCCGTCTCGAAAAGGAATGGACGTGACCCTAGGTATGAATGTATTGAGGGATCTAGACCATCAACTCTATGCCAAAGAAGGGCCGAAGTATTGGCAACGGGCCACCACACACCGACCGACCCAGAAAGTTTTACAACAGATGGTGAGGAGCTGTAGTCTGCAGAAGAGTAACATGTCCGGTCGGCCCATTGGAGATGTGAAGGTGCCGCGGAGGACCCCGGTGAAGATTCCACCTCGACAAGAGCGAATCTTGATGCTGCCGGTGGGGGCTGCACGACGATTGAACGGACTGGAGGTCCTGATTGAGCCCTCTTATCAAGAGGAAACACAGACTCGCCCACTGGTAGCCCGGGCCCTCGCCATTGTGAAAGATGGGTGTGTGCCTGTACGCTGCCTCAATGTTGAAGACGGCCATTCCCGGCTGACCATTCCCGGAAACACTCTGCTGGCCAAAGTCTTTGTGTCCGAAGGAGATGTCTCTCGACGACGGAGTTTCATGCTACAGCCTGATAGGAGATCAGCCTGGACCTATGCTATAGAGGCTCAACAAAGGGAGGCCCCGACGAAGGAGTGGAATGGTCGAGTGATCATGGACCGAATGGGGGTGGATTGTAAGACTCTGACTCCCGGACGACAAAAGTTGTTGGAAGACACCCTCTGGGAATTTCAAGAGGCATTTTCGCGACACGATGAGGACTTCGGGTGCGCTTCCGCCATTGAACACAAAATCCCCACTGGCGATGCGGCACCAATCAGGGAATGTTACCGGCAAATCCCACCTAAAATGTACCAGGAGGTGAAGGATATGGTAGCCAGCATGTTGGAAAACAGGGTGATCCAAGAGAGTCAAAGTTCCTGGGCAGCTCCAGTAGTCTTGGTGCGGAAGAAAGATGGGAGTCTCCGGTTCTGCGTCGATTATCGGAAGCTGAATGCTCAGACCGTCCGAGATGCTTACCCACTTCCACGTATTGAGGAGTCGTTGTCAGCCCTGAGCCATGCAAAATTCTTCTCTACTCTTGACCTGGCCAGTAGATATTGGCAAGTACCGATGGCTGAGAAGGACAAAGCGAAGACTGCTTTCATTCTACCTATGGGACTCTACGAATTTAACCGGATGCCATTTGGCCTGTCCAATGCCCCAGGAACATTCCAGCGGCTGATGGAGCACTGCCTGGGGGATCTCAACTTCGAATCGGTATTGATATACCTGGACGACATAGTAGTGTTTGGGGCCTCTTTTGAAGACCACCTCCAGAAGCTGCGACAGGTCCTAGGACGGCTACGAGACCATGGGCTCAAGATCAAGCCCAAGAAGTGCCAACTGTTTCGGCAGCAGATCGACTATTTGGGACATGTAGTCACCCAGGAGGGGGTAAAGCCGGCCCCCAGTAAGGTCGAGGCCGTCCAGAAGTGGCCCCAACCGCGGACACTGAGAGAGGTGCGGGCATTCGTGGGATTGGCCGGTTATTACCGAAGGTTCATACCCAAATTTGCACATCTGGTGGGCCCGTTAAACTAATTATTAAGGGGCACAAAGGGGGCCCGAAGAATCGTCCCATTGAGTGGGGATCCAGACAACAAGAGGCCTTTGAAGCAGTGAAGGAGGCGCTAATCAGAGCCCCAATTCTAGCTTATGCACAGTTCGACACCCCATTCCTGTTGTACACTGACGGAAGTCTACATGGTCTGGGGGCCGTGTTATCCCAAGTCCAGGATGGACGTGAGAGGGTCATTGCCTATGGCAGCCGGTCTCTGAGGGAATCAGAGCGCAACCCCGACAACTACAGCACCTTTAAATTGGAATTACTGGCGCTGGTGTGGGCCATGACCGAAAGATTCGCAGAATACCTGACAGGTGCAGAGGTGACCGTGATGACGGACAACAACCCGTTAGCACATCTGGAGAATGCCAAACTCGGTGCGCTTGAACAGAGGTGGATGGCTCGCCTTTCTAAGTACCAATACCGCATCAAGTTTCGGTCCGGTCGGGAGAACAGCAACGCTGATGCACTCTCCCGAGTCCCTGTAGGGTTGTCGGATCGGAGTACCGACGAGGAGGTTGAAGACACTGAAACGCCTGACCTTGGTCGATTACCTCTGTTCCAGGACGTGGCACATTCAAGTGGGGTGGCGTCCGGAATGTCCCTGGTGTTGGGAAAGACATTGGCCGATTGGGAGAGAATCCAGAATGGCTGCCCGGACTTGTGGAAAGTGAAGGGATGGGTTCAGGCTAAGATCTGGCCACGGCCGGAAGAGCGGGCCAGACTGACCCCAGAGGGCCAAAAGTTGTTGAGACAGTGGGATAAGTTGACCATTACCCAGGGACTCCTGTGCCGAACCATATACTTACAGACAGAGCTGCAACACCGACAACAGATTGTCATCCCCATGTCATTGGGACCGGAAGCCGCCAGGGAAGCCCACGAAAGAGGAGCCCATTTCGGGAGCGACAAAACGTTCAAATGGCTCCAACGGCTGGTTTATTGTCCAGATCTGGCTGACATGGTGGTCAAGGCATGTCTTAAGTGTCGACCCTGCGGGTTGAGTAAGAGTACGGAACAGCGGGCCCCTGTCCAGACCATCCGGACCTCAGCGCCCCTGGAGCTTCTGATGATTGATTATGTGCAGATTGGATATTCTACCTCGGGACACTCATACTGTCTAGTCATGACAGATCACTTTACCAAGTATGCGGTGGCTGTACCCACCAGAGACCAGACAGCAGAGTCAGCCGCTGAAGCGGTCTGCAAACACTTTATTCGGTGTTCGGTTGCCCACAGAGAATACATTCAGACCAGGGAGCGTGTTTCCAGGGTACTCTAATGTATGAACTGTATCAGCTGTATGGGATCGAACGCTCCCGCACCACCCCGTATCATCCTCAAGGAAACGGGGCGTGCGAACGCTTTAACCGCACATTGCTCCAGATGCTGCGGACTCTGGAAGATAGCCAAAAGGCCCAGTGGCCCAAATATCTACCCGAACTAATGTGGGCCTATAACAACAGGGTACACAGTACCACTGGATACTCTCCCCATATGCTTATGTTTGGGAGAGCTGGACGGGAGATTGAAGACCTCCACATGCCCAATCCGGTGGAGCCCCCACCAAGAGGTACCACCGCTTGGGTGCAAGAACACCGCCACCGGCTGAGAACTACCCACAAGGTTGTAGGGGAGCGCCTGGGGCAAGTGGTACACCCCAACCCGAGACCAGTACAGAGGGATGGGTATGCCCCGGGTGATCGAGTGATGGTCAAAGCCAAACGGCCATCTGGGAAGTTGGATGGGCGGTGGGAGGCAGTCCCATACATTGTAAAAGGGAGGGTAGACCCTGCCATTCCAGTCTATGAGGTAGAGCCAGTGGGGACTGGAGGGCCCTCCTGAAACTTGCACCGTAATATGCTAAGACGTTGTAATTTTGACGGACCAGTGTGTGTGGAGGAACTTCCTTCTCACGCTCAGAGTACAGAGGAGGAGGAGGAGGACGAGAAATGGTGGGTTTTTCCTGCCCAGGTACCCAACGAGGCCTCGACTGAGGCAGGTTTGCCACCCAGAGAGAGCACTGAACCAGTAGTAGCTCCTCCCCTGACGGATATGCCTAATTTCCCCAGTACTTCTGAGTCCCTTTCTTTAAAAAGGTCAACCAGGCCCAATGCTGGTGTGCCCCCACAGCGCTATGCCCAGGATGAGTTTATATGGGGAAAGTTGCCGAGGACGACAACCTCTAGTGGGGTGGCATGTGAGATTGTGAAGCCAGATTAATGTTGTTCTATCACTGCTGTTGTAAATAGGTGTTTGACACCATCTAGTGGTTGAAATGTGGAATGGACTTGATTATTGCTGTCAATTTAAGATTAATGGGAGGTGTTATCTTAACAAGTTACCCTTGAACTCTCAGGGCCGAACTGCATGCTGGGTGAGGGTATAAAAGGCTGAGCAGCCATTTTGTAGGCCTCTCTGATGCTGGGTGCATGATCAGTCTTTTTTTTATGTTTATGTATTGAGCGCTACCCACTCAGGAGCCGCTGGATAGATTTGGGACAGCGTGTTACCTTTGTGATGCGTCTAGGGATATGATGATGACAGTGTGATGTGAGCAATGATGGAATGTCCAAACAGCAGAGTGTCGTTTTCTGTGCTTTTATTCTCTTGCCAAACACGGCAAACGATTGACTTGAAGTAGACAGAGAAAGATTGGTTTGTCTAGACCCTATTGGATCGCCTGCCTCCAGGCTTTCCTCAGACCGACTCCCCACCGAACAGCACCACTCGCTTGGGATCTTCTTTCAAAAGATGGAAAACTCACTGGGTCCCATCACTCCCATCACTGCTTCAGTTGCTCCGGGCCAACATGACAACGCGTAGCACGTGTGCCCCGGCCTGGTAGGCCATATCGCTGGGGCCCGTGATGTGCGCACACACTTAAGGTGGGTGCCGCCCCCGGATCCAACCTCCAACTCCCCCGCCCCAACATGGCGCCCTCCCCCAGCATGCCCCGCGAGGGCAAAACCCCTCTGATTGGCTGCTGGCATGAAGGCGCTCTGGCCTGGACTCCACTGCCGCCACCTGTCTCCCTGAGGTGGAAAACACCCCAAGAACACAGAATGAACTGACAGCACAGCCTAGCTTGACAAAAAGTCAAATTTACAGAATTCACATGGATGAGAGCTACATAACTCTCTCACCCCCCTCTAAATTTAAGATAGCACTTGGACTGAAAGTACACAGGCGCTACATGTATAATAGGGATGGAGGCATGTCATTTTAGGGGCTCTTAATAAGGCCTTGCAGAATATGAAGTTTCTTGAAACAAGAAGGATTTAGCAAGTGGGTCAGCCATCTACACAGAATGATAACCAGAGTAAAAATGTAATCTACTCCAGTCCACAGCAGCATTTCTCAACATTTTTAACACAGAGGAACCCTTGAAATAACTTCCAGGTGTCAGGGAACACTGCAAATAATTACTGTATCTACAGTTTATGGTACATACAGTAAGTGTGAAAGTCACTAGGTGGAATGCTTCTTAAATGTATGGACATTGGAAAGAATCTCCCCTATGATGTCAAACTTCTGTACATGCAAGCTCATTTCCTGTAGCTGGACACAAACATCTGCTTCTCTATGTATATGAAGATGTATGCAACCAAGACTTCTGATTTAAGTCTTTATTTAGGAGACCCTCCTTATCAATTGGGGAATACATTTTTTGGGGCACTGGATTAGGTATAAATCTTATATTGGTAGGCTTTGTCTGGTATAGGAGTTTCCCTTAAAGCAGCCCTCTGAAATAAAGGCCCCTCTTTGCTGATTAGCAATGCCCAGTTATTTTTGAAGCACAGTTTGGGTTTTTCTCTCCATCATTTTATTGTTTTCTAGAGCTGTCACATTTTGTGTGATTTACTTTGTAGAGTAGAGTGACCAGACGTTCCCTGTCCCCGAACCAATTCGGTCCCTGGTTTTGTCCCCGGATAGCAGGGGCAGACTGGACCAGGGGGCAGGATGACAATTACCCCCGGGCTGCTCTGATGTCCGGTAAACAGGCCGCAGGGGCAAGACACTGTATATGGTCGCTGCTACACTTGCAGCCTCATTAGTGCCTACCATTGCCACATGTCAGTGCCCATCATTGCCGTATACCAGTGCCCATTATTGCAGCCTCGTCAGCGCAGATCAGTGAAGGAGAAAAATTACTTATTTACAAAATCTTATAACAGAAACGAAAAAAATTGTTTTTTTTTGGTTTGTTGCAAAAAATTTAAAACCCAGTGGCAATTAAATACCACCCAAATAAAGCTCAATTTGTGTAAAAAATTGTTACTATGCAATCTTTTACTGTTCTGAATTGTTAATTTAGGTTGTTATGGTTGAACTGAAATTCTTTGGTAAGAATAAAATACAAAATATGCATTGAAAAGTGTTTTCTCTATCTTAGTTTCTTAACATTTGGTAGTCATATCCCCAAAATTTCGAAGAAGTATCTATTTTTTTAAATTTCATAGACAAAATGTAAGAAATAACGTATATATCAGACAATCATTCAGGCATGGACTGGCCATAGGGACTACAGGGAGTTTCCCGGTGGGCCGATGGCTCAGTGGGCCGGTTTCAGTGACAGCCTGTCAAAGTAATGGCTGCGCAGCTCGCTCTCCACTTCATGCAGTAATGTGAGAAGAATGAGGAAAATACAGAGGATAATAAGTGAAATAATAAAAGAGGTGAGTGAGGACTCCTTATGTTATGCTACTTATGTTTTTTGCACAGTTGCGTATAGTTTATATACTGTTTTTGTTCTTGTTTGCAAACATAAAGTGGGCTGGTCTGGATAAAGTCCAGGGCCAAATTTTGGTCTCAGTCCATCCCTGCAATCATTCCATAAACACATACCACATACACTGCATGTATCATTTGAGGAACATTTGCTTATAAAATAGTTTACTATTTGCCAATAAAATAAAAATATGTCCCCGGATTTAATTTAAAAAATCAGGTCACCTTACTGTAGAGGAGGTCCTTACTGTTTATAAAACAGTCTGTGAATAGGTGTGCCATACAACAGAGGTTCCTACCACAGATCTGCTGAGTGCTGTCTTATGTGTAATTCAGTAGGTCAAAAACTTGGGCCAGTTTGTGACTTTGTTGTGTCATGGAGCAGATGTAGAGTCTGTGGGCCAGTTTCAGGTACAATTGCCCTGGCGCAGAGTATCAGAGATACACTACACCGCCGTATTTTACCTGGCTCTAAGACGAATTCAGGTAGATTTCGGCCCATAAGGTACGGCGGCGTAGTGTATCTTTCGCGGCGGAATCGAAATACGCGTTTAGGGGGCGTGAAGCATTTAAATTAGGTGCGTCCCCGCGGCATTCGAACTGCGCATGCTCCGTTCAGAAATTTTCCGCCGTGCATTGCGTGAAATTACGCCGTTATGTCAGATTTTTTTGGAGTAGCGTGGTTTACGTACGTTCCTATTCGCGGACGACTTACGCAAAAACAAAAAAAAAATAGAAATTCTACGCGGGAACAACGGTCATACTTAACACGGGCTGTCTATCTATAGACCAGATTTTTGCTTCCCTAACTTTATGCAGCAAAAAGATGACTACAGATGCTGTAAGAGAATGCGACGGACGATCGTAACTTTGTGGATCGCCGGAAAAAGCTAATTTGCCTTCCCCGACGCGGAAAACAACGCGAACTCCACACAGCGGGCGGAAAAAGATTGCAGCGCTAGATCCGACGTCAAACGGAGACGTAAGCCTGTTGGATCGAAGCCCGAAGCCGTCGTATCATAGTTTGAGGATTCAAACTAATGATACGACGTGGGTAATTTGAAATTACTCCGGCCTATCAGGGGATAGACCGGAGTAATAGCTCTGTGAATCTGGCCCAGAAACTTTTGGCAGAGACAGCGCCGGATTAACATAGGGGCTATTGGAGCTGCAGCTTCAGGTCTCTTCCTCAAGATAGGCCCATTTGCCCCCCCCCCCCAAAAAAAATGGGATTGACTTTGAGGGTTGTAGCTCGCAGACCAGGTGTCACAGAAACACCACATTTAGGGGGTATGTGGCTGAAGGCATACTCAACTACTGGTTAAAATGTGGGGCTCCTATCAATTATGGTTCCGGAGATATGGAGCTGCTTGCACAGCCTGTTAGAAGCTACATACAGAGCGGCCAGTTTAACCACTTAAGACCCGGACCAAAATGCAGGTAAAGGACCTTGCCCCTTTTTGCGATTCGGCACTGCGTCGTTTTAACTGACAATTGCGCAGTCGTGCGACGTGGTTCCCGAACAAAATTGGCGTCCTTTTTTCCCCACAAATAGAGCTTTCTTTTGGTGGTATTTGATCACCTCTGCGGTTTTTATTTTTTGCGCTATAAACAAAAATATAGCGACAATTTAAAAAAAATTTAATATTTTTTACTTTTTGCTATAATAAATATCCCCCAAAAATATATAAAAAAATATTTTTTTTCCTAAGTTTAGGCCGATACGTATTCTTCTACATATTTTTGGTAAAAAAAATTGCAATAAGTGTTTATCGGTTGGTTTTCGCAAAATTTATAGCGTTTACAAAATAAGGGATAGTTTTATTGCATTTTTATAAATTTTTTTTTTTTTACTACAAATAGCGGCGATCAGCGATTTTTTTCGTGACTGCGACATTATGGCGGACACTTCGGACAATTTTGACAAATTTTTGGGACAATTGTCATTTTCACAGCAAAAAATGCATTTAAATTGCATTGTTTACTGTGGAAATGACAGTTGCAGTTTGGGAGTTAACCACAGGGGGCGCTGTGAATTTGAGTGTTCCCTGTGTGTGTGTTTACAACTGTAGGGGGGTGTGGCTGTAGGTGTGACGTCATCGATCGCGTCCCCCTATAACAGGGATGACGCGATCGATGCTGCGGCCACAGAGAAGCATGGGGAAGCCGTGTTTACACACGGCTCTCCCCGTTCTTCAGCTCCAGGGATGGATCGCCGCACTGCAGCGACGATCGGGTCCGCGAGTCCCGCGGTCCCGGTCCTGGAGCTTCGGACCGGGTCACGGGAGCGCGCCGCGGGCGCGAGCCCATAACCCACGGCTGGGTACTAAAATCAACGTATATATACGTTGATGTGCCCAGCCGTGCCATTCTGCCGACGTAAATGTGCAGTAGACGGTCCTTAAGTGGTTAAATACAAGCTGACACACTCTGCAGACTGAGAGAATGAGCTCACAGTGCTTATAATAATTATTTGTATATCACTTATGGTAATTAACCCCTTGCCACCCAGGCCAATTCTGATGCCGCGTACACACGGTCGTTTTTTGCGATGAAAAAAAACGACATTTTTTAAAACGTCATTTAAATTGATCGTGTGTGGGCAAAACGTCGTTTTTTGTCTTTAAAAAAACGACAAAAAAAAATTCCAACATGCTTGAATTTTTTGTGTCGTTTTTCAAAACGTAGTTTTTTTTTACAAAAAGTCACCGTGTGTAGCAAAAACGTCGTTTAAAATGACGTTTTTCAACCCGCGCATGCCCAGAAGCTAGTTATGAAGCGAACTTCAATGGAAAAGAGTGGTGAACGTAACCTCGCTTTTTGTGAAAAAACGATGGTGTGTATGCAAAATTGTCTTTGAAAAGTGACGTCATTTTTTACTTCACAGAAAACGTCGTTTTTTTTCATCGCAAAAAACGACCGTGTGTACGCGGCATTACACTTCTCTCCTACATGTAAAAATCTTTTTTTGTTGCTAGAAAATTACTCAGAACCCCCAAACATTATATATATTGTTTTAGCAGACATCTTTTTTTTTTGGAAAGCAACTGTTTAATTTATAAAAAAAAAACACTAAAGTTAGCACGATTTTTTTCGTATACTAAGCAATGCTTTACATTTTACAGGTTACATGTTTAGAGTAAGGCCCCTTTCACATGAGCGGACGAACGGTCCGCTAATTACAAGTCCAATTACGGACTTGTAATGGGTCCCTATGGGAGCGGATCTGTTAGCGGATGATGCATCCGCTAACGTCCGCCTACGATCCGCGTCCGTCTGGATCCGTTTTGCGGACGGAAGAAAACCCTATTTTTCTTCCGTCCGGTGGATCGGATCGGATGCAAACTGACAGACGGTCCGTTTCCATCCGATTCCCCATAGGGGATAGCGGAGGAGAGACAGGGCGGTCCCTGCACAGTGTGCGGGGACCACCCTGTCCGCCGACAGCTGAGCGGGACCCCCCGCTGAGCCGACGGACACACACGGAGTGGACCGAAAAACAGACCGCTCCGTGTGAAAGAGGCCTTACAGAGGAGGTCTAGTGCTAGAATTATTGCTCTCGCTCTTACGATCGTGGCGTATGTAACCTGTGTGTATCTGGCTCTGATACTAGCCAGTACCTACCCAACCTCTGGCACGGACTAGTATCTCTCCCCAGCCTCTTCCCACACACCCTCTCACTGGCTGACCTGTGGATGGGGGGAATCACTCCTGCAGTGTTATTGTGTTCTGCCAGTGAATACAATGATCAGTGTTGCTAACTATTGCTGGTAGCACTTATTGTTTTGGAAAAAACCTAACAGGCTGGAAGTACTCAAGTCGATTAATAGATTGACTTGTGTAAAAACAGCTATCCAATACATAGATTGACTATGGCTGGTCTCTGCTTTATTGGCTTAATTTCAATCCATGTATACCTCGCTTAACCACCTCTGCAGTCCCTAAACCTCCTTCCACAAACCTTTAAATTGTTCCTTCCCTGATTCCTTCTCACCTGTACATAGTGCCCACTGTCATACTCTCCACACTTCTCTTCTATACATTGCCCGCTGTCATACCCTATACACTCCTCTCCTGTACATATTGCCCGCTGTCATACACTTCTCTCCTGTACATAGTGCCCACTGTCGTACACTTCTCTCCTATACATAGTGCCCACCGTCATACCCTCCACTCTTTTCTGTTATATCCTCCCCACTCTTCTTCTGTACATACTGCTCACTGTCTTACCCTCCACACTGATCTCATGTACATACCTCCAGTGCTCAGTATCATATCGTCCACACTCCTCTCCTATACATACTGCTCACTGCTCCTCTATTGTGCCTGCTGTCATACCCTCCACATTCCTCTCCTGTACATACTAATTGCTGTCATACCCTCCACATTCCTCTCCTGTACATACTGCTCACTGTCTTACCCTCCACTCTCATCTCATGTACATACTGCTCATTCAGTATCATACCGTCCACTCTCCTCTCCTGTACATACTGCCCACTGTCATACCTTCCACACTCATCTCATGTACATACCACCCATTGTCATACACCCTCAGCACTCTTCTCCTCTACATAGTGACCACTGTTAGACTCTCCACATTCCTCTCCCCCACCTGCACATACTTCCCACTTTTATACCATCCACACTCCTCCCCTATGCCTGTAATCAACCAAAACAGTCCTTTAAAATTATACTGAATATCCTTAATGTTACCAGCTCTAGAATGGGCACACTTTTGTTAGTTCAACTAATGGAAATCTTCTTAGTTCTCATATTTGTTCTGCCCCATTATTAGTACTTATTCAATTTTGTGATGTATAGAGAAACATAGGGGATCTCAGCTACTCTAAATATAGCACTTGTAAAAAAAAAAAGTGTCCCTGAAAATATTTTTTAAATGTTGGCAACTATGCACTTAGGCACTGCCCAAGGACCACCGGGTCAGTAGGAGGCCCCATGAGACACTCCTGGCATTCTGTGATATTAAATCAGTAGTAAACTTTGCTAACATTACTACTTTTTAGAGGCCCTGAGGTAGATTATGCCACAATGTACAAGAATGCACAGCATATTAGAACATTAGGGTACAGTTAAATTGCCAGACTGGGCCCTCCATTGCTGCGCTGTAATCAATCCGATGGGGCCCCGAGGCTTCCCTCATCACCCGGTCTTCCGTCTGGGTTCTGTACCTGCGGCCGGGCTGCATTGATGTCATTCCCACGCATGCTCATGCGCATCCTCTCTCTCTCATTCCCATTTCTCTGTCTCTCATCCTCCCTTCCTTACTCCTAACCCCTCTCTCATCCCTTTTCTTTCTCTTCTCTTGCTCACTCTCTATCTCTATCTCTCATCATTCCTCTCCCTTAATTTGTTATAACAAAAAATTGTTTGCATTTTTATGTAATTATTATTTATAAAAGGCCCCACCAAAATCCTCAGCACCAGGCCCATGATGTTCTTAATCTGGCCCTGGGCAGAGAGTAGTTGATTGAAGGCAGGACACACAGGCAGTGCTTTAAGTGGGCCGGAACGCGGCGGTACTCAGTACCGCCACTTCCAAAAATGGCCCTGGAGAGTACCAGCACCTCTCCGTGCGCCCAGTACATGGGTTTCCCGTACCGGAACGCACTGGCATAGCGGGGGGGGGGGGGGCTCCTGCACCGGGCGAAAAATTGCGGAGGGGGCAAAATCCTGGCGTCCGCGGAATGCGCCGCCGCGGCTTTGGCCTAGCTCTGGAGCTATCGGCCATCTTGGTACACCCGGCAGCGGCGCGCGATGAGTTTTTTTTCAGCCCTTCCGCCTGGTTGGCTGGTGGAACTGTCTGTCTCCCTTGATGCGGGAGTGGCAGGAAACACCAGCCAACTAGGCAGAAGGGCTAAAAAAAAACAGATAACGGCGCAGGAGATTGGCGGGCGGTGGAGTGGGAGGCGCTGTACCTCTGTGCTGCGCTGAATGGCCTGGAAGTTGAAACATGTGTTTACACACGGCGGCAAGTTTCTCCATCTCCAGCAAGGTAAGCAAAACACTCTCCTGTACCACAGGGGAGAGAGAGAAGGGGGGGGGGTCGGTGTAAATCTAAAGGGGTGCACTGCCTGATCCCCACCTATCCACCTCAGAGCCTGTCATTTTAGTAAGACTGCTGGGACTTGTAGTTCTCCATCTTCTCCTGGGGCTCATGGAGATTGGAGAAATACAAGTCCCAGCAGGTTATACATACAATAAGGCTCTGAGGTGGATGGGTGTGGATTGCATGCACCTGAGCCCCAGGAGAAGATGGAGAACTACAAGTCCCAGCAGGTTATAATATAAGGCTCCGAGGTGGATGGATGTCTGGACACCCATCCATCTCGGAGCCTTATATTATAACCTGCTGGGACTTGTAGTTCTCCATCTCCTGGGGCTCAGGTGCATGCGATCCACCATCTATGGGACTACAAGTCCCAGCAGTAAGAAAAACTGAACAAAGATGGTGGATCGCATGCACCTGAGCCCCAGGAGACGATGGAGAACTACAAGTCCCAGTAGGTTATAATATAAAGCTCCGAGGTGGATAGATGTCTGGACAGTGACAATTGGTGGCACAGTGGTGACAATTTGTGGCACAGTGGTGACGATTGATGGCACAGTGGTGACAATTGATGGCATGGTACAGTGACTGCATTTGATGGCATGGCACAGTGGTTGCGTTTGTTGGCATGGCACAGTGGTGACAATTTATGGCACAGTGGCTGCATTTGATGGCATGGCACAGTGGTTGCGTTTGGCGTGGCACAGTGGTGACAATTGATGGCACAGTGGTTGCGTTTGTTGGCATGGCACAGTGGTGACAATTGATGGCACAGTGGCTGCATTTGATGGCATGGCACAGTGGTTGCGTTTGGCGTGGCACAGTGGTTGCGTTTGTTGGCATGGCACAGTGGTGACAATTGATGGTACAGTGGCTGCATTTGATGGCATGACACAGTGGCTGCGTCTGATGGCATGGCACAGTGGTGACAATTGATGACACAGTGGCTGCATTTGATGGCATGGCGCCCTGTGATTGGGCGTATGTGGTCATGCGCTAGCGCCGGGGGGGCGAAAAAAAACGTTCTGCCTCGGGGGGGGGGGAGGACGGGGGCGCACCGGCGCCTAATAGAGTACCGGCACCTCTTTTGGCCCACTTAAAGCACTGCACACAGGGGTTCATTTACTAAAACAGAAGAATGCAAAATCTGGTGCCCCTGTGCATGGTAGCCAATCAGGTTCTAACCTCAGCTTGTTCAATTAAGCTTTGACAAAAAACCTGAAAGCTGGTTGGTTTCTATGCAGATGTGCACCAGATTTTGCACTCTCCAGTTTTAGTAAATCAACCCCCACAGTGTCCTCTGGATAATGTCAGAGCTGTGAAGGCTGGGCATGTGCGTGTGTCTGCCAACAATGTTTTCCTCATTCCTGCCCTCTGCCTGTGCCCAATGTCGCCTCACATGACACTGACGACAGACATGTCCTCTGTCTCCAGACACCAGCCCTGTGTATCGCAGTGTCTGAAAGAAGAACTGTATGTGTGTCCTCCATTTCACTTCCCAGTGATGGTGTCACTGTCATCCATCAGAAACCGGACTTGTTATCAGAGATAATAAGTGTAAGGCCCCAAACACACTATTCGATTTTCTGCAGATTTTTCTCTTCAGATTTACCAAAACCATATAACATGAGGTCACAACTTAAAAGCCTCCTACACACGCACGGGATTCCCGGCGGTAAAAAGTCTGCTGGGAAACCCAAAGTGAAAAACTAAAACCTGCTCGGTAACTTTTTCCCCCTACACACGACCGGGTTTCCCAACAGGAAAATTGCCCTGAGAGCTTTGGTTGGCAATCCCGGCCGTGTGTATGCTTTTCCCATAGGAAAACTACCAGGTTAAAAATCGCCGAGAATCCCAGCGGGAAAAAAGAGAGCTGGTTCCTGCCGGGAAAACTGCGATGGAGCATACACACAGCCGGTTTTCCCAGCCAAAAACTCTCATGGCAGGTTTTTCGACGGGAAAACTGGTCGTGTGTACGAGGCTTCAGAGTTTTAATTTGTATGCAATCAGGTAAGCCCTTGCACTACATGGTTTTGGTAGATCTGAAGATAAAAATCTACAGAAAATCGAATAGTTTGTATGGGCCTCGTACACACGTTTCGACTGTTTGCAGGGGATTGCCTGTTGACACTCAGACTATTGTCCTAAAATCTTACCGTTAGTACGCTCCTTTTGACAATTGTTGGATGACAGGCTAGTAAATTTTCGGCAGACAACGGTTTGATTTTTGTATGGTCAGTACACAAATCCGTTAACAAAAAGTCGGAATCAATCCTCACCAAACACGAAATTAGCAGAAGTGGCCATAAGGGTGGCATTTAGGAGATGAAATTCCTTGTCGTACGTCACTACGTTCGTGTTTGTGGCACGACAATTGTGTAACGTTAGTATGCAAGACAAGATCCTGGCACGCGCCCTTTTGACAAAAATCAGACATTTGGTTGGCCAACAATTGTATTGTGTGTACGAGGCTTAAGGGGGTTGTAAACCCTCATGGTTTTTCCCCTTAATGCATCCTATGCTTCAATCTGGGGATGAACACTCTGACCAGAAGCCGCGAGTGCAAAGGGATAAGGAACTCCAATAGTGTAGTATCGTTTAAAAAAATATCCTTTAATGCTTAAAAGAAGCAATCGGTAACAACCACGAAATACATATAAAACAGCCGCCAAGCTTTAAACTATCAAACAAGAGCGCACCCGCATGGTAACCCCCCTTAGGAGAGCCAAGAGAGCCGCTGTGGGACCCCAGAAAATAAATGCCACTCTGTGCAAAACGAGCTGCACAGTGGAGGTATATATGATATGTTTGTTATTTTTTGTTTTTTAAAACCTGACCCTATAGTATCACTTTAAGTCAGTGGATGGCAGAGTGTGAAATGCAGAGCAAGACAAGTTTTTAAAAAAAAGCGGTTAGACCCCTTTCACCCTGAGGCACTTTGCAGGCACTATAACGCTAAAAATAGTGCCTGCAAAGCGCCCTGAAATAGACGCTCCTTACACTCCAGTGTGAAAGGCCGAGGGCTTTCTTACTGGATCAGTGCGCTGGCAGGATGCTAAAAAAAGTACTGCTAGCAGCATAGGGGCCCCCCTCCCGCCGCTCTCCTGTTCCCTCCGCCGCTTACCGGAGCCGTCGGTAGTGGCGGAGCTGATCGGTCCTCTCTGTGGCTGGTTATGGAGAAGGGTGAAGGTAAAATGGCCGCCACCCGTCTCCATACCATAGCAGGGTGGAGGCGACGTCAAAACGTCACTTCCGCCCATAGCTCTTAAAGGACCATTTTTTCCCGTCATTTTTTAAATGCCAAACATTTTATTTCATTTTTTATTGCATTTTAGTGTGAATATGAGATCTGAGGTCTTTTTGGCGTAACAATATCTTTCACTATATAAAAAAATTGGGTTAACTTTACTGTTGTCATATTTCTTAATTCAAAAAAGTATATTTTTTCCAAAAAAAAGTGTGCTTGTAAGACCGCTGCGCAAATACAGTGTGACAAAGAATTGCAATGACCACCATTTGATTCTCTGGGTGTTAAAAAAAATATATATATATAATGTTTGGGGGTTCTAAGAAATTTTCTAGCATAATTTTCTTTTTTAATTGTTAACAACCAAAAAGAGTCTCGGCCCTTAAGTGGTTAAGGAACTTGTAGCTAGATTCACGTACCTTGGCGCATCTTTCTGCCGACGTAGCGTATTTTCTTTAGGCTATGCCAGCGCAACGTTGAGAGGCAAGCATGGTATTCACAAAGCAAATGCTCTCAAGCTGACGTAAGTCAAAGTAGGTGGAAGTGGGCGTGTAACATTTAAATGAAGCGTGACCCCATGCAAATGATGGGCTGAGCTTCAAAAACGAACTGCGCATGCGTTGTAACTTGGACGCATCCCAGTGCACAGTCACGTCAAAATAACTGGCTAAGATACGTCAAAACACTGCCTACGACGTGAATGTAACCTACGTAAAGGACTTTTGGGGGCATCTAAAAGGAAAGGCAATGCACAGTTCTTATATCTTTTTACTGAAGTTGCCGTGTTATAAAATAGGATTTGAAGGGGATCCTTACTAACTGGCACAGGTGATATTCTGTTTATCCATGTTACCATATCTTCCATATATTTTTTGTATTTTGGGGCATTGACACCATACAGTAAATTCATAGGTGTTCTTGGTTATGGTGTATAATGGCATTTATCCTAAAGATGATGTCAGGGGCCCTGGCACTGGTATAACACAGAGTGATATTTAATCACTTGTGGCAGAGTACATTGCTTCTGCTTCTCTTAAGTGGCACAGCTGTTGCTGTAGTAACAGTGATAGGTGGGTGTCACTGTACTAATATTGTCTATGGACACCATGTCACATAAACGATCAGATGTTTCATTTCTGATCTGATACGTTGTTGCACTGCAGCGTCATTCATTGTAAATGGCAGACTGATGCACCTTCAAAATTCATGGGCGCTGAATCTCTGCACGGTACAACACATGATGTCCTTTGCATCGTCCTGCTATAAAATGCAGTCTGTTACATTTATATGTGTGTTGCCATCTATTATTTTTGCATGGTCTGTTTAACACACAGCAAAGTGTCTCAACGCATTACAATGTGTGCCTTGTAGCGCACAGACTTATGTTGTGAATGGGCCCTAAAAGGAAATACATTTTGGTTTCTTTGTCACGTCTGCCATGCTTTCCCATTAACTCGTTGGATGCCAAGTACTGGATCACATGGAAGGCCCTACCTCATGTGGGTTCTCTTGGCAATTACTTCAAAGTACATATTCCACACAAATACCTTCATATCCCAATGTGTTAAGATCCACTTGTTAACTGTATGTGTTACTTGCAATACACCTCTTTAATAACTTCAGACCAGGCAAGGCCAATGTATTAATACTTTACTTGAAGAAAGGTTTTTTAAATGAACATTCCAAAGTCCAATATATAAGTACAAGGTCATTTCTACATCCCTACTACTAACCACAGGCTTGTGTGCTGCCCCGGCATACCTGCTGAGGTGTAGTCCAACAGTCATAGTCCTTCAGAGGCATTCTCATGGAGATGTAAATCTTTTAGAGGCATACTTCCAGGCAGAAAGCTCCCAGTAAAAAAAAAACATAGGGCCTCTTACCAAAAGGAATTGATCCATTCTTTTTTTCAAAGGAGCACATTTGAGCACTGAAACTATTCAATGGAATTTTTTACAGCACTGAGCACTTTATTCACCGTCAATTCTAGTGTTGAGCGGAATACGCCATATTCGATTTTGCGATATTGCGCGAATATATAGAAGAATATTCGCGAATATTCGCTAATATCGAATATTCGTGATATTTTATCCCAAAATTTTTTTTTGCAAAATTCCGCTAATGCGAAATTTCGCTAATGCAAAAATGATTGCGAAATTCTCATAAAGGGAGATCATTTCCTGTATTACAAAACTAATATGCACTAAACACTAACTCTACACTAACTCTACTTAAAAGAAAGGAGAATAAGGGGGAAAAGAAGGGCGGAGAAGATAATCGCGCAATATTCCTATTGCGCGATTATCTTCTCCGCCCTTCTTTTGCATCAGAGCCAATCAGAATAATTCGAATATTCGGCAAAAGGAATATCGCGCAGTATTCCTTTTGCCGAATATTCGAGTTATTCTGATTGCCTCTGATGCAAAAGAAGGGCGGAGAAGATAATCGCGCAATATTCCGTTTGCCGAATATTCGAGTTATTCTGATTGGCTCTGATGCAAAAGAAGGGCGCATCAGAGCCAATCAGAATAACTTGAAAATTCGGCAAAAGGAATATTGCGCAATTATCTTCTCCGCCCTTCTTTTGCATCAGAGCCAATCAGAATAACTCGAATATTCGGCAAAAGGAATATCGCGCAATATTCCTTTTGCCGAATATTCGAGTTATTCTGATTGGCTCTGATGCAAAAGAAGGGCCGAGTAGCTGATGCGATTCTTTTATGTTGCCGAAAATTCGCAATGCGATTTTTCGGCAACATAAAAGAATCGCATCAGCTACTCGGCCCAGGGTCTCTCTCTAATCATACCAGCAATGCTTTTAGACGTCAATGGAGATCACTAGGATGTGATCTGTTTTAAAAATACATTTGAAAAAATACGAATATTCGCCATAGCGAATATTCGCCGCAATATTCAAGTTATTCGCGAATACTCGAATATGCAATATTCGTAGCGAATATTCGCAATGCGAATATTTGTGAGCAACACTAGTCAATTCCACAAAGACTTTGTATTATATCAGGAGACTTTTGTGTCGGACTCTACATTGTTAAGAGCAATTGTATTTATTCATTTGTGTTTGTTTTGGATTTGTATTTATCACTATGTTTGCTTATTTTGCACTTATTTGTGATAATACATTTGCTTTATTGCCCATATTCACCAGTCTATACATTTTTTAAAAGGGACAGGGCACTTTTTACATTTTTGATTATTTACTGGCCTAGTGTCTGGGTTGCATGAGCTGCAGCAGTCCACTACATATTTTTTTTTCTTATTTTATAGCCTTCAGGGTGAACCCCAAGTTAAAGATCTCTACATGTGGACAGTGGTGTACAACACCCTTCTGCTGATCCAGGTCTCATCCTCCGTCTTAAGCCTCGTACACACGATCGGATTTTCCAACAGGAATTGTGTGATGACAGGCTGTTGTTGGAAAATCCGACCATTTGTAGTCGGATTTTCTGGACAAATGTGGGATAGCATGTTTTCAAATTTTCCGCCAACAATTGTGTGGTGTCGGATTTTCCGACCGTGTGTACACAAGTCCGTTGGACATAAGTCCAAAGTACAAAGACGCATGCTCAAAAGTAATGCTCACCAAACACATTAGCAGAAGGTGCCTAAAGGGTGGTGCTAAAGAGCTGAAATTTCACGTAGTACGTTTATTGGCTGACGATTGTGTGCCGTTTGTATGCAAGACAAGTTCATGGCCAACGCCCTTTATACAAAAGTCCTACAATTTGTCAGCGGAAAAAACGATTGTGTGTATGAGGCTTTAATCCCTTACAGGTGTGTGCTAGAACTCTCTCAATGCTCTACAGGACAAGTGGGCCGGACCCAGACAAGGACTTGGGAAAAGACCAAGAAATCTGCCATGGCATTAACTCCCACCTTCTCAGCCAGGACTAGGGATGAGCTTCGCGTTCGATGCGAACACATGTTCAAATCTAACATTGGCCGTTCGATTGTTCGTCGAAAACGAACAAATCGGGTCGTTCGCGCCAAATTCGAATGACCCAAAATTCACTGCGGCGTTGCGTGCTAATGATTGGCCAAGCATGCACCATGACCCCGCATGTTTGGCCAATCACCGTGCCCAAAAAACGAAGAGACCTAATTGGCCAAAGCCTGGGTGCTTTGGCCAATTAGGGCTCAGGGCTTTAGCACACGCCCCACACTATAAAAGGCCGCCTCCCGGGCGGCCTCGTGTAGTGTGTTCCGGCTTGCTTTGCAGTCAGACAGACAGAGAGAGAGAGAGATAGATAGAGACACAGTGGGCCAGATTCAGAAATAATTAGATTCCCGCAGAGTATCAGAGATACTCTACGCCGCCGTACTTTACCTGGCTCTAGGAGGAATTCAGAGAGATTTTGGCCCGTAAGGTACGGCGGCGTAGTGTATTTCTCCCGGCGGAATCAAACTACGCGATTAGGGGGCGTGGGGCATTTAAATTAGGCGCGTCCCCGCGACGTTCGAACTGTGCATGCTCCGTTCAGAAATTTCCCGCCGTGCATTGCGCGAAATCACGTCGTTACGTCATTTTTTTTTTGAGTAGCGTCGTTTACCGACATTCCTATTCCCGGACGACTTACGCAAAAAAAAAAATAATAATTGAAAGTCGACGCGGGAACGACGGCCATACTTAACATGGGCCGCGTAACGTTAGACCAGCTAATAGCTGGTTTAACTTTACGTAGCGAAAAAATGACGTACGCGATTGCGAACGACGCTCGTAACTTTGTGGATCGCCGGAAAAAGCTCATTTGCATACCCCGACGCTGAAAACGACGCAAACTCCACCCAGCGACCGCAAAAAGATTGCAGCGTAGATCCGAAGGCGTACAAAGACGTAAGCCTGTCAGATCGAAGCCCAACGCCGCATCATGGTTTGAGGATTCAAACTAGTGATACGGCGCGCGTAATTTGAAAGTACTCATGTCTAACACCAGTTAGACAGGCGTGATAGATAGATAGATAGATAGATAGATAGATAGATAGATAGATAGATAGATAGATAGATAGATAGATCAGGGAGGCTACTAGTTAGTATAGTTGAATGTACAGTTTGTAGAGAATATATTGACATCCCTAGGAGTTGTCAATATATTTATAAACTGTATAGCTTAGCTAGTTCTGCTATTAGTATCTGTCAGGCAGGAGATTGTGCTTGATGCTCTAACGTGTTAGTCAACGTGTACTAGTTAATTGCACATAGACGCATTACCTGTTACTGCACGTGTGCTATTTATTTGCACAGAAAGCCAGTTGCTGTTAATGCAAGTGGGCTATTGAATTGAACAGAAACGCAGTCGCTCTGACTGTGCGTGTGCTGTTTAATACCACCTTAGCGCATTTGGTGTCACCGCACATGAGCTGCTACATACCACCTTAGCGCATTTGGTGTCACCGCACGTGTGCTGTTACATATCACCTGAGCGCATTTGGTGTCACCGCACGTGTGCTGTTACATACCACCTGATCGCATTTGGTGTCACCGCACCTGTGCTGTTATATACCACCTGAGCGCATTTGGTGTCACCGCACATCTGCTGTTACATACCACCTGAGCGCATTTGGTGTCACCGCACGTGTGCTGTTACATATCACCTGAACGCATTTGGTGTCACCGCACGTGTGCTGTTACATACCACCTGAGCGCATTTGGTGTCACCGCACCTGTGCTGTTATATACCACCTGAGCGCAGTTAGTGTCACTGTACGTGTGCTGTTATATACCACCTGAGCGCATTTGGTGTCACCGCACCTGTGCTGTTATATACCACCTGAGCACAGTTACTGTCACTGTACGTGTGCTGTTATATACCACCTGAGCGCAGTTGGTGTGACTCCGCTTGTGCTGTTACATACCACCTGAACGCCGTTGGTGTCACTGCGCTTGTGCTGTTACATACAGTACCACCTGAACACATAAATATGTCTGGAAGGACAACAAAGAGAGGCAGAGAGTCACGAGGGCAAGCAGGCTCTGCATGTAGAGGTAACGCTGGTAGTGGATGTGGTGCATCCTTCTCGTCCTTCTTTTCGGGAGCTGGCCGTGTTGAGCCTCAACATGCAGAGAAATTAGTAGAGTGGATGACCAAGCCGTCCTCATCCTCCTCATCCTCTCTCACACAGACTGATCAAAGTTTATCTGGCAAAGCAGCTGCCAAGGCGTCCTCTTCCCTCTGCACAATGGCTTCACACAATACTTCTCTAGTACCACCATGTCCTCCTGAGGAGTCCCCCGAACTGTTTCAACACAGTGTTGGGTACATGCTGCAGGAAGATGCGCAGCGTTTTGAAGACTCCGATGACGGAACACTAATAGAGGAAGGCATTGATGTGAGCCCAGGGAGAGGGGGTGGCCGAGAGGGACAGCAATTTGTCAGTGATGATGTTCCCCCAGCTGGAGCATACTGCCAGGTTGTTGACAGTGATGAGGAGGGAGGGGATGATGAGGTCACTGACTCTACCTGGGTGCCTGATAGGAGAGAGGAGGAGGAGGACGAGGAGGAGGACGAGGCACATCTCCAAAGAGGCAGGATGCCCTCCAGGGGTCAGCTTAAGGTCACACCCACTGCATTACAGCGCACATCTACGGCGCTTGTGCATGGCGCTGCTGTGTCTGACCGGTACAGCAAAAGTTCTTTGGTGTGTGCCTTTTTTGAAACATGTCCACAAGATCATACCTTTGCTATTTGCAACTAATGTCACAAGCGTATCTCGCGTGGCCAAAACATCAACCGCCTGGGTACCACATGCTTGTCCAGACATATGTCGACCTGCCATGCAGCTCGTTGGCAAGCACACCAAAAAGACCCACACCAAAGACAAAAGCGTACCCCCCTTGCCCTTCTGGGACCTCCAACCCCAGTAGACCCCCAGTCCTCTCTGAAGCCTGCAGTGAAGGTCTAGAAATAGGTGTGTCACAAGCTAGTAGTATCGGTCAATCTACTGATAGTACCAGGCAAATTTCCCTGCCCCAGCTTCTGCAGCACCGAAAGAAGTACAATCCCAGCCATCCACATGCCCAGCAGTTGAATGCTAGCTTAGCGAAATTGCTAGCACTTCAATTGCTACCTTTTCAGTTGGTAGATTCTGCCCCCTTCTGTGAGTTTGTGCAATGTGCAGTACCTCAGTGGCAAGTACCAAAACGCCACTTTTTCTCACGGAAGTCTATTCCGGCTCTCTACTGGCATGTGGAAGGCAATGTCCATGCCTCGCTGGACAGGGCGGTCAGTGGTAAGGTGCATATTACCGCTGACTCATGGTCCAGCAGGCATGGACAGGGACGTTACCTGTCTTTTACGGCGCATTGGGTGACTCTGCTGGCAGCTGGGAAGGACGCAGGGCAAGGTCCAGTAGTTTTGGAGGTTGTTCCGCCACCACCCCTCCAAAACACTACTACTGCTTGTGACACACCTCTCTTCTCCACCCCCTCCTCTTCTTCTTCCTCTGTGGCCTCTTCCTGTGGTGATGTTTTCTCCGAACCAGCCGTGCTCCGTAGGCGTACGAGGGGATACGCAGGAATGCAGGCCAAGAGATGCCATGCGGTGCTAGAGCTGGTGTGCTTGGGAGACAGGAGCCACACTTGGGAAGAGGTTTTGTCAGCTCTGCAGGGTCAGGCTGAGAGGTGGTTGACGCCATGCCAGCTGAAGCTTGGAATGGTGGTCAGCGATAATGGCACCAACCTCCTCTCTTCCCTGCGACAGGGAAAACTCACCCACGTGCCCTGTTTTACGCATGTCCTCAATTTGGTGGTGCAGCGGTTCTTAGGCAGGTACCCGGGCTTGCAGGATGTCCTGAAGCAGGCCAGGAAAGTCTGTGTGCATTTTCGGAGGTCATATAATGCCACTGCTCGGCTGACTGACCTCCAAAGGAAATACAACCTGCCCAAGAACCGCCTAATTTGTGACATGCCCACCAGATGGAACTAAACATTGGCCATGCTGCAGCGGCTGCACACGCAGCAACGGGCCATCAATGAGTACCTGTGCCAATATGGCAGCAGAACTGGATCAGGGGAGCTAGGTTTTTTTTCACCACGCCAGTGGGCCTTGATCAGGGATGCATGCACTGTCCTGTCACCATTTGAGGAGGCCACGAGGATGGTGAGCAGTGACAGTGCATGCATCAGTGAGACTGTCCCTCTTATTCACATGTTGGAGCACACGCTATGTGGAATAATGGACAGGGCCCTTGAGGCAGAACAGAGGGAGGAAGTGAACTTCCTTACCTCTCAAGGCCCCCTTTACCCAGACAGTGGTCCTGCTTGCCCACCTAGCACACAGGAAGAGGAGGAGGAGGAGGAGGATTGTATCAGCAGCATGGATTTGGAGCCTAGCACTCAGCAGCAGCAGTCTTCAAGGGATCATTTACAGTCCCAAGGAGCACGTGGACTTTTACATGGCTGGGATGAGGTGCCTGTGGATCCTGTTGTCCTCAGTGACCCAGAGGACTGTGCCCCGAATGCCTCTGCAAACCTACGCTGCATGGCCTCCCTGATCCTGCAAAGCCTGCGTAAGGATCCTTGTGTACGTGCTATTAAGGAGAGGGATCATTACTGGCTGGCGACTCTCCTTGATCCACATTACAAGAGTAAGGTTGCGGACCTTATGTTGCCATCGCAGAGGGAGCAGAAGATGAAACTTCTGCGGGAGGCCTTGCAGAAGGGTCTGTGCAATGCGTTCCCAGAACCGGGGGGATTACCAAAACCTGGCTCTGGACAACATCTTGCTGAGGCTTCGGTGAGTCACAGAAGGGGCGGTGGAGAAGGTGGCCGTCTGACCGATGCGTTCAGTCAGTTTTTTAATCCGCAGCCTCAAGGTCTGACCGGTTCCAGCAACCATCTCCAGCGTCTGGTTTACATGGTCCGGGAATACCTAGGGGCAAGATCCGACTTGGACACCTTCCCCACCGGAAATCCTCTGGCTTACTGGGTCTTGAGGATGGATCACTGGCCAGAGTTTGCCCAGTACGCAATTGAGCTACTGGCTTGCCCTGCATCCAGTGTTCTTTCAGAATGGACATTCAGTGCTGCTGGAGGCTTTGTGACTGATCACAGGGTGCGCCTCTCCACCGGCTCTGTTGATCGACTGACCTTCATCAAAATGAATCAGGCTTGGATCAACACCAGCTACCAAGCACCTGATGCTGATATTAATGAATAATATCTTTTTGTTGAAAAGTCGGATCCCTTTTAGACTGCTGATGCTGAGTGACTGTCCTCTTATGCTGCTGATGGAATATCCTTCTCCTCCTCACTTTTCTTGCTAATAGGTAGTAAGAAATGTTGTGTTTCTGGGCTCCGCCACCAGTGCCCAGGGCACAATTTTTCAGCCCCTGTTTAACAGGGGCGCCTAATAATTTTTGATGCACTACTTTGCACGTGGCTCCTTGTTGCGCTCCAATTGGAGTTATTGTGAGGGGTTGCAAGTGTTGTGTTGTGCCCAAGGCCCAATTTTTCTGCCCCTGTTTAACAGGGGCGCCTAATAATTTTTGATGCAATACTTTGCACGTGGCTCCTTGTTGCGCTCCTATTGGAGTTATTGTGATGGGGTTGCAGTGTTGTGTTGTGCCCAAGGCCCAATTTTTCTGCCCCTGTTTAACAGGGGTGCCTAATAACAATTTTTGATGCAATACTTTGCACGTGGCTCCTTGTTGCGCTCCAATTACAGTATGTTTGAGGGGTGCCCTTTTTTCTAAAAAATTTCATTCACAAAATAATAATGGCCCCCCACCACCGCTAAAATATTCGACATAATGTTGCCACACAGAACTTGCGCTAGTAGCATTAATAAAACATTTTTTATAGTCCTCTCATGTTGTGCAGGGACATTTCTAAACACGTGCCACTACTATAGACACCCAGCAGGTGTGATATTTATAGGATTTTTTATTTTTTTTCACTTTAAGCATCATTAAAATGGCTGCTCCGGAAAAAACGGCCGTTTAAAAAAAAAAAATTCCATTGATACATGTTCACTGGGGCAAGACCCGGGTTCTGAATGACGTTTTCCAACATTTAATTGAATTTTGGTCTTTAAAATTATCGTTTTTGAATTCGAACGTTCGGGTCCCATAGACTTCAATGGGGTTCGAAATATTTGTGCGAACCCGCGGTCTGTTCGAATGTTCTGGTGCGAACCGAACCCAGGGGTGTTCGGCTTATCCCTAGCCAGGACAACACCTAACTGTTTAAACCTGCCCACATGCTTCCATTGCGGCTCTAGATGTTTGGTCACATGACATCTCGGAACCACAAAGGAAGTTGTTGCCGGAAGATTTTCCTCTGCCAAATGCTGTGATCACAGATTTGACTAAGCAGGTAGCTTTATAAAGTCCAGTGTGTGTCACTGACTGCGGGTCCCACTCAACATTTTCCAGCTGAACTGGCTGATAGTGAGCCATGGTGGCCTTGTTGGCACCACTCGGATCAACAAAAGTTGATTAATCAACTAACTTTTGTTAAAGGAGTAGGGTGGAAAATTGCTGGGAATCCCGACGGGAAAATAGAGAGCAGGTTTTTTCCAGCTGTACATAATTCTGGGATGGAGGGTTAGGAAACCCAGACCGCGATCTAGATCTGGTAGATCCCGATCTACAGTTTGCTGCCCCCCGTTCTATAGTGTGTACTTGTCTTAATCCAGAGCACTTGGGGCCAGATTCAGCAACACTTGCGCTGGAGTATTTCGATATGCGCCGCGTAACTGTGAAGATGCGCCGTCGTTTCTATGTGGCCGTACCCACCAAACTAGATGTGCCCGAAGACGCGCCATTTGCGACCGGCGGAACGTTCCGACGCCAGAGTATCGTCAGCGCATAATTTCGCAGGGCGCATCAGTCGCGCCTATTGATTTCCCCTGCAAATATGCAAATGAGGGAGATTTCCCGATTCGCGAACGGATAAGCACCATACGCTGGCTACATGTGCCGCGCGTATCTCGTCCGTCCGGCGCAAAGTTATTTCTACAAAAGGCTGCTTTATCTTTACTCCAGACGGTCACAGGTCAGCAGGAGAGCAGCTACAGCAGCGTTACCGACGATAGGAGCTAGCTGAACAACCACACTTGCAAGGACAACACCTCTGTGTGCCAACATGCCAGGAGCAATTGTGGTCCTCGAACTACTGATGGGTCCCCCGGAACGAAGGAGGCGGGCACGTGAGAAGATATACCGCACTCGTATGAGCCTATTTGGCATGGGGGATGAGGAGGTGTATCGCCTCTTCAGATTCAGCCCAGATGCAATACTTGAACTAACCACAACCCTGCAGGATGACATCACCAGCCCAACACACCGCTCACAAGCAGTGCAGCCACTGGTGAAGATACTGGCAACACTCCATTTCCTAGCAACTGGATCATTTCAGCGTACAAGTGGAGTGGTGGCTGGGATGTCACAGTCCTCCGTGAGCAGAAGTGTGCACCAGGTTGTCCCTGCAATCCTCAGACGCATGTCCAACCAGTTCATCAGACCCACCACTGAGGAGCTGCGGCAGAAGGCAATGACAGATTTCTACAACATTGCCAGATTCCCACGCACTGTGGGGGCCATTGATTGCACACATGTGGCACTCCAGCCCCCCAGTGCCACAGAGCACATATACCGCAATCGGAAGCATTGGCATTCCATCAACGTACAGGTGATAGCCGATGCCCAACGCCTCATATGGCACGTCCGTGCCAAACACCCCGGGTCCAGCCATGACAGCTTCATATACCGTCAGAGCCCCATCCCAGCAGAATTTAACCAGAACATGTATGGGGACAGCTGGCTGGTTGGTGAGTGACATGGGAGTCAGGCATGACTATCCCCTCCCGTGATGCACAACAGAAGTGGCACATGCACGACTAACATTCTCCTGTCTTTTACCTTACAGGTGACTCTGCATATGCATTGGGACCCCATCTAATGACTCCTTTCCGGAACCCCCAAACCAGAGGAGAGAGAAAATACAATGAAGCACACATCAAAACACGTGGAGTGGTGGAGCAAACATTTGGGCTCCTGAAGTCCCGTTTCCGATGCCTGGATAAGTCTGGGGGGACCCTATTGTATTCCCCTACCTTTGTGTGTCAGATCATTGGTGCATGTTGCATTCTGCACAACTTTGCTATGAGAAAAGGCCTGCAGATTGACATACGTGATGACCTGACCCCCGACCCACACAGTCCCCACCTGCCAGAGGACACCCAGTCTGCTGATGGAAGAGCAGTCAGGAGGGTCCTCGCTGTAGGCATCTTTGGACACTAAACCAAAACATTAATAACACAGACAGTGCACGCGTGTACACCACTGATGTCCCTAGATCACACACACCACATGCACATCGCATTGGATTAGCCCAAGTCCAGCATGTAGGAGTTGGGAGCAGCAACGCCAGCGTCAAGGCCCCAATGATGTCACTGTCCATTCATACACCTTTCACACGTCATTCATACAGCCGTGGGGTTAACTTCACCACCATGGCCGAGGGTGACACCCCTTACTGTCAGGAGTGCCACCCTCTCACATTCACACACCATTCACACTGTCCCCTGCACTCCTGACCGTGTGCAGTAAAAAAAGAAATACAAAATCTCATAACCTGAGAAAAAAAATAAACAAAAACTCATGACCTGAGTATAAAATAAATAATACAAAATAAACAAAAACTTATAACCTGAGTATTTAAAAAAAATCATAGAAACCAAAAAAAAAAAAAAGCCTCATCGGGGATGTCGGGGGCTTCTTCTGGGGGCCCCTCTCTGCCTCCTCAGCTGCCTGGATGGAGTGGGTGGGGGGGTATCTGGAGGTGGCTGATCCCCAGGTGGGCCACTCCTGGCAGGTGTGGCCTGCATACCCTCCAAGGCCATGGCTATCCGGCCGAGGTATGAGTTCCTCTGGGCCTGCATCCGGAGCTGACGGGTGACCTGGTAATGCTGGGCCCGCCGACTCAGCCTCCCCTGGTCCCGGATGGCAGCACTGTTACCCTGGATGGCAGCAGTGTTGGCCTGGACGGCTGCAGTGAGTTGCGTAATATCACCATGCACCTCACCCAAACTGGTCACCACTGCAGCGCAGTTGCAACTTACATCCTGGACTGCGTTGCTTATATGGGCAACGGAGCCCAGGCTGTCAGACACTTTCTCCAAATGCCCAACTATGGCCCCCATTTGTTCAGTCTGTCTGGCGTGATCCCTCGCCAACTGGTCCTGGACAACATCAGACACCCCCCTGGTCTTCTGGGTCGCCTTCCTGGGGCCAGAAGATGGTTGTCCCCGGGGGGAAGGAGTCGCCCTTGAGGGGCTTCCAAGGATGGGGGAGGGGATAACAGATGGCCCAGGAGAAGGGGAGGAGACCTCCAAAACTAAAGTAAAGTCCTGCTCTGCCACAGCAGGCTCCTCCTCAACGACCTCGGCAGGTGTGGTGTGGCCACTCTCCTCCACCACCTCTTCACCACCCAGGGGCTCGGGCACACGATGGCGTTGGGGGGATGGGGTGGAATGGACGCTGACCGATGATGGCCCAGCTCCGTCATCTGTGGATGACACAAAGCAGACACATGTTGGTGGTCCCACACACTTGGCACATGTACCCTCCCCCCCCAAATGCAACAAATCAAATAGGGGATAAAAAACACTTACCTGTCCTGGAGCCTTCCTCCATTGAGTCATAGCCTGGGACCCCCTCCACCTGCTCCCTCTCCAGGCAGCGTGCGACCACCTCCTCCTCCGCGGTCAGGGTGACAGGACATGGGGGACCACCACCTGTGCCCCTCTCATGCCTCCTGATGGTGGACACCTTGCCCTTGACCTTGCGCCGCAAGTCGTTGATCTTTTTCTGAATGTCCCCAGCAGTCCGGGTGGAATACCCCAAGACATTCACCCTGGCAGCAATGGACTCCAGGATGCCCTGCTTTCTCTCCCGGCTGGTCTTGCGGCTTTTTTTCCCATGAAGCAAATCATTCACAGACTCCATCGCTGAGATGATAACCGAGACCTCCTGGGAATTAAAATTAAGGTTCCTCCTCTCTCTGGGGGTAGCGGGAGCAGCCATTACAGAGCAAAAGTATCTTCCCTGGGGTGGGGGGAAACGGATATACTTTTGCGCCGGAATGGCGTTTCCTCCTGCGCTTTTAAGCGCCCAGCGGAACGCATTGCGCTGACGTTTCCCAGGAAGTGGTGCCGACGGAAGTTGTGAGCATGCGCACAAGGGGGCGAGTGGAGCCGCACTCACTGCGCATGCTCCGTGGATGATGCGCTGAACGTAAGCCTCTGCGCTGGGCTCCGCCCATCATTTACATATGATCACACCCACTTCCACTTGCGTCGGGTTACGCCAGCGCATTATCGTTACTCTGGCGCAAGTTTACGCGCAACTGCTATGTGAATAACAGTACTTGCGCTGAAAGGGTCTTCAGAGTAACGTAAATGAGAAGCGTTACTCCAGAGGAAAGATACTCCCATCTACCTGAATCTGGCCCTAAGTGTCATTTCTGTCTGCTGCTTATCCTTCCGCTCTGTTCTTTACTTCTGACAAGTTTTCCTGAAACCAAAGGAAAAAGGTGACAGGGGAGGGTACAGCCTGTGATTGACAGCTTCAGCTCTGTTCCTGTGTGAAGGGGGGTTCTCCCTCCAATCAGCTGTCAGAGATCTCCTCACTAAGCTCTGCAGAGTGTAAATTCAGCTATCTGCACTGTTTTCTGACAGCTCAGACAAGCTTTCTCAATTCTGGACTTTGAACGGCTGAGAACAGATAGCTGCAGATAGACAGGTACAACTTATGTAGGAAGATTTGTTTCATCTCTGTGTATCACTTGAGGCCAGTCACTTCACTGGGTATATGGAAGAGTTTACAACCACTGTAGGCACTATGGAGCGTGAAATGTGTCAACCTTTCTCCTCCTACGGTCATTTTATGTTATTGTTTGCTGCTTTGTTTAGGTGTTTTTTTCTTTTTTTAATGGGATCAAGATTTGAGTGCAGCCATGCAGACTTCCTTGTAAACTGGGTTGGCCTCCCCCCTGGCTGGAATGTGAGGTGTGGTAGGAGCGGACCGACCCTCAAGAACTATTTGTTGTTGTCTGGAAACACAGAATTGTTTGCAAAGTATTTACACACAATTAGGATGAAGCTGAAATGCCGGATTGTAAAAGGGGAAGAAAGTTCATGGAAGGTAACCTGTGCTGGGTGGAAGCCCGAGGCCTCGTCTTCTGGTAATGACAGCCAGGCAAGCAGCATTTTCACAGGCAATTCAGCAATCACAGCCCCATATTTCTCTGTGTACAACAGACTCCAGGCCCCCCTATCTATGCTGTCAGCAGAGCAAATCCATTCAGAAATCGTGCAAACTCAAGAGGAGTTCTACCATTTCTCCTGTCTGTGGGAATCGTACATTTCACTGCCTGTCTTCCTGGATTGTACCATTCTCTAGAGGGGAAATCTGACCACCAGCACTTCTATACACACACACACACACACGTCTTATCATGGGACCTCTCCCTCCCGTTCCCCTCTCTCAGATTGCTGCACCCTCCTGTCATGAGACCGCCCCCCCCCCCATTACAATGACCCCTCCCACAATACACTCCCCCCTTCCTCCTCCTATTAGACTGTTACCTTCTGTCATTAGACTGTCCCTCCCTGTTATTAGGCTAACACCCCCCCCCCCCCCCATCCTTCTATTGGACTAACCCCAAAGCTTTCAACCTCTCCCTGATTTGGAGCTCTGTCCCTCTTTCCTCCTCACTTTGGTCTGATCTCTATAGTTGTATATAAAATGCACTTTATCCATCAAATCCGTGTTTTATAGGGCTAAACCTTTCACCCAAAACTGCTGCATTTGGAATAATTCTCCCTTAAGGGGGGCGTGTCCTAGGTCTCCATACTTTTTCTAATAGGTGTCCAGATGTGCAGGGGGGTACAGTGGTGGGGCCGATGTCCAGGGGGGTACAGTGGTGGGGCAGATGTCCAGGGGGGTACAGTGGTGGGGCAGATGTCCAGGGGGGTACAGATGTGCAGGGGGTACAGTGGTGGGGCCGATGTCCAGGGGGGTACAGTGGTGGGGCAGATGTCCAGGGGGGTACAGTGGTGGGGCAGATGTGCAGGGGGGTACAGTGGTGGGGCAGATGTCCAGGGGGGTACAGTGGTGGGGCAGATGTCCAGGGGGGTACAGTGGTGGGGCAGATGTCCAGGGGGGTACAGTGGTGGGGCAGATGTCCAGGGGCGTACAGTGGTGGGGCAGATGTGCAGGGGGGTACAGTGGTGGGGCAGATGTCCAGGGGGGTACAGTGGTGGGGCAGATGTCCAGGGGGGTACAGTGGTGGGGCAGATGTGCAGGGGGGTACAGTGGTGGGGCAGATGTCCAGGGGGGTACAGTGGTGGGGCAGATGTGCAGGGGGGTACAGTGGTGGGGCAGATGTGCAGGGGGGTACAGTGGTGGGGCAGATGTGCAGGGGGGTACAGTGGTGGGGCAGATGTCCAGGGGGGTACAGTGGTGGGGCAGATGTGCAGGGGGGTACAGTGGTGGGGCAGATGTCCAGGGGGGTACAGTGGTGGGGCAGATGTGCAGGGGGGTACAGTGGTGGGGCAGACGTGCAGGGGGGTACAGTGGTGGGGCAGATGTCCAGGGGGGTACAGTGGTGGGGCAGACGTGCAGGGGGGTACAGTGGTGGGGCAGATGTCCAGGGGGGTACAGTGGTGGGGCAGATGTGCAGGGGGGTACAGTGGTGGGGCAGATGTGCAGGGGGGTACAGTGGTGGGGCAGATGTGCAGGGGGGTACAGTGGTGGGGCAGATGTGCAGGGGGGTACAGTGGTGGGGCAGATGTCCAGGGGGGTACAGTGGTGGGGCAGATGTCCAGGGGGGTACAGTGGTGGGGCAGATGTCCAGGGGGGTACAGTGGTGGGGCAGATGTGCAGGGGGGTACAGTGGTGGGGCAGATGTGCAGGGGGGTACAGTGGTGGGGCAGATGTGCAGGGGGGTACAGTGGTGGGGCAGATGAGCTTCCTTTCTAGTGAACCCCTTTCTGTCATTACATAGACCCCCCTGCCCTCCTCCTCATTATACTGACTTTCGTCCTTTTTTATTTTATTTTTTTATTTATTTTTATTGAGTTTTTCAAAACATTTACACAATGAAGACCACATTTTTGAAAAGCATACAAAAAAGTTCTTCATTAAAATATATTCATCGTTTCATACATATACATTACAACAATAAACAATTACACATACCACAACCATAAAGGACAGTCCTACCTCCTCCAGACCTCCTACCCTCTCCTCCCCCTCTGCCTGTTCCTCGGGGGGGAAAAAAAGGGGGGGGGGGCCCCGATCCACAAAAAAGTGCTCCATTTCCAAACATAATGTCTGTTCCCTCCCTACACTGACTTTCCTCCTGTCATTACGCTAACCCCCTCCTCTCATCACACTGACCCCTTCCTGCTATTAGAGTGCCCCCCCTCCTCTCATCACACTGACCCCTTCCTGCTATTAGAGTGCCCCCCCCATTCTCTCATCACACTGACCCCCTCCTACTATTAGAGTGCCCCCCTCCTCTCATCACACTGACCCCCTCCTGCTATTAGAGTGCCCCCCCTCCTCTCATCACACTGACCCCCTCCTGCTATTAGAGTGCCCCCCTCCTCTCATCACACTGACCCCTTCCTGCTATTAGAGTGCCCCCCTCCTCTCATCACACTGACCCCCTCCTGCTATTAGAGTGCCCCCCCTCCTCTCATCACACTGACCCCCTCCTGCTATTAGAGTGCCCCCCTCCTCTCATCACACTGACCCCTTCCTGCTATTAGAGTGCCCCCCCCCTCTCATCACACTGACCCCCTCCTGCTATTAGAGTGCCCCCCTCCTCTCATCACACAGACCCCCTCCTGCTATTAGAGTGCCCCCCTCCTCTCATCACACTGACCCCCTTCTGCTATTAGAGTGCCCCCCTCCTCTCATCACACTGACCCCCTCCTGCTATTAGAGTGCCCCCCTCCTCTCATCACACTGACCCCCTCCTGCTATTAGAGTGCCCCCCCATCTCATCACACTGACCCCCTCCTGCTATTAGAGTGCCCTCCCTCTCATCACACTGACCACCCCCTGCTATTAGAGTGCCCCCCTCCTCTCATCACACTGACCCCCTCCTGCTATTAGAGTGCCCCCCCTCTCATCACACTGACCCCCTCCTGCTATTAGAGTGCCCCCCTCCTCTCATCACACTGACCCCCTCCTGCTATTAGAGTGCCCCCCTCCTCTCATCACACTGACCCCTTCCTGCTATTAGAGTGCCCCCCCTCCTCTCATCACACTGACCCCCTCCTGCTATTAGAGTGCCCCCCTCCTCTCACCCCTCCTCTATTAGAGTGCATCACACTGACCCCCTCCTGCTATTAGAGTGCCCCCCTCCTCTCCCCCTCCTGCTATTAGAGTGCCCCCTCCTCTCACACTGACCCCTTCCTGCTATTAGAGTGCCCCGCTCCTCTCATCACACTGACCCCTTCCTGCTATTAGAGTGCCCCCCCTCCTCTCATCACACTGACCCCCTCCTGCTATTAGAGTGCCCCCTCCTCTCATCACACTGACCCCCTCCTGCTATTAGAGTGCCCCCCTCCTCTCATCACACTGACCCCCTCCTGCTATTAGAGTGCCCCCCTCCTCTCATCACACTGACCCCCTCCTGCTATTAGAGTGCCCCCCCTCCTCTCATCACACTGACCCCCTCCTGCTATTAGAGTGCCCCCCTCCTCTCATCACACTGACCCCCTCCTGCTATTAGAGTGCCCCCCTCCTCTCATCACACTGACCCCCTCCTGCTATTAGAGTGCCCCCCTCCTCTCATCACACTGACCCCCTCCTGCTATTAGAGTGCCCCCCTCCTCTCATCACACTGACCCCCTCCTGCTATTAGAGTGCCCCCCCTCCTCTCATCACACTGACCCCCTCCTGCTATTAGAGTGCCCCCCTCTCATTACACTGACCCCCTCCTGCTATTAGAGTGCCCCCCCTCTCATCACACTGACCCCCTCCTGCTATTAGAGTGCCCCCCCTCTCATCACACTGACCCCTCCTGCTATTAGAGTGCCCCCCTCTCATCACACTGACCCCCTCCTGCTATTAGAGTGCCCCCCTCCTCTCATCACACTGACCCCCTCCTGCTATTAGAGTGTCCCCCTCCTCTCATCACACTGACCCTCTCCTGCTATTAGAGTGCCCCCCTCCTCTCATCACACTGACCCCCTCCTCTTATTAGAGTGCCCCCCCTCTCATCACACTGACCCTCTCCTGCTATTAGAGTGCCCCCCTCCACTCATTACACTGACCCCCTCCTGCTATTAGAGTGCCCCCTCCTCTCATCACACTGACCCCCTCCTGCTATTAGAGTGCACCCCTCCTCTCATTACACTGACCCTCTCCTGCTATTAGAGTGCCCCCCTCCTCTCATTACACTGACCCCCTTCTGCTATTAGAGTGCCCCCCCTTCTCTCATCACACTGACCCCCTCCTCTTATTAGAGTGCCCCCCCTCTCATCACACTGACCCTCTCCTGCTATTAGAGTGCCCCCCTCCACTCATTACACTGACCCCCTCCTGCTATTAGAGTGCCCCCCCTCCTCTCATCACACTGACCCCCTCCTGCTATTAGAGTGCACCCCTCCTCTCATCACACTGACCCCATCCTGCTATTAGAGTGCCCCCCTCCTCTCATCACACTGACCCCTTCCTGCTATTAGAGTGCACCCCTCCTCTCATTACACTGACCCTCTCCTGGTATTAGAGTGCCCCCCCTCCTCTCATCACACTGACCCCCTCCTGCTATTAGAGTGCCCCCCTCCTCTCATCACACTGACCCCCTCCTGCTATTAGAGTGCCCCCCTCTCATTACACTGACCCCCTCCTGCTATTAGAGTGCCCCCCTCTCATCACACTGACCCCCTCCTGCTATTAGAGTGCCCCCCCTCTCATCACACTGACCCCCTCCTGCTATTAGAGTGCCCCCCTCTCATCACACTGACCCCCTCCTGCTATTAGAGTGCCCCCCCTCCTCTCATCACACTGACCCCCTCCTGCTATTAGAGTGCCCCCCTCCTCTCATTACACTGACCCCCTCCTGCTATTAGAGTGCCCCCCCATCTCATCACACTGACCCCCTCCTGCTATTAGAGTGCCCCCCTCCTCTCATCACACTGACCCTCTCCTGCTATTAGAGTGCCCCCCCTCTCATCACACTGACCCTCTCCTGCTATTAGAGTGCCCCCCTCCTCTCATCACACTGACCCCCTCCTCTTATTAGAGTGCCCCCCTCTCATCACACTGACCCTCTCCTGCTATTAGAGTGCCCCCCTCCTCTCATCACACTGACCCCCTCCTGCTATTAGAGTGCCCCCCCCTCCTCTCATCACACTGACCCCCTCCTGCTATTAGAGTGCACCCCTCCTCTCATCACTGACTGCCCCCCTCCTCTCATCACACTGACCCCCTCTCCTATTAGAGTGCCCCCCTCCTCTCATCACACTGACCCCTTCCTGCTATTAGAGTGCCCCCCTCCTCTCATCACACTGACCCCCTCCTGCTATTAGAGTGCCCCCCCTCCTCTCATTACACTGACCCTCTCCTGCTATTAAACTATTAGAGTGACCTCCTCCTCCTCCTCTCAGCACACGGCCCCATCACTCACACAGGTTGGAGAAGTCTCCTCTCTGTCTCCTGTGTGTACGCTCAGTGTGTATAAAGAATTGTTTGTTAAAAATGAACACAGCTCTGAAGTGGCTCCACCCTTCTCTCCCCTCTGACAGCCAATATTCATGAGTGGGCAGTCCTATGAGTGACAGTTCCCCTGTCATTAGACTGCCCCGCCCCTTCTCCTCCCCCTCATGCTCTTCCTGATCACACAGTAGGACAAGTTTCTTTCTCTTATTTTTGTTTATTTTGGGCAGATTTATCGGGTCTTTGAGGTCCAGGATGCCAGGCTCCTTCCTGTAGGTGCCCCTTGGAGTGGGTGATAGATCCCTGGCACCTACCTGTACCCCCATTCCCTACCCTGTACTCTCTGTCCTCTACTCCCAGCCTGCCTTCTTCTCCTACTTCTGCAATGTGACTTCCACCTTTCACCTGCTCACCTGTCTACCTGGCTTGGTTCCTGTGCTTAGCCCCGCCCAGTAACGGTGACATTTCATACTTTGCCCATGTCTCAGGCGTGTAGCTGTGCCAGTTGGTCCCCTCTCCCCGAGCACTCCCTCACTATTGGAAATTATTGGACAATTCCCCACATCTGACCAGTTTGTGGCTCTGCCAGCTTTGGTCTCGCTGCACTCGGGTCCCTGCGATTTCCCCCCCCCCCTGCTCAGGTCTCACCATGGATCTGTGGTGGGTATTTTGGTTGGCCATAATTTTTCTGGCCCCCCTGATTTTAATGGGAATAAGCACCACATTCAAATTCCATTTTAAAGTTGTCTCTTACTGCATTCTGTGCCTTATCCTGTCTGCGCTGGCAGCGCCAGTGTGTCTGGTGAAAAGCGGTGGCAGGACGGTGGACAATATGAGGTAAGTGCAACTTTTTAAGCTTTTAATTTCCAAAAGGTTAGTCCAGCCAAATATTGTAGATGGAGTCCCCACCGGCGTCTTCTATCTGTCGGGGTCTCTAAGGCCCTGGGCACCCTAGTGATCCCACCAGGGACAGGATCACTGAGGTATCATAGGCCTCCAGCTCCGCCCACCTCTGTGGTCCAGCTTCAGCAGGGATGGTGGAAACCCCTTACAATGTTCAGGAATTCAGATCCGAGATCTCATTAATGTTGCCCCCGAGAGAAAATTTTAAAATGTTATATTTTTTCTGAAATTACAGTGGCCATACACTATACAATCTGATTGTACAATTTACAATATGAGGACAAACCTAAACAGGGCTTTCAGTTTGTATCGATTCAGGCAGGCCCTAGTACTACATAGTTATGGTAGATAAGGCTGACCATAGATGTCTGCGTTCTTTTTAATCAGCCAGAGTGCTGATCAAAAAAAAAAACTGATTCCCCCATCCACACAAGCTGGGCAGATGGCGGAATCCCCCCCGCGCTGTGACATTGTATTCTGACAGCATGGACTCCTCAGCTGTCAGAATAAACTGATCAGTGGCTGCAGCCAGCTCATTTCCAAAACTTTTCCAACAGTCCCATTCAACAGAAGTCGATCGTTAGATTGAATTCACTTGAGTGGGAACGGCCATAGATGGATCGAAAATCGGCGGATCCCTACTGGGCCAGCTAAATTTCAATCCATCTGTAGGCAGCTTAAGGCTGACCATACGCTACACAATCTGATTGTACAATATACTTTAGATCTACTATGTAGTGTAAGGCCCCTTTCATACGGGGTGGACTCAGATTAGATCAGCAGTGGATCTGCCCGCTGATCAGGGCAGAGTGGGCCGATGACAGGTCCATGTCTGCTCAGTGTATGCAGAGTGGACACAGACCGAGGCTGCTCTGCTCTACAGATGTGCGGGTATAAACAGATTCCACTGCCCGTCTACATCTGACTGCCTTCTGATCCAATTTGCCTAGGGGAAGGAGAACGGATCTACTTCCCTTTTTTTTAGTAGATCGGATTGGAGGTAGGTGGGTGTAAATGGATACAAGTCTGTTTACACCCACCGGCCCATAGGGGTGAATGGACTGCCTGATCAGGTCTGGCTGAAAAACTGACAGGTGCACCTGATTGGACCCTACGTGTGAAAGGGGCCTTAAGTAGGGTTGCCACCTTTTCTTCATGTTAAACCTGAACACTTTAGTGGCACACAGCAATTATTTTTTTATAGTATAAACTATACATATATTTTGCATTCTAGTTAACATTTCTAATCATATGAAGTTAATAACAGGAGTCCCCCTTTACATCAGAGTCCACAGAGTTCCCCTTTTACATCTGAACTCGCAGAGTTCCCTTACACTGTATGGGAGGACTCTGCAGTCTCTGATGTGAGGGAGAACTCCGGGGACTCTAACATAAGGGATGATATAAGGGGGGGGACACTGTATCCTCTGGTGTAGAGGAAAAGTGATGTAAGGGAGAACTCCGGGGACTCTAAAATAAGGGATGATGTAAGTGGGAACACGGTAGCCTCTGGTGTAGAGGGGAACTGCTGTGGGGGAGAACTCTGGGGACTCTAACATAAGGGATGATGTAAGGGGGAACACCGTAGCCTCTGGTGTAGAGGGGAACTGCTGTGGGGGAGAACTCTGGGGACTTTAACATAAGGGATGATGTAAGGGGGAACACTGTAGCCTCTGGTGTAGAGGGGGACTGATGTGGGGGAGAACTCTGTGGACTCTAACATAAGGGATGATGTAAGGGGGAACACTGTAGCCTCTGGTGTAGAGGGGGACTGATGTAAGGGAGAACTCTGTGGACTCTAACATAAGGGATGATGTAAGGGGGAACACTGTAGCCTCTGGTGTAGAGGGGGACTGATGTAAGGGAGAACTCTGTGGACTCTAACATAAGGGATGATGTAAGGGGGAACACTGTAGCCTCTGGTGTAGAGGGGAACTCTGATGTAAGAGGTGCTCTGAGAACCCTGAATTACCTTAGTGTAGTCAGCACCTCTCATCAAGATGTATCTAGATCCACATTCTGATCTGAATAGGCAGTCTGAAACCCGGACAAATGATTTTGAATTCGTACTGTCCGGGTGAATCAGGTGGCAGCCCTAGCCTTAAGGCTGGTACATACATGCCGAATATCAGACGAATGAACAGAAACTGGGAGAACATTTGGCCAGTGTGTACAGCAACCTGTCCTAATGTCTTATGTAAAAAAGACATGCTGCAAAATCAGCAGCTGACTGGCATCCAATAAGTGCTTGTAACCAATGGCTGTAAGTGCTAATCAGTGTGTCCTGGTGGAGGGGGGGGGGGGGGCTGTCACGACACAATGGCACAGTGGGGGAGATCACTGTACTAACATCACTTGAGTTAGTACAGCACTCTGTTAGTGTGTACCCCACATTAGGGTCTGCCTTTTTGGATACAAATGAAATGGATTGTTTAGGTTTGTCCTCATATTACATCATTTTGGTAAACCTGAAGGAGATTGTACAATTTGATTGTAGAGTGTATGGCCAGCAAAAATCGACATATAATAGAACTGTTGTTACGTTGTGATTAGCTTGCTGATCTTTATACATGAATGTGGTGATCATGCTTCCAGGGTTCACTTTGGTCGCTTGCAGGAGATGGGTACAATTTGATTGGATGCTGCACTTCATTGTAGTCTATGACCAGTCCCCTCTCTGTGTCATGAAGGAAGCCCTGTAGGATGTCTGTCTCCTGCCTTCACCCACATTCCAGAAGCTGTGCCAGTTCCAGGGTTGGTGCCAGCTTGAAGCTGGCCCTGGAACTAGCACTGCCTCCAGCAGTCACGTGTGTGGCTGTGACCGGTAATAACCCTCCTATCAGGTCCTCCTTTATAGCTCATGAACTTTGCAGGATTGATTTACTAAAACCGGAGAGTGCAAAATGTGGTGCAGCTGTGCATGGTAGCCAATTGGCTTCTAACTTCAGCTTGTTCATTTAAACTTTGACAAGAAAACCTGGAAGCTGATTGGTTTCTATGCGGAGCTGCACCACATGTTGCACTCTCCAGTTTTAGTAAATCAACTCCATTGCTGTCAGGTCCCTTCCTGCTGGCTCTGCCAAAATCCCAGCAGTGTATGGCTCTGCCGCCATCGCTCCATATCATTGTTCGAATAAAATTTGGTTGAAGGAATTCATTTTATTAGGGGTGCTTCTTGCAACTAGTCATGGCACCCCTCTACTGGGGTCCCTGCATCTAATCTGTGTGGGTACTAGACATGTGCATTCGTTTTTGTCCGAATGCATTTTCGTCCGAATTTCAGGTATTTTGGTTATCGTTTTAACAAACGAAAACTAACGCACAGAGTCCGAAATCCGAAAGATCGGACATAAAAATATGCTCCATTTTCGTTTTCGTTGCTACAACAGTTATATATATATATATATGAGATTCAACATGAGGCTGACAATATCAATCTGTGTCAATATCAACCTGCCGTCGAATGTGCCTAACCTTAACTATTAGTCCAAGATTATTCTACATAGAGAGGAAAGATTCGACATTATAGAGACAGTGTTAGGGTAGACCATTCGACATTATAGAGACAGTGTTGGGGTAGACCATTTGACATTATAGAGACAGTGTTGGAGTAGACCATTCGACATTATAGTGACAGGGTTGGGGTAGACCATTCGACATTATAGAGACATTGTTGGGGTAGACCATTCGACATTATAGAGACATTGTTGGGGTAGACCATTTGACATTATAGAGACAGGGTTGGGGTAGACCATTCGACATTAAAGAGACAGTGTTGGGGTAGACCATTGAACATTATAGAGACCGTGTTGGGGTAGACCATTCGACATTATAGAGACAGTGTTGGGGCTAGACCATTCGACATTATAGAGACAGTGTTGGGGTAGACCATTTGACATTATAGAGACAGGGTTGGGGTAGACCATTCGACATTATAGAGACAGTGTTGGGGTAGACCGTTCGACATTATAGAGAAAGTGTTGGGATAGACCATTCGACATTATAGAGACAGTGTTGGGGTAGACCATTCGACATTATAGAGACATTGTTGGGGTAGACCAGTCGACAATATAGAGACATTGTTGGGGTAGACCATTCGACATTATATAGAAAGGGTTGGGGTAGACCCTTGAACATTATATAGAAAGGGTTGGGGTAGACCATTGAACATTATATAGAAAGGGTTGGGGTAGACCATTCGACATCATAGAGACAGTGTTGGGGTTGACCATTCGACATTATAGAGACAGTGTTGGGGTAGACCATTCGACATTATAGAGACAGTGTTGGGGTAGACCATTCGACATTATAGAGACAGTGTTGGGGTAGACCATTCGACATGATAAAGACAGTGTTGGGGTAGACCATTCGACATTTTAGAGAATGAGAACAGTGACCAGGGATTTGCAATTAGCGGACCTCCAGCTGTTGCAGAACTACAAGTCCCATGAGGCATAGCAAGGCTCTGACAGCCACAAGCATGACACCCAGAGGCAGAGGGATGATGGGACTTGTAGTTTTGCAACAGCTGGAGGTCCACTAATTGCATATCCCTGGGGTAGACCATTCGACATTATAGAGACAGGGTTGGGGTAGACCATTCGACATTATAGAGACAGTGTTGAGGTAGACCATTCGACATTATAGAGACAGTGTTGGGGTAGAACATTCGACATTATAGAGACAGGGTTGGGGTAGACCATTTGACATTATAGAGACAGTGTTGGGGTAGACCATTCGTCATTATAGAGACAGTGTTGGGGTAGACCATTCGACATTATAGAGACAGTGTTGGGGTAGACCATTCGACATTATAGAGACAGTGTTGGGGTAGACCATTCGTCATTATAGAGACAGTGTTGGGGTAGACCATTCGACATTATAGAGACAGTGTTGGGGTAGACCATTCGTCATTATAGAGACAGTGTTGGGGTAGACCATTCGACATTATAGAGACAGTGTTGGGGTAGACCATTCGTCATTATAGAGACAGTGTTGGGGTAGACCATTCGTCATTATAGAGACAGTGTTGGGGTAGACCATTCGTCATTATAGAGACAGTGTTTGGGGTAGACCATTCGACATGAACGACGAAGCAGAAAAAAACCTACAAACGTTGAATCTGTCATTGAAGGCTTTTGGTGTCTGTCGAAAATTCTAAGAAGATTCGACAAGCAGCTAAACTGTACAATGCCGCAGTCGTACATTTTCTGTCGAATGCTCCGCCCATAGGCTATAGAATAATTTACATTTTGGTTGTCTAGTAATAATAATTCATAAATATAATTATTACCAGTGTTATACAACATTAGAATTCTTCTATAGCTTGTAGGCGGAACATTCGACTGGAAATGTATGATTGCGGCGTCATACAGTTTAGCGGCTCCGTCGAATCTGCTTAGAACATTCGACGGACACCATAAGCCTTCAATGACAGATTCGACCTTAATTAATTTGGATTTTCGAACTAATGCATTTTTTAACGAAACAAAATAAATAAAAAACAAATTTAAATAATAATTATAAAAATGAAATTCTGAAACAAAACTTTTCAGTGTGCACATGTCTAGTGGGTACATTGGAAGGTGTGCATGCACCCTCCAATTGAAGGATGTAAATGCACGTAGACGCAGGTTTTTCAAATTATTTTTTTTAGGCATTCTCAATAAAATCTATCGTGCCAAAAACGCATGACTGTTTATGGGAAAGACACGTAATGGAGAAATATTAGGGCTGCACATCCCGGAACAAACAATATATAATAAATAAAAACGCATGATCGTGCCCCAAGGTTGTGGCCAGAGTTGGCGTGTAAGCAAAGTGTCCTGTTGTGTGGGTGCTCTGCTCCTTTAAGTGGTTGCTTCTCCATTGTTCGATCCCATTTTCCCATTTTATAGCTCCTCTTTGTGTCCGCCTTCAGACTAAGTAGAACATATTTTCCTCTGTAAAAGATTCCACTGCAGTGACTCCGGCATGATTCATCCGATGATTCTGCTCTCTGTCTTGCTGCAAATCTCACCGCGGTGCTGAACCAAAGGCCTGGCACACCGCTTCCTAAATCTCCCGGCCTCAGCTGGGGCACAGGGCTGAATTATGAGCCTCAGCTTTGCCATTGCTAAAATTTGTGATTGAACAAACGTTAAAGTAGAACTAAAGGCAAAACTTCTTTCTTTTAGTTGTGGATAGTGTGGAGAGAAATTAGAAGACCTGTTTTCATTGCCATCTATACTCCTTATTTAGAGATGGAGAGTTGCCCTCTCTATTTGTCCCGGTGACTACGCTCACTGAAGGTGAAAGGTAAATAACATCCCACATTTTGGGTTGTCACCATGTAGGCAGGTTGAAATGTACAGTATACAGTATGTAACTTTTCGACTCAGATCTTGGGATTTTCGTTTTGGCGGGCCCACCTGTGCTATCATTAGAGTGGCCAGCCAAGATCAGAGCATGCGGGTGTACTGGCCGAGGTTGGAGAACAGAACGGGGACACCTGTGAGACCTGAGTGGCGCTGAGGTGACCAGGAGTCACGGACCACATCCAAGTCTTTTATAGTGCATGTTGTACGTCACCGCGCTTTGCTCGAGTATTTTTTTTTTCCCCGATCGTGTGTATGCAAAGCAGACTTGTCAAGAAACTTCTTTTTTTATATGACATTAAAAACGGTCGTGTGTACGTGGCATAAGCCAGAGAAACGTCGGCTCATGAGCCATACTACCAAAAAAAAGCTCTATATGGGGGGGAAAAAAAGGACATACATTTTGTTTACAAAGAACGTTGCACGACCACGCAATTGTCAGTTAAAGCGACGCAGTGCCGTATCGCAAATAATGGCCTGGTCAGGAAGGGGGCAAATCCTTCTGGGGCTGAAGTGGTTCAAAAAAGGGAGAAAATATGCATTGGCCTGCATCAAAAACGCACTGGAATGCATAAAAAAAAAACTTTTACTAACACACGATCCTGAAAAAAAAAATACTCAAGCGAAGCGCGGTGACGTACAACATGCACTATAAAAGGGGAAGTTCCATTCGGATGACGCCACCCTTTGGTCCTCTTTTGCTGATTTTGTGTTACCGCGTGTTAGTATGTTTGATGAGAGACGATTCGCGTTTTTTTAGTCTGTTACAGCATGACAAATGTGTCATCTCCATTACGAACACTAGTTTTACCAGAACGAGCGCTCCTGTCTCATAACTTGCTTCTGAGCATCGTCGTTAAAGCGTACACACGGCCGTTTTTCACAACGTGAAAAGCGACGAGAAAAAATAGAGCATGTTCCAAATTTTTAATGGCCTGCTCTGGAGCCTACACACTATTGGTTTTAATGACCAATTTAAAAAATATATTTTTTCCTGATCTTTTGCTTTTAAATGTATAGAGATCTGGGGTCTTTTTAACCCCAGATCTCTCCAAAAAGAGGACCTGTCATCCTTATTTTTATTATTAGTGATGTTCACATTTCTTGTAATAGGAATTAGAAAATTAAAGGAAAACTATAAAAATAAAATAATAAGAAAAATAAATAAAATGTAAAGTGCTCCCATCCCTCCGTGCTTGCACACAGAAGCGAACGCATACGTAATTTGCGCACGCATATGTAAATGGTGTTTGCACCACACATGTGAGATATCGCCGCAGACGTTAGAGCGAGAGCAGTAATTTAAAGGCGTTTAAATTATCACCTATTTTTTTATTTTTTTATTAATTTAAACAAAATAAAGTTACAAAAACATTGCGTTTGAAATAACGCTGCTCAAATACCTTGTGACATAAAAACCTGTAACGATAACCATTTTATTCCCTAGGGTCTCTGCTAAAAAATATATATATAACAATAATATTTTCTAGCACAAAAAAATGACTTAAAATTGTAAACAAAAAGGGCCAGAAAAGGCCTGGGCTTCAAGTGGTTAAACTGCCCCTATACTGTTATGCCGTGTACACACGACTGTTTTTCATGACGAGAAAAATGGGCATTAAAAATTTAGAACATGCTCTATTTTTTCTCGTTGTTTTTCACTTTGTCATTTTTTCTCGTCCGGAAAAACGGTCGTGTGTAGGCTTTAACAAGGGGGGGGGGGGACGCGCATGCTCAGAAGCAAGTTATGAGATGGGAAATTGGCATAATCAGCCCAAAGGGTGTCACCATTAAATTGAAACCATCATTTTTTTCCATGACATGAATAACGGTCGTGTGTACACGGCATTAGATTTATTTAGTTCTGCCTGCAGGCTGAGCAAGAAAATTGCAATGGGTTCCCAAATCCACACTATTTAGCCAATGGACAAACCTCCTGCTGTGCCTATTGTATTCTGATAGCCCCATTCAGTTGCCAGAATATCCAAACAGTGGCGCTATGTTCTGCCAAAAATGTCCTGCCCAGCTTCTTCAATTATTTAACCAAACAATGTCCGGCAGGAGGGGGCCATCAGTGCCACCAATTTAGCACATTTCAGCCAGTTTATTAAGAACCAGCAAAGAATGTCCTAGTGTGTGGCCAGCTTTGGGCAGTTGTTTCCATTGTAAGATTTCACCTCGCCTCCTCTTCTGCCCATCTTGGATTGCTCATAGAGAGGCTGAATCTACCCCACGGGGACACCGACCGCAAATCTGAAAGAGATTATTCTTCTTCCTTCTAGCTTGAATAGTTCCTGAGTCACTGATCTGAAACAATTAGAAAGTCAGAGTGACACCGGAGCTCCTAATCTGCATAGTTGTTCTAGGTCAGTGACTGGGAAAGTGCTGGAGCCTCTGGATCTCGATGACACGGCTTGCTTTAAATCAGGAATTCGTCATCCGTCATTCTGCGTCCAGTCATCACAACCATTGTTGATGGGAGGAGCAGGCCCAGCGGGCTTGGGTGACCGTTGTTAGAGAGAAAGCTTTTTGATTGTTTTCGGTAACGTAGAGTACTTTGTGAGATTGGGACATCATAGACATCACCTGATGGGGGGACGGGGTTAACTGAGTCTATCACTGTCAATCACATCTATGATTACATCCCACTCCTAAGGCCCCTTTCACACTAGCGGACAGTATGTCCATATTTCATCTATCCATTTTTGGATGAAATACGGACATACATGTATCCCTATGGGATAGCGGGTGCCAGTAGATGAACATCCGCTGACACCCGATCTCATCGGTCCCCGCTATGGTCCGATTCTGCAGACGGAGAAAAAACACTACTTTTCCATCCGTCTGCAGACCGGATTGGGTGAACACGAACAGAAGGTCCGTGTTCATTCCGATCCCCCCAAAGAGGAGAGCGGAGATCTGACAGGGTTGTCCCTGTCATCTGCCGGCTCAGCGGAGATCAACGGAGCGATCCCCGGTGAGTAAGCGGGTGTAAAGGTACGGATCCACACAGGATCTGTACGTGCGAAAGGGGCCTAATACCCCAGAGCTCACCATACAAATTACAATCTAACTGTGCAATCTTTGTACAATCTACTTTAGGTTTACTAAAACTATGAAATATTGGGACCTACCTAGATTAGGTGTGGTGGGGGTTAACACAACTATATTGCTGTCACAGGCTTTCATCAAGAAAGCCTGATATGCCCACCCTTTTCACCCAGCTCCTCCAATAATAGAAGCCACACTACAGCTTCTGTGAGTAAAACATGATCTATAAATGAAGGGAATGATTGAAAGGTCCACCTCCTCTATTGATGGATTGCCTTACATTCATAGAAGCTGTAGTAAAGCTCGGCCTTTTGGCTAAGATCAAGTGTAGTATCTGTTCTTATCAGTTGCCAATAGGTGGTGCTAAACTGACTGTCCCCAGTACTCGGCGAGGGGGAAAGGGATGGCAGTCGGTGGACGCTAAGCCTGTTGGTGTGGAGGCAAAAGCCTTCTGATCGGGGCAGAGAGGCATGAGGTCAAAGCTGAAGGGCCGGGACCCTGGCCTTTGGCCTGGATCCAGTGGTGTCTGCCCCAGTCAGTTGTTCGGCGAGGGAACCTTTGCTAATCCTTTCGGGGAGAGGCGGGTAGTACTTCCCGAATGTAATTAGGTGGGAGAGATGGGGGTTGTGGGTAGTAGTCGGCTGCGGCGGGCTCTCCCCAACCTCTTCTCCTACCTTCCTGGCTGGGAAGGGTGCTGCCGGTCCGGACCGGGGGTTAGGGTCCGTTGAAAAGCCTGTGGAGATAGTGCCCCTGGAGTGGCAGTCCAGGGGTGCCATACATTGGTGCCATGAGTGTTTGAAAGGGGCACTCAACGTGTGGCACCTTAAGGTCACATATCTCCACAAACACCTTTTTAACACCTGCCTCTAGGGCCGAGCCTTTTGGCTAGGACCAGAGGAATTTTTGTTCCATTCCACCATTTCACCATTCCCACCTTCCTTTTCCCCCACTTTCTTTATTATTTTACCCCCTGTCTGTCTTGTTTTGTCACTTTTTTTGTTTGGTGCTTGCACTTTTAGTGTGGCGAGTAGGGTGCTGGTCCTCGGGCCTGTCTCTGAAAGTCTTGGGAGTAGGTGGACATGGCCTTCTGGCTTAGTTCACCTGCTCTCTTGGGGTCTCCCTTCGGGGGAGCCTCACCGAGGAGGGTTCTGTCTCGGCAGTCCCTCCGAGGATGTCAGGCCATGTGGTTTCGGCTGCATGGGCCTTAGTGGGGTCCTTGTGGTTTCGGCTGCTTGGATTCCTATACTCTTTTCCCTGCCAGGAGCCTAACGCCCCGGGGGATCAGAGCTGGGTCCTTTTCGAAGGACCATTGACGATGGCACCCGCCGCAGTTTTTTGTGTTTCACTCTTTATGTGTGTGCACATTTTTTCCTGCACCGGGTGAAGTTTTTGGGTTGTGTTTTGCACGCCACAGGCTTTTCAATAGAAAAAAAAAAAAAAGCTTTTATAAATAGACCAGCTAGGCAGAAAGAACGGGCATATTCGGGCTCTCTTGAATATTTCTACAAAAAGAGAAGAGGCATCACTTGACACGTGTCCCTTGTGCTGATTTTTCTGGTTTATATTTTGGCTGCACTTAGGCACTTTAAATCAGGGGGGTTTACACTTTTTGAAGAGCGAAGGCCGGTGATTTGGTAACCAGTTGCGGGCCACAATGAACTTTGGTGTTTTACCACCCTCAAACCTCAAATAGAAACGAGCCCCTAGTGTCCTGAGCCCCCTATAAGTCTGCTTTCCCACTTTTTTTAAGGCGTTTTAAACCCTCACTGTTTTTCACCTTAATGCATGCTATGCTGCACCCCCCCCCCCTTTTTCTTACCTGGGCCCGATCGTTCCAGCGACGGGGACGAGCACAGCAGCTCCAGCTGTTGTCTCGGTTCCTCATTGAATTGATCGATAGCAGCAGGAGCCATTGGCTCCCACTGCTGACAATCAAAGTCGGGGCTGAGTCCTGTTATATGTGACAAGGCCATGGGTTGAGCTCTCCTACGTTAAATTATATCCAGCCTACCCTTGCATAGTTGTTGGTAGATCTAAAGGAGATTTTACAATCAGGTTGTAATGTTTGTGGTGAGTAGTGCTGGGCGAACGGTTCGGCCCAAGCATGAGTCTGGGACGGTTCGGCCTGAAGGGTCTGGTATAAACTCAGTTTTTCTCTTTCTTTTTTTCAATAGCCGAGCCCTGCGAAATGCAACCGCAATTCAATTTACCGTATTTATCGGCATATAACACGCCCAAGCGTATATCACGCAGCCTAACTTTAAGAGGGAAGTTTCAGGAAAAAAACTTTCCACAGCCCCCTGCGTATAACACGCAGGCACAGTTTACCCTCTATTTTCAGGGTAAAAAAGTGAGTGTTATACGCCAATAAATGCAGTAAATGTGATTTGACTAATTTTTTTTTCCTATCAAAATTTAATTTTTGCTGCAACATGTTTTATATATGCTACAGATGCGCCACTTTACAGGCAGACTAAGGGGACCCCCAGGCACTATACTTAAAGTAATAAAAAAAAGGGATCATTAAAATCCCTGCTCCTAAAAAAAAATTGTTTAAAAAAATATATATATATTTGCATTGATAAATGTCCCCCAGGGCAGTTTCCAGACCCCCATACCCCTTTTATGGCCAATAACTTGCATATAAGCCTTAAAAATGGGCACTTTTGATCTTTCCTGTTCAGCTCCCATAGACTTCAATGAGGTTGGCCACTTGGGTTAGAACTTTTCCCCTGTTCAGCCCATCTCTAGTGGTGAGTTTAATTGATACCATGAACCTCCATGTGTCAGGATGGTTAACAGCCCTGTGAAGCACAGCATAGAGAAGGAAGGACAGCGGTACTGTAAAACTTGGCATCACCAGCATCCCTGTTACACGTGCTTCTACCTGATAGAGTCAGAGCTATAAACTATGCAATAACTGTTCATGCACATTAAGATTGATAGGCATTTTATATGCCTAGCATAAATCTCCCGACACTTTCCTGTGCCTAGTTATTGGAAGCTACCACATGCAGCCTGTCGTACTAGTGAATGGATGTATGTGGCCATACTCATGTAAGCGCTGATGCTTCTTTGCCTTCCCATTTACCGGTGCAAGCATCAGTGTTTCCAAGAGTACAGCTGTATACAGCCAGTCACTTGTATGGCATTCTGTATGCGGCATATGGGGCTCCTTGGGTGCAGGAAAGAGTTGGTAGGCTTAAAATGAAACTTTAGGTAAGAAATGAAAACAGAACCTTTGACCTGCTTTGTCCTTTCTGTATTAAAGTTACCTACCTACCTGCCAGTTCGCCTCTGTACAGTGAGCTGCGCATGCGCAACTCATTGTAGACATTCGGCAGTGCAGAAGAAACTCCCGTTTATGTGTGAAAGTGACATCATCCCCGCCCAGCAAATGAAAGTGTCCGTTTGATACCCAGAAGCTGGCCACTCGAAGATGTCAGCGGTCAGCAGGGTGGACCAGGACGTTGCATTGCTGGAGCCAAGGTGAGTGTAATTCTGCTTTAGGCATAGCATAATAATGCAAAACAAGACTGCGCTAATCAACCTATCTAGATATCAAAATATGGTCTATAAAAACCAGAAGGCTGCAATTCGGTGGGATAAACACAAACAAGAATATAACAGAAAAAAACTGCGCCAGCAAATCCTAGCTATTAACCGAAAGCTAGGTAAATGAAAAAAATAGATTACTTATATAACTTCAAATATAAATGAATACATTTGAAATAATAAATTGATTAATGTCCCAAATGTGCGGATTAAATCACATTAATGTCCATAATCGAGACGAACGACACCACTGTGAACTTGACTTTCGTGAGAAGACCACCACCACATGGAAAGCCTCTTACCAGAAAGACAAGCTTATATAGCATTTAGCAAAGTAGTCTCCGTCCACAGGCTGGAACGTTGGATCACAGGAACACCAGCAATATTGCTGCCGATGATGAGGATGTTATACTCTTACATACATGCAATCCGGGGTCATGGGTATAAAGAGGAAACGGACCATAGCATAATTCTGTATAACGATTGAATAAAAATGAAAGGAAATGTACTTACAAACGTAAATTGTTAAAAAGCATGTAAAACAAATGCCGGCCGGCACTATAGGACTTCCTCCATCACATTGAGCACGGTGACGTCAGTTTACGCCGTCCCATGCGCGTTTCGTCATACGCAGACGTTTTCATTGATCTACGTTTATAAGTACATTTCCTTTAGTTTTTATTAAATTGTTATACGGAATTATGCTATGGTCGGTTTCTTCTTTATACCCATGACCCCAGATTGCATGTATGTAAAAGTATAACATCCTCATCATTGGCAGCAATATTGCTGGTGTTTCTGTGATCCAACGTTCCAGCCTGTGGACGGAGACTACTTTGCTAAATTCTATATAAGCTTGTCTTTCTGGTAAGCGGCTTTCCATGTGGTGGTGGTCTTCTGACGAAAGTCAAGTTCACAGTGGTGTTGTTCGTCTCGATTATGGACATTAATGTGATTCAATCCACACATTTGAGACATTAATTAATTTATTATTTCGAATTTATTCATTTATATTTGAAGTTATATAAGTAATTGCTGGCGCAGTTTTTTTCTGTTATAGGCATAGCATAATGCCTATACATTTTCGTGTGCATGAACTCTAAACCCTGACAGGACTTCTGACCCTTCACCACTCTGAAAAAATAAGTTTTATCTTCTGTAGATACAGCGGGTAAAATAAGTCTTGAACACGTCACCATTTTTGTAGGAAAATATATTTCTAAGCCCTGGTTCACATTGATGCTACTTTGAAATTGTGCTACTTCAATTAAAGCAGAGGTTCACCCTAAAAACATGTATTTAACATTCCATTCAGCATAATTCCAACATTTACACTATGCCGTTTTTTTTTTTCTTTGCTATACATACAGTCTTATTGTTGTTTTCCACCCGGCTTCCGGCTTCTCACTCCCGCGGGACATTCCATTCAGCATAATTCCAACATTTACACTATGCTGTTTTTTTTTTTTGCTGTACATACCGTCCTATTGTTATTTACCACCCGGGTTCTCACTCCCGCGGGAGTAGGCGTTCCTATGCAGAGGCTAGATGATTAACGCCTTGTAAAAAACTTCCTCCCGGCGCATAAGGCGCGTCACCAGTTTTCCGAAAGTAGCCGAACTGCGAGTCGGCTCTATACGGCGACTGCGCAATCAGCTCTACACGGTAGGTTTAGGCGCCGACTATGACTAAGCATTGAAGCTCAATGCAAAACGCGTCAGCTGTCTTTTGTTCCCACTGTATGCTTTTTTTGTAGTGCATCCATCTATTTTACCCCAATAAAGGGCGTTTTTTGAATTTACTTATTTTTGAGTGCGGCTGTCCAAACTTCTTCTTCTGATTGCCTAGCGCATTGCCGGCACCTGCCTGGGTTCTAAACGGACATTGATTGCCTGGAGCTCACCTGGAGCGGTTGTCTTTCCCATTTAGGCGCCGTATAGAGGCGACTAGCAGTTCGGCTACTTTCGGAAAACTGGTGACGTGCCTTATGTGCCGGGGGGGAGTTTTTCACAAGGCGTCAATCATCTATCCTCTGCATAGGAACGCCTACTCCCACGGGAGTAAGAACACGGAAGCCGGGTGGTTAATAAAAATAAGACAGTATGTAAAGCAAAAAAAAAAAACGGCATAGTATAAATGTTGGAATTATGCTGAATGGAATGTTAAATACGTGTTTTTAGGGTGAACCTCCGCTTTAAAGTAGAGCAGCGATTTCAAAGTAGCAACATCAGCGCGATTTCAGGTGCTACATGATAGACATCTGTGTTGCTTCATGCACAGATGTCTATTGAAGTCACACCTGAAATCGGCAAAGGTAGTACAGAAACTACTTTTACAAATCAGTCCGGCACCGCAAAATCGGTGTCGTACTGATTGGAACAGTGCCATTGCCTCCAATAGGCTGCGACTTGTCATGGGATTTGATCTCTCAAATCGCATGACAAATCGCTCCAATGTGAACCTAGGCTCAAGGTGCTATTGACATGAACTTTTCACCACCAAACAAATACGCTCAGAAATTATGTTAAGTGTAATAAAATCTCCACCCTTGTTTCATCTTCATCATCCTGGTAGATGGCAGCAGCTTTTTATCAAGAATGGCTTGGTACATTTTTTCTATTCATCCTTCCTTCAACAATATGAAGTTTGCCAGTATTGTATGCTGAAAACTGCTCCACACCATGATGTTCCCACCTCCAAACTTCACTGTTGGTATGGGGGTATTTTTGGGGTGATGTGCAGTGCCATTTCACCTCCAAACATGGTGTGTAATTATTGCATCCAAAGAGTTTTGGTTTCATTTAACCAGACTATATTCTTCCAGTATTTCTCATGCTTGTCTAAATGTTGTGCAGCAAGCTTTGAACTGATGCCGCGTACACACCATCACTTTATGTGATGAAAAAAAAACAAATTTTTTGTGAAGTAAAAAACAACGTTTTTGAAACTTCAATTTTCAAAAACAACGTTGCCTACACACGATCGTTTTTTCACAATGCTCTAGCAAAGCGAGGTTACGTTTACCACTCTTTTCCATTGAAGCTCGCTTCATAACTAGCTTCTGGGCATGCGCGGGTTGAAAAACGTAGTTTTAACCACTTGTCCACCGCCCACCGTCAAATGACGGCGGGCGGAGGACTCCATTGTCCTGTCTTTTTAAAGCCGCGGGCGGGCGCGCACCCGCCGCTCTGCTGGGATCCCGGTGCGAGTGCCCGGCGGCAACGATCGCCGCCGGGCACACGCGATTGCCCAGTAACTGAGCTGGGACGTGGAGCTCTGTGTTTACTCTGTGTTTTTCTCCTGTCAGGGAGAGGAGACCGATGCTGTGTCCCTTGTACATAGGGACACAATCGGTCACCTCCCCCAGTCACCCCCCCTCCCCCTACAGTTAGAACACTCATAGGACACGCATTTAACCCCTTCCCCGCCCCCTAGTGGTTAACCCCTTCACTGCCAGTCACATTTATACAGTAATCAATGCATATTTATAGCATTGTTCACTGTATAAATGTAAATGGTCCCAAAAATGTCAGAAAAGTGTCCGAAGTGTCCGCCATAACGTCGCAGTCCCAATAAAAAAAAAGCAGATCGCCGCCATTAATAGTAAAAAATAAATAAAAAAAATGCCATAAACTATCCCCTATTTTGTAAACACTATACATTTTGCGCAAACCAATCGATAAACGCTTATTGCATTTTTTTTTTACCAAGAATATGTAGAAGAATACGTATCGGCCTAAACTGAGGAAACAAATATTTTTTTTATATATTTTTTGGGGATATTTATTATAGCAAAAAGTAAAAAATATTGCATTTTTTTCAAAATTGACGCTCTATTTTTGTTTATAGCGCAAAAAATAAAAACCGCAGAGGTGATCAAATACCACCAAAAGAAAGCTCTATTTGTGGGAAAAAAAGGACGCCAATTTTGTTTGGGAGCCACGTCGCACGCGCAATTGTCAGTTAAAGCGACGCAGTGCGGAAGCTTAAATTTTGTCTGGGCAGGAAGGGGGTGTAGGTGCACAGTAGGCAAGTGGTTTAACGTCGTTTTTTGCTACACACAGTGATTTTTTGTGAAACAAAAAACAACGTTTTGAAAAACGACACAAAGAATTAAAGCAATCTTCAATTTTTTTTGTCGTTTTTCACAAGACATAAAACGACGTTTTCCCCCACACACCATCATTTACATTGACGTTTTTAAACGTCATGAAGTGAAGGTGTGTACGTGGCATTAGACATGCTTTTTCCTCAGCAATGGAGTCTTGCATGGTGAGTGTTCATACAGGCCAGGGCAGTTGAGTGCATTACTTATTGTTTTCTTTGAAGCAATTGTACCTCCTAATTCCAGGTCTCTCTGAAGCTCTCCACAAGTGGTCCTTGGCTCTTGGACAACTCTACTGATAATTCTTTTCGCTTCTCTGTCAGAAATCTTGCGAGCAGCACCTGGCCTTGGCTGGTTTATGGCCCCAACAGTGCTCACTGGAACATTCAGAAGTTTCAAAATCCTTCTGTAACCAATGCCATCGTTATAGGTTGCAAAGGTCTTGAGAGAGCTCTTTGCGTTTACCCATCATGGGATGTGTCTCGTGTGACACTTTGGTAATGGGACACCTTTTTATAGGCCATCAGTTGAGACTAAACCAGCTGATAGCAATCCTGCCCCTTGTCAGTGCAAAATCTAAATACTGATAGATTTCACCTGGTGTCTAGGCTTTCCATGCCGATTTGCACCTCCCTTTATTCATGTGTTCAATACTTTTCCCTGTGTCATTCCATTTTTTTTACACATAACTACATTTCTGAACTTATTTGTTTTGGTTTCTTTGTATTTATGGAGTGCATGGGTTGTTACTGACATATGTTGAACATTTCATGTCAATAGCACCTTTAGAAATATATTTACCTAGAAAAATGGTGACGCGTTCAATACTTATTTTACCCCCTGTATATTGTTTTGGAGAAGATGCCAGGAGTCTGTAGCTGTTCTCTTTTAGTCCACATCAAAAATACTGTCTCTGTCCTCCCGACTTTTAGGAGCAGGAGAGCCGCGTCACCACCTTGTTGTTTATTTCCAGTGTCTCAGGTGATGTGTCATCATTTTCATACAGACGGCACTTAGAGGAGTTGGAAAACAGACGCCGGCTCAGTAATGGTGCCTGCTGGCACAGTGCGGACTACAGATGGGAGAGGACATTAGCAATTTAGATTCAGATGTGTTTACTGTAGTGGAGTTGAAACAAAGGCCTTGTTTCAGAAGTCAGCGCTGAGCTTTTACTATATCCGCAGTCAGGAAAAGACATTAAATGGTCGTTTTGTTGTCAGTAAACAGATCAGAAACGCACCCTTAAGCCGATAGATACAATCTGATTGGCTATCAAGATTTGACCAGACTTTTCTTACGGCATTCAGATTTTGTTCTGATACTCAGTGTGGACATCTTTTTTTAAAGTGGTTGTTGTCAAGGCAACCTGAGCCAGATTCAATTTTTTTCAACAGTGCAGAGTATTTCAGGAGAGGAGAGTAAAGCTGACCACAGATGGTTCCTTTTTTTTTTTTTTTTTTTTTAGAAAATGAACAAATTTGTTCATCAACATAAGTAAGGTGGGTGGGGGGAATTTCCCTCACAGAACATTGTCAGAATACACAAAGTGCCTGCAACTGCTGATGGACCTGAGTTTTCCAGCATGTTCCTTTGACAGAAAACAAACAGTTGACTTCTGTCAAGCAAGGATGGCCATGGACTGATCAAAATTCAACCAATCTCTGATGAATTTCGATCAGTATATGGATACACACAAGGCGAAGCTGGTGGCCACCTCCAGCCAGGTGGAAAGTTTTTGGCTGAACAGCGGCTGCATCCAATCAGATGTGACTGTCAGAATACAACATAGCATGGATGGGAGAATCTGTTAAGTTATGTTTGTTCAGCCTGTAGATTAAACGAAAATATCTGTGTAGAATCAGCTATAGATAGTAGAAGGATCAAAGTCTTTAAAGCGATTGTAAAGTCAGTTTTTTTTTTTAATCTTAATGCATTCTATGCATTAAAGCGGTTGTAAACCGCATATACAATTTTTTTTTGTGAACCTGCAAGGCAAAAGGCATAATCAGCTAGTATGCACCGCATACTAGCTGATTATGAAATACTTACCTCGGAACAAGGTGAAGAATCTGGTCTACGCCGAGCGAGATGTCATCTTGCTCCAGCGTGTCTTCCGGGTACCGCCGCTCCAGCGCTGTGATTGGCTGGAGCGGCGATGACGTCACTCCCGCGCGTCCCACGGGAGATTTCAAATCGACAGTGGGTCGGCGGCTGCCGGTCCTTACGCCATGGATATCCCCTGCGCATGCGCCGCTGCAATCAGCGGCGCATTGCGAGGGGAATATCTCCTAAACCGTACAGGTTTAGGAGATATTCTTTATACCTACAGGTAAGCCTTATGATAGGCTTACCTGTAGGTAAAAGTGAAAAAAGTGGGTTTACAACCACTTTAAGATAAAAAGCCTTTTGTGTGCAGCAGCCGTCGGGACTCATGGTGGTTGAGACAAACCATTGCACTATTGGCTCCCACTGCTTTCAATCAAAGTCAGTCAGCCAGCCAATTGGGAAAGAGAGGGGACAGGGCCGGGCCGCAGCTCCGTGTCTGAATGGACATAGGGAGCTGTGACTTGGCTCGGGTGCCCTCATAGCAAGCTGCTTGCTGTGGGGGCACTTGACAGGAGGGAGGGGCCAAGAGCACTGAAGAGGGACGCTAGAAGAGGAGGATCTGGGCTGCTCTGTGCAAAACCACTGCAACAGGGCTGGTACAGTTGTGCTCATAAGTTTACATACCCTGGCAGAATTTATGATTTCTTGGCCATTTTTCCAAGAATATGAATGATAAAACATAAACTTTTCTTTCACTCATGGTTAGTGTTTGGCTGAAGCTATTTATTATCAATCAACTGTGTTTACTCTTTTTAAATCATAATGACAACAGATACCCAAGTGACCTTGATCAAAAGTTTACACACCCCCGTTCTTAATACCGTGTATTGCCCCCTTTAACATCAATGACAGCTTAAAACATTTTGTGGTATTTGTGGAAGAGGCTCTTTATCTTCTCAGATTGTAAAGCTGCCCATTCCTCTTGGCAAAAAGCCTCCAGTTCCTGTAAATGTTTGGGCTGTCTTGCATGAACTGCACGTTTGAGATCTCCCCAGAGTGGATCAATGATAATGAGGTCAGGAGACTGAGATAGCCACTCCTTCACTTTATTCTGCCAATGACAGGTCGACCTGGCCTTGTGTTTTGGATCATTGTCATGTTGGAATGTCCAAGTACGTTCCATGCTCAGCATCCTGGCTGATGAATGCAAATGTTCCCCCAGTATTTTTTGATAACATACTGCATTCATCTTGTCATCAATTTTGACCAAATTTCCTGTGCCTTTGTAGCTCACACATCCCCAAAACATCAGCGGACCACCTCCGTGTTTCACAGTAGGAATGGTATACCTTTCATCATAGGTCTTGTTAACCCCTCTCCAAATGTAGTGTTTATGGCTGTGGCCCAAAAGCTCAATTTTGATCTTATCACTCCAAATGACTTTGTGCCAGAAGGTTTGAGGCTTGGCTCTGTGCTTTTTGGCTTTTGTAAGCGGGATAGTTTGTGGTATTTGCGTAGAAATGGCTTTCTTCTGGTGACTTAACCATGCAGCCCATCTTTCTTCAAGTGCCTCCTTATTGTGCATCTTAAAACACAACATGTGTTCAGAGAGTCCTGTATTTCATCTGAAGTTATTTGTGGGGTTTAATTTTCAATTCCCTGGATATCTTTTTATATCCCTTTCCTGTCTTATACAGTTCAACTACCTTTATCTGCAGATCCTTTGACAATTATTTGCTTTCCCCATGACTCAGAATCTAGAAACGTCAGGGCAGCACTTGATGAAAGATGCAAGGGTCTGTCAGGAGTCCAGAAACTCATTGACCTATTATACAGACACACACACTAATTACAAGCAATTTTTGCCTAAATTCGTACTTGAAACTGAGCCAGAGATGCACCTGACTCCTGTGCAATTCGCTCCACAGCCGCTCCGGAGTTGTGTGACCAGCTCCATTGAGAGCTGATCTTAATCTCCTGACATTCGAATTGGATGCAGGCAAACACACATCCAAATCGCACGTGTGAACCCAGCCTTAGAGAAAGGAGCAGACTTTTTCCATGAGTGCAGAATATTTTAGCAGAGGATAGTTAGTAGAAGGTGCTTCCATTATAGACCATAGGGTTTGTACGTTCAGCTTGCGGGGAAATACGTGATTCATTCTGGTGTGTGACATGCAGGACGCCAAGTTCTGGTGTGAGTTACTGTCCTATTTCCACCACAGATGGGTTCAGGAAAGTGAAAATATATGTGATCTCATTTTATTACCTGAATATACCTTCAGTAGAGGATTTTTTTCCCCTTTTAGGTGTGATTTGAAATAACAACTGACAAGTCACAGACTACAAACTAAGGCGCAGTGAACGTTAAATGTAACAATAGCAGAAATATTCTAGAAATGTGCCAACTCATTCCTAGATGAAGGAAGAAGGGTGTTACATTTTATCTTGTGTTCTACAGGAATCTCTGAGATTGTGGAATTGTATTGTTCTGTATTTTTCTACACAAAACACAGAAGACAGGAAGTTAGATCGTTTGGTGACACTAAACTGGTTATAAAAAATCTGTATTGCCTGTATTAATATGTACTCCTAAAGTGGTAGTAAACAGCAGTTGTTAAAGGAAAAAAAGTTATTTTCCTGCAAGGCAATGTCATAATGTGCTAGTATGCATCGCAAAAAAATAAAACAAATCATGCACATTAGGAGAGACTTACGTTAGATTGAAGACCTCCAGTGTCGCGCTGTTACCGCTAAGAGGGCTTTAGTCTTCACCCGGTCTTCCTTCTGGCATCGCGTCCTCCAGCTACATAAATGTCCGGGGGCGTGAAGACGTCAATCCTGCACATGTGCGCAGAAGCCGCCGTTTACTGCATAGGCTCTTAAGGTCCAGCAGTGTATGCTGGACCTTCAGAACACATGCACTGGCAATGTCACAGGCTTCATGTACTCTAAGGCCCTTTTCTCACGAGCGGATAGAATTCAGCTTTTAGTTACGGATAGATGAAGTTATCTACCGCACCTAAACTCAGGCCCCGTACACACGGCAGAGAACCTCGGCGGGCGAAAAACATCGTTCCGCCCGTCAAGGTTCTCTGCCGGCCGTCAGAATCGGCGACCCGCCCGTCGGGAAAGGCAACCAGCCATTCATCCCGACAGGCCGTCGAGCAAAAAGAGAACCTGTTCTCTATTTGCTCGACGGGTTTCCCGACGGGCGGGACTCGCCGAGAGTGTACACACGGCCGAGGTTCTCGGCAGAATGCGGCTCCCAGCGAGGTTCTCGCTGGTTTCTGCCGAGAACCTCGGCCGTGTGTACGGGGCTTCACACAATGCTTTTATATGGCCCCATTCACACACTGCATTTAGCGACGGTTTAGTTACATGGGGTTTTGTGCGGTTAGAAAAAATGTATTTGAGTGCGTCCAGGACTGATTTATCGCAGCTATCTGTACATCACCACAAGTAATCGCAGTGTACTATTTCACCTGTATATAGCAGCGTCAAAAAGGAAAGAAAAACAACAGGAAGCACATCAGAAATGGCAAGAATGTTCCACCACAGCTAAATGCAGCCGCATTAAAACGTTGCTAATTGCAATGTACAACTGCAAGTGATCGCTGTGCCTGGAGTCTTGGAATTTCAAAATAACAAATCATGCTTTTAACAGCGGCAGGACAGCCGCCTGTGTAAAAGAGGCCTAAATATCTCCTAAATTACGCTCGTTTAGGAGATATTCACAGTACCTACAGGTAAGCCTTACTATAGACTTGCCTGTAGGTACAAGTGGTAGAACTGAGTTTGCTACTACTTTAATTTAGAAAAGCACCATCTATTGCTCTCAGCCTTCCTCAAATCTCCAAATTCCTTTTTTTTTGTGTGATCTGTGGAACATTTGTTCTCCATGGTCCCGCTGTATTGTAGAAACGTAGCACCACTCTCTCATGCTTGCTTCTGGCATATACTATGGACTATAGGGTTTGTAATGTACATAGAGTATTTCACATGACCACAACTACCATGCACTGCTCATTCCAAAAAAACTAAAGTGAGGGTTAAAGGATAGGTTTGGGAGATCATGAAGGACGTTTCAAAAAAGCAGAATCCCGGTAAGAAACATTTAATTAAATCAGTGGGAGCCCTGAGCTTGTTTTCCTGCAACTATATAGAGATATAGGGGTTGATTTATTAACCACTTCAGACCCGCGCTATTGACATAATACGTCAACAGCGCGGACCTGAGGCGCCAACTAGACGTCTTTGGACGTGATTTTTGTGCATTACCCACGAGTAAACACTGTCCCGCCGCATCGCTGGGAATCCGATGCATGTACCTGGAGGCCGCGATGTCCGTCGGGTACATGCGATCGGCGGGAAAACGAACAGATGACAGCAGGGACGTGGAGCTCTGTGTGTAAACACAGAGCTCCACGTGCTGTCAGCGGAGAGGAGACCGATCTGTGTCCCTTGTACATAGGGACACAGCATCGGTCACCTCCCCCAGTCACCCCCCTCCCCCCACACAGTTAGAACACACCCAGGCAATACATTTAACCCCTTCCTCACCCCCTAGTGTTAACCCCTTCCCTGCCAATCACATTTATACAGTAATTAGTGCATTTTTATATCACTGATCGCTGTATAAATGTGAATGGTCCCAAATTTGTGTCAAAAGCGTCCGATATGTCCGCCGCAATATCGCAGTCGCAATAAAAATCGCAGATCACCGCCATTACTAGTAAAAACAATAATAATAAAAACAATCATAATTCTGTTCCCAATTTTGTAGGCGTTAAAACTTTTGCGCAAACCAGTCGCTTATTGCGATTTTTTATTTTTTTTCAAAAATACGTTGAAAAATACGTATCGGCCTTAACTGTGAATTTTTTTTTATTTTTTATTTTTTTAAATTGGGATATTTATTATAGCAACAAGTAACAAATATATATATATTTTTAAAATTGTCGCTGTTTTTTTGTTTATAGAAGCTCTATTTGTGGGGAAAAAAGGACGTCAATTTTGTTTGGGAGCCACGTCGCACGACCGCGCAAATGTCAGTTAAAGCGACGCAGTGCCGGAAGCTGAAATTTAGCCTGGGAACGAAGGGGGTTTATGTGCCCAGTAACCAAGTGGTTAAAGGCAAATAGGCTATGCACTTTAAAATGTGCAGTTGTGCTCTGAAAGAAGAGTTTCTTCAGAGCTTGGTAAGTGAGCAGAAGCTCTGCTGACTTTCATCATCCGGACGTTGGTTCACACTGACAGGAAGTGGTGGTGCAAGCACCATTATGTAAACAAACAGCCTCTACTCAAGGTGGAAGTGTGGGCCGGTGGATGACGGGCCACAAACCGGTATCAGTACACAGCTTGGGGGTTGGGGACCCCTGGACTATGGAGGACACAGGGAGAGCGCATCAATTTTTTTTTACTAGAGACATACGGGGAGGTAGTCATTCTTGTAGCTCTGTGTTTTGGCCTGCTTTGCCAAACAAGTAATGTTGCAGAATGATCCTGTCATAACCTACCATGGCATTTTCCCATGCTGTGTCCACACTGGCGGTGTTTTACCTGGTAAAAAAAGTTTTACTAAATAGGCATCATCCTGAAGGTCTCCCGTGCTTTTACTACCCTACCGAGCTCCTCTGTACATACATACATACATTAACTTCCACCTGAAGGAGAAAAATCTTGTTCCAAAGGTCCAAAGTCAAGGCTGACTCTCCAGAAATAACTGAGCCGGTGTTAAGTGAAAAATATTAATGACCCTCTGCGGCTCTCCAGTCATTTTCTCCCGATAATTCCGAGAGCATTTTATAATTTCTAAAAGGTTCCCATTACCATCCGTTGTGCTGACTTCACAACTCTCTGCTGCTCAGCAACCACTATATCAAATTAATGCGCTTTACGGAATTATTCCTCTCTACAAATTAAGAAATAGGGACACTTTGCCGCATTTTAAAGAGAAAGCAGCCTGGGATTTCAGCGACTCCACACTTTATTAGTATACTGCAGCATTTGTCTGGATTATATATACTATGTAATTTTTCATGTTTTCCTGCTTACTATGCTATACTGAATTTTCATGATTATATATCATATTAAAAGATCTGCAACTCCTGTCCTCTAGTGATCATCTGTTTGTTAGACAGTGCAGTCAGTATCCTAGCTGATTGACCACTGCGATATAGTTTATAATTATCAGCGTAGTGCCCTAAACTGGTTAAATGCAGTTGTTGGCTCTGTTGTACTTAATTGAGCAGTAATTAGGTCAATTCTATCCCTTAGGCCCCTTTCACATGAGCGGACGAACGGTCCGCTAATTACAAGTCAGTTTACGGACTTTTAATGTGTCCCTATGGGAGCGGATCCGTTAGCGGATGATGCATCCGCTAACGTCCGCCTAAGATCCGCGTCCATCTGGATCCGTTTTGCGGACGGAAGAAAACCCTATTTTTCTTCCGTCCGGTGGATCGGATCGGATGCAAACGGACAGACGGTCTGTTTCCATCCGATTCCCCATAGGGGATAGCGAAGGAGAGACAGGGCGGTCCCTGCACAGTGTGCGGGGACCGCCCTGTCCGCCGACAGCTGAGCGGGACCCCCCGCTGAGCCGACGGACACACGCGGAGCGGACCGAAAAACGGACCGCTCCGTGTGAAAGAGGCCTAAGCCTGGTGATTGATTTCTCCGGCTCCTGAGTAGGAGGGTCAGCAACTGGGTTATGAATTTTTATCTGACCTCAGCCAGTCCCTGGAAGGAGGCACCCAGAAGATGGCTGGAGAGAAAATAAAGTTTGGGAAGGTCTTTTCAGAGATTTTTTTTCTGGGTTTTCTGCTCCTGGGAGGCAGCCTGTGCTACTCAATTTTATTTGCTGTTAGTCCTCAGCATATGCTTAGTTAGGGGTTCAAAAAACATCTGTTGGGTGACACTACCTTAGAAACTTGGATGAAAAAGGACCCCCTTTGCTTCCCCTAGACCAGTGGTTCTCAAATAGTGGGGTGCGCCCCCCAGGGGGGCCTCGAGGCTCCGTAAAGGGGGGCTCGTTTAAAAGATATAAAAGGCGAAATAAAAAATGTATTAACCCAGGAATACGATAACAAGCTAATCCCTGTGTTTATGTACATGTGACTGCGCATGCTCCTCCCTTTCGGGGAGAAAAGACCCGATTAGATAGACATGATGCTCTACCCTGATTGGCCAAACCCGCCCGTGTGACTTTTAGACCCGGAAATCGGTCCTTTGTACAGAAAAACGCCTGAAAGAAAGGAGTTGAACACACATAAAAGGGGACACCGCCGATTTAGCCAAAAAATGTCAGTGTTCTGATGAATTTACAGTCGCGCGGGGGGAGCAAAATGTTTTCTTCTTCCTAGGGGGGGCATGACAGAAAATAATTGAGAAGAATTGCCCTAGACTGAGCCCTTGTTTGTCAGCGTGCATTGAAACTGCAGCCTCTAGACAGGTAAGGGATGTCCGATAGGGCCTACACACGGTTGTAATTTCCAACTAAAACCTCACATCAAACATTTCTTGATGGAAATTGCGATTATGTGTATGCGACATAAGCATTCCAGTATCCCTCTAACAAGATATTGTTCTAGGTTTCAGTGTCAAGCTTACTAGAATGTGAATGTCTGTTGTTGGTGCTGAGAATCACAGATGGGTCCCCAAGAATTCAGAACAAAACAAACAATTTGGAAATCGGGAGCATTACTTGTAAATATCTGCCTTTTCTCTAGGTACCACTTACATCACTCTGAATGCAGGTTTACTAGCCTCCTCAAATCAACTAAAAAACATAAACTCCTTGGCTAATTGGTTTTATCTTAGTACCTTGGTAGTAAAGCCTGGTACACACTATTGCCGCGTACACACGATCGGAATTTACGACAACAAATGTTCTATATGAGCTTTTGGTCGGATATTCCGACCGTGTATATGATCCATCGGACATTTGCTGTCGGCATTGCCGACAACAAATGTTTGAGAGCTGGTTATCAATTTTTCCGACAACAAAAGTTCTTGTCAGAAATTCCGATCGTCTGTATGCAATTCCGATGCACAAAAATCCTACGAATGCTCGTAATCAATCCTACGCATGCTCGGAATCATTGAACTTTATTTTTCTCGGCTCATCGTAGTGTTGTACGTGACCGCGTTCTTGACGTTTGGAATTTCCGACAACATTTGTGTGACCGTGTGTATGCAACACAAGTTTGAGCCAACATTCCATTGGAAAAAAAATCCATGGTTTTGTTGTCGGAATGTCCGATCGTGTGTACATAAGAGTTTTTAGGTTGAACAAAAAAAAACCTGTCGGAGCCAATATTGCTAACATACCGGCGTCAGTACAGCGATCTCCCCCGCTGAGCTGTTGTGTTCTGACAGCCATTGGCTAAGAGCGCTAATTGGAAGTCGATCAGCTGCTGATTTTCCAGTACGCTTTACCGACTGTCACAGTTGGACCGGCTGCCATACACAAGGGCTGAATGTCATCCATTTTTTATTGAACCAGCGATGTCGCCCGGCATTCCCCCTGTGCAATGTAAACAGGAATAAAAGAAAGATCACAGAGCTGAATATTAACGTGGATTCAGGAATCTCAAAGAGGGTGGATGAAGGTCTTTTCAAAGAGAAAGTTTGCAAAAACAACCCAGCAATAAACCAGGATGGGTCCTGATCTGCTGATGTCACAGACTGATATCATGTATCTGTTAACCGATATTTACCCTCTTGCTTTATTAGGCTTTGAGGTTATCTAAGGCCACCTTGGGCTGCCAGCTTGTATTGCATGATGATTCTTGATTCCGTTTGGCGCATTGTTATGTATGCGTTTTCTACACAGTGAATCATCTACATTACATCTTGGCAGTGCCTCCCAGGTTCTGATACATAGGAAACATTTTAAAGTGAACCTGTGCCCAGATCATACACTGTATAAAATGTGTACATGTATTCTGAACAAACAGTAAAACCATTTTATGGCCTCATGCGCACACACACATGTTTAGAAGCTCCTGCATGCTGAAGTGCAAAATCCCTGGTGCTTTTTAATGCCTGTGGAGTTGTAAATGCTGCGTACAGCCACCAATTCAATTAGATAGTGGTGCACCGAAATGAAAATTCTGAACCGAAAAGGAAAATTTTGGAATGTACTTGGAATGGACAGTAAAAAAATTAAAATTATGTATATGTGTATATAAAATTGTATTATATTTAACTTTTTAATTATCGTATTTATCGGCATATAACACGCACTTTTACCCCCTGAAAATCTAGTGCAAATCATGTGTGCGTGTTACAAGCCAATATTTTCTTTGGACGAAAGTCACTGAATTACACAGAGCGGGGATCTCCCGTTTACTCGGTGGCCGCTGTAATACGAAGTCCCGCCTCCTGGACTGGCTCCTATTATAGATGTCACATGTGTCTGTGACTCGTCTGTATTGTTCCCCTAACAAGTTGGTTGCTTTAAGGACTGCGCAGGCTCAATCCTTGCCGACGGAAATCTCCGAACCTCGGCCGGCATCCAGGCTCATTCTTTAACATCCCTGTGGATTGGAGGATGTTAAAAAAAGAGCCAGGAGGCCAAACAAGCGGAGCGAGCCGTCCGAGCGAAGTGAGGCCGACTGGCCACTTTCCTCAAATTCCACGCTGCCCTGGATGCTGGCCGAGGTTCGGAGATTTCCGCCGGCAAGGATTGCGCCTGCGCAGTCCTTAATGGAACCAGCCGGAACCAGATAGGCAGATCACCGGCATTGGATCGGTGTTCTGTCTATCATAGCAGCTGGTCCATGAGGCGGGACTTCGTATTACATAGGCCGCTGAGTAAACGGGAGATCCACGCTCTGTGTAATTCAGTGACTTTCGTCCAAAGAAAATATTGGCTTGTAACACGCACACATGATTTGCACTAGATTTTCAGGGGGTAAAAGTGCGTGTTATATGCCGATAAATACGATAATTAAAAACTCTGTGTAATACAGCGTCTCTAATCTTTGTACACTGGTGAGGCTGCAGATGGGCAATGATCAAGCTGCAATGGTGAGGCTGTAGATGGGCACTAATCAGGCTGCATTGATTAGCAATGGTGAGGCTGCAGATGGGCACTGATCAGGCAGAAATGGTTAGGCTGCAGATGAAAAATCGTGCTTGCTGTATATTCTGTACATATTTGGTCAGTTAAAAAAAAACGCACCGTAAACTAAGTAAAATCGCTGCAAAATGACACACGTTTTTCGTCGGAAATTATCGGCACCTTTTTTCTATCACCAAAATGCTAATAACTCAGCTGATCATTTTCCGTACGTGTATGCATAATTAATTGCCAATGCAGAAGCTGTCACCATTTACCAGGCACAGCTGTGTACATTCGCTTGTATTGCCAGCTGCACGTGACACATGTGGCTCCCTGGGCAAAAGAAAACATCAGGGATTTTACAATGCAGCACTGCAAGAGCTGCTAAATGTCTGTGTGCAGGGGGCCGCCATCAGGAATTTTGGGGCCCTAACACAGCTTTAGGCATGGGCCCCCTGGAGCAGAGAACCCGGTGGGGGGGGGGGGTGGTTGCCACGAGATAATAAGGGGGGTTACGAGATAATAACGATAATAACGAGATAATAACGGGCCCCTTACATGTGTACTGCCTGTACCCCCCTGATGACAGCCCTGTCTATGTGTATGAAGCATAAAATGAGCCCTCATTCATCTCCGTATCTATAAACTTTGTATAGAAATTCATGTTAAAATTTCACAACAGGCGCCTTTTACTATTACTTTTTATTGCAGCAAAGTCTTGGCGGCCTTAATTTGTTGTGATCCTTTATACTAGATAACATAACATTAAAAATGGATAGAGAGGTCAGTGGGGGTTTGTTTTAGAGCCCATTAACTTTGTGTGTGCTGGATTGCACTGGGCAGCCTTGTCCAATGCAGTCCGAAAGCATAGAGAAGGCAGTGGTGCGAACGGAAAAAAGTAGGATAGGTTATTTTTTAGCACGCAGGAAGTTGCAATGCAGTGCAGCACATAGAGTTGCATCCTTACAATACATCGGCACCTCTCCCTTCACACCAGCAGCTACAGTGTCCAATCCTGAGTCCTGGATTAATGTTATAGATAGATTTAGTCAATAAGGCCCTGCCTATGTACTAATGACCTATTCTGCTAGGGTTTTCCTGAAAAATTCGACAAAGTATTGTCGGGATGGATAGCTGCTGTGTCGGGTGAAATAGAGATTTGACCACACTTGCTATTACTGGGGTTTTAGCTTATATAGGGTTGCCACCTATCCGGGATTCACCCGGACAGTCCAGTTTTTACATCCTCTGCCCAGGTTTCTGACTGCTGGACACCAGGGCAGCCTGTGAATGAATATATGTCCTGCTTGTTTGCAAACTGTGTTCTCTGGGACCTCTCACCTGTCAAACGTTATCATTTTTGGACCAGCTGGTTGTTTTTCCTTTATTTCTTTTTTATTTGTTCTCGTTCTTAATCACATTTACATAGACTTATGTGTGGGCTCTGTACTTGCTGTTGTGAGTGATTGATTCTGTTTTTTGTTTTTATTACCTGCCTACAGTATGTACGTTTGAGACATACGTAATCACAAGGCCTCATGCAAACTGGACGACTTTTGTGCAGCTTCTATGCATTTGGCGTTTTTCTTTGCCTCTAAACACATTTTAGCCTATGTGTCCATACACACATAGGCATTTAGAGGCAGAAAAGCTACACAGCTAGTGTGTCCAGAAGCATCAGTGTTTTGAAAAAAAAAAAAAACGAAACACGTGTAAATGCTTCCATACGTGCTTAGGCGCTAAGCCCATTTAGCGCTTGAGCATCAATTCATGTCACTGGCTAGAATAAATAATTTTTCTGGCCAATGAAATACATTTTTGCCCAAGCACTTGACGCTCCTAAACGCATTACATAAGTTTGCAAGCATCAAGGTTTTTTTCTGACAAAACTCTGCTACTAGGAGGAAAGGAGTCTAGGAGTGTTAGCAAAACATCCAGTGTGCATGAGGCCTTAAAGCTAAATGGACATTTTACTTACCTAAAGAGGCATACACTTGACACTGCAAACCTGAGCCCGCTTTTGCTTCTAAGGGGTCTGTGTCACTGCCTGCATGACATGGACATTTCCTTTCGGCTGTCCAGCAGAATTGTCCTCTCAGTATCCAGAAGAGGAGTGACATCATAATGAGGGGACAGTAGAGGACCAGTAAGCAATGAGCTACCTGTATCACTGGATTAGTTGTCCCCTGCACTTACAAATGGCGGTGATGGGGGACCTGGACAGGATACTTTGGTGAGTATATCTTGCTTCAGCAGGTAAGGGAAAAATCCCTTACAGTATTAATTAGAGGGGGTGGAAGTAGGGTCATATTTTGCCCAGAATGGGGCTTTGGGAATATGTAAATAATTTAATGTCTATAGTCTGGACACTGATGCACAGGTGCACTTTAAAGAGAAACTAAGCTCTAGAAACTGCCCAAAAAAGACAAGCAGATGGCAAAGGTCTGTGACCAGCATTTTTGATACCCAAGGCAAAACCTCATTTTGATGCCCCACTCCCCCAATTGGCTTTGGCTTTGCCCCTTACTCCACCCCCTCCCCTTCTCCATGTATATGGTGGAGATCACAGGGTGGAGAGTACACAGACCTACCTGATCCCTACACTCACCTACCTGACCACTACACTGGCCTACCTGACCACTACACAGACCTATCTGATTCCTACTATGTCTGGCTGGAAAGTCCTGTACATCTCCAGCCATCAGTACAAGCCTGCACTGCTCACAGAACACCCCTTACCCCCCTCCCAGTACATCAGTGGATCCTCCACCGCTCCATGGCTTCCAGGCTCCATAGTTAGTCTCTCCCCAGCAACAAACACACAGAATTTGTTTGGGTTCCCACCACCCAGCCGCTCCTTGGTAACCCACGCTGGCCCACCAACAGCTGCTGAAACTCCACGCTCCACCATCTGCACAGTGCACCGCCCCTTCCCTCTCTGTAAGCTGTTCTCACACAACAGGCCGCACCAGACCAGAGGATTCCTGAGACAGGGGGAGGGGCAATAGGCTGCTGCAGAGGAACGCACCTCATCATAAAGGTTAGGCAAATGGCAGCAGAAAAGCACACTCGGGCCAGCGCGGAGAGGCCGGCTGAGTGGTGCCGGCCCAAGGAGCAGCCCAGCTGCCTTGGGCCCCACAAATGCATGCAGCCCTGGCCCAGTCCTCACCTGCCGGTGCCGCCCCTGACTGAAGTGTGCTTTAGGCAGGCGCCTACCTCGCTATGGGTAGCGCCAGTCCTTGTCACCAGTATTGCCTGTGGTCTCCCTGCAGCTATTCTTTTCCCATTACTGACTCATGATGCCTTGTTCTGCAATGTTAGAGTGGAGGCGGCCATATTGGTAGAGGCAGGGTTTGCTTCCTCATTTCAGAGCCTGGAGTACTGTGAGCAAGTACGGGAGTCACCAAATCTCCAAAGACATCAGTGCCTTAGATTTCACAGCTATGAGGCTGTAAACACAGGAGTGCCAAGGCACACTCACAGGAAGTACAATGCTATTTTTCAGGAGAACACAAGATCAGTTTTTAGGATCCTGTTTAGGCACAATTACCTTTTCTGTATTTCCTTATTACATAGCAGATCTTCATTTTTTGTGTTTAGTTCCGCTTTAGAAAATTCTATTAAGAGCTCTAAGCTGTTCAACATTACCAAGGAAACATTTAATCCCTCTTAAAACTAGCTGATGTAATAATTTATTATTAGTGAGAGGCCGTTTAGCTTTGCGCAATATACACAGACGGCCTGCGAGAGAGCGGCGAATATTTGTCTGTTTACTGCTGAGCGTCGGTGTGTACATAGAGCAGCCTCAGTGTCTACAAATATTTACTGAAGGATCTTTCTCAGCACAGATTTGTGTTCCTGTTTACATGAATATTTGTCAACCGCGCTGTAAGTGAAAGTGAATGACAAAAGAAGAGTGTGACTGCAGGATTAGAAAGGCGGTGAATGTTCATGTGATTTAGCTCAGACGCATCACATGGTATCTGTCAGGGGATTTGAGGGGAACCAATGACAGTTGGTTGACTTTTACTGTCAGCAGAAGCCATGGGATCTGTCCCGAGGCATTGGGTTAGTGTTAGGCCTTGTGCATATGGACTGGGAGAGGTGGAAAATATGCCCAGTATATTACAGCTGCCATACAAGTGAATGGCTGTACTCATTTAAATGGCAATGCTTTGGTGCATCAGTGTTTACCTGCACATGTGTGTACAACGTACTTCCCAAATGGAAAACTTCTACGTTCACAGAAGCATCAGCATTGACATGAGTGTGGCCGAATGCAGCCATTCACAGTTCATGTGCATGAGACTGCAGGGTTAGGCTTAAGAAGAATTTCAGGTATGGTTACCACTTACCTTGGTCCAGAGTCTATATACGTACCATGCCTGGTCAATGTCTCTGAACGCTGGAAATCAACCAAATACACAACACCACTCCAGGGATCGCCACTTGATTCCGGATCCCATGCTGAGTGGCTGCCCTGGTGCATTGTGAACACCGGAGATTGGCTGCTTGGCACTGGCGTGTACACTGAAGGGAGGCCAGGTGATGGGCACCACCAAGAGAAGGAGTTGGAGTTGCAGGAATTGTATTGTCAAGAACGTTCGAACATATAGAAACAGAGTCTGTGCCGCGACTTATGCCGCCTACACGCGATCATTTTTCGGCATGAAAAAAACATTGTTTTTCAAAAACGTCATTTAAAAATGATTGTGTGTGGACTTCACATCATTTTCCAGGTTCTGAAAAACGAAAAAAAAAAAAAATCGAACATGCTGCATTTTTTAACGTTGTTTTAAACGATGTCTTTTTTCGGGTTGGAAAAAATGTTCGTGTGTGGGCTAAAACGACGTAAAAAACCTGCGCATGCTCAGAAGCAAGTTATGAGACGGGAGCGCTCGTTCTGGTAAAACTACCGTTCATAATGGAGTAAGCACATTCATCACGCTGTAACAGTCAGAAAAGCGCCAATCGTCTTTTACTAACACAAAATCAGCTAAAGCAGCCCAAAGGCGAATGGAACTTCCTCTTTATTGTGCCGTCGTACGTGTTGTACGTCACCGCGCTTTGCTAGATCATTTTTTAAAAACGATGGTATGTGGGCAACGTTGTTTTAATGATGAAGTTCAAAAAAAAAATTATTTTTCGACATGCTGAAAAACAACGTTTTTTTTCATGCTGAAAAATTATCGTGTGTACGCGGCATTAGAGCTGGCAGAAACACTCACATATATACAGTACTTGCAGCGAGCGATGCTCGAAGACTGACGGCACCTGGCACAGAAGGCGGCTGGTAGGCAGTAAGCAGCAAAGGACTAGTAGTATGAAAACTTCCCCACAGCAGCAATAGCAAACAGTCCCTATCCTGTCCCTTCTCCTCTGAAACCTCCTCTGTCCAACAGGTTCCTGTCCCTGACCTAGCCACATGTAGAATGCCCTTTATAGGCACTGCCCCCATCTAAAGATGGCCATGGAGTCATGCAGGTTAGCAGCCAGCAGCATCTAATCAGACAGCCACTCACTTAATGACACGTCTGGAGGCGTAGAGAAATGTGCATTCCTCCTGCCCTCCCCTCTCATTTCCATGTGGTTGAAACAGCGCAACCTGTGTAATTGGGTCAACCTACAGGTGCCATTCAGTGAATGTTTTGCATTCCTGAATTAATACAAAGCATTCTCTGATTGGACACACTTTCCATCTTGTCTAATCAGAGAACGCTTTGCATTCATGAAGAAAATGCAAAGTATTCTATATATTGCACCTGTACCAAGCGGCTGACCTCCTGTGTTCAGAATGCATCAGGGCAGCGGCTCAGCATGGGATGCAGAAACAAGTGGAGATCACTGGAGTAGCGGTGTCTTTTTTTTTAAAATACTGTGGGCCGGATTCAGAAAGGCTTTACGCCGACGTATCAAAAGATACGCCATCGTAAGTACAAATGTGCGCCGTCGCATCTTTGCGCCGATTCACAAAGCAAGATACGCCGAAAAACAAGGCTTCAGCCGTCCGACGTAACTTGCCTACGCCATCGTATCGTGGGCGCATAGTTACGCTGGACGCATTCGGCGTTCCCATTTTAAATATGCAAATGAGTAAGATACGTCGATTCACGAACGTAGATGCGCCAGGCCGCTTCATATACGCAATTTGCGTAAGGCTTACGTCCGGCGTAAAATGACCCCTTATATAGCAGGTGCAGCTAATGCTAAGGTATGGGCCAGGGAACGACCCTGTCGAATCTTACGTTGCGTACGCCGTTTACGTAGTACTATGTGAATAGGGCAGTGCGTAGGTTACGTTCACGTCATAGGCATTGCGCCGACGTATCTTAGGGAGTGGATGCGATGTGAATCTGAGCATGCACGCGCATGTGCCGTTCAATCGTCCATTCATTTTCATGGGGTCACGCTTAATTTAAATAGATGACGCCCACCTCCTTCCTACTTTGAATTAGGCGGGCTTACGCCGGCCAATTTACGCTAGGCCGCCGCAACTTACGGAGCAAATGCTTTGTGAATACTGCACTTGCCTCTTTAAGTTGCGGCGGCGTAGCGTAAAGAAGATACGCTATGCCGCTCTAAAGATACGCCAATGTATCTGAATCCGGCCCTGTAAGTATAATCAAATTTGATTAAATAATGAATTGTATCATCAAATAATTAAAATACTAATTAATAATAATTGTATAATCAAATTAATTATTATAATCAGATTTGATTTTTAAAATGCCAAAACAGCATATAGTGTGCGTTGCGGACCCTACATATGCACCCTGGGCCACACAGGGGTCCTGGATATGACTTGCCAGCTTAGCACACTAAAGTTCGACCTTGGCAGGTTAATTAACAATGTCCCCCGACAAATCGGCAGACTTGGAACCAAAAGAGAAAACTTGTCCGTTTCCTCCAGAAACCTCTTCACAGTTTGAGAGAGACTAAATGAAATATTTAATGGTCATTCAGTGAAAGTAATTGGGCAAATATACTTCTGCCAAGTGTCTGCAAATTTACACAGCGTGAAGGAAATTATTTGGTAGGCAATTAACATTCCCAGCTTCCTGCAATACTTTGTAGCTGCTCCATTCTTGGTTCTCATTGAGCAATCTCAAGAGCATCGTAATGCACACCAAGAATTTCACCACAGGGCGGTCAGACGGTCCCATGACTGCCATTCGGTGGTTGTAGACTAACTTTATGAAGTTACGTATTTTTCAGCCCTGGTCTAGGCCAAGACATAAACAACTAATACATTCTTTAGGCTGGGCAGCAAAATGTTATATGGTGTAAAGATGTCTATTTGCTCAGATAGATGAGTTCTTTTAAAGTGGGGTTCCACGTGATTTTTTATTTAATTTTTGGCAATATAAAATTAATCACAGTGAATATTCCCTAAAACATATTGATAAATCCCCAATCGTTACAGAAATCAGTGCAAACGCTTACCTGATATCCTCTCGGTGATCTTGTGGCCGTTTCCATCATAGCTGTGGGCATGTGAAGCCCAGTTCCTGGGCCAGATTCTCATAGATCCGTGTATCTACGAGCGGGGCGTAGCGTATGCCATTTACACTACGCCGCCGCAATTTACTGGAGCAAGTGCTGTATTCATAAAGCACTTGCTCCGTAATTTGCGGCGGCGTAGTCTAAATGGCTCGGCGTATCCTCGCGTAAATCAAAGGGGGCGGCTTGTATTTAAATTAAGCGCGCCCCCGTGCCGAACGAACTGCGCATGCGCCGACCTTAAACGTAGGCCACTGCGCATGCTCCGTAGTACGCCGCAAATACATTGGTTGCGACGTGAACGTAATTAACGCACAGCCCTATTCGCAACGAGTTACGTAAACGACGGAAAAACCTGACGCTGTCCCGACGGCCATACTTAACATGACATACGGCGGACCGACGTAAGGTTACCCCTCATATAGCAGGGGTAACCTTACGCTTACGGAAACTACGTAAACGACGACGGGGCGGCGCAAAAACGTTCGTGAATGGCGTATCAGGCTCATTTGCATAGTCAAATGAGAAATCGACGTAAACGCCACCTAGCGGCGGGCGTAACATTACATTTAAGATCCGACGGTGTAAGTGACTTACGCCAGTCGGATCTTAGCGTAAAACCGGCGTAGCATGTTTTCTGGCTAGAAAACAATGATACGCTGGCGGGAAATTCGAATTACGCCGGTGTATCTGTAGATACACCGCGTAATTCCTTTGAGTATCTGGCATCCTGTGTCTTCCTGGTTTTTCAGTGAGAGGTGCATGCTGGGTAACCAGCATGCACCTCTCGATCTCACGCATGTGCAGTAGAATGGCGCTCGTAGATTTTTAGGCAGAGCAAAGTGCACAGACTCCTGGGAAATTGTGGCACTCATTTCCCAGGAGGCCACTCGGCTTAGGAAGGGCAGAAGACCCACTGCGGTCCAGGAACTAAGCAGATTAGCAAATCTGCCTAGTAACAGCAATTTACAGGCAAGACTTTTTTTTTTTTTGATAAAATGTTTTATTTTAGATAACAGGAAAGCTATTAAACTGAAGTTTAATTTTAGGCTGGACCTCCGCTGTAAGTCTGCATATTCTTGCTTCTAAACATTGAATTCATATGCCTAAAAATGACCTTGGTATACAATTGTCATCCTTTCCTTTCCTCTGTCAGGTTTTTATTGGTGTCCTACTGCAGAGATTCACCATTGCTCTATTTGTCCTGGTCACTAATATCACCGGAACGAATGTGATGGGAACATATAATCTTACATTTGTTATTGGAACAGGAAGAGAAGAGAAATCCTTCAATGGGGACACCAGGGGCCAGATTCACGAACACTTGCGCTGGAGTATTTGGATATGCGCCGCGTAACTGTGCTGATGCGCCGACGTTTCTATGTGCCCGTACCCACCAAACTAGATGCGCCCAATAACGGCTCATTTGCGACCGGCGGAACGTTCCGACGCCAGAGTATCGTCAGCGTTTATTTTCGCTGGGCGCATCAGTCGCGCCCATTGATTTCCCCTGCAAATATGCAAATGAGGGATTTTTCAAAATTCACGAACGGATTAGCACCATACGCTGGCTACATGCGCCGCGCGTATCTGATCCGTCCGGCGCAAAGTTATTTCTACAAAAGGCTGCTTTATCTTTACTCCAGACGGTCACAGGTCAGCAGGAGAGCAGCTACAGCAGCGTTACCGACGATAGGAGCTAGCTGAGCACCCCCACTTGCAAGGACAACACCTCTGTGTGCCAACATGCCAGGGGCACTCGTGGTCCTAGAACTACTAATGGGTCCCCTGGAACCAAGAAGGCGGGCACGTGAGAGGATATACCGCACACGTATGAACCTCTTTGGCATGGGTGATGAGGAGGTGTATCGCCTCTTCAGATTCAGCCCTGATGTAATACTTGAACTAACCACAACCCTGCAGGATGACATCACCAGCCCAACACACCGATCACAAGCAGTGCAGCCACTGGTGAAGGTACTGGCAACACTTCATTTCCTTGCCAGTGGATCATTCCAGCGTACAAGTGGAGTGGTGGCTGGGATGTCACAGTCCTCCATGAGCAGATGTGTGCACCAGGTTGTCCCTGCAATCCTCAGACGCATGTCCAACCAGTTCATCAGACCCACCACTGAGGAGCTGCGGCAGAAGGCAATGACAGATTTCTACAACATTGCCAGATTCCCACGCACTGTGGGGGCCATTGATTGCACACATGTGGCCCTACAGCCCCCCAGTGCCACAGAGCACATATACCGCAATCGGAAGCATTGGCACTCCATCAACGTACAGGTGATAGCTGATGCCCAACGCCTCATATGGCACGTCCGTGCCAAACATCCCGGGTCCAGCCATGACAGTTTCATATACCGTCAGAGCCCCATCCCAGCAGAATTTAACCAGAACATGTATGGGGACAGCTGGCTGGTTGGTGAGTGACATGGGAGTCAGGCATGACTATCCCCTCCCGTGATGCACAACAGAAATCGCACATGCATGACTAACATTCTCCTGTCTTTTACCTTACAGGTGACTCTGCATATGCATTGGGACCCCATCTAATGACTCCTTTCCGGAACCCCCAAACCAGAGGAGAGAGAAAATACAATGAAGCACACATCAAAACCCGTGCAGTGGTTGAGCAAACATTTGGGCTCCTGAAGTCCTGTTTCCGATGCTTGGATAAGTCTGGGGGGGCCCTCTTGTATTCCCCTACCTTTGTGTGTCAGATCATCGGTGCATGTTGCATACTACATAACTTTGCTATGAAAAAAGGCCTGCATATTGACATACGTGATGACCTGACCCCCGACCCACACAGTCCCCACCTGCCAGAGGACACCCAGTCTGCTGATGGAAGAGCAGTCAGGAGGGTCCTCGCCGAAGGCATCTTTGGACACTAAACCAAAACATTAATCACACAGACAATGCACGCGTGTACACCACTGATGTCCCTAGATCACACACACCACATGCACATCGCATTGGATTAGCCCAAGTCCAGCATGTAGGAGTTGGGAGCAGTAACGCCAGCGTCAAGGCCCCAATGATGTCACTGTCCATTCACACACCTTTCACACATCATTCATTCAGCCGTGGGGTTCACTTCACCACCACGGCCGAGGGTGACACCCCTTACTTTCAGGAGTGCCACCCTCTCACATTCACACACCATTCACACTGTCCCCTGCACTCCTGACCGTGTGCAGTACAAAAAGAAATTAGAAATATCATATCCTGATCATTAAAAGAAAAATAATCTCATAACCTGAGAAAAATAAAAAATAAACTCATGACCTGAGTATGTCAAAAACAATAATATAAAACCAGAAAAAATAAAAGGCCTCATCGGGGATGCCGGGGGCTTCTTCTGGGGGCCCCTCTCTGGCTCCGCAGCTGCCTGGATGGAGTGGGTGGGGGTGGGGGGGCATCTGGAGGTGGCTGATCCCCAGGTGGGCCACTCCTGGCAGGTGTGGCCTGCGTGCCCTCCAAGGCCCTGGCTATCCGTCCAAGGTAATTGTTCGTCTGGGCCTGCATCCGGAGCTGACGGGTCACCTGGTAATGCTGGGCCCGCCGACTCAGCCTCCCCTGCTCCCGGTTGGCAGCACTGTTCCCATGGATGGCAGCAGTGTTGGCCTGGACGGCTGCAGTAAGGTGCTGGATATCCCCCTGCACCTCCCCCAAAGTGGTGACCACTGCAGCGCAATTACAGCTGACATCCTGCACTGCGTTGCTGAGGTTGGCAACGGAGCCCAGGCTGTCAGCCACTTTCTCCAAGTGCACCGCTATGGCCCCCATCTGTTCCGTCTGCCTGGCGTGATCCCTCGCCAACTGGTCCTGGACACCATCAGACACCCCCCTGGTCTTCTGGGTCGCCTTCCTGGGGCCAGAAGATGGATGTCCTCGGGTGGAAGGAGTCGCCCTTGAGGGGCTTCCAAGGATGGGGGAGGGGACGACAGACGGGCCAGGAGAAGGGGAGGAGACAGACAAAACCAAAGAAAAGTCCTGCTCTGCCACAGCAGGATCCTCCACAACCACCTCGGCAGGTGTGGTGTGGCCACTCTCCTCCTCCACAACCTCTTCACCACCCAGTGGCTCGGGCACATGATGGCGTGGGGGGGATGGGGTGGAATGCAGGCTGACAGATGATGGGCCAGCTCCGTCATCTGTGGATGACACAAAGCAGACACATGTTGGTGGTCCCACACACTTGGCACATGTCCCCCCCCCCCCCAAATGCAAAACAACAAATAGGGGATTATAAAACACTTACCTGTCCTTGTGCCTTCCTCCACGGAGTCATAGCCTGCGACCCCTCCACCTGCTCCCTCTCCAGGCAGCGAGCAACCACCTCCTCCTCTGCGGTCAGGGTGACAGGACATGGGGGACCACCACCTGTGCCCCTCTCATACCTCCTGATGGAGGCCACCTTGTCCCTCACCTTGCGCCGCAGGTCATTTATTTTCTTTTGTATGTCCCCAGCAGTCCGGGTGGAGTAGCCCAGGACATTGACCCTGGCAGCAATGGACTCCAGGATGCCCTGCTTCCTCTCCCGGCTGGTCTTCCGGCTTTTTTTGCCATGGAGAAATTCATTCTCCGTCTCCATAGCCGAGATAATCACTGAGACCTCCTGGGTATTAAAGTTGAGGTTCCTCCTCTCTCTGGGGGTAGCGGGAGCAGCCATTACAGTGCAAAAGTATCTTCCCTGGGGTGGGGGGAAACGGAACTACTTTTGCGCCGGAATGGCGTTTCCGCCAGCGCTTTTAAGCGCCCAGCGGAACGCATTGCGCTGACGTTTCCCAGGAAGTGGTGCCGACGGAAGTTGTGAGCATGCGCACAAGGGGGCGAGTGGAGCCGCACTCACTGCGCATGCTCCGTGGATGATGCGCTGAACGTAAGCCTCTGCGCCGGGCTCCGCCCATCATTTACATATGATCACACCCACTTCCACTTGCGTCGGGTTACGCCAGCGCATTATCGTTACTCTGGCGCAAGTTTACGCGCAACTGCTATGTGAATTACAGGAATTGCGCTGAAAGGGTCTTCAGAGTAACGTAAATGAGAAGCGTTACTCCAGAGGAAAGATACTCTCATCTACCTGAATCTGGCCCCAGGTCTGGTCTCAACCTTCTAAAGGGCTTGTTCACGTTATGTGCAGTGACCTGCATTTCACTGCACTAGATCACTGCTGGGGCACATAGAAAGCTGCTGATTTCTATGTGCTCTGTTTACAGCACACCACTAGTGTGAGGTGCGGTGCATTGCAGTCCAGGAAATTGAGGCATGTCTGCATTCTTCCGTAGTGCAATGCACCATGTTGTGTGATACTTCAAATAAAGTTCAAAAAAGTAAGGAAAAAAGCAGGACGATGCACTGGAATGCACATTGTATTGCTCTCTGCCAGAGATAAATTTACATTTGGATTAAAAATAGTGCCTTGAAAAAGTATTCATACCCCTTGACATTTTCCAAATTTTGTAATTTTACAACCAAAATAATAAATGTATATTATTGGGATTTTACAGACCAAGATAAAGGTGGCACATAATTGTGAAGTGGAAGAAAAATGTATAAATGTTTTTTATTTATTTTTTACAAATAAATATGTGAAAGTGTGGCGTGCATTAGTATTCAGCCTCCCTGAGTCAATACTTTGCAGAACCACATTTCGCTGCAATTACAGCTGCAGGTCTTTTTGGGAATGTTTCTACTAGCTTTGCACATCTAGAAAGTTACATTTTGCCTATTCTTAGGCCGTGTACACACGGCAGAGAACCTCGACGGGCAGAACACATCGTTCCGCCCGTCGAGGTTCCCTGCTGGCCGTCGAAATCGGCGACCCGCCCGTCGGGAATGGCAACCAGCCATTCTTCCAGGCGGGCCGTCGAGCAAATAGAGAGCGTGCTCTCTATTTCTGCTCGACGGGCTTCCCGACGGGAAGCTCGCCGAGAGCGTACACACGGCCGAGGTCCTCGCTGGAATGCAGCTTCCAGCGAGGTTCTCGCTGGTTTCCAGCGGGAACCTCGGTCGTGTGTACGCCGCCTTATAGCTCAAGCTCTGTCTGATTGGATGGAGAGCATCTGTGAACAGCAATTTTCAAGTCTTGTCACAGATTTTCAATTGGATTTAGGTCTGGACTTTGACTGGGTCATTCCAACACATGAATATGCTTTGATCGAAACCAAAGTGAATCTCCACCCCAGTCTCGAGTCTTTAACAGACTCTAACAGGTTTTCTTCTAAGATTTCCCTGTATTTCCCTGTATTTGACTCCACCCATCTTTCCATCAACTCTGATCAGCTTCCCTAAAGAACGGCATCCCCACAACATGATGCTGCCACCACCATGTTTCACAGTGGGGATTGTGTGTTCAGGGTGATGTGCAGTGTTCGTTTTCCAGGACACATAGATTTTTGCTTTTAGGCCAAAAAGTTACATTTTGGTCTCATCTGACCAGAGCACCTTCTTCCACATGTTTGCTGTGTCCCCCACATAGCTTTTCACAAACTGCAAAGGGGACTTCTTATGGCTTTCTTGGCTTTATTTTAACCATGGCTTTCTTCTTGCCACTCTACCATAAAGGCCAGATTTGTGGAGAGCACAACTGAGGCTCCGTACACACGGCAGAGAACCTCGACGGGCGGAACACATCGTTCCGCCCGTCGAGGTTCTCTGCCGGCCATCAGAATCGGCGACTCGCCGTCGGGAAAGGCAACCAGCCATTCATCCCGACGGGCCGCCGAGCAAATAGAGAACCTGTTCTCTATTTGCTCAACGGGTTTCCTGACGGGCGGGGCTCGCCGAGAGCGTACACACGGCCGAGGTTCTCGGCAGAATGCGGCTCCCAGCGAGGTTCTCGCTGGTTTCTGCCGAGAACCTCGGCCGTGTGTACGGGGCTTAACAGTTGTCCTGTGGACAGATTCTCCCATCTGAGCTGTGGATTTCTGGCTCCTCCAGAACTTATTATGTTAACAGGGTGATTACCCGCTTGGTAATATAAAAAGACTCTGGGCCAGATTCAGAAAGAATCGGCGGCGGCGTAGCGTATGCCATTTACACTACGCCGCCGCAATTTACTGGAGCAAGTGCCGTATTCACAAAGCACTTGCTCCGTAATTTGCGGCGGCGTAGTGTAAATGGCCCGGCGTAAGGCCGCGTAATTCAAAGGGGGCGGCTTGTAGTTAAATTAAGCGCGCCCCCGCGCCGATCTAACTGCGCATTCAACGTTGTTGAATCCGACGTGAGCGTCATTTACGCAAATACCTATTCGCGAACGACTTGGTAAAACGACGTAAACGACGGAAAAAGACGACGCTGTCCCGACGCCATACTTAACATGGCATACAACGGGTCTTCGTAAACGTACCCCTCATATAGCAAAAAACGTTTGTGAATCGGCGTATCTGTCTCATTTGCATAGTCAAATGAGAAATCGACGTAAACGCCACCTAGCGGCCGGCGGGAACATTACATTTAAGATCCGACGGTGTAAGATTATTACGCCAGTCGGATCTTAGCCTAAATCCGGCTTATCATGTTTTCTGAATAGAAAACAATGATACGCCTGGTGGGAAATTCGAATTACGCCGGTGTATATGTAGATACACCGGCGTAATTCCTTTCTGAATCTGGCCCTCTCTGTCCAGATCTTAAGCTCTTCCTGCCCTCTGCCCTGCTGATAGGATGACATCGTTGGCAGGGTGGAAGACCAAGAAGAGGACACACAGGCCGCTAAGTAGCATGGCCACGGTCTGGACAGGACCGCGATGGACCGCAGTCACTGCTTACCCCCTGCTTTTTGGCCTGGTTATCAACAGGGGTTGGGGACAGTAAGGTAAATATGTAGATGGGGGGATTTCTTTTTACTTTCTATCCTGGATAAACAACAGGAAATAAGAGAAAATCTCTCAGAAATGCAGGAAATTCCCAGTTGCCACTATAGGTAGGTTAAAGATGACAATTGTTACCAGGACAAAAGGGGAAAGTAACATAGACAGAAAAACCTGACAGGTTTCCATATTTTCTCACTCCATGCAAAACTAAAATAAGTTGGACTTTAGTTATACTTTGACATATAGTTGAGTCTTGCATCATATTTAACAGGAACATATTCAATTTTGACAGTGTTGACCACCTTTCCTTTCCACAGTACCTTTGTCATTAATAATCACAACTCTTTTAACAAATATATTTAGGCTGTAAATCTGCTACACAGCCCTGCATGCATTGAAGCGAACTGCTTAAGGGCTTGTTGCGCACGGCTGGTTTGAGGCTCCTGATGTAAATTGAGGCCTTATTTCTGCACCCACCCAGGAGAGACCACTGCAGTGCACAACCGCCTATAGTAATAAATACTCATTCGATGATTTGGTTGTCTTTGCTGTGCTACATCCTTAACGTTCATACGTCTATATAAACTGTTTTTTTTTTAGGAGGTATCATCATTGGTATCATCATTGTATTTTAAATGATAGAGACAGAATATCAACCAAAAATCCAGAAAAAAATCATGATACAAATATTATAAATTGGGTTGCAGTTCAGTGAGTAAAATCAGTATTTTTTATTCCGGCTCCTACAGACTGGCTACAGTATGTACTCATGTGGTACACAGATTAGTCCTGTCAATTTAAGAAGGTGCTCCTAACGAAAACTCGTTATGTGTATACAAGAAACCTGTCCACAGAATCTTTCTTCCATTCAAACTTCACTATCGTGGGCAAGACCAAAGAGCTGTCAAAGGACTTCATAGACAAGATTGTAGACCTGCACAAGGCTACAAGACCATAAGCAAGAAGCTTGGAGAGAAGGAGACAACTGTTGGAGCGATTATTCGCAAATGAACAAAATACTAAATAACCATCAATCGCCCTCAGCCTGGAGTTCCATGCAAGATTTCACTTCAAAGGGTAAGGACGATCATTAGAAAAGTGAGGGATCAGCCCAGAACTACAGTACATAGGAGGAGCTTGTGAATGATTCCAAGGCAGTTGGGACCACAGTCCCCAAACAAACCATTGGTAACAAAATACACCGCCATGAATTGAAATCCTGCAGTGCCCGCAAGGTCCCCCAAATCAATTAGGCACATGTACAGACCCGTCTGAAGTTTGCCAATGAACATCTAAATGATTCAAAGAAGGATTGGGAGAAAGTGCTGTGGTCAGATGAGACCAAAATTGAGCTCTTTGGAATTACCTTGACTCACCGTGTTTGGAGAAAGAAAAATGCTGACTATGACCCTAAGAACACCATAACTACAGTTTGGGGCTGTTTCTCTGCTAAAAGTACGGACCAACTTTGCCGCATTGAGGGGCCAATGGATGGGGCCATGTATTGTAAAATCTTGGATGAGAACCTACTTCCCTCAGTCAGAACACTTAAGATGGGTTGTGGATGCATCTTTCAGCATGACAATGACTCAAAACATACCACCAAGGCAACAAAGTAGTGGCTCAAGAAGAAGCACATTAAGGTCATGGAGTGGCCTTGCCAGACCTTATTCCTATAGAAAATTTATGAAGTGATCTGAAACTTTGAGTTGCCAAGCCACAACTTCTCTCCTGACTGAGGAAGTATGCCTGCAGATTATATTGGAAGGCTCAATCTGCCCGTGTGCATGAGGTCTAATCCCTTTAAATGAGTTTCAACGCAAACAAATCTTTGTGAACTTGTGATAGCTGGCATGTATTGGGCATAATGTGTCTCAGCCCCGAACAGTATAATGATGTAATGATGCACAGAACAACGATGCCCAAGGGACTTTGAGAGACGCAATGAAATTCATAAAAGATTGTTACAGTGTATCATTGCTGAGAGGTTCATTATTTTAGATTTGAATCTTTTTCAGCTATGCATCTAATAATATGTAACAATCATTTATCAATTTCAATGTGTCTCTTAAAGGGGTTGTAAAGGTTCGTGTTTTTTCACCTTGATGCATCCTATGCATTAAGGTGAAAAAACTATTGCTGTCATGGGCCCCCCAGCCCCCCCGTTTTACTTACCTGACCCTGTTTACCTGCTCTGTGCGTCCTCCGGCGTCCTCTTCTTAATGGAGTCTGGGTGTTGATTGGATAGATTGATAGCAGCTCATCCATTGGCTCCTGCTGCTGTCAATCACATCCAATGAGGCGGCCGCCGAGGGACGGGACCGAGTCATACAGTCGGCGTCTATTGACGCCGACTGTATGACATGGGAGGGTGCCCGCAAGCTAACCCTCTCGGGAGAGAGCTTCCCAGAGGGGGTTAGCTATTGCGGGGAGGAGCCGCCGCGGGACCCCAGAACAGCAGGAATAGGTGCATTCTGTGGAAAACAAACTCCACAGTGGAGGTAAGTATGACATGTTTAGAATAAAAAAAAAAAACCTTTACAACCACTTTAAAGTCCTTTGGGCATCGTTGTTCTGTTAATCTTTGAACCACTTTGTGTTGCTGTAGCACATGTGCCCTGTTTTTGTGCATGTAGGTACATACACACATTGTATTGCAGTAAAGCAAGCGGTATAAGTGACTTAGGCTCCATTCACATCTAGGCGACCAAAACGCCTGTCGCCCGACGCTCGTGCCGCTGGAGGGGAAAATTCCCATTGATGTCTATAGACATGGTTCACATCTCTGAAACGCCGTATGCCTGTCGCCTGAAAAAAAGTCCCGGACCCTTTTTTTCAGGCGACATTGGCGTTCGGCCATAGACATCAATGGAGAGACTTTGTTAAAAAAAAAAAAAATGAATCGAATGGCGGCAAGTAAAGCCGCGTACGCGGCGTTACTTGTCGCCTAGATGTGAATGCAGCCTAAATATGCAAGGATTTTGTTGTATTGTAACTTCTTTGTGTACTTTTACAGGGTGCTAAATGTAAGATTTCACATACAATTTCTTCCTTTTTAGTCTTTTTTACAATCCTACTTTGGGTTTGTAGCTGTGCCTTCTAATGCAGTGTGCCTGGCAAGGCCGTCATGTTTGTACATACTAAAGGGCACCCGTCCAAAGGCCATGGGGCATTTGCGTGTCTGGCTTTTTTTTTTTCCACCAGACAAGTTAGGCAAGATTTTATCTGAGAGTAATGAATTCATTCTGAATACTGTCTGCCAGTATTTGTAATATCTGAACTGCCACTGCCTGTGACACAGCACAGAAAGTAGTATATGTTTGGGGTGGATTGAGGTCAGCTATAATAAGTAATTCCTTATCATGAGTGTGTTCAGACCTGCACCCACCAAACATCCAAATACTAGATGTCGCAACAAATATAAACGCATAGTAAGTGTGCATCAACAAAAAATCCACATTAAAATCTAAGGGAAAAATATATACAGTATATGACAAAGTCCAATGATGTGAAAATCTTCAGCATGCTTGATGAAAGAACTAATGCCGCGTACACACAATCATTTTTCGGCATGAAAAAGACGTTGTTTTTGAAAAACGTAATTTAACCACTTAAGGACCGCCTACTGCACATTTACGTCGGCAGAATGGCACGGCTGGGCACATCAACGTTTATATACGTTGGTTTTTAGTACCCAGCCGTGGGTCACAGGCGCGCGCCCACGGCGCGCTCCCGTGACCCGGTCCGAAGCTCCGGGACCCGCAGTGCGGTGATCCGTCCCTGGAGCTGAAGAACGGGGAGAGCCGTGTGTACACACGGCTTCCCCGTGCTTCTCTGTGGCCGCAGCATCGATCGCGTCATCCCTGTTATAGGGGGACGCGATCGATGACGTCACACCTATAGCCACACCCCCCTACAGTTGTAAACACACACACAGGGAACACTCAAAGTCACAGCGCCCCCTGTGGTTAACTCCCAAACTGCAACTGTCATTTCCACAGTAAACAATGCAATTTAAATGCATTTATTTCTGCGAAAATGACAATTGGCCCAAAAATGTGTCAAAATTGTCCGAAGTGTCCGCCATATTGTCGCAGTCACGAAAAAAATCGCTGATCGCCGCTATTAGTAGTAAAAAAAAAAAATGTATAAAAATGCAATAAAACTATCCCTTATTTGTAAACGCTATAAATTTTGCAAAAACCAACCGATAAACGCTTATTGAGATTTTTTTTACCAAAAATAGGTAGAAGAATACGTATCGGCCTAAACTGAGGAAAAAAAATGTTTTTTATATATTTTTGGGGGATATTTATTATAGCAAAAAGTAAAAAATATTGCATTTTTTTTAAATTGTTGCTCTATTTTTGTTTATAGCGCAAAAAATAATAAAAACCGCAGAGGTGATCAAATACCACCAAAAGAAAGCTCTATTTGTGGGGAGAAAAGGACGTCAATTTTGTTTGGGAGCCACGTCGCACGACCGCGCAATTGTCAGTTAAAACGAGGCAGTGCCAAATCGCAAAAAGGGGCAAGGTCCTTTACCTGCATTTTGGTCTGGGTCTTAAGTGGTTAAAATGATCGTGTGTGGGCTACACATCATTTTTTAGGTTCTGAAAAACGACAAAAAAAATTTGAACATGCTGCATTTTTTAACGTTGTTTTAAACTGTCGTTTTTCGGGTTGTAAAAAATGATCGTGTGTGGGCTAAAACAACGTTTTAAACCCGCCCATGCTCAAAAGCAAGTTATGAGATGGGAGCGATCGTTCTGGTAAAACTACCGTTCATAATTTTTTTTACAGTGTAGGATGTCGGCAGTGGCGGCCGCCGATTGGCTGTTACAGGCCCGCTGGTTGGCTGCCGACTTCCTTAAACTAAAAAAAAAGTCAGCAGATAGCAGCGAGTGGGCCCCTCCTCCTCTGTGGGTGTAAACAGAGAGGAGGGCCGCCGCGCTGGGTGTACCAAGATGGCCGCGGCTCCGGAGCTAGGCCCAAGCCGCGGCCTTTCCTGATGCTGTGACCGTTGCGGCAATCCGCGGATTGCCGCCACGGTCACAGCAACAGGAAAGGCCGCGGCTTCGGCCTAGCTCTGGATCCGTGGCACCACTAGCGGCCATTTTAAATATCGGCCTAATTTGGATAAAAATCCGCCGATGCCGATTTATCCAAAACGGCCAAATATCGGCCGATATATCGGCCTGCTGATATATCGGTCAACCTCTAGTTGTACGCCACCGTGCTTTGTTCATAATTTTTTTTAAACAATGGTGTGTGGGCAACGTTGTTTTTTATGATGAAGTTGGAAAAACGTTGTGTTTTGGACATGCTGAAAAATGATCGTGTGTACGCACCATAAAGTTCAATTGAAATAGAGCATTCAGCCATTCACCAAACACCTTGGGCCAGATTCAGAGCCCTTACTCCGGTCTATCTCACGTTAGACCGGAGTACTTTCAAATTACGTGCGTCGTATCATTAGTTTGAATCTTCAAACCATGATACGACGGCTTCGGGCTTCAATCCGACTGGCTTACGTGTTCGTACGCCTTCGGATCTACGCTGCAATAATTTTGCGGCCGCTGGGTGGAGTTCCCGTCGTTTTCCGCATCGGGGTATGCAAATGAGCTTTTTCCGACGATCCACGAAGCTGCGATCGTCCTTCGCAATCTCTTACGGCATCTGTAGTCATCTTTTTGCTGTGTAAAGTTATTCCAGCTATTAGCTGGTCTATAGTTAGATGGCCCATGTTAAGTATGGCCGTGGTTCTCGCGTCGAGTTTCAAATGTATTTTTTTTTTTGCGTAAGTCGTCCGGGAATAGGAATGTACGTAAACGACGCTACTCAAAAAAATTACGTAACGACGGTATTTCGCGCAATGCACGGTGGAAAATTTCAGAATGGAGCATGCGCAGTTCGATCGACGCGGGAACGCGCCTAATTTATTGGTTCACGCCCCCTAATCGCGTATTTTAATTCCGCCGCGAGAAATACACTACGCCGCCGTACCTTACGGGCCAAAATCTACCTGAATTTGTCGTAGAGCCAGGTAAAATACGGCGGTGTAGTGTATCTCTGATACTCTGCGCCGATGTAATTGTACCTGAATCTGGCCCCTTGTGTCCTCCACCACAGGTAACAATGGTCTCTTACCGGATAAAATGAATCCCTATGACAGAGATCAAGCAAGCATGTTGGCAACCAGCCTCCAGATATCTGACAATAGTCACAGCAAACCACCAACTTTATAGAAAGGAATAAAGGCTGCACAGTGTAAAACCGCTATGTTAACTTTTCTTAAAAACAAACAGGTACTTACAGAGGTAGACCAAAAAGCAGCATGTTAAAGCATGTAAAAGTTTGTCACCAGCATCACTCGACAGGCGTGATGACGTCATTGGTCAAAGCCTGGCCAATGTGTTTCACCATCAAACAGCATTGTCAGGGAAACATGATGCTGATCTATTGGGTGAGTGAGAGAGGTTTAACCACTTAAGGACCGACTCACATACATATACGTCATCACGTCATCACTGCTGCCACAACCGAGATATGCATCTTTTCCGTGGCCGGTCCTGTAAAGGATAATGGTGGTCTCCGCGACGGATTCACTGCGAGATCACCGTTTTCGGCTGTGGGAGAGGGCCCCCCTCCCGCCGCACTCCCGTGCCCTCCGCTTACCGGAGCCGTCGTCAGGCGATCGGATCCTTCGCGCTGCTTGCCATGAATACCCGTCTCCATAGCATAGCAGGGCGGAAGCGACATCAAAACGTCACTTCTGACCTTGCTTCTTAAAGGAACATTTTTTTGTTGTCATTTTTCAAATTACCATTTTTTTTTTTTTATTATTGCATTTTAGTCTAAATATGAGATCTGAGGTCTTTTTGACCCCAGATCTCATATTTAAGAGGACCTGTCATTTTTTCTATTACAAGGGATGGTTACATAAAAGTGACCCATTTTTTTTGTAAAAATAATTAAAATCAAGTAAAATAAATAAGAAAACCAAAACAATTTTTTTAAAAGCAGAAGCGAACGCATATGTGAGTAGCGCCCGCATATGAAAGCGGTTTTCAAACCGCACAAGTGAGGTATCGCCGCAATCGTTAGAGCGAGAGCAATAATTCTAGCCCTAGACCTCCACTGTAAATGAAAACATGCAACCTATAGAATTTTTTAAACGTCGCCTATGGAGATTTTAAAGTGTAAAAGTTTGTCGCCGTTCCAGGAGCGGACGCAATTTTGAAGCGTGACATGTTGGGTATCATTTTACTCGGCATAACATTATCTTTTACAATGTAAAAAAAAATTGGGCTAACTTTACTGGTGTCTTTTTTTTTTATTCAAAAAGGTGCGCTTTTAAGACCGCTGCGTAAATACGGTGTGACAAAGTATTGCAATGACCGCCATTTTATTCTCTAGGGTGTTAGAAAAAAAATATATAATATTTGGGGGTTCTAAGTAATTTTCTAGTTTTAAACTTGTAAACACCGGGTCTGAAAAACAGGCTTGGTACTTAAGTGGTTAAAGTTGGTGGTTTGCTATGATTATTGCCGGGTATGTGGAGGCTTGTTAGCAACATGCTTCCTTAATCTCTGTCATAGGGATCCGTTTTATCCGGTAATAAACCTTTGTTTCCTGTGGTGGAGGGCACAAGGTGTTTTGCCATCTTTTCAAGATATATTCACTTGGCTAAATGCTCTATTTTATAACTTTCTTTGTTTTTTTCTTCAACATGCTGAAGATTTTCACATCATTGGACTTTGATATATATATATTTTTTCACTTATATTTTACTGTGGACTTTGGTTGTTTTAAGCTGTATCTTTTTTATTGCATAAATGCCAGCTGTCCTGAATTTTTTGGGGGGACGGTCCCATGTCTAGGTGTTCTGTCCCAATGATTCTGTATCCCGGGCTGCATCTCAAGATCACAGTATTACTTTTATTTGAGTTACTGAATATGTACAGTAGCTCAAAAAAAGGGTATTTACTGAAGGGATCATGGCTGCAAATAGCATCCCACATAATAAGAGGTGGGGTATTCCTAAATATGTGATCTGGGTAGGACTATCCTGAGGGTTGTTAAGTGTAGGCCATGGGTAGGATTGACAGTGTCCCAGGGACTGAAATGAATATTTAAAAAAATAACAATAATACTCCTCATTAAGTGTACAGTGTGATTAACGATTTATATAAATAAAGCATATTCTCACAATTGCTTTTTTCTATAATTTCTCATATTTCTGTAAAGTACAAAAGTGCTTGTTGGCCAAATGTTGCGGCCATTGTTCTTGTTAATTACATTCTCACAATAAAAATGTAATAATAAAAAAAGGACAAAAGTGCTCCTTAAACTGGAACTAAGCCCTCCTATCCTTTTCAGGCAAGTTGGGTGTTGAACTAGCACTGATAAAGCAAATCCATTATTTTTAGGGTTGTGGTTAAGGTTAGGTAGGTTTTAGTTAAGTTAACATTTAGATTTAAGGTCATATATAAAATAATAATCGGGATGAGGTTGGGGTGTTAAGTGTTATGCCGCGTACACACGGTCGTTTTTTGCGATGAAAACAAACGTTGTTTTTTAAAACGTCATTTAAATTTATCGTGTGTGGGCAAAACGTCGTTTTTTTGTCTTAAAAAAAACGACCAAAAAAAAATTCCAACATGCTTGAATTTTTTGTGTCGTTTTTCAAAACGTCGTTTTTTGTTTCACAAAAAGTCACCGTGTGTAGCAAAAACGTCGTTTAAAACGACGTTTTTCAACCCGCGCATGCCCAGAAGCTAGTTATGAAGCGAGCTTCAATGGAAAAGTGTGGTGAACGTAACCTCGTTTTTTGTGAAAAAAACGATGGTGTGTATGCAACATCGTCTTTGAAAGTGACGTTTCAAAAACGTCGTTTTTTACTTCACAAAAAACGTTGTTTTTTACTTCACAAAAAACGTTGTTTTTTTTTCATCGCAAAAAACGACCGTGTGTACGCGGCATTAGGGTCAAGATTAGAATAATGGTTAATTTTAGAATGGGAGGTTAAATGTCAAATTTTTTAATATAGGGGGTTAGGTTAAGCTTCACAGTTGCGGTAAGGGATGAAATGGGTGTTGGGGTTAGTCTAATGCCGCGTACACACGGTTAGTTATGAAGCGAGCTTCAATGGAAAACAGTGGTGAACGTAACCTCGCTTTTTGTGAAAAAAACAATGGTGTGTATGCAACATCGTCTTTGAAAAGTGACGTTTCAAAAACGTTGTTTTTACTTCACAGAAAACTTCGTTTTTTTTCATCACAAAAAATGATCGTGTGTACGCGGCATAAGGATTAAATCGAGTCCCAACTTTTTGGCATTAAAACCCTTTATGCCAACCTTTGCCAGGCTTCTCTTTTACAAAGAATGTTAGAAAAGCATGCTAAAGATTCATACATGAAGTTAAGCAGTATAATGTTATACCAGTGTGATAAAATAAATGATCTCAATTACATAATTTGGTGTTTTATTAGGTAAGGTAGTATGGATGGTTGGGGATGGGAAAGGGAGGAACGACCTTTACAGCCTCAGGGGTGGATTTCTTTGTTGATGGTTGAAGTCTATTTTTGTAGAGGCTGAAAGAAAAGAAGGTGCGTTAAAGAGTAGGCAGGTATGGGGAGGTGTGTACTGTAGTTGGGGAGAGTTAATTGGGAATATTGGGTGTGGAGGTGCCGCAAGGTATCTCAGTGTTGAATTCTACTATACTGAGAAAAAGTTTTCCCAAAGTCCTTTTCCTTAAACTATGGAACGCAGGAGCAGATGTCCTCTTGTTCTCACGGCCTATCCAGGGATGGTCCGTGTACTACAGCCTCTGGCACAGCTGTTATGCCCAGGATGCTCACCATTCATAATGACCAGACTCAGGGCATGTGCGTCATTTTAGAGAACCTCCAGAAAGTCACAGGCTTTACACACTGCCCAGTACCGGACAGGTTGCAGCGGTGTGGTTGATATTGTGTTGCGTTTTTATAGGTACAATTGCCTTTTCTTTTTTTTTTATTTAAGTGTATTTTTGTGCGTGAACTCGAGAGAGAGGAGCCGGACTGCAGGAGTTGGGAGTAGGCAGACCCTCCCCCCGGAGGCAATCGCCATCCTTCTCCATGCCCCTGGTGGCAATGGCGGGTGTGAGGGGGGGCCTCCCACTCACCCCGCCCTACCTGCTCCTCTTGGGAGCCCAACTGGGGCCCAACGGGACCCCAATTGGGCAGAGGGACTCCCCCTGTGAGGGGGCCTAGCCCATCCAGCCAGCCCCGTAGGTCCTTCGCCTCTCTTTATTTTAGGAGACCGCATGGCCAAAGTGCGTGTGTGTTAAACCAATTTTGTGTGCGTGCAAGTGTGGTGGTTTTTGTGTGGGGGGGGGGGGTGGGTGTACTAAGCACAGGCGTACCTTGCATAGCACACCCACTGGGAGCCGGGCTGAGACCACCAAACTCAATTCACATGTAGCCGAGACCGGGATCCGAACCCTTGGCTGCAGAGGTGAACGGCTTGTCAGCGCAGTGCCAATCACGTTGAGCCACCACAGCTCCCACAATTGCCTTTTTAAATGTGAATGAGTACAGATCCAGTCCTTCAGTGGAGTAATCACTCGCAGTCCTACTAGAGCACAGGTGTCAAACACAAGGCCCGTGGGCCAAATCCGGCCCTCAAGCCCATTTCATGTGGCCCTCGCACCTCTCCTGCAGCTGCAGGAGAGCTCCAGCCCTCCTTTGGTCCTACTCCAGACCCTTAATTTCTGCATCCAGCTTCTTCCCAGCAGCAGCATAAGGAAAGGGGGGTGCACTGTGATGTAAGGGAGAGTGCGGGACTCAACTTCTGATGGTGGGGTGGCTCTTGACATCTAATGTAAGGGGAGGGGCTGATCTTACAGATGCAACTGGCCCTTTTGAGGGCAATCATAATGCTGATGCGGCCCACAATGAAATTGAGTTTGACACCCCAGGGGTTTAAAATGTTAAAGTATCAGCCGAACCCGCAGATGAATAACCAGGATTATCTGCTTACCACCTGCCTCACCCTGATGCCCCTGTCATCTGCTCTATACAGGCTGGCACATTAGCCCTGCTTTTTCATTACTTCCGCAAAGCTCGCTGCCTGGTGGTTTACCTAACACCTGACATACACTGAGGCCTACTTGTGAGTTTATTGTGCAAAAACAAAAGTTAATTCTTTATTCTTGTATAGTGTAAAAGCATTGAAAATCTTCATAGCTGTACATGTTACTAGATCCTGTGATCTCGCACAGTGAGGGAACGTGTGTTGTAATGTCTCTTGACAGGAACTGAGCCGTTACAATTTATTCATTAGTCTCTGTTTGATGGTGATTTTGCAAATAGCTAACAGGCTTGAGGTTTCCTTTATTGTACTTCTTGGACTGTATTGAGTGTCATCAATCATTTCAAGAAACGGCGTTGTGGTCTTCACTTAAGGACACAGCTTAATGCAAGTTCCGGTGGTCGGTTTAACGGTAAAGGAAAGAAAAAAATCTTGACATGTGTACAGAATGCACAGCCCACTTATGCTGCCTCATGTTTACATCCAAGCATTGCTGTAGTGCTCCAGTCTACCCCAATGTTTTGGTGGTAAGCCTCATGCACAGGGCTGTTTTGGCCTGTGAGCACCAATTCGGATGGTTTGAGGTACCAGGGAGACTCAGGTACAGCGTCCGGCCCAACAACCAGCAGATTGCCAAAATCTATGACAAGGTGAAATATGCAGCAGCTGGACATGGCTGGATGCTGTACCAAATGATACTCTGGGCCAGATTCTCAAAAGAATTACGCCGGTGTATCTACAGATACACCGGCGTAATTCGAATATCCTGCCGGCGTATCATTGTTTTGTATTCACAAAACAAGATACGCCGGAATTACGCTAGGATCCGACTGGCGTAAGTCACTTACACTGTTGGATCCTAAATACAATAATACGCCGGCCGCTAGGTGGCATTTACTCCTATATCAGCGCCGAATATGCAAATGAACCGATACGCCGATTCCCGAACATTTTTGCGCAGCGTCAACGCAGTTTGCGTACGCGTAAGTTTACCCCTGCTATAAGGAGGGGTAACCTTGCGTAGTTCCGGCGTAAGCCATGTTAAAGGGGTGTTCCAGCCAAAAATGGTGTTTATTAAAAGTCAGCAGCTACAAAAAGTGTAGCTGCTGGCTTTTAATAAACACTCACTTACCTGCTCCTGCGTTCCAGCGACGTGCCGACCGGGGCTCCGCTCCTCTCCCCCCCTCCCCGGCCGGCGTCTCCATCCCGAATATGGGCACCCAGCCGTGACAGCCTTCGGCTTCACGGCCGGGCACCCACTGCGCATGCGCGAGCCGCATTGCGCATGCGCGCGCGGCGCGGCTCGCCGCTGATTGGACAGGCGATCGCATGGGACCTGTCATGTGTCCCATGCGATCGTCTACAGGGAGGGGCTGGTGTAGGCGATTAAGCCTAATCGCCTAACCAGCCCCTCGGCGGAAGCAGGAAGTGGGACAGGAAGTCCCACTCCTCCTGAAGCCCCCACTCCCCCCCAAAAAAAATTACATGCCACATGGGGGTGAGGAGTGGGATAAGCGGAAGTTCCATTTTTGGGTGGAACTCCGCTTTAAGTATGGACGTCGGGACAGCGTTTTGTTTTTCTGTCGTTTGCGTAACTCGTCGCGAATAGGCCTATGCGCAGTGGCCTACGTTTAAGGCCGTGCGCATGCGTAGTTCGTTCGGCACGGGGGCGCGCTTAATTTAAATACAGCACGCCCCCCTCCTTCCCTATTTGAATTACGCGGCCTTACGCCGTCCCCTTTACGCTACGCCGACGCAAATTACAGAGCAAGTGCTTTGAGAATACAGCACTTGCCCGTAAAAACTGCGTAGGCGTAGCGTAAATGGGATACGCTACGCCGCAAATACGCAATGTTTTGATAATCTGGCCCTCTGTGTTTAGGGCGCGTGTGCTTAAGGAGGTATGCCTGGAATGGAGGAATTCTACATACAGAATTCCTTAATGCATGCGGACATAAGCGCAAATACTGTTTGGTAAGTCATCCAGCTGCCGCGCATTTCAGCTTATTATAGATTTTAATAGGCTGCTAGGATAGAGTGACCAGACATCCCCAGTTTCAAGGGACAGTCCCCTGATTGAGGACACTGTCCCGGACCAAGTCTGTCCCTGGTTTTGTCCCCAGATTGGATTTAATAGGGGGCAGGGGCAATTTGCAGAATTAAAATAAAAAAAATAGAATTACAATCCCGCCCCCCCCCTGCGCGCTCCGCCGTGCCTACTAGCATAGGGGGGTTGTATTTTTCCCATTATCTGTGCCCCTTTCTGATGATCATGTGCTGGTCGGGGAGCAGAGGGAATATTTCTTCAGTTTTGTGTGCATGCCCATTCAGCTTTGCTCACATGTTCTTCTGCCTTGGCTCGAATCCCGGCCAGCTACCTGCCTATCTCCTTGCCTTCCCTGGCGGAGTGATCTTCCTCCGCTCCCCATCCAGTAGTAGCCAGGGCCCGAAAAGTAAGACTTCAGAGGCTGTGAGGCGGGCGGTGAAGGGCAGAGAGTTGCTGATTGCTGTCATTACTAGTAAAGAAAAAATATGTCCCCAGATTTCATTTAAAAAATCGGGTCACCTCATGCTAGGATTGAATGCATAGGGCAGTGATGGCAAACCTTGGCACTCCAGATGTTTTGGAATTACATTTCCCATGATGCTCATCTACACTGCAGAGTGCATGAGCATCATGGAAAATGTAGTTCCAAAACATCTGGGGTGCCAAGGTTTGCCATCACTGGCAAAGGGGCTAAAATGTTTGCACGTAGCCTTAAAATAGAAGTAAATTCCCATACATGATTTTTACCTATAGATAAGGCTTACCGATAGGTACTGTAAATATCTCCTAAACGTACACCGTTTAGAAGATATTTGCTGTAGATGCAGCCGGTGACGTCACTGGCACATGCGCTCTGAAGGACTAGCATACCCACCCCGTTCCTTCAGAGTCCTGTGCCATAAACGGCGGCCACGTGCATGCGTGGGAGTGACATCATCGCGGCTTCAGCCACTCATACAGCCATAATCTACGAACCTGTAAGGAAGACTGGGTGAAGATCACCACTGTGCCTTCAGTGGTGACAGCGCGCTGCTAGAGGGCTTTGTTCTAAGGTAGGTATCACATAATGTGCTAGTATGCAATGCACTTTATAACTTTGCCTTGCAGATACATTTTTTTTTTTTTTTTAAAGCCATCGGTTTACTAACACTTTAATCTAGGAACCCTGTCTGTTGTGCTGTTCATCATACCCAACATCCTTGAAAACTTGGATCTGATTCCTGATATTGCTGATACTTCAGTCTAAGGCCTCGTGCACACTGGGCGTTTTTGACGCTGCTTTTAGGGGTGTCTGGCATTTTTATTCTGCCTCTAAACGCCCCTGCATGTTACCCTATAGGTGCATAAACGCATACAGTGCAGAAAATAAGTATTTGAACACCCTGCTATTTTGCAAGTTCTCCCACTTGGAAATCATGGAGGGGTCTGAAATTGTCATCGTAGGTGCATGTCCACTGTGAGAGACATAATCAAAAAAAAAAATTCCAGAAATCACAATGTATGATTTTTTTAACTATTTATTTGTATGATACAGTTGCAAATAAGTATTTGAACACCTGAAAAAATCAATGTTAATATTTGGTACAGTAGCCTTTGTTTGCAATTACAGAGGTCAAACGTTTCTTGTAGTTTTTCACCAGGTTTGCACACACTGGAGGAGGGATTTTGGCCCACTCCTCCACACAGATCTTCTCTAGATCAGTCAGGTTTCTGGGCTGTCGCTGAGAAACACAGAGTTTGAGCTCCCTCCAAAGATTCTCTATTGGGTTTAGGTCTGGAGACTTGCTAGGCCACGCCAGAACCTTGATATGCTTCTTACAGAGCCACTCCTTGGTTATCCTGGCTGTGTGCTTCGGGTCATTGTCATGTTGGAAGACCCAGCCTCGACCCATCTTCAAAGCTCTAACTGAGGGAAGGAGGTTGTTGCCCAAAATCTTGCAATAAATGGCCCCGGTCATCCTCTCCTTAATACAGTGCAGTCGCCCTGTCCCATGTGCAGAAAAACACCCCCAAAGCATGATGCTACCACCCCCATGCTTCACAGTAGGGATGGTGTTCTTGGGATGGTACTCATCATTCTTCTTCCTCCAAACACGGTTAGTGGAATTATGACCAAAAAGTTCTATTTTGGTCTCATCTGACCACATGACTTTCTCCCATGACTCCTCTGGATCATCCAAATGGTCATTGGCAAACTTAAGACGGGCCTTGACATGTGCTGGTTTAAGCAGGGGAACCTTCCGTGCCATGCATGATTTCAAACCATGACGTCTTAGTGTATTACCAACAGTAACCTTGGAAACGGTGGTCCCAGCTCTTTTCAGGTCATTGACCAGCTCCTCCCGTGTAGTCCTGGGCTGATTTCTCACCTTTCTTAGGATCATTGAGACCCCACGAGGTGAGATTTTGCATGGAGCCCCAGTCTGAGGGAGATTGACAGTCATGTTTAGCTTCTTCCATTTTCTAATGATTGCTCCAACAGTGGACCTTTTTTCACCAAGCTGCTTGGCAATTTCCCCGTAGCCCTTTCCAGCCTTGTGGAGGTGTACAATTTTGTCTCTAGTGTCTTTAGACAGCTCTTTGGTCTTGGCCATGTTAGTAGTTGGATTCTTACTGATTGTATGGGGTGGATAGGTGTCTTTATGCAGCTAATGACCTCAAACAGGTGCATCTAATTTAGGATAATAAATGGAGTGGAGGTGGACATTTTAAAGGCAGACTAACAGGTCTTTGAGGGTCAGAATTCTAGCTGATAGACAGGTGTTCAAATACTTCTTTGCAGCTGTATCATACAAATAAATAGTTAAAAAAATCATACATTGTGATTTCTGGATTTTTTTTATTTTATTATGTCTCTCACAGTGGACATGCACCTACAATGACAATTTCAGACCCCTCCATGATTTCCAAGTGGGAGAACTTGCAAAATAGCAGGGTGTTCAAATACTTATTTTCTGCACTGTATGTGTTTAGAGGCAGAAAAAATAACCCACTGCCAGGAGCAGCATTGTGACACAAACTCTTGATGCACGTAAAACGTTTGTTAACGCATCTAAACACGCTTTAAAGCTAGGTGTGGTTAGTGCCTCCATGTCAATTCATTTTAATGGCCTGAATAAATTATAACTATTAAACACTTTACGTGTGCATCAAGTTTTTTTTTTCAACTGAATCACAGCTTCCAGAAAGAAAGGTGTCTGGAAGAGATAGCATAAATATCCAGTGTGTTTGAGGCCTGATTTACAGCACACAAAAAGCTGGGGGCACCAGAGGAGGGAACACCATCTTCCTTCTCACCAGATCATATAACTTGGACAGGAGAAGTTGTCAAATTCAACTAAAGATGACGAAAAAACATTACTATGTATATGTGTATATAATCTGTGCTTGTTAAGGTTTTAAAAACATTCTAGATTGTAAACTCTTAACAATCAGGGCCCTCTGATTCGTCCTGTGTTGAATTGTATTGTAACTGTAATTTCTGCCCTCATGTTGTAAAGCGCTGCGCAAACTGCTGGCGCTATATAAATCCTGTATATAATAATAATAATATTATAGGGGGAGGTTTACTAAAACTGGAGAGTGCAAAATCTGGTGCAGCTCTGCATAGAAACCAATCGGCTTCCAGGTTTCATTGTCAATGCTTAATTGAACAAGCTGAAGTTAGAAGCTGATTGGTTACCATACACAGCTGCAGCAGATTCTGTATGTTTCACTTTTAGTAACTCAACCCCAAAGAGTGATACTTGCACAATGTCTGTGTCTTACTGATCCTTTCATTTAGTCCCAAGGCTTGTCTGATTGATTCTCTAAGGCCTCTTTCACACTGGGGCGGTTTTCAGGCACTATTGCGCTGAAAATAGCGCCTGCACATTTCTCCAATGTGAAAGTCTGAGGGCTTTCACACTGGGGTGGTGCGCTAGCAGGACCGCCCCAGAAGTCCTGCTAGCTGCATCTTTGGAGCTGTGAGAGGAGCGGTGTGTTTACCGCTCCTCCACCACTCCTTCCCATTCCTTCCCATTGAAAGCAATGGGAAACCGCGGCTATACCGCCGGCAATGCGCCTCTGCAGAGGCGCATTGCCGGCAGTATTGACCCTTTTTTCGGCCGCTAGCAGGGGTTAAAACCACACCGCTAGCGCCCAAATACACTGCAATTCCAAAGGTATAGCGCCTCTAAAAATAGCGGCGCTATACCGCCACTGCACCTCCTGCCCCACTGTGAAAGGGGCCTTAATGTTCTGAGCAGTCAATGACCGTGTTTTGTTAATTTATATCAAGTGTGAATTTTTAGGAAAGGGTCGTTTTTAAACTTCTTTTATCTGTTCCTTCCTCAGGATAATCCGGGTCTTTGTGCGCACTATGAAATATTTTTTTGGGTTGCGCTTTGAGGTGAAAGGATTGGAAAACTTTCAGGTTGACGGCCCTTGTGTCATTATCTCCAACCACCAGAGTATCCTGGATATGATGGGTAAGGATGACTATAGATGGCTGGATATGTCACTGAGGCAGTAAGATCTCTGTTTATCCTCAGGGCTTTCCTCCTAAATGGGGAAGTCAATGGTACGCATATTATAATGGCTTTGTTCCCTCTTATGTATAGAAAGGTGAGTGATTGGTGGTTGTTCGAGACTCCAAATTGGAAGACCTTTTTCATGTGTGATAACGGTCCCATGTAAGGTTACCATGCTTCAGTTTGTGAATGAACACAGTGAGTGTGTTTACTGTGTTCATTTAGAAAATGAAGGAATCAACGCAGGGGAAAGCCAGGGCAGTAGGGGTATCACACAGAGTGATTCGGTTGTGCCCAGGCACACCTCCTGCACACGCCTATGATTATCACCATCTCTGCTAGATCTCTTCTAGTTCTTTTTTTATTATTATTGGACATACAACCAGCACACATAACATAAATAACGAAAGCCAGGAACCGAGGCAGGCATGACTGCCCCTGAAACCAAAATATCCTTTTTTGTGCATTGACCTCATAATGTAAAAAAATATTCCAGATATGGATATTTTACACATCGTTACATGGTCCAGCTTGGACCCTTATAACTTTACATATGCCATACCTGTGGGATCCCTCTAGAACAGTGATCTCCAAACTGCGTGTCTTTGCTTGCTTTTGTCTGGCCCTTGGGGCACAATTCCTTCCACTGGCACCAATGATAGGCCATTAGTCCTCCCACTGACACCAACAATGGGGCAGAATTTCTTCTACTGACACCAACAGTGGGGCAGCATTTCTTCTACTGACACCAATGATAGGGCACTATTCCTCCCACTGGCACCAACAATGGGGCAGAATTTCTTTCACTGTCATCAACGAAGGGTAAGAATTTCTTCTACTGACACCAATGATGGGGCACTATTCCTCCCACTGCCACCAACGAAGGGGCAGCATTTCTTCCACTGACACCAACAATGGGGCAGAATTTATTCCACTGACACCAGTGATGGAGCACTATTCCTCCCACTGACACCAACGATGGGGCAGAATTTCTTTCACTGTCATCAACGAAGGGTAAGAATTTCTTTTACTGACACCAATTATAGGACACTATTCCTCCCACTGACACCAACGATGGGGCAGATTTTTCTTCTACTGACACCAGTGATAGGGAACTATTCCTCCCACTGACACCAACGAAGGGGCAGCATTTCTTCCACTGACACCAACAATGGGGCAGAATTTATTCCACTGACACCAGTGATGGAGCACTATTCCTCCCACTGACACCAACGATGGGGCAGAATTTCTTTCACTGTCATCAACGAAGGGTAAGAATTTCTTTTACTGACACCAATTATAGGACACTATTCCTCCCACTGACACCAACGATGGGGCAGATTTTTCTTCTACTGACACCAGTGATAGGGAACTATTCCTCCCACTGACACCAACGAAGGGGCAGAATTTCTTCCACTGACGCCAACAATAGGGCAGAATTTATTCCTCTAAAAACCAACGATGGGGCAGAATTTATTCCACTGACACCAACGATGGGGCATTCCTCCCACTGACACTTTCTATTTTCACTGGCCTTAGTCCAGCCACCCCTAAAGTCTAAAGGACAGTAAACTAGCCCTTTGTTTAGAAAGTTTGGAGACCCTTGTCCTAGAAGCTGGAATCCACTGTAGGAGACACCATTACTCCAGTGACCTCCACTTGCTCCTGGGTCCTGTGCAAGATTTAGAGAATACTTTGTATCTTCTGATTGATCTAGGTGGAGGGGAAGGGCGGTGAATGGCGCATGTGCTGAACGACCAACCTCCTGTGTTCAGAAGCAGGGCAGCCGCTTGGCACAGGACCCAGAAGCTGGTGGAGATCACTGGAGTAGCAGTGTAGTTCCAGCTTCTAGGGGCATGGTACTTGCATAGTTACATTGGTCCAAGCTGGTGCAGGTATAAAACACCTGGTATTCTCATTAAATGTGCCAAATGCCTGTGATTTTCCACTGCTAATCACTCAACAACAACAACAACAGCATGTAGAATAAATGTCTACATTGTTTCGGGTTGATTTTGCTTCAGATGTTCAGCAGGCAGGGTGACAGGAGAAAATAAACCAGACTTCCATTTATCTTGGAAATGAAAATGTTTTATTTCACCCTCCTGCAAATGTTGCGAATGTCTTCTTCTAATTCCGAATTTGAGGCTGTGCGGCATGAGCCGGTCTCCTATTCCCCAATCCAATAAGCAGCCCAGTGCTTCCAACTCTCACCTATAACTCATATACAACACATATATTATCGCTTCGCCTTCCGCTCAACATTTCCCTCCACCTTTATTAGATTGGGAGGATTCATACGGTCAGCTCAAGCAGTTAAAATATTAACCGTCCGGCAGATTAAAATAGATGAGCCTCGGGAGTGCGATGCCGCTGTCTCATCTCCGCCGCTGCGTACAGAAACTATTGATTTTTCTGGACTCAGAACGGTGTTTTGTTTTTATTAAGAAGACCCGAAAAATTCACCGCCGGGCAGAGTCTAATATTAGCCGATTAAAAAGTCATTTTGCTTTCTTGTAAAATAAGATCGACCCCTCCCCCATATCCTTGTCTTACCGTTGCCAGCGACAATAAGAAGATCACAGTGGGGAGCGATTGAGCGCGCTGGCGGCTGTGCTTAGCAGAAGATATTTTAATTTGTGTCTCATTATGGAAATAAAGATGAGTGGAGTTTGGATGCAGTCGGCTGGTAGGAGCAGTTTTTGTCCGGGTGAAGTGCTGCTCTAAGGGTTTGAAAATGGCCATAATGTGATCACATCTGAGTGACCTCAGAAGAACCTTTCAGTGCAGCCTGTGTGCTCAGTACAGATTCATAGAATCAGGAATGCAGAACACGCATACACTTTATTGACTATAGCAGGGCTCAAAATTCCAAGTCCTGAGCCACTAGCCAGACCTTAAGTTACTCACCACCAGTTGCCCCACCCAACCTCTCCCCTGCCCACCCTTAAGTCGGCCCCTAAACACACCCTTGTAAATTATCTCATGAAATTACACTGTTAAATGTTTTCAGCAGAATTAAGTTCCAAAAATAAATAACAGCTTTAACAATATTAACATAAAGCATATCAGTACCCATTTAAATGCAGCCTCACTGTGCCCATCAAATGCAGCTTTACGTTGTCCATGAATGTACACTCACTGTGCCCATCAATGCAGCTTCACTGTGCCCATCAAATGCAGCTTTATGGTGCCAATGATTGCAGCCTCACTGTGCCCATCAATGCAGCCTCACTATGCCCATCAATGCAGCCTCACTGTGCCCATCAATGCAGCCTCACTGTGCCCATCAATGCAGCCTCACTATGCCCATCAATGCAGCCTCATTGCCCATACAATGCAGCTCTACAGTGCCAATGAATGCAGCCTCACTGTGCCCATCGTTGCAGCCTCACTGACCGTTAACGCAGCCTCACTGCCCGTGAACACAGCCTCACTGTGAACGCAGCCTCTCTGTGCCTGTGAACACAGCCCAGAGGCGTAACTAGAACCTTCAGGGCCCCGGTGCAAGACACCATGAAGGGACCCCTGCAGCCTCATTGCCCATACAATGCAGCTTTACAGTGCCAATGAATGCAGCCTCACTGTGCCCATCGTTGCAGCCTCACTGACCGTTAACGCAGCCTCACTGACCGTGAACACAGCCTCACTGTGAACGCAGCCACTCTGTGCCTGTGAACGTAGCCTCTCTGTGCCTGTGAACACGGCCCAGAGGCGTAACTCGAACCTTCAGGGCCCCGGTGCAAGACACCATGAAGGGCCCCCTGACCCCCGGAGCGACCCAGCCCCATGCTTTAGAGGGCCCATGTGTCACCCCTGTACACCTGGATAGGAAGAGGACCGGGGGCAGCATACAGAGGAACCAATCCCCTCTATTTTCCCATCCCAATCCCATTCCCCCATCACTGCTACCACCGCTCACTGTCACTCATCCCAGCCCCATGCTTCAGGGGGCCCATGTCTCACCCCTGTACACCTGGCAGCATATAGAGGAACCAATACCCTCCATTTTTCCTCCTGCAGTCACAGCTGTTATAGAGAAGTATCTGAAGATCACTGTCAAAAAAATTGCTTCTTTCCGTAACCAGAACTTTTTCCAACACATTCTCCCCTAATCAAGTCCTGCATTTGTTCAGTCTACTCTTGTTCTCTTGTGCCATTGTTCTCTCTTGTATAAGATTTTCTCTTATAATTTAAGCTGCGCTTTCAGCAACACTTTTGTACCATAGCACCGTCTTGGAGTGTTATTCAGGCCTGTCTCCGACACCTCTAATTAATCACCCCTCTCCCCGTTCTGCAGCTCGTGGCTCGACAGCCGTTGGCTTTGTTCAATAGATTTCCTCTCCACCGATGTACATTCCACTTGTAATAAAAGGGTTTGCGTCTTTAGATGGCAAATGGATCCGAGTGAGCTTGTTAAAAATGCATTACAAACGCATAATAATAATCCAACTTTTTTTTTTTTTTTTAATGGTTCTGCTTAACCCTTTTACACAGACAAAGAATAGAACTGTATTGCATAGCCTATGTATTTAATCAGAGATGGCTGATCATTATGTCCATAAAAAAAGGTTATGGGGCCTTAAACGCTAAAATAAATTTAGCACATTCCAAAAAAAAATCATATATATGCTTTTCTGTATCCTTATTTTGTCAATCAAACTCGCATTTCCTGTATGAAATTAACTAACGCTAATCTATGCACTAGCAACAGTTTGGCTGCCCGTGTTGTCTTCTCTCAGGCCTCGTACACACGAGGCAATCGATTTGTTCATTTGAACAAATCTGTCTGCTGGCATTTTGGTTTGCTCGCGTGTACACACGAGCAAACCAAAATCCCCGCCAGCAGACAGCGCGCTGACGTGTCCGTGACGTGGCGGTGACGTTGACACCGCCACGTCACCGCACCAGGAAGTTAAACACTTCCGCGCATGCGTCAAAATCATTCGGCGCGTGTGCGAGAAGACATGTCTGCTGGTTAGCATACTAACCAGCAGACATGTCGGGCGGACGGGTTCCCAGCCGACAGATTTCAAAGCATGCTTTGAAATCTGTCGGGTGGCCAAATCCGTCGGGTTGCCCGTACACACGGTCGAATCTGTTTGCTGGGACGGTCGGGCCGACCGTTTTCAGCAGACAGATTTGATCGTGTGTATGAGGCCTCACACATCATCTCACAAGAAATCTGACATGCCCGCTCAGTTGTGGCTTTGTTGGCTTTCTCTCCAGTTTTCCTAACAAAGTCATATAAACACTTAGGCCTCGTACACACGAGGCAATAGATTTGTTCAAAACGGTCTATCCGACCGATTTGAACAAATCTGTCTGCTGTCATTTTGGTTTGCTCGCGTGTACACACGAGCAAACCAAAATCCCCGCCAGCAGACAGCGCGCTGACGTGACGGTGACGTGGCGGTGACGTTGACGCCGCCACGTCACCGCACCAGGAAGTAAAACACTTCCGCGCATGCGTCGAAATCATTCGTCGCCAGTGCGAGACGTCATGTCTGCTGGTAAGTGTACTAACCAGCAGACATGTCGGGCGGACGGGTTCCCACCCGATAGATTTCAAAGCATGCTTTGAAATCTGTCGGGTGGCCAAATCCGTCGGCTCGCCCGTACACGCCCGTACACGCAGTCTAGCAGACCGTTTCCAGCAGACAGATTTGATCGTGTGTACGAGGCCTTAAAGGCATAATGAGCTAGTATAAATCGCATACCAGCTCATTATGAATTACTTACCTTAAATCGAAGACCCAGCAGCTGTCCTCGTACCCCGCTCCGGCCGGCGACATCGTTGCCGGAGTTACTTCTGGGTATCGCGGGCTCTGGCGCTGTGATTGGCCGGAGCCGTGATGACGTCACTCCCGTGCATGCGCGTGGGAACCGCCGGTAATGGCACACTCACTGAAGCAAGGGCACGTACGTGTGTGCTGATGACTTTGGCACATGCAGACACAGGGGGATATCTCCTAAACCGTGTAGGTTTAGGAGATATCTGGGGTAGATACAGGTAAGCCTTTCATATAGACTGTAGCAAAAAGTTGTTGTATGGGTTTACAACCACTTAAAGCGGGGGTTCACCCTAAAAGAAAAATCTAACATTACATTGAGCCGAGTTGTGAGAATGAAATTATGTTGACCTTTTTTATCTTCTTGCCGTACATACTGTTTGATCTATATTTTCACTGCGGCTTCTGGGTAGGTACTCCTGCGGGACTGGGCGTTCCTATTCACATGCTAATTGATTGACATGCTTCCCACCGGCGCATACAGCGCGTCACGAGTTGCCGAAAGAAGCCGAACGCCGGTGCGCAGGCGCCGTATAGAGCCGACTCGCAGTCCGGCTTGTTTCGGCAACTCGTGACCCACCGTATGCGTGTGAATAGGAACGCCCAGTCCCGCAGGATTACCTACCCAGAAGCCGTGGTGAAAATATAGATAAAGCGGTATGTACGGCAAGATGATAAAAAAGGTCAACATAATTTCATTCTCACAACTCGCCTTAATGTAATGTTAGAATTTTTTTTTAGGGTGAACCCCCGCTTTAAGGAGCAAGCCTATTTTTTACACTTGGGGCCAGATTCACGTATATCCCGCGTCGGCGTAGCGTAAGCCATTTACACTACGCCACCGCAACTTACTAGAGCAAGTGCCGTATTCTCAAAGCACTTGCTCCGTAACTTGCGGCGGCATAGTGTAAATGGCCTGGCGTATCCCCGCGTAAATCGAAGGGGGCAGCTTGTATCTAAATTAAGCGCGCCCCCGTGTCGAACGAACTACGCATTGCGCATGCTCCAACTGACGTCGGAAAACATTGATGAAACTGATGTGATCGTCACTTACCCAATGCCCTATTCGCGAACGACTAAGTAAAACGCCATAAACGACGGAAAAAGACGACGCTGTCCCAACGCCATTCTTAACATGGCATACGGCGGACTGACGTAAGGTTACTCCTCATATAGCAGGGGTAACCTTACGCTTACGAAAAAGATAAACGACGACGAGGCGGCGTAAAAACGTTCGGGAATCGGCGTATCTTTCTCATTTGCATAAATAAGTAAACGCCACCTAGCGGCCAGAGAAGAATTACATCTAAGATCCGACGGTGTAAGTGTCTTACACCTGTCGGATCTACGCCGTATCTATGCGTAGGTGATTCTAGGAATCCCATGTCAAAAAACAGAGATACGACGGTGTATATTGAGATACACCGTCGGATCTCTTTTGAGAAAATCTGGCCCTTGGTGTTTACAAGTTAAAATCCTTTTTTATTCCTGTCACGAGGAATGTAAACATCCCTTGTAATAGAAAAAAAAAGCATGACAGAAACTCTTTAATCTGAGATCTGGGGTCAGATGTCACATTTACACTTAAAAGCAATAAAAAAAAAACAAAAAAACGTCCCTTTAAGGCAGTTGGGCGGAAGTGACATTTGACGTTTCTCCCCCGTCATCCAGTGGTACAGAATGGAAGTAGTACGATTTCAAAGCCGCAGAAGAACTGTTCTTCACAATTATAAGAAAGAAAACCTGTAAAAAAATGTCATTAATCTAAAAAAAAAACTATCACAACATTAAAAATAGGTATTGGTAATTGGTATTGGGGAGTACTTAAGAAAAAGTATCAGTACTCATACTTCCTCTTCTGGGGTGCCCCTCCAGCGCATCTGGCTCCTCATGTCTTCAGAGCCGCAAAGTATAATATAGCTTTTCCCTATAGCAAGGTAAAAAAAATTCTGCCTTTAAAATCACTTCAAATCAATTCCTTCTCCTTGCCAGGACTACATGTCCCACAAGGCATTGCTCCTCTCACATTCACACGTTCTCAGACACTTACTTACTGACATGTATGAGCTGTATGTGTACTGCACTGTAGTTTCTGAAATGTAAACAAATAATGCATTCTGTATGCAGTTCAACGAATCAGCTGACCAACTAATCGATTATGAAAATAGTTGACAACTATTTTCATAATCGATTAGTTGTTTCAGCCCTATTCTCCTTCTCAATTTAATTATTATTTTCCTGCTGATTTATTTTTATTTTTTTCACTTCTATTCTATAAACTCTTAATAATTTTAACTTTTTACACATTTCACATTGAAATAATTGTATTTCATTTGTAAAGAACTTTTCAATACTTACCATTGCCAAAGCTGAAGTGTAAAAGTAAAAGTAAGGGGGGATTAAGAGAGGGCAGTTGTGATGAGCGTGCGTGCAATGTTAAATGTGACACGATACAGCTTGAAGCAAGTACTGGTGTCTGTCAGCGAAAAATGGATTTTGCTGCATTATTTTCACTGCTGTCACAATGTGAAATAAAAAGAGGATTTGCCACGTACAACTGAATAAGTAGGAAAATCTGTGTAAAGCAATATTTAGCATGAAAAGCTGATCTACATATAAGTGGGGCCGGACCATGGATTCCAATGCGGTGGGGTGTTTTTTTGAATCACCTGATTGGAGCCAGAGGTTCTAATATGCTTAAAAAAAGAATGCGCTCTGAGCGCAGAGAATTGCGCTCTGAGCCCACCCAGTTTTGTGACCATAGCAAATACATTTCACAGTATGCTATTTTCACAGTAAAGTTCCTCCGCGCCAATGAGGAGGCATGTTTCCCGATTGGCCAAAGCGTCGGGCGATCCTATTGGATGCCCAGCGCTTTGGTGGAAGGCACATGGCGAAGAAAGCTAGAGAAGCAGACACCGGAGCCGCTGCCTGCACTCCAGGACAGGACACCACAGCCCCGACACACCAACGGGTACGTTTGCGGACCGCCTGCAGGGGGGCTGCTGTGCCAAGCCGCCGGGGGGGTGTTTGTTTGCCGCCCCTCCCAAAGAAGAACCCAGCAGCCGCCACTGCCCATTCCTTAACATTAGAAGAGCGGAAACACACCCCCTTGCTGACCAAAAAAAAGCAACGGATTCCTTCATCCAGACTACACAGCTTGGATAGACAAATCTTCTGCTGTGGCTATTGTATTTTTCCAGCTGTCCAAGTACCCAAACAGTGCCTACAACTGATTGGAGGCAGGCGATGTTCGGAGGAATGTGTAAACCCAGAGTTTCATATTCCTGATATGTGCCCGCTGTACCATGTACTTGTATGAGAAAGACTCATGTTCTCTTTGTATTGCTTCCTTTGTGTGAAATCCCTGGTGTTCCTGCGAGTCTCTCTGCTTTCCTATTAAAAACTGACCAGACTAGGCAGGAGAACACAGCATGGTCAGTTCTCTAGCTATGCTGGGAACTAGGGTTGTCCCGATACCACTTTTTTAGGACCAAGTACAAGTACCGATACTTTTTTTCATGTACTCGCCGATACCGAATACCGATACTTTTAAATGTCCCCCCACAAATGCAGCCATGTCCCCCCACAAATGCAGCCATGTCCCCCCACAAATGCAGCCATGTCCCCCCACATATTGCAGCCTTTTCCCCCTACATATTGCAGCCATGTCCCCTCACATATATTGCAGCCATGTCCCCCCACATATATCCAGCCCCACATATATCCAACATATATTGCAGCCATGTCCCCCCACATATATCCAGCCCCACATATATCCAGCCATGTCCCCCCACATATTGCAGCCATGTCCCCCCACATATTGCAGCCATGTCCCCCCACATATTGCAGCCATGCACGCCCCCCACAGATGCAGCCATGCACGCCCCCCACAGATGCAGCCATGCATGCCCCCCACAGATGCAGCCATGTCCTGTCCCCCATATTGCAGCCATGTCCTGTCCCCCATATTGCAGCCTTGCCTGTCCCCCATATTGCAGCCATGTCCTGTCCCCCATAGATGCAGCCATGTCCTGTCCCCCATATTGCAGCCATGTCCCCCATACCTAGTAGTAGTAGCCGATGCTGCCGCGTTAATCCCCGTGCATCACAGCATGCATTACAGGCACCTTTCCTTTGAATTCTTGTAATGCCCGCCGTGCCATGTATAGACACTCCCCTTCTCGGGATTGGACGGATCCGTCCAATCCCGAGCAAGGGGGAGTGTCTATACACACGGCTCAGTGCATAGACACTCCCCTTTGCTCGGGATTGGACAGATCCATCCAATCCCGAGAAGGGGAGTGTCTATACATGGCGCGGCGGGCATTAGAAGAATTCAAACGAAAGGTGCCTGTAATGCGTGCTGTGATGCACAGGGATTAACGAGGCGGCTTTGCGGTATGCGGCGGCGGCTTTGCGGTATGCGGCGGCGGGGGGGGGGATAAGTATTCTATTTAGGTATTGGGGGTATTTGCGGGAGTACAAGTACTCCCGCAAATACTTGGTATCGGTACCGATACTGGTATCGGTATCAGGACAACCCTACTGGGAACTTAGCCTCTTCTCCTCCAATGATCAGACTTGTCCTGACACCCTGCCGGGAAGACCAGTGAGCTGCTGTTTCTTCTTCACTAGCTTTCTGAGCTCCTTATGCAGCTGAAAACAGAGATTGTGATCACTTCTAAAAAAAATAAAAATAAAGAGGCAAAAGTTACTTATTATGTTTCTATATCTATACACAAATGCTTTGCTTTTTAACTTCAATTTTAAACTGAATGGGTTGTTTTACAAGGTGAGGGCTTACATATACTTTGGCAAGTTGGGTAGGAGGTGGCAGACACGATCACCCACTGAGCAAATCAGGAACCAACAGAAATTTGGAAAGTGTATGGCCAACATAAAGCAGTTATATTCCGCTGGACATTTTTTTGGTATAATCATACTGTGCTAGTATGCATCACATACGAGCACATTACACGAAACTTATCCCAGCTTCACTCGTCTTGCTTTCCATGTTCATGGGCTCCGACTCTGTGACTGGCCGGGGCCGCGATGACATCACTACCATGCATGCGCACAGGAACCGCCGTTCACGGCACAGGGCTCTGAAGGAATGGCACGGGTGGCTTTTACTTCAGAGCGCTTTCACCAGTGATGTCACTGGCTGCATGTAATGCAAAAATCTCCTAAATGGCACACGTTTAGGAGATATTTCCAATACCTATAGGTAAGCCTTTTTATATATAAAAGTCAGTAAAGGAAGTTTAAATTAGCTGGTCTGCTTTGTTCTATCACAGTAAAAATAAAATGATTTTCTCATTTTGCGATGAGGGACAGGTTTCAGATCAGCGCGTCCCTTGCAAACACTTTTCCACCATTATTTTTCTTACTATCCAGCCACTGTCAGGGGCACCTTGTTCCTCTTAGAGCCATTAACAGTAATTGGACATAGGACAGAGACGTGTCGCTCTGACTGTGAATTCATCGCCCAAGCTGCCCGCTAGCTCCAGCCACAGCGTGAACGTGTTTTGTTTTGGATATCTGCCTTCCCAGACTTTTCATATCTTATCATTTTACTGCCATTTCTCAGTGCCGCTGTTAGAAAGCCTATTCCTTTCTCCAGTACATTTGGCTTCCAAAGAGCTATAAAATATAATACTCTTCGGATATATGGCACAGTTCGGACATGAGTGCTTCCTGAACACCCTCTAGCAGAATGTGATGGATTAACACAATATTTTTTTCGCAGGGGATTAAACTGTAGCTGAAAGTCTATACAGCGTTTTCCTGAAAAAATATTTTTAGAACCCCAGTTTAGCTATAAATAAAATCATACTTCATATATACCTGCTCACCACGCCTACCCAAAACTCTTATAGGTTACAGTGGGAACAAGATCTCCCTAAATCTATGGATATCCAGGACTGGCAAGAAGTCACAAGCAACCTGTCCCAAGTGTCAATTAAAACCCCCTCTGGTACATGGTCCCTACTAGAGTAACTAAACTACGCCCTCGGGCCTCACCTACACTATATTGTCAAAGTATTGGGACACCGGGGGGCGTGGCCTGGAGCGACATTGGATAGGACACTAGGAAGCTGAGCTCCGCCGGACGAATATCCTCGCTTAACATCCTGAACTTATACCCATGACTAGTGACCCAGGATTACTCCTACATACCTCGGAAGCCCCAGGGACCATGTCGCCGCCGAAAAAGTCCACAGCAACTGCCTCTAAGCTGGATCAATACCGCCGACAGGAGAAGATGGCGGCGCCACAAGGCCGGCAGAGACACCAGTCAGCGCAGACACGGCAAAGGTACTGCAGGCTATAACCACTTGCCAAGAGGACATTATTGTATGCCAAACCACCCTCACAGCTCGGATAGAGGAGATGAAAGTGGACATTTCCCTGGTGAGACAGGACATGCAGAAGCTGAGAGCGGGTCACAGAAACAGAGGTTAGGCTGGGCACAGTGGAGGACTCCCTCCCCCCTTTACAACACACCACAGAGGCAATGCAGCTGCAGATAAATCAGCTCTTGCAGAAGCAGGATGATTTAGGGAACAGACGCTGGAGGTGCAATCTCCGGTTCATAGGTCTCCCTGAGGGGGTGGAGGGGAAGGATCCCCCTGCATTTCTTGAGTCACTATTATGGGACACTTACGGCAAAGAAGCTGTCTCCCCTATGTTTGCCGTGGAGCGAGTACACCGCATGTCAGGCAGACCACCACCGGCTGGTGCACCTCCCCGCACGTTTATCGCCAAATTCCTCAACTTCAGGGACCGGGATGTCATTTTGTGCCTAAGCAGGGAGAAGGGCAATATCCTATTCAGTAACAAAACAGTTGCCATCTTCCCTGATTTCTCTGCAGAAGTGCAACGCAAGCGTAAAACTTTCATGGAAACTAAAAGACGCCTCTGCGTCAAGCATATAAAGTATGCCATGCTCTTCCCAACTCGTCTGCGTGTGGAGGGAGAAGATCGAGCACACTTCTTTGAGGATCCCGAGGAGGTCATTGCGTGGCTTGAACAGAGAGAGGTGCACTGACAAGTATTCCTGTGTCCTCTGCCTGCCCATGGTCCCTGATTTTTTCTCATTGCCAATTTTTGCATTTTATTCTTTTTTCTTTATCGTACATCACGGGACACAGATCGGCAATCCATTACTATGTGGGTTATAGAGTCTACCTTCAGGTGTGGACACTGGTGTAATTAACTACACAGGAAGTTCCCTCCCTATATAACCCCTCCCATACTGGGAGCTCCTCAGTTTTTTCATCAGTGTCTAAGGTGTTGGTCACGAGTGAACATGTGCTCTTAGGAGCTCCACTGGAGGGATCCATGCTGGATGTAAAAAACCTCCATAAATCCGGATCCGTCCAAGGTGCTTCATAGCCAAAGTGGACGGTACCCGGGCCTCGGTACGAAGAACGAGGTTTAGCCTATAATGCCTCTCTGCGGAGGGCTGGATCCTGGGTTCCAGAACTTTGTGCCTTCTAAGGACCAAATGTTTTTTCTGCTGCCAGGATGCTATATAGGTCCAGGGGAGTTGGTGTTCCTGCCATGGACCCCGGTCCCTGAAGGTCTAGGACAATACCCACGGTGAAGGGGGAAGATTGGGCCTCTTGCTTGGCAATACCCTGCAGCGTGGAGAAGGTAAGAGGAGGGCCTACGGGACTTGGTTCGACAGTAGGTCCTCCGTGGGGGACTTGGGTCTCGCCTATATTATGCTTCTATGCATGGGCAATGTAAACCACTATGTCTTCTGAGACAGGATGGCTCAGGGCACCCATATACCTCCCCTAGCCGGCATGCAGCCTGGCCCACCATGTCTGTTAGACAGGATGGCTGCAGTACCTATATATCTCCCCTTGAAGGGGCCGGTACATAAAAAAAAAAAAATATGCCCTTAATCCTATACAAAGGATTGTCTTCCGTGAGTAGTTCCAAGTCTTATCTGTGTTTCCACTACTATGGGCAGTAGAAGACATGCCTGATGTTTTTGCTTACCATGCTTTCCAGAAAACGGAAGCTTAAGTGTTAGCTGATCTATTGTGTCCCACTTCCTCCGCTTCAGGCTCTACCATGTTGCACGTGCTCACCGGCTCAGTGCAGTCGCAGAGAAGGCTCTTCAAAGGGCCCGGACGTCAGAGCTCTGTAAAGCTAGGGGGACACAAACGTAAGCACCTTGTGTGAGTTGGATACAGATTCATCTAAGACGCCTACTCGCATCTAGCTGTGCAGATTAGCAGGCATTGTGTCAGACTAAATTCAGCTATTTGATGCACCTGGGTTAAGTGCCTCTGCTTTAGCTTAGGACTTGGTCTCCCCATTGAATAAGGTCAGGGGTAGGAATATAAAGAGGGATCGCCACCTGAACCTGGTGGACCCTTATTCTCCTCTGAAGAGACTTAAACAGCTCATAGATTGAGCCATCAGACCTGTCAGGCAATGCAGCCTTCCCCCAACATTGCAATCACTCTGCATGTGTTTTGTGTTTTGCAAGAAAAAAAAAAAAAGGGGGTGTCCCCCTTTTCCTGCTTTAATCCTGAAACAAAGGGATTAGAAAGCTTGGGGATAAAAGTTTCACTGTCAGAGGACAGGAGACAGGAGCTGCAGCCTAACAAGGAGAAGCTATCAAAAGCCCTACATGTTCTGATTACACCTCTATCTTCTCCTTAGAGTGTAAAGAGAGGTTTTCCTGTAGGTGGCTAGTAAGACCTCCATATAATCCTCAGCCTGGTGTCGGCTTCAGGCTAACCAAATGCATCGGAGGGATGCACAGTTGCGGGCACACATTGCTAATGTCTCTTAATTGAGGAAACACACATCTGCAGAGGATAATTTCCTCTTTACCAGTCCGCATGTTGCATAACATACATGAGTTTGGAATGCATGTGGGATAAAAACAAGTAACAGAGCAGATTCTATTGTGGATCGCATAAACATACATGTTTCTGTCTATATGGTGCTGCATGTTTCCACAAAAGAGGTCGCATAAAAGATGCTTGTAATGCTGAATCGCATAAAGACGTTTGTAGGCATAAAAATGCTGAATCACACATGATTACCTGATCACCCAAGTCCTTGTTTCCCCCAAGGATGTTTGGTTACACAGAAGAGGTTTGTTTCCACAGAAAGGCCTAAAATCGCATAAAGTTGCTTGGATGCAAAAAAGATGCTGGATCACACATGGTTAACTGATCATCAGCGTCCTGGATTACCCAAGGATGTTTGGTCACACAAATAGGCTTGTTTCCACAAAGGTACCTAAAGTCGCATAAAGATGCTTGTATGCATAAAAATGCTGAATCACACATGATTACCTGATCACCCAAGTCCTTGTTTCCCACAAGGATGTTTGGTTACACAGAAGAGGTTTGTTTCCACAGAAAGGCCTAAAATCGCATAAAGTTGCTTGGATGCAAAAAAGATGCTGGATCACACATGGTTACCTGATCATCAACGTCCTGGATTACCCAAGGATGTTTGGTCACACAAATAGGCTTGTTTCCACAAAAGTACCTAAAGTCGCATAAAGATGCTTGTATGCATAAAAATGCTGAATCGCATAAAGTATGCTTGTATGCATAAAAAGGTTGAATCACACAGGATTACATGATCACCCAAGTCCTTGATTCCCCAAGGATATTTGGTCACGCAAAGAGGCTTGTTCCCACAGAAATGCCTAGAATCGCATAAAGAGGCCTGAAGGCATAAAAATGCTGAATCACACAGGATTACCCGATCACCCAAGTCCTGGATTACTCAAGGCCTAAAGGGATCGCTTAAAGATGCTTGAATGCAAAAAGAAGCTGGATCACACATGGTTGTTGGATCAACAGAGTCCTGGATTACCCAGGGATACTTGATCACATAGAGAGGCTTGTTTCACAGAAATGCCTAAAGTCGCATTAAGATGCTTGGGTGCATAAGGATGTTGGAACGCACAGGGGTGCTTGGTCACACAAGGGTTCTTGTCCGCACAGTAGTGCTTAAAATGCATAAGATGTTGATCGCATGGAAGATGCTGAATCGCATGCATGGTTACTTTAAAGTTGCACATGGTGGCTTAATTAAGCAATACAGGATGCCTTGTGTTTGCATAGAGATACGTGTCTGCATGGGTTCATGTTGCACATTGTTGCATAACACGTTTATAGCACATGCTTGCTTGCTTGCAAGGATGCTCGTTCCAGAGCACACATGCTATATGCATGTTGGGCGTGAGACATATTTATATGATTTCATGCTTCCAGGAACACACACTGCCATGTACACACGCCTCCATTGAGGCATATGGCTTTAACACTTGCCACATACACATATGGGGAGCCAGTTGCATATGTGTTTATTTACTTGGGACTGCAGAGGTTGTCTGCGTTGTGCAGGGGAACAGCACTATCTCCAGTTGGTGGTCTTGCCCTTTTGGGTTAGCCTTCGTGTCTGGGTTGTCAGGGTGCTAGGGCCCGCCTCTAGCAGGTCTGTAGGCCCAGGGTATAGCAGTAATGGCATACGGAAGCAGACTCCTGCTGATGGATCAGTCAGCAGCATGGCTGGACCTAAGGGTGTCCAGCATGGTCAGGTATCTGGATCTCCTGGGTTAGGATTCCAGTCTAAAGATACATTCTTCATTGACAAGAAGCTGGGTATGTTTTGCACCAGGAGAGTACTTTTGGCCTAAGACAAGACCATCGCTATAAGAAAGCTGGTCTAGGTGGTTACGGCAAGGAACAGTTCCTTACTTTTGGCCTTCTGCTTAAGGCACTAGAGAAGATGCTGCTTCATTCAAGACAGTTCCCTATACTTTTATTCAGGACTGTTATAAACAGTATTGTGTTGGCCTAGAAGGAGTGGATCTTGACCTAGCATTATCCAAAGAACCGGTCCCAGAGATAGGCTGGAATTCCTCTTGGTGGTTCTTAACTAAAGGGTTTGCCAGGTCAGGAAGAGACCTTGGCCCAGGGGAAGTAGTCGAGCTCCAAGGGAGCCTTATCTGTCAGCTAGAGCTACCGATGGAGCATCTGGCTTAGGGGCCTGAACGTTCAGGGGCTGGTTGGTTCGGTCAGAGTTCAATCAGACTATACCATATTAAGTGATTTACTTAATTTACCAAGGAGGAGCTTGTGCCTTGCCTATTGACGTTCGTCATTTCATGAAATGCAGAATTGGCAGGCGATTCACTGTAGCCGTCAACAAGTGTCTCCAGGAGAAGGACCTCTACACCCCGACTGTTTTCCTGACCAAGGGCCACAGAAATAGTACCCTGTACATAAGAGGTATTGGCGTCCAGGCTCAACAAGAAATTGAACAGCTTGAGGTCAAGGACAAGGGATCCACCCGCATGCGGGGCAGATGTGTTGGTAATCTGGTGGGACCAGTGGTCACTGGTTATGTCTCTCCCCCCAGTGCCGCGGCGTTTGTGGCTTCCATGCAACATTAGAGGATGGCGGAAGCTGGCCTGATTACTCCGGCATAGCCCTGACGACCTTTTCTGTGCAGGGACAGTAGGAGTGGTAGTAGAGGACCCACGGTCCCTTACATCTTGTCCAGGCCTACTTCGAAGGGGGTATTACATCCTGTCGTGCAACAGGTGAATTAATGGTCTGGCTATTTTAGCCCACATTCTTCAGGATCAGGGTTTTTAGAATCAACGGCACTTCCTTGATTCATACAGGAAGGCTGGCCTCCAGGACCAGATATCCCAGGATCGGGAGAGCCCATGTTCCTGGTATGAAACAGATGGTGGCATCCTTGGAAGTTTGTCAAAGATAAAATTCCTGCCTTCCTGCATTTGGAAAGGAGACGGAGCCAGCCTTAAGTTACATCAAGGATCTGATCTCGGCCTTGCCTCCAAAGGTCGCTTGCTTCACACTCTTTGTTCCGAGCCATTATACAAGGGGTGACGCGCATAAGTCCACCAGTTTAGTCGCCCTTGTGCTTGGAGGATTGGCTCTAGTTAGTCGGCTTACAGGGTCAGCTCTGTGGGCCGATGCACCATATTTCCCTTCAGCCTTTAACAAGGGAATTGGTGTTCTTGGTTGTGGTAGCCTCCAAGAGAGTTTCAGTATTGGCAACCTCTTGGTATAAAACCATACTTATTCTTACTAGTAGGGTGATGTTAATCCTCACCCAGCCTTATTTACTAGAAGGATCTAGTGTTCATTTGAATCTAGATATGCTTACCTCCCCCTTTTTCAAAACCTTGTTTTCGGAAGGAAAGGTTATTGCTTTCTCTCAGTAGAGATGAGAGCAGTTAAATATCTATCTGAAGGTTCAGATATAGAAATCTGAAGTTTTTATTGTGCTGCCAGAAGACCCTAGATGTGGGCAGGCAGTGTTCAGTTCAGCTATTAAAATGGTTACACTCTCTCTCCTTTGGAGTAGAAGGGTCAAGGCCTATCTGAAGCGGCTGCTCGGATACGGAAAGCTGATGTTATTGCGCTACCAGGAGGCCCCAGGAAGGGGCAGGCAGCGTCTAAAATCAACTGTTTTCAAGATTGATTCATCAGGGTATTATTCAGGCTTGTGGTTCGGAGAGTGGGACTCCCCCTGTTTCTTGGGGGGGGGGGTGCTCCGTACCAGGATAGTAAGCGCTTTATGCGCGATGCTTTACCGAGCCTTTATGACGCAGATTTTCAGGGCCGCAACTTGGCATCTGTGCTTAGGTTCACTGATTCTTGTCAGATGTACATAGGAGGGCAAAAGGATGCAGCTTTTTGGTGCAGTATGCATCTGGCAGCATTATAGATCCTCACATCTGATGGCGGCCTGCGTTGTTGTGTCTCCCTCCCCTCAGTAAGCATTGCTTTCGGACATCCCACATAGTAATGGATTGCCGCTCTGTGTCCCGTGATGTACGATAAAGAAAATAGGATTTTTTATGACAGCTTACCTGTAAAATCCTTTTCTTGGAGTACATCACAGGACACAGAGCTCCCGCCCCTCTTGTTTGGGGATATTGGGACACTTATTGCTTTGCTACAAAAACTGAGGAGCTCCCAGTATGGGAGGGGTTATATAGGGAGGGAACTTCCTGTGTAGTTAATTACACCAGTGTCCACACCTGAAGGTAGACTCTATAACCCACATAGTAATGGATTGCCGCTCTGTGTCCCGTGATGTACTCCAAGAAAAGGATTTTACAGGTAATCCTATTTTTTTCTATTAATACCACCCACTCTTAGACCACCCCCGGTGGTCGCTGTGACTGCAGGCCCCTTGTCAGGGCCGCCATCAGGAATTTTGGGGCCCCTTACACAGCTTCAGGCATGGGCCCCCTGGAGCAGAGAACCGGGGGGGGGGGGGGGGGGCTGCCGCGAATTGAGCCCTAAAAAAGGCCCTTTAATAAAATTAAAATATATATATATATTAAAAAAATATATATATTTTTTTAAATAAATTAAAATATATAAAATATAAAAATAAAAGAAATAAAAAAATATATAAAAATATTTTATTTTTTTTATAAAAAAGGGGGTTGTCATCTGGGGCCCTGGGGATCTCCGGGCCCCTGGGGACCTCCAGACCCCTAAAAAAAGGCCCTTCAATAAAAAATATATATATATATATATATATATATATATATATTAAAAAAAAAATATATATATATATATATTTTTTTAAATAAATAAAAAAAAGTGGGTTGCCATCCGGGGCCCTGTGGACCTCCGGACCTCTAAAAAAATAAAAGAAAAAAAATTGGCCCTTTAATAAAAAATAAAAGAAAAATATATATAAAAAAAAAAAAATTTTATAATTTTTTTTATTTTTATATATAAACAAATAAAAAAAGAGGGGGTTGCCATCTGGGGCCCTGGTGGCCTCCGGGCCCCTGGGGACATCCGAACCCCTAAAAAAAAGGCCCTTCAATAAAAAAATTAAATAAAAATATATTAAAAAAATATATATTTTTTTATAAAAAATAATTTAAAAAAAGGGGAGTTGTCATGTGGGGCCCTGGGGACCTCCGGGCCCCTGTGGACCTCCGGACCTCTAAAAAAAATAAAAGAAAAAAAATTGGCCCTTTAATAAAAAAGAAAAGAAAAATATATTAAATATATTTTTTTATAAACAAATAAATAAAAAAGAGGGGGTTGCCATATGGGGCCCTGGTGGCCTCTGGGCCCCTGGGGACCTCCAGGTCCCGTACAGGTGTACTGCCTGTACCCCCTTGATGGCGGCCCTGCCCCTTGTACCCCCCCATCATATAATCCTCCTGTATTGGGGGGCCCTCCGATGCACCCGCCCGCATAGGACTCTGAGTGCATATTATGTTTACTAACAGCCTGGACACCAACGGAAAAGAATACGGGTCTTTTTCATATTCACTACTTTTATTTTTCATTTTTGGGTTTTCTTTTTTCTTTCGTCATTTTTTCCAGTTCATTTTTTCTTTTTCTCCCAAGGTCCTGTGATATGTTACGTTACGCAGCATGGCTGAGAGAGTTTGGGGTGTAGGAACTTGACTGGCCTTCAGAGTACTGATCTCAACACGATATAACACATTTGGAATGAATTAGAGCAGGGACTTCGAGCCAGATCTTCTCCTCCAACATCAGTGCCTTACCTCACAAATGCACTTCTGTCAGAATGGTCAAACATTCCCAAAGACACACTCTCTAAACCTTGTCTCAGCCATGTCTTTATGGACCTTGCTTTGTGCACTGATGCACAGTCATGTTAGAACAGGAAGGGGCCATCCCCAAGTGGGGAGCATGAAATTGTCCAAAATGTCTTGGTATGCTGATGCTTTAATGCCGCGTACACACGATCACTTTATGTGATGAAAAAAAACGACGTTTTTAAAAACGTCAATTTAACTGACCGTGTGTGGGGGAAAACGTTGTTTTATGTCTTGTGAAAAACGACAAAAAAAAATTGAAGCATGCTTCAATTTTTTGTGTCGTTTTTCAAAACGTTGTTTTTTGTTTCACAAAAAATCACCGTGTGTAGCAAAAACGTTGTTTAAAACAACGCTTTTCAACCCGTGCATGCCCAGAAGCTAGTTATGAAGCGAGCTTCAATGGAAAAGAGTGGTGAACGGAACATCGCTTTGCTAGAGCATTGTGAAAAAACGATGGTGTGTCACAGAAAACGTCGTTTTTGTTCATCACATAAAGTGATCGTGTGTACGCGGCATTAGAGTTTTCTTCATTGGAACTAGTGGGCCAAGCCCAACCCCTGAAAAAACAGCCCCACATAATTCACCCTTCACCAAATGATTTGGACCAGTGCACAAGGCAAGGTCCATAAAGACATGGATGAGCACGTTTGGTAATGAGGAACTTGACTGGCCTGCTCCAAGTCACTCTGGATAAGTCTCTATGAGCTTGCCACATCTTACCACTCGGATTTTTGCCCATTCCTCCTCGCAAAACTGCTCCAGCTCCTTCAAGTTGGATGGTTTGCTCTTGTGAACAGCAATCTTTAAGTCTGACCACAGATTTTCTATTGGATTGAAGTCTGGACTTTGACTAGGCCATTCCAACACATTTACATGTTTCCACTTAAACCACTCTAGTGTTGTTTTAGCAATGTGTTTGGGGTCATTGTCCTGCTGGAAGGTGAACCTCCGTCCTAGCCTCAAATCACACACAGAGTGGTACAGGTTTTACTGAAGAATATTCCTGCATTTAGCACCATCCATCTTTCCCTCAACTCTGACCAGTTTCCCAGTCCCAACTGCTGAAAAACATCCCCACTGCATGATGCTGCCACCACCATGTTTCACTGTGGGAATGGTGTTCTTTGGGTGATGTGATGTGTTGGGTTTGCGCTAGACAGCGTTTTCTTTGATGGCCAAAAAGTTCAATTTTAGTCTCATCAGACCAGAGCACCTTCCTCCATACGATTTGGGAGTCTCCCATATGCCTTTTCACAAACGCAAAACGTTCCATTTTGTGTTTTGCTGAAAGTAATCTTCTGCCCACTTTGCCATAAAGCCCAACTCTATGGAGCGTACGTCTTATTGTCGTCCTATTTACAGATACTCCAGCCTCTGCTGTGGAACTCTGCAGCTCCTCCAGGGTTACCTTAGGTCTCTGTGCTGCCTCTCTGATTAATGCCATCCTTGGTGTTTTGGTGTGCGGCCGTCTCTTGACAGGTTTGCTGTTGTGCCATGTTCTTTCCATTTGGTTATGGTAGATTAGATCATGCTCCTAGGGATCATCAAAGATTTGAATATTTTGTTATAACTAGGGTTGTCCCGATACCAGTATCGGTATCGGGACCGATACCGAGTATTTGTGGGAGTACTTGTACTCCCGCAAATACCAACGATACCCAAATAGAATACTTGACCTGAAGGTCAACCACCCCCCCCCCCCGCCGCAATGAAAGCCGCCGCCGCATGGTTAAAGTGTGCGGGAACATCACAGGTTTCAATTGAATAGCTGTAGTTTTCCCGCCGCGTATAGACAGACACTCCCCCTTGCTTGCTCTGTCCAATCCCGAGCAAGGGGGAGTGTCTGTCTATACGCGGCCGGGAAAACAGCTATTCAAATGAAAGCTGTGATGTTCCCCCGGGTGGTGGCGGCAGCGGCGGCTGCTAGGTATGGGGTACATGGATAGAGGGACATGGATGCAGGGACATGGATGCAGGGACATGGATGGAGGGACATGGATGGAGGGACATGGATGCAGGGACATGGATGCAGGGACATGGATGGAGGGACATGGATGGAGGGACATGGATGCGGGGACATGGCTGCATTAGTGTGGGGACATGGCTGGATTAGTGTGGGGGACATGGCTGCATTAGTGTGGGGACATGGCTGCATTAGTGTGGGGGACATGGCTGCATTAGTGTGGGGGACATGGCTGCATTTGGGGACATTTAAAAAAAGTATCGGTATTCGGTATCGGCGAGTACATGAAAATAAGTATCAGTACTTGTACTCGGTCCTAAAAAAGTGGTATCGGGACAACCCTAGTTATAACCTAACCCTGACTTTTACTTCTCAACAACATTGTCCCTTACTTGTTTGGAGAGTTCCTTGGTCTTCATGGCAGTGTTTGGTTAGTGGTGCCTCTTGCTTCGGTGTTGCAGCCTCTGGGGCCTTTCAAAAAGGTGCGTATATGTAATGACAGATTATGTGACACTTAGATTGCACACAGGTGGACATCATTTCACTAATTATGTGACTTCTGAAGGTAATTGGTTGCACCACAGCTTTTTATTGGCATCATAACAAAGGGGGTAAATACATACGCCAATTATCAGTTTCTTATTTCTGAAAAATAGTTTTATGTATGTATTTTTCTCATTTTACTTCACCAACTCAGACTATTGTGTTCTGATCCATCACATATAATTCCGATTTAAAAACTTTGAACTAAAGGCTTTAATGTAACAAAATAGGTAAAAAGCCAAGGGGGTGAATACTTTTGCAAGGCACTGTATATATTATTGGCTCTAGAGATAGCAAAAGGCTGGAAATTCTCTACTTATTTCTATAGATTTAGTCAAACACAAGATAAATTGGGTTACGGCCAATTACAAATTCAGGCGCATTCTACATAATACCTGAGACCCGGGAAAGCCGACTCCTTTCTTTTATTGTCTGCTTCTCCCACCAAGTTCATGCTTTCCCGTTATCGTTTCTATAACACCAGATTGACATCTCTTCTGAGTCAGGCAGATCTTTTTCTTTTCTTTCTCCTACTATTTCATTAAGATATTGGAATGGTATGTCTATCTAAATTCGATTTCAACTTGAACTAACCATGAGAAATATTTCACGTTAACATTTTCTTTGATGTTAGTGATATGAACCTGTGTAACTGGCAAGATGTGTTCTCAAAACACAATACTGAACAAATTGATTCTGTATCAGTGCCTAATTGTGTCATTTGACATCTCCACAGCGGTTGTGCATTACCTGTACAAAAACAATAAACAGATTGAAATATGGATCTAAATAAAATTACAGAATATACATTTGCCCATTTCTTAAGGGTTTCTGTGCTGCTTGCCAACTACAGCAATGGCGATATAAAGGCACAGAAAAAAGGTCTGACGGGCTCAATTGCCATTTGGTATCTCACAAAGTGAATGTGGCATCACATTTAAACCCCTATATAATAATCATATGCAAAGGATTGAAGATTATCAATAAAAGTGAGGCTTAACCCATATGGGCAAACCATATTTAATTGGTATGAAAGACATGACTTCCAATCACCCTACAATCAATGCCTACCTGTGTTACCCATGTTCCCTGTAGAATTTCGTTTTCTCCACCATTACAGGTGTTCTCTTAGAAAAGTAATATTTTGACATCTGGGATCAGCATCTTCTCTGGAGACATTTATTTTTAAGGTCTGCCAGACAGATGCGCCATCACTGAGTCAATGGGTTTCCTACACTAAGGCTGGCCATAGATGGATCTAAATCTGTCCGGTTCAGCAGGAACCGTACAAATTTTGGACCAACCATGGGCAGACTGATTGTACTGAAGTTGATCTATCATTTTGACTTATGTACAACCAGCCTGTCAGGTTTTTCCTGTGCGATAGCTGCCAGCAGTGATCATTCCATTCTGACGGCAGGGAAACCTCCCGCTGTCAGAATACTATAGCGCAGGGGGAGGGATTCCCCCATCAACTAACTTTGTTGATTGGAGGAATCAAGCAGTTTTCTTTTGTTTATCCTGTGGTTGAAGGAAAGAAAATTGCATTATCTATGGCTTGCTTAGGACATATAAAAAAAACAGCATGATTTAGCCTGTTAGCAATCCCATATCAAAGAAATATCTGTTTTGCGTGGAATCAGTGCTTAAATTATTCACCCTGCTGTATACTCTTTCCAGCTCCAGGGCACCCATGCTGTGACCTGCCATAGAGAAACACTGTCATTATAGTAAAAAAATTGTAAAATTCATAAATAATATTTCCCATTACCACATCCAGTTTTTGATCTCCTGCAGAGTTGGAGGGGAATACTAGAATCCTCCACATGTGACAGTTCTGAGTGGTTGGATGGTTGTGTCTTCCTGCTGTGGCTCTTTCCAGCTGCTGCGCCCAGGCCCGTCGCTACAGGACAGGCAAAACAAACAATTGCTTGGGGCCCCAAGCTGGCCTGGGGCCCTACAACTTCCCCTTCCCATGCTGTAGCGTGGCCGAGCTCATCTTCCTTCCTCCTGGAGTCCTGTCAGTCCGGCCGGGTACCGCGCCTGGTACAGGAGATTGTTTCCTGTTCCCGGACGGACTGACAAGAAGTGCACACTGAGTGCTCACTTCCTTTCAGTCCGGCCGGGAACACAGGAATCTGAATCTCCTGTACCACGCGCGGTACCCGTCCCGGGTACTATCTGACAGGGAAGAAGGGGAGGTGAGAATAGAAAAACATAGGGAGGAGTAAATTAGTGTAGCGCTAAGGTAGGCTTTGCGGGGGGGGGGGTGCTAGAGGGGCCCCCATTTTGCATTGGGCCCCCAAATTCCTTCAAACGGCCCTGGCTGCGCCAGTAGCTTGTCACTTTAATATGGCAGTGAGGACCCTTATGGGGTCAACTAAATAGGGATTAAACTTGATGTTCTTCTCACTTTCTGGTATCTTTCTGGGACAAGAAATGCAAGGAAACCACCCATGTGGGGATACAGATAAAAGTTTACGCTTTACAAATATTTTAACGTCAGTTGCAGCAATACCTGCTTAAATAATTTCTGTTGAAACCTATTTTTTTTTTTAATTTCCATTACTAGGTCTGATGGAGATCCTACCCGATCGATGCGTGCAAATCGCCAAGAAAGAATTGATGTTTGCCGGTTCCGTGGGACTCATCACCTATCTTGGAGGTGTCATCTACATCAACCGCAGACGCACAAGCGATGCCAAGTCTATCATGGCATTAGTAGCACGTGCTATGACAGATGACAATGTAAGTAGTGGCACTTGAGCAAAGTCTCGGCGGAGGGTCTAATAAGCTGAGCAACTCCTAGAAAATTCTGACTTAGTGGCTCTCGGACGTGCTACAGCAGGTGGAAGGGTCCCCAGAGAATGATGAATTATTACACTTATTAATAATGGGTCACTGAATATGACAATGCTTTTTAAATATACTTAAAATTTGTGTTATGGAAACACAAATGAATTTGGAAAGCACATTTATTGCAGCAGATTATGTCAAGGAAATATGAAAGTGTGATTTATTTGCCTTTTCGGCTGAGATTCAGTGTCGCTTTTGAGCACATATGCCCTGTACACATGTCCGGTTTTCCTGACATGCCAAAACCCGACGTGATTCCTCTCAAGCCTGCCTTGCATACACACGTTCAGTCAAAAAAACGCTCGACCAAAGCGCGGTGACGTCCAACGTGTACGACAGGACTATAAAGGGGACGTTCCATTCAAATGGTGCCACCCTTTGGGCTGCTTTTGCTGATCCTTGTGTTAGTAAAAGTTTGGTGAGAGACGAATCACGCTTTTCAGTTTTCGTGCTTTTCAGTCTGTTACATCGTGACGAATGTGCTATCTCCATTACAAACGCTAGTATTACCAGAACGAGCGCTCCCGTCTCATACTTGATTCTGAGCATGCGCATTTTTTTTCTCCTCGGAAAAGCATACACACGAGCGGTTTTCGCAACAAGAAAAAAGACTGATGGGAAACACAACGGAAAAAAAAAGAACAGGTTCGATTTTTTTGCAGGCAGTTTTCTTGTCTGGAAATCTGCTATGGAGCATCCTGACCAATCTAAAAAATGGAGTCCCGTTGGAAAAAACGGTCATGTGTACGAGGCATGAGAAGGAAAAAAAAGTTGTCATTATTATTGTTGGTCTTGATGGTTCCATTAATAATGAGTAATGGCGAGATAAAAATGTCAAGGGTCATTTTAAGAGTTATCTTTAGAGCCCATTCACAGTCATCTGTTACAGTAACACGTAGTTGAATGCACATGCGAATGGCAACCCACAACACTAGTAGAGTAGCAGGCAATGCATCTGCAGTACACCCCAATGCACCTGCTGCAATTCTAAGATGTAAATGAGCCCTTCGAGTTCATATTATTCTGAAAACCATAATACTGTTATATTGGTAACTTAAATGTACAGTCCAAATTGTATTATTACATTCTGGAGAGAAAGTATTAGAACTAATTTTACATTTTTGGGGGCTCCTTTTCTGATGATTGTAACTTTATTGAAATCCAGTGTTAGGGGGCACCTGCTTTAAGGCAGCAGGTCTATCTACTTAAGGAGCATCCAATGGAAGCTACTATATTCCAGGGTTGCATTCTAGCTTCAAGGTATTAAAGCGGAGTTCCACCCAAAAATGGAACTTCCGCTTGTTCCACTCCACACCCCCTTACATGCCACATTTGGCATGTAATTTTTTTTGGGGGGGGAGTGGGGGCTTCAGGAGGAGTGGGACTTCCTGTCCCACTTCCTGCTTCCGCCGAGGGGCTGGTAAGGCGATTAGGCTTAATCGCCTTATTGCAGCCCCTCCCTGTAGGCGATGGCCTAGGACACTGACAGGTCCTGGGCGATCGCCTGTCCAATCAGCGGCGAGCCGCACGCGCATGCGCAGTGCGGCTCGCGCATGCGCAGTGGGTGTCCGGCCGTGAAGCCGAAGGCTGTCACGGCTGGGTGCCCACAGTCGGAATGAAGACGCCGGCCGGGGAGGGCGGGAGCGGAGCCCCCGGTCGGCGCGTCGCTGGAACGTGGAGAAGGTAAGTGAATGTTTATTAAAAGCCAGCAGCTACACTTTTTGTAGCTGCTGACTTTTAATAAACATTACATTTGGGTGGAACACCCCTTTAAGAATGAACCTGTTCATTGCCTTGAAAATAGCATTTAGCTTGAGACTCAGGTGTTTTGGTTTCCTTCAAATCTCTTTTGGATTGCTACACCTAGGTCAAGGATTTGGTGTTGACCTCACCTGCGTTGACTTAGGTGTCTAAAGCAATGATAAGAAAAACAAAGTAGTGCTGACCCCAACAAAAATTACTCATAGACCCCATACTGGGGTCAGAAGTATTGGCTTTTGGCTCCTTAGCATGATATCCTGTTCTTGGCAGTGGGGTCCAGTTTAAAGCTTATAAGTCATGACTGAGACATCCAGAATTTGACTTACAATATTGGGCTTAGAAATATAGTTTAAGCTTCATAAAAATAGCATGGGGGTCTGGTTCTAGATTATGAAGACTAGCTTGGAGATCTAGTACTGACCAGGAGGTTTTTGATCTCAAAGTCAAATCCATAAAGTCTAGTAGTTTAAGTCTAAGGAAATTGTCTGTGGATCCAAAACATAACATTTACAATTTTGGAGCCAATTGGTTTAAACACTTATGCCGAGTACACACGATCGAAACTTCAAACAACAAAACTGTGGATTTTTTTACAAAGGAATTTTGGCTCAAACTTGTGTTGCATACCCACGGTCACACAAATGTTGTCTGAAATTCCGAACATCAAGAACGCGGTGACGTACAACACTACGACAAGCCGAGAAAAATGAAGTTCAATGATTCCAAGCATGCGTAGGATTTTTGTGCGTCGGAATTGCATACAGACAATCGTAATTTCCAACAAGAACTTTTGCTGTCGGAAAATTTGAGAACCAGCTTCCGACAGAAAATGTCTGATGGGGTCTACACATCAAACATTTCTTGTCAGAAATTGCGATCGTGTATACGCGGCATAAGAGGTCCAGTATCCCGCTAACAAGATATTGTTCTAGGTTTCAGTGTCAAGCTTACTAGACAAGGGCTGCACCGCACTATATTATCTAATATCTTTAACGTTTGCTCAGAGATCCAAAGATCAACTACCACATTCATTTAGAATCCACCCCATCCCAATCCAGTTCTGAAATTATTACAAGCAGGTTGAAATACAGCATTAATAGGAATGGCTTCAAATTGGAATCTAGTTTTCATCTCATTAGATGCTGCATGGAGATCCAGTGGTAAGTTCGCTGGGTCAGTTCTGATCTCAGGGACTGTCAGTGATCACAAGCTTTCTTTCCAGTTGAAGGTCTGGATTTATCCTGAGGGGACTCGGAACAACACTGGCGACTTACTTCCTTTCAAGAAAGGAGCATTCCATCTGGCACTGCAGGCGCAGGTAATAATCCAGCTTAATGCCCTGATGGTAATTTTGTCATTTTCATGTCTAGTTTGTAGAATTCAGAGAACCGGCTCTTGGGAACAATTTGCATATTAAAATACCGAGCACAAAAACACAGATGTTCCTTCATCAATTGTGCCTGTTCCATGTCCTTCCGGCAAGACAAGGAACGCCTGAACAGCTCAGATTGCTGCTGAGAAAATGTATTTCTTCCATTTATAACATTTATTTCATCTATTTATTTAGTGCCAGAATAATCTACAGCACCGCACAAAGAACACCAAGCCATTCACAGCGGTATATATACCATAAGAGGTTGCACTCTAATCATGTTCACTATCATAGTCGCACTATTGTATATCTTTATGTCTCTGACATATTCTGTGGTGCTGTACAGAAACATCTGAGCCAGCCACATCAGTCTCTGCACCAGAGGAGCTTACGCCTCAGTCACAAACTATTACATAATTATATATCTCTGACATATTTTGCATCCTGTTAAGAGAATACTAGGTCATTCTCATCAGTCTCTGCACTGTAGGACATGCAGTCCCACCACAGTTGCATACTATTTTGGTTCATTTACAGTATGATTCACTATCTCCAGGTAGCCTACAGTAAACTGAACTCTCAGCACTTGTCCACAAAGAATGCAAAAGTCCTACAAAGTCCCATCGTGTGTACAGAAGTCCATCGGACTTTAGTCCAATGTACAAGCACGCATGCTCAGAACCAATGTTAAAATCAACCAACAATAGAAGTTCACCAAAGGGTGGCGGTAAACAGCTGAAAAAACACGTGATTTTGGGAAAGTTTGTTGAAAAAGTCCTGCCGTGTGTATGCATACCAAGTTCACAGCCAACGCCCTTCAGACAAAAATCCACGGAAAAGTTTGTTTGAAGTCCGACCGTGTGTATGAGGCTTAAGAATTCTGCTGACAAAATTAACACTGATTCCGTACATATGAAATATGTTATTATAGTCACCCTTAACAGCTGTTCAGTCTGTCTGACTTACAAACAACCAGTAGATGTGCAGCTATAGAAATACAGTATATATGAAATTTAAATATGGCACAGCAAAAAAAAAGTAAAAATGCAAAACTTGTAGAGAGACGCTGCAGCTTCCCAAAAGATAAATGACTTTGTTGTCATTATTGGTGCTTATGGCCACCTTATTATTGATTTAAATGTACAGTTGTCATGAAGGCCATCTCTGCAGATAGTCCACAAGACAGGTAGATGCTTCATCCTGGAGCAATGCCCCTGTGTTGCCATTTTCAAATAAAGATGTATCCTCTCTGTGCAATTCAGAGTGAAGGTGGCTTCCTCTGTTTCTTTGTTTTTTTCATTCATCCTGAAAGTGTGACAGGGAGAGAGCCATCTTTTCTTGTTGACAGTGAGCTCCAGACAGATATAAAGAACACAAGATAATACAAAAAGCAAGAGGTGCAATCAGCGCAAAAATACAATAAATGTGTAAATAAATAAATCCCCCTCCCCAAATCAATGCAAGCTGAACACTAGGGTTGTCCCGATACCGATACCAGTATCGGTATCGGGACCGATACCGAGTATTTGCGGGAGTACTTGTACTCCCACAAATACCCCCGATACCTAAATAGAATAGTTCCCCCCCGCGCCGCATCGCGCCGCCGCATCGCGCCGCCGCATCGAAAGCCGCCGCATGGGTTAAACGGCGTGCGGGAGCATCACAGCTTTCATTTGAATAGCTGTAGTTTTCCCGCTGCGTATAGACACTCCCCCTTGCTCGGGATTGGATGGGTGATCGTGATCTGTCTGATCCCGAGCAAGGGGGAGTGTCCATACGCGCGGGCAAAACAGCTATTCAAATGAATGCTGTGATTTTCTCCATGCGGCGGCGGCGGCGTCTTTCGGCGGCAAAGGTATGGGGGAAATGGCTGAAGGGACATGGCTGCATATGTGAGGGACATGGCTGGAGGGACATGGCTGGAGGGACATGGCTGGAGGGACATGGCTGGAGAGACATGGCTGCATATGTGCGGGACATGGCTGGGGGTACATTGGCTGCATATGTGGGGGACATGGCTGGGGGGAAATGGCTGCATATGTGAGGGACATGGCTGAAGGGACATGGCTGGAGGGACATGGCTGGAGGGACATGGCTGCATATGTGGGGGACAAAAAAAGTATCGGTATTCGGTATCGGCGACTACTTGAAAAAAAGTATCGGTACTTGTACTCGGTCTTAAAAAAGTGGTATTGGGACAACCCTACTGAACACTTAAGGAAATTCACAAAATCCAAAAAAATACGTATTATAAAAAATTTGTTTAATTGAATTGATGCAACAGAAGTGTAAAAAAGTGAAAAAAACACAACAAAAACGTGAATTAAAGTCCAAAGAATTGTGTGACAAACAAATTCCAAACTTCCTCAGGAACTTCCACTGAGGAAGTTTGTGGAAACGTAACGCGTACGGGGGAGGAGTATACAGACGTCGCTCGCTGCCATCCTTTCCAGAAACAAACCGTTTGTTTGTTTTATATGCTGCCAATCGTTCGGATTTTTGTGAGTAGTTTTATGCTCACCCAATACATTTTTGTATTTTGAAACGGAGAGCACTTAGATCTGTTTTTCTTCCATATATGGTGTATTATCTGCTGCGGATTGCGAAGGGACCTGACATTACATTTTGCCATCGGTGTATCTGCATTTATGATATCTGCTTGCATGACTACCTGGTAACACAGGAGTCCATGCCTTAAGGTAAGAGTGGCCAATCCTGTAGTGGTGGAAGGATCACTTATTTTTTGAGCTCACATCACCGGTGAATCTCACATGGAGTTTGGAATTTGTTTGTCACACAATTCTTTGGACTTTAATTTTATTTGGACATGTTTTTGTTTTAGTTTTTGCTGTGTTTTTTTCACTTTTTTACAGTTCTGTTACATCAATTACATTTTTTATGCTCTACACTAATTTTTTATAATACAAAATAATACAGCTCCATAAACAGTAATGCATGCTTAAATTTTATTTTAAATGCAAGCAGTGTAAGTACTCAGAAGAAGATGCAGCCTGTAATATTGCTTTGGACACTGGTTACTGCGTGGGTGCTCACCATGGCATGAGTTAGCTACAGGGTGCTATACAGGTCCAGGGCCATGGTCCATGAATGAATGAATGACTTGTATAGCGCAACGCATGCGAACTGAATCGCCTCTGGGCGCTTTTTCCAGCCAGTGTCTGCTTGGCTGGTGCGGTCATTTTTACCCCGTAGGATCTTGACACGCTATGGACACACAGTCATACGCACATATATACATATATACTGGGTCAATTTTTTTTTGGACGATCCAATTTACCTACCAGCATGTCTTTGGAGTGTGGGAGGAAACCGGAGTACCCGGAGGAAACCCACGCAGACACAGGGAGAACATGCAAACTCCAAGCAGATGGTGTCGTGGTTGGGATTCGAACCAGCGACCCTTTTGCTGCTAGGCGAAAGTGCTACTCACTGGACCACTGTGCTGCCCATGATTTGGTTGAACCCTGTGTCTGAAGAGACCCTTATGGGGTATGCCCACCAGGAGGGCAAAAGATCTGGATGCCGCTTGTCCGTTACATCTAGCCTTTAACTACTGAGAGGACCGAAGGATGCAGTAAGTTAGGGCCCTGCCCTATATTGGTAGCCCAGGGTGCAATTGCTTTGGTCACTATGGGATTTACAGAGGAGTGCAGACGGCAACATTTTTTAATAGGGTTGTCCCGATACCACTTTTTTAGGACCGAGTACAAGTACCTATACTTTTTTTCAAGTACTCGCCGATACCGAATACCGATACTTTTTTTTAAATGTGTCCCCAAATGCAGCCATGTCCCCCCACATATGCAGCCATGTCCCCCACATATGCAGCCATGTCCCCCCACATATGCAGCCATGTTCCCCATATATGCAGCCATGTCCCCCACATATGCAGCCATGTCCCCCCACATATGCAGCCATGTTCCCCATATATGCAGCCATGTCCCCCCACATATGCAGCCATGTCCCCCCACATATGCAGCCATGTCCCCCACATATGCAGCCATGTTCCCCATATATGCAGCCATGTCCCCCACATATGCAGCCATGTCCCCCCACATATGCAGCCATGTCCCCCCACATATGCAGCCATGTAGTAGTATCAGATCTGGCATCGGGGGCATTTGCAGGAGTACAAGTACTCCCGCAAATGCTCAGTATCGGTCCCGATGCCGATACTGGTATCGGTATCGGGACAACCCTATTTTTTAAGATTAATTTGTGGACAGAGAGCAGGAGGGACTGGTTATTACTTTCAGTACATTTGCAAATGATTATTTGGCTCAGGTGTTGGTCTATAGAGCTTTTCTGTAAGAAGAATCTTGTGCAGATGCCTTTTAAAAGGCAATGCCTATTTGCTGACTCCTTGGACATTTACATCAAGAAAGTAAGGGGGGAAATGGGTATTTTTATTCTGCTCATAAGAGCTTACAATCTAATAGAGTGGGGAAGTGGTATGAAAGGTAATATTTGTGAGGGATGAGCTAATTAAAAGTTCACTTATTAGGTGAAGGTGGGATAGACTTCCCTGAATAGATGAGTTTTCAGGTTTTGCCTTAAGGTGGCCAGAGTAGAAAATAGCCTGGCAGATTAGGATAGAGCATTGCAGAGGTTGGGGAGGCTCTAGAGAAGTCCTGAAGGTCTTGGGAGGAGCGGAGAGGACGATTTGGGTGATATTTAGTTGTGAGTGGCTTTCCACTTACCCTAAAATTAAAAGGCAAAAGCCCCTACAAGCAAACCTTTGGTTCCTGAGAAAAATAAGACTTAATTGCCTTCTCAGAATCTGCCCAGTCAGTCATCGACTCATATTAGCCGGGGTACCTTCTGGCCTCTGTGGACATCAAAGATGCCTACCTACACATCCTCCTCTCCCCCTGCATCAACACTACCTGTGCTTTGCAACATTACCAGTTTGTTGCTTTCCTTTTGGCCTGTCCACTGTACCTTGGGACTTCACCAAGGTATCTGAGTGGATCCTAAATCTCAAGAGGTTAGCACTGGAGTTAACCCACTACCATCAGTCTCTGGATCTTCCTATTGGCCTAACCAGCAAGAACCAAGCTTGCCATACTGTAGTGTGGAGGATTTCAAGTGCGGTACTGAAATAGCAGTGATTTCTAAACCTGGATGCCCTCTCCTGTTCAGGGGACTAAGGCCGCGTACACACGATCAAATCTATCTGCTGGAAACGGTCGGCCCGACCGTCCCAGCAGACAGATTCGACCGTGTGTACGGGCGAGCCGACGGACTTGGCCACCCGACAGATTTCAAAGCATGCTTTGAAATCTGTCGGCTGGGAAACCGTCCGCCCGACATGTCTGCTGGTTAGTACGCTAACCAGCAGACATGTCTTCTCGCACACGCGCCAAATGGTTTCGATGCATGCGCGGAAGTGTTTTACTTCCTGGTGCGGTGACGTGGCGGCGTCAACGTCACCGCCACGTCACCGCGCCGTCTGGTGGTGGGGATTTTGGTTTGATCGTGTGTACACGATCAAACCAATATGTCCCCAGCAGACAGATTTGTTCAAATCGGTCGGCCCGACCGATTTGAACAAATCTGTCTGCTCGTGTGTACGCGGCCTTAGTTGTTGGCTGAATCCTGCTCCTAATCAAAGTCTTGGAACTGGGGATGATTCAAGGGTTTCTTACAACGCAACCTAATCAAGATTGTCAGACAATACCATGGCAATGACTTATGTCAGTGTTTCTCAACCGTTTTTCAGTCAAGGCACCCTTAAAAAACGAATAGTTTTACATATTGCAGAGGCATCCACACATGTTAGACACTAACATTAGAGCTCACTTATTCCTTCAATGCACGCACACATTTGCACACTGGAACTGACTAGTATTCCAGCATTTCTTCTTCCTTGTTTTCTCTCCCTCACCCACCTAACGTGACTCCAGTGCTAACAGAGAGGGGCTTAAACAAGGAATGCGTTTCAGGTGGCCAATGTCCTCCTTATCAACCAATGATGTCCGTGGCTGTTACGATGCTGGGGCTGGCCTGCACAGTGTTAAAGGCTGTCATGTTGCACAATGAAAACCTGTGGTTTTATGTAACAAAAAAACAGACTTGATCCACCTACTAGTTGTACACAGTTTTTGGGCAATTCAGGCAATTTTTCTGTATTTTTTCAAGGCACCCCTGAAGAACCCAAAGGGTAACACAGAGTGCCTAGGCACCCTCGCTGAGAAAGGCTGGCTTGCATCAACCATCAAGGGGGCACCAGAAGTCGCGCAACTCCCAGAGAAGTGTCCCTCCTTCTAGCTTGAGTGGAATGCCACCTTTTGGCCCCGTCCACAGCGTAAAGGCATGGAAATTTATTAGGCTGACTTTCTTAGTCATCATGCATGCGCACTGGGTTACGTCCACGGACGGCGCTTGCGCCGTTCGTTCGGCCATGCATCTACATGGGGTCACACTTCATTATCATACAACACGCCCCCTACCTGCCTACTTTGAAATACGTGGGCTTACACCTCTCTAAGTTACGATGGCGTAGCGCATATGAGCTGCGTTACGCCCGCCTAAAAATACGCCAGTCTTTCTGAATCCCGGCCCTTTTCTTTAAAAAAAACATTACAGGACACAGATCCCTGCCCTATGTTTCTTTTGATTCACTCTTAATTGTTTGCTACTAAAGTGAGGGAATGGAAGGGGTTATGCTAGTGCTGTCTGTACAGCTTTGTTTGAATTTGTGTCCAATCAACTGAAGGTAGCTACAGAACCCATGGACAGGTAATGTAGATTAGATGCTTGTGTGAATGTAAAAATGAATTGCATTTGCGGACCTTCTTTATAAATGAATCGGATCTTTTGCACATATTGAGGAATGTTGGTGATGCTGGTCTGTAGTGGGGATTCTTCTGACATCAACTCAGATCCCTGGTTTAATTCACTGTCCAAACCATCTAGTAATAGAAGAACAGATCAGGACCTACCGGGTAAATGAAATCAACGTAAATAGTTTTGTCTGTTTCTTTAATCCCTAATTTAATATTCCCTGGTCTGGAATCTGGATTGTAGACCGCTAGAGTTCATTTTGTTTGTATAACTTTAGAGAACTGTTAATTTTGTCTATGGTAATGGTATTTTGTCTCTCTGTTGTCAGGTTCCTATTATCCCAGTGGTGTACTCCTCATTTACCAGCTTCTATGACCGCAGGAAGAACCTGTTCACTGGTGGTAGGTAGACACAGACAGCTTTGCAGATCAGACAAGCTGTGCTCAGCGCCTTAATCCGGCGTGATGGGTGACATCTGCTGTCCAGCTCTTTGCTTTATATTGGAAGAACGTTATCGGCTTCCCGGGGATGTGAGAGCTCTTTAAGCTGCTGGAGGGACGTGCAGAGAATTATTCTTCATGCAGAATTGGCAGATTGGGCCAGATCTGCAGAATATTTGGAGACACCGGTGGAGGACGTGGAGGAGGATGACAGCTGTGTACTCTGCTGCCACCTAATGGACGCACATGTGCTTGCCTGTTCCTGTTTTTCTTTAAATCTGTGCTGACAGAAATACAGAGGCTTCCACTGCAGACCTCTTCCTGAAAATACTAGTTGCTGGGCTGTCCCTGGCTCCCAAGTCACTAACTCAGAACAAGCATTGAGAGCAAGGATCTTAAAACATTCTAAATAAAGTGACAGTTAATTGTCCTTCAGACTTTAGAGAGCTGGACAGTGACTAGTAATCTTGCCAGCAACCACACACAGCTGAAATATTGGTCTTTAATCAATATCTATGACTTAAAGTGGATGTAAACCCAAAAATATATATATATATATTTTTGATGTCACAATGTAGAGTATAATATTTCCTATCATCTGTGCCCAGTCTTGCCACACAGAGTTAATCCAGCGCTGAGAAATCCTCTTTTATGTTCAGTGAAAATGAACAGCCTTCCAGATAAAACCCTGCCTAGATAAAAAGTCAGTTTTCTCTCTTCTTGCTTTGAGTGAGAGGTTATTTACATATCTAGCTAGGACATGTTTATCATATGTTATGTTTTGTTTATCATAACATGAGGTGATATAACATCATAACACATCCTGGTAATATACAATGACCTTTGGATCACCTCTTGTTATGATAAACATGTCCAAGCTAGATATGTAAATAACCTGTCACTGAAAGCAATAACAGAGAAACGCACTTTATAATTTCGCAAGTTTTTATCTGGAATTCTGTTAATTTGCACTGAACTTTAAAAGAGGATTACTCAGCGCTGGATTAACTCTGTGTGGCAAGACTGGGCACAGATGATAGGAAATCTTATACTCTACATTGTGGGTTTACATCCACTTTATTGCTTTAGAAAATATCATCCTATGCATATGAATAGGTGGTGAGCATAGTGGTGCAATGGTGCAGATAACACTGTGGTATTGTTTGCACTTTTTTAAATCTACCAATAGTCACAGATAATATATTCAGTCTAATATATATCTCTATTTTCTTTCATTTCCAGGAACCATCAAAGTTGAGATTCTTCCAAAAATCGATATCGCTGACTTGAAAGAAGAGGACATTTCAGATTTGACAGAAAAATGTTTCCACACCATGCGCAAAGTGTTCTTTCGGCTCTCCGGCAAGCCGCTTCCAGCTGGTGGACAGGGCGTTTCTAATAAATAGGAGCTACTGGACTTGCAGACATCAGACCCATAGACTAACTTGTAAGGGGCAGAACACTGCAAGTCAGACCCATGCTAATCAAACACTGGACTTATCAGATAGCACTGGAGAGGTTTGTACGACTAAACCGTAACTTACCAAAGACCGCACTGTTTGTGGATTTAATATTGGACATTAGTAATACGCAAAACAGACTAGTTTTGGTAGATTTACAGACATTTCTGGAAAATTCGCTATTTTGTTGAAATGCAATTGCATTTATTTCGCTGCTATGGGTTATTGTTTGTTGGTTTTTTTGGTGTATTTTATTTTTGACTTTCTTGGCAGCAAAAAAAAAAAAAAATGTGAAAACGTTGAAAAAATGGTAAGTGACAGTAAACAATAATTTAAGTATTGTTGTTTTTTTTATTTTAAATAAAATATTAAGCTTTTTTTCTTTCTGTGCATAAAATGTCAAATATTAAAATACACCAAAAAAATCAATGAGCATTTTACAAAGCAACAATTTTTTTTTTTTACGATTTATATATTTTATTTTCAAGATATTAATAGTGAAACTGGGGGCCAATGGAGAATTTGCTAATTTTGCAGAATTCACTCCGCTCATTGCTGTTGGAAATATAGTTCTCAAACAATTTGACGCACGCTTGGAAACAATTCGATGCATGCTCGGAAGCATTGAACTTAACTTTCTCAGCTCGTCGTAGTGTTGTACGTCACCGCGTTCTTGACGGACGAGACAGAGAACCTTTGCGTGAGCGTGTGTAAGCTTGAGCGCAATTCCGTCGGAAAACCCATCCAAGTCGTGTGTACGGGGCATTACACCTTGTCAGAAGTAGTATTGACCCAACTGAATAAGGCTGCTACCATACCAGCCAGGATTGTTTGGTGTGTGGTCAACTTATACAGTTTTTGGTAAATTTAAAGGTGATCATACAGAGGTTTGACAAATGAACTTCAGCATGTGACCTGCTTAAAACAGTTAGGTAAAAAAAAGCTTATTGGTTGGTAAGGGAATTGTAGTCCACAAATTGCTTCTTACCTTATAGATGAAAGGAGAAGTAGGGCCAAAGCTCTTTTGGCCCTACTTCTTCTATGAATCACAGAAGTGCACTCAGTTCTTCACTCCTGTTACCCGTTTTCAGCTGACGTCACTCAGGCGTTCCAGGCTTTGAAAAGATCCCAGCTTTAATGTTGCATTTCACGCAGATCCCTGACTGGCAGCTGGTTCAGCCTCTTAGCATGATTCTGAGAGCCTGGGCCATCTGCTCCTGCCCCCTTCACAGCCTAGTGCTTCAGTGAGCGCTGGAGGTGCAGAGCAAAGTCAGTCACCGGCTCTCTGCAGACTGAAGACCTAAAACTGAGTGATCAGCAGTCTTTGATTGTTCAGTTCTCAGTCTTGTAGGTGGGTAAGGACACCTGCAGCGTTCATTCCAATGCTGCATCCTCCCAGGTAAGTATGACTGTTTTCTTTTCCCCCAAACTTTTCTTTTAAAGTTTGTCCTCTTGCACCTCTCACATATTTAATGCAGTGAAGTGGGCCAGATTTTCCCTGTCACCTTTTCCCTGCCCAAAATCTTACTGATATAATTAACTTTGATTTAATAACTGTCTATACCTTTTCTTTGTCTCCTGCAATATGTTGAGACTTCTGACACTGTCTCGTGTAAAGGAAGGCCAGTTCCAAAGTTTTGGGGTCACTGGTGTCAAGGTTTGAATTCCTTTATGGGAGACAAAAGCATAGTCCTCCATGTCCCTGGCTTTATGCTGGTTTTCAGGTGGGGAAAGTATTTACCCCCAAATCTACCAGATCAATTGCATTTCAATCACTCAGTTCTCCAGAAGCGAAGGCTAAAAAAGCCTCAAGGCTTGGCTGTTTTATTTTGCTACCGTAGTTTCCCATTAATTCCATGCATTTTGCTAAATCTATATGAATAATGCAGCACTATGTAGAATCCCTTCAGACATCCTTTCTTATCCCTCTTATATAGTATTGTGTCCAGTGGAATATGAGATTTTGCAGCTTTCCACAGGTGAACTGTAGACATGTGAAATGGCCTCTCCATGGGAGCCCTCTGTAAACAACTGGATGCATTTTGGAAATGAGATATTTTCTGTCCTGCTGCTCTGCCCCAAATGATAAAGTCCATAATCAACAAGTGGAGCCAGAGAGCCCATTAAAAGTTAATGCGGAACTTCACCTAAAAAGGGGTTCTGCTTTTCCTCCTCCCCTCCACTACCACCACCACTTTTGGAAACTTTTTCTTTTATATATATATATATATATATATATATATATATATATATATATATATATATATATATATATATAGTTTTAACGTACCCACTCCCACTTCAACTAAGATCGCCTAGGCGATACGAGTGGAAGTTGGCACCTCTCATTGCAACCTCCTGGAACATGTTGCAGATCCCAGGAGGATCCGGGTCCATTCACAAAGTGCCATGTGACTTGTGCATCAGTCGGCTTCCCACAAGCAAGAGGGTGGTGCCAAGGACCCAAAGACAGTACTGGATCCTGGACTGGTAAGTGTGTGTTTATTACAAGTCAGCAGCCACAGTATTTGTAGCTGCTGACATATAATTGTTTTTAGAAACGACTGTAGCTCCTCTTTGATGTAGTGTACACAGGTAATTTTCCTAAATAATCCACCAGTCAATGAGTGTTTCTATGACAACACTGGTACTATTTTGTTCAGGAATTTTCTGCATATTCAGTGCCCATAGCGCTATTGTTTTAGCCTGCTACAGTGTAGGGAATGCAAAATTCGCAATATTAGATCTAGGAAGACTCACAAAGGGACTACACTAAAATTTCTGTGATGCACTTATTTGTTAAAATTGCATTGTAAATTATTGGGGGGAGAAAAATGCACAAATGCACCTGTTTTTGCCATGTCCATCAGTAGCACAGTGCAGAAACAACGTGCAAAAAAAAGTGCAGAAAATGCCCAAATCAGCCAACAATATATGTTTTTGTGCCTTTTCCATTCTCCATCTTTATTGGACTCTGATTTGACAGCTGATGATGGCTGAGTTTATTAATAATAATTTGTGTGTTTTGTTGTTGTGTTTCTTCCATTGTTTCTCTTGTTTTCTTGTTGTTGTGTATAATCACAGCTTGCACTGGACTAATGACTGCTGCTTTTATGTTTTATTGTTGCCAAAGTAATCTATGAGACTCTAATTCCAGTGTATGACACTCTATAGAAGTATTAGAGGTGTAATTAATTACAACCCGCCATCAAATAATATATTTTCTATTTTTATTATTAGAGGGTAAAATTGTTTTACTTTAAAAGTGACAAAATTCCTTAGCGTTTTATCTTATTTTTATGTTTATGTAATTGTTTATTAAGTAGAACTGTTTTTCTTTGTTCATTGTGCCAAACCAGAAAACATGGTGGTCGGCCTTGTGGTAGATTGTGAAAACATACAGGGATTGGTTTACTAAATCTGGTGCAGCTCCTGCATAGAAACCATTCAGAGTGTACAGTGGAACCTTGGTTTACAAGTAACACGGTTAACGAGAGTTTTGAAAGACGATCAACGTTAAAAAAAATACTAACTCAGTTTGCGAGTATTGTCTCGCAAAACGAACAGAATTCAAGCTAATGGGGTGTGCAGTACCGCATTTGCCCAGAGGTATGGGGGCACTGGTGACACTCGGAATTGTTTGGAGCATTCGGAAATACTCATAATCATGCGGAAATACTCAGAAACACTCAGAAATACTCAGTTCCCGAGTCTTTCTGAGGGTTTCCGAGATCAGTCGACCTACTAATGAGTATTTTCGAAGGCTCTCCTGCACCCCTCACCTCTGGCCACATGCGGTATTGCATGCCATAGAAGTCAATGCGGAACAAATTATCTTCATTTCTATTGACTTCTATGGGGAAACTTGCTTTTATATGCAAGTGCTTTGGATTACAAGCATTCTCCTGGAACGAATTATGCTTGTAATCCAAAGTTCCACTGTATTGTCAAAGCTTAATTGAACAAGTTGAGAATAGAAGCTGATTGGCTAGCACCAGATTTTGCACTGTCCAGTTTTAGTAACTCAACCCCACAGTCTAAAGACCACAGTTAACAATTATAAACTGTTTCTCATGTGTGTATGTATGTGACTATGGGCGAATCTTGCATTTATGATACAACACTTGTAAAACGCATTGGTTCTCTTGCATAACTCTCTTCCCAATTTCCAGTGCTTTTCGCTATCCATTTCCTTATTTTGGGAATATGAAAGTGATGGCGGATGCATTTGGAAGATGGCGATCTCTTGATCATTGGCACAGAGGAAACACTAGCTAAACTTAATTATTTCAGACCTTCCTACCACTGAGTGAGACTTCTGTTCCTCATGGTGTTGTAGTTTGTCATTAAAGCTGGTCATACATGGAGAGAATTTCAGCTGATTTCAGATGAACCCACCAAAATTTAAAGGGTCACTAAAGGAATTTTTTTTTTTAGCTAAATAGCTTCCCTTACCTAACTGCAGTACTGGTTTCATGTCCTTATTGTTTGTTTTTGCTTTGAAGTTGCTGTTAACCTGCTCTGTTCTCCACACTTCCTGCTTGTCTGTTTCCTTATAAGCACCATACTGGGAGCTTTCTCACGATGGTTTAAGCTGTCATTACTGTGTGTCTAAAACTTCCCAGAACCAATCAGATTCATTTTAAAAACAAAACACTGCCCTGGATTTGTTTGTTTTTGTTCTGTGTTTCTATTTTTACTTTGCAGAAACATGAAGCCAGTTCAAAAGTGAAACAAGCCTGCATGCACATTATATGATTGATTTTTATCTATTTTTAATCATTTTGAAAAGGAATCGGTTAACTTTTATGTCTCTATACCCTGTAAACATTCATTTCAGCAAAAAAAATTTTTTCCTTTAGTGACCCTTTAAGTGGGTGACCTTGTCTGCTGCCAACTGCCTGACATCCCTCAATTGGAAAATGAAAGGGGCCAGGCAGAAAATGGTTCCAGAGGAAGGCACTGTGAGGGAGATGTACTAAAATCTGGTGCAGCTCTGTATAGAAACCAATCAGCTTCCAGCTTTTATTGTAAAAGCTTAATTGAACAAGCTGAAGTTAGAAGCTGATTGGCTACCATGCACAGCTGTACCAAATTCTGAACGCGCCAGTTTTAGTAAATTTCCCAGTGTTCGGGTATTTGAACAACTGCTGGGGCTGGCTGTCAAATTTACAAATTACAACTGTGTAGCGTGGATGGAAGAAACAGTTGGACCTATATGTGTATGTGATCAGTAAGTGTGTTGCCATCTTCAAAATCCTCTTGCGATCTTTGAACAGTACAACTGAAAATCAAAACTGCACCTTCCAGTTTTTATTGGTAGGGAAGTTATTAATACTGGAGCAGACAAAATTTTGAGCAGCTGTGTGTGGCAACCAATTGGCTTCTAACTAGACATGTGCACACTTAAATATTTTGTTTCGGAATTTTGTTTTCGCCCGAAAAATAAATGTATTACTCCCGAAATTCGTTTTTATTTATTTTGTTTAGTTATAAAAATGCATTCGTCCGAAAATCCGAATTAATTTAGGTTGAATCTGTCATTGAAGGCTTATGGTGTTCCGTCGAATGTTCTAAGAAGATTTGACGGAGCAGCTAAACTGTACGATGCCGCAATCGTACATTTCCGGTAGAAGGTTCTGCCTACAAGCTATAGAAGAATTCTGATGTTGTATGACACTGGTAATAATTATATTTATAAATTATTATTACTAGTCAACTAACATTCAAATTCTTCTGTAGCCTATGGGCCGAGCATTTGAAATGTATGATTGCGGCATCGTACAGTTTAGCTGCTTGTCGAATCTTCTTAGAACTTTCAACAGACACCATGTTTTTCGCTGCTTCATCGTTCATGTCGAATCTTCGTCGTTCATGACGAATGGTCTACCCCAACACTGTCTCTATAATGTCGAATCTTTTCTCTCTATGTCAAATTGTTCCTCTCTATGTAGAATAATCTTGGGCTAATAGAGTTAAGGTTAGGCACATTCGACCACAGGTTCGATAGACACAGATCGCTATTGTCATGTCAGCCTCATGTCGAATCTCCTATCTATATCCAACTGTTGTAGCAACGAAAAGGAAAATGATTTTTTTTTTTATGTTGGATGTTTTGGATTTCGGATTCTGCGCGTTTGTTTCAGTTTGTTAAAACAAAATACCCGAAATTCGGACGAAAACAAATTCACATGTCTACTTCTAACTTTATTTAGTTCAGTTAAGGTTCAATAATAAAAGATAGCACAGCTGCTCCAGAATCTAGCCACTCCAGTTTTGATAAATTCCCCTCAATGCCTTCAATCAGGGGCCTAATTGCATGTGTTCCTATTTGTCATTCCCCAGTGTAATCTGATTGGGTGGCAATATGGTACAACTGTTGCATATACTGTAATTGTTCATGTTAAAAGGTCCCTCAAAGACATCACATCGGGTTGGCCGAAAACAAGTTTGGTGGAAATCAGCCCATACAGCCTGTCAAATATATTTTCTTACAGATGAATATTTTACTTGAGACTATTTGTATGAAAAGCCAAGGTGCCTTTATTACAAAACAAGCCAAAGATTTTTGTCACTGTTTTCATTGTACATTTTAGAATGTTTTGTGTAAATGTTTGAACAGCTATAAAATAATGAAAACCCTTGTTTCTTCTGGTTATTGAAGTGCAGCTTTTTTTTAGTACCTTATATGCACACCACAGCGCTTCCTTTCTGGATTGGACGGCTCTCTACACACTTGAATTTAATTGTTGTTAATGAATTTGTCTCACAGGTTGCTCGTGGGTGCTTTGTTTTTCATCTCCAGATGGATCAGGACTGATTTTAATTGTGTGACAATGTGCATGCTGGGAAATAGACATACCCGAACGTGTGTGGATAGACTGAGGTGACCAGATTTTTAAAATGAAATCCGGGGACATATTTTTTCTTTACTAGTAATGGCAACAATCAGCGACTCTCTGCCCATTGCCGCCCGCCTCACAGCCTCTCAAGTCTTACTTTTCGGGCCCTGGCTACTACTGGGTGGGGAGCGGAGGAAGCTCACTCCACCAGGGAAGGCAAGGAGATAGGCAGATGGCTGGCCAGGATTTGAGCCAAGGCAGAAGAACATTGCCTCTCGGGGGATCAGGAAGGAGTTTTTTCCCCTCCTGTAGCAAATTGGATCATCGCTCTGCTGGGGTTTTTTGCCTTCCTCTGGATCAACTGTGGGTATGGAGTTGGGTGTATGGGATTGTACTGTGTTTTATTTTGTTTGTTTATTTATTTATTTTTTATGGTTGAACTGGATGGACTTGTGTCTTTTTTCAACCTAGCTAACTATGTAACTATGTAAAATGCGAGCGGAGCTGAATGGGCATGCACCCGAAACTGAAGAAATATTCTCTCTGCTCCGACCAGCACATGATCATCAGAAAGGGGCACAGATAATGGGAAAAATACAACCCCCCTATGCTAGTAGGCATGGCAGGGGGGAGGGGGTGTAATTCTGCACTGACTGTCTTTGAAATTGCCCCTGCCCCCTAATAAATCCAATCTGGGGACAAAACCAGGGACAGACTTGGTCTGGGGGCAGTGTCCTCAATCAGGGGACTGTCCCCTGAAACTGGGGATGTCTGGTCAGCATGTTTCTGGGTACATTTTGCATGCTCAAGTTTTCTCCCCCCTTGAATACACTGTAAATACCATCCTCGAATTAGCAGATGACCAGAGCCATTGTAAAATGTGACACTGCATCTCCCACTGACTGTAATAATGGCCAGGCCACCGCCCAAACACTATGGGAGTCAATGGGAGATGTTGTGTTAGTCAGAATTGGCAGCTATGTCATGCTAAGGAAAAGGTGTCCGTCATTCCTGTGTGTGGCAGTTACAGGGCTAGAATTAATTTACAGTAGAACTGTACTCAAATGTTGATTTAAAGGAACAGGAACAGTCTTTCTTTTTGGGAAGTAAAATTTAACATCAATTAAAGAAAAAAATGCTGCTCACAGCTCCTTCCCATGTTGCACGCATGAAGGCCTGGATGCTTGGTCATATGATCGTTGTTAAATTCACACTGGAAGATCCTAACCAAGTGTCCATGCCTTCAGATGTATAACTAGCACCAAAAGGAGCCAGGAATAGCATTTTCTCCATGTAGAACCCCAGATGCATGGTGGTACCTCCCGAGATGGGATGGGCCAGCATATTACCCCAGCTGAATCCATGGGCTAAAAGAACTCTGGGTGCCAGTCACTTTCTGTCTTTTTAAAGGTTTTATTTTTTACCACACAAGGATTAGGGATCCTAGATATGCAAAGTAACACACACAGACTCTTCCAGATCCATGTCCGGCTTCATGGTGTCAGAACCCTTTAGCCATCCTGGAAACACTGTAGGTCATTTCTTAAGCCGATAAGAATTCTCTATCTCTCTCTGTTCTAGTTCCAACGAACTCTGTTCACAATTTTTTCTATCCTTCCATGAATCCTGTCCAAAAGAGGCACCAGACCAAACAAGGTTGTCCTCCTGGGTCCTGATTTCGGCACAGCTTCCCCAAACGACAGCATGATAACTTCCAGGACCACTTCAGGCCTAAGTCCACAATCAGGGTACATGTTAGGCCCCACTAAGGCTATGGGTTCAGTTCAGCATCACCTCCCTAGGCCAAGGCCCAGGGGTGGGGGAGCTCACCTGGCCTGCTTTAAATAGTAATAGCCCCCCCACCCCCAGCATGCCCCAGTGCTAAAGTGCCTCCTACTGGTTAGTGAAAGGAAATATGAATATTCATAACTCGGCATTACTGTGGAATACAATACTATTGCCAGACATACTGGTGACACCTATGGGCAGCAGAAAGAAACAGCAGCTCCACTGTGTTTAGACAAAGAAAATCGACTACAAATTCCGCTAGGGCTGACCCCCACCCAGCAAACCTACATTTAGGTAGTAGTCCCTGTTTAGGACAGGGTGCTACATCCAGAAGTGGTAAGTCGGCCCTTTTAAATTATGGGAGCTGCCGTGGCTGAATTTTTTGATTTATTTTAAGGTACGTAAGTTTAAGTGTCATGTTTATCCTTTAACACCGACCGACACAGTTACTAACTTGTCTGTTCTAAATCTGAATTTTAGAATCATAAAGAAGGAATAATGTTTGCAGCCTTGAGGCATAAATCTCTAAAGGAGAATTGGCAATGATGTCTTTTATATACTATTCCGCAACATTCCTTTTCATTCCCCCTAATACACACCAACAACACTCCGCAGATCTATCCAGTCTGAGAAATAACACCAGGCAGGGAGGGAAATGGCATTTGTGGAAATCATTTTTATTATACAAAAAGCAAACCACACAATAAAATTTTAAAATACAGATCTTGCATACAAACGAGAGTGTACCATTAAGAGGAATCTTTACATTAAGCAGCATGATAGAAAATACCTTCTGTGTACATCACACCTATGATCTGCACAAATCCAGACCATGACATGCAGCCGGATATATACAATTGATTCTTATGAAAGGGAATTGAATACATTTTTTCAGTGTGACTTGGAAAATAATCAAAATGTACAATTGATCTCATAGGAAAATAATACAATGGTGAGCATACTGGTGTACTGGTTGGCTACAACACAACTTTTCATGTTCAGCCCCTAGGTGGCGCTGCATCCATAATCACTGCAAGATTGCCCTCTGTATAGGCACTATTACACATAAAGTAAGAATGTAAAATTAAATTGCTGTTCAGTTTTGGGTGAATGTTGGCAGTTGAAATTACCTTTACATCAAAGCTTACATCTTGGGAAGACTTGGCTGACCATACCGCCCCACTGACATTATCAGCAGTGATCCCTGAAGCCTTGGAGTCTCACTCATTCTGTTGTATTCTTTATAAAATAAAATAACAAATTATGTCACCGGGGAATGTGTGATCCCCTCAAAATGGCTGCAACAAGTGGGCAGAGCTGAGAAGTCAAGTACAGTGGTCTAAGTGCTGGATATTCCCAGAGAGATCAAAAGTGATTCCTTTACTTGCCATCTGCCCAAAATGAAGGTAACTGCTTTAGAGGCCGACTGACCCTTTACTTCCAGAAACCAAATTTTAATGTTTATTTTCTTATCACAGATGTAGGAAAAAATCAGAAAACTAGAATTACTTAAGGCACCCAATATGATTGTATAATAGGGTCAGCTATAGCAGCAATCAAATGACTGTGCCCACTGACTTAATAGAACAGGACAGGACATCACCAGTACTCAAGAAAGTTTCCTTCATATTGTGAAAATAGCATTATGATAAGTCAGAATAGCTATGTGACCTCTGTGCTGACCTCTGTCCCAGCCAATTACAGCTCAGTGCGAAACGCAGCACACTGGGCCAGGATCAATGTGTGTTTAAAGGGAACCTGTCAGTACAACAAAGAAAAGAGTAGACCTGTGCCCTCCCTAGAAATAGCAATGGTAGGCTGCAGGGTTCTATGGGAGCCTATTAGCATTCTAAAAAATAACCGTTCCACCATGTGATCCTTGAGCCGCTGCAACCTCCCAGCAAAGGGCAGCACACAGCCTAACTATCCTGCCCAGTACATCTATCTAGCTTATCAGTGTACATATTGTACTCATTAATTTGTGCCACCATGTGCTTCTAGCACACACAAAACATAAACAGTCACTATGCTGCACAGACCGGCTGCATCAGATTAGCGATTGACACTTTATATGTAAGAACACTTGCAATGAGGTACTATTGTCTTTAAGGAGAACCTGTCACATCCTACATAAATGCTGTACACTATGGCCGATGTGCTTTGTAAATTGTGCCATGTTATCCCCCACAGGGCAGGGAATACAAGGTTTTGGTACAGGTGACTTTGCAACCTCCCGAAGGTCACAATGGTACAAGTTTTCTGCACACCTTGGCTAGAAGGTTCATATATAGAGACTTTTCACTCTCCCTGAAGGTCACAATGGTACAAGTTTTCTACAGACCTTGGCTAGAAGGGTCATATAGAGACTTTGCACCCTCCCTAAAGGTCACGATGTACAAGTTTTCTGCACACCTCGGCTAGACGGGTCATATAGAGACTTTGCACCCTCCCCGAAGGTCACAATGGTACAAGTTTTCTGCACACCTTAGCTAGAAGGGTCATATAGAGACTTTGCACCCTCCCCAAAGGTCATGATGGTACAAGTTTTCTGCACACCTCGGCTAGAAGGGTCATATAGAGACTTTGCACCCTCCCCGAAGGTCACAATGGTACAAGTTTTATGCACACCTTGGCTAGAAGGGTCATATAGAGACTTTGCACCCTCCCCGAAGGTCACAATGGTACAAGTTTTCTGCACACCTTGGCTAGAAGGGTCATATAGAGACTTTGCACCCTCCCCAAAGGTCATGATGGTACAAGTTTTCTGCACACCTCGGCTAGAAGGGTCATATAGAGACTTTGCACCCTCCCCGAAGGTCACAATGGTACAAGTTTTATGCACACCTTGGCTAGAAGGGTCATATAGAGACTTTGCACCCTCCCCGAAGGTCACAATGGTAAAAGTTTTCTGAACACCTTGGCTAGAAGGGTCATATAGAGACTTTGCACCCTCCCCAAAGGTCATGATGGTACAAGTTTTCTGCACACCTTGGTTAGAAGGGTCATATAGAGACTTTGCACCCTCCCCAAAGGTAAGATGGTACAAGTTTTCTGCACACCTTGGCTAGAAGGGTCATATAGAGACTTTGCACCCTCCCCGAAGGTCACAATGGTACAAGTTTTATGCACACCTTGGCTAGAAGGGTCATATAGAGACTTTGCACCCTCCCCGAAGGTCACAATGGTACAAGTTTTCTGCACACCTTGGTTAGAAGGGTCATATAGAGACTTTGCACCCTCCCCAAAGGTAAGATGGTACAAGTTTTCTGCACACCTTGGCTAGAAGGGTCATATAAAGACTTTGCACCCTCCTCGAAGGTCACAATGGTACAAGTTTTCTGCACACCTCGGCTAGAAGGGTCATATAAAGACTTTGCACCCTCCTCGAAGGTCAGATGATACAAGTTTTCTGCACAACTTGGCTAGAAGGGTCATATAAAGCTATGTTGTCTTCTGAAATATACCACACGCTGTGTACTACTGCTACTGTGTAGGGCAGTGGTTCTCAAACTCAGTCGTTACTCCCAATGGGCCATGTTTTGGGAACCTCCCTTAGATAAAATAGCTCTTATCAATACTATGTCATTGATATTGATTTAAAGCAGCTGTGCAAAGTAAAGGAAAACCTGAAAACATGGCGAGTTGGGGGGGGGACTGGGGTTTGAATACCACTGGTGTAGGGCATGACAGGTTCTCTTTAACAAATGCGTTTCACGCTTGTCAATGATAGAAATAAGCGGCCACTGACGGTTTTTATGGAAAATTTTATGAACTATTTACAAGAAATGTATAAATATTACTGAGCATTTACCAGATTGATTGCATACAGATAGCCGAGTCTCCCAGTCGCCAGACAATTTTTTTTTTTCATTAAATTCAGATTATTGGAAGTAAAAAAAAAATGTATTCTAGTTGGTGTTTTTCAAACTATTGCTGCCCATAAAGCTACCTTTCTGGAAGTTCTGTACTAGCTGGATTAGAACCAGCGCCGGGCAATGTATATACATCCCCATTTGGCACATAGAATACCGAGCCTTAATGTTCAAATGGTGTGCGAGAAGGACAGTTGGTTCTGCACCTAACGACCAATCAGATTCTTCCCTTTAGTTTACAAGAGCAGCATAGAAGAATGAAGGGAAGCCTCTGATTGCTATGAGTGGCACAGACAGTTCTTCTTGCAGACATCATAAATAAAGAGGCAATATTACAGTTCTTGTATCGTGTAGTGGCCACAAGTCTTGCAGGTCGGGGGGCCTTTGGTGTTCGTATTTTGTGTGCCATGGAGGTCAAAGTTCGTTCTTACAGGAGCCTGAAAGGCAAAAGAAGAGTCATTATACTTTAATGAATTTGGTTTAAGCACTAATATTGTTCTTTCATTTCCAAAAGAATCGGCTGTGTTAAAGTTCCTATTCATAATAATATCATGCATAATATATATATATATATATATATATATATATAATTTAGCTATTGTTAGGAATTATTTTGTTGTTAGGATTTGTTGTTGTTAGGAATTATTTCTCATAATTTCTGTATTATTTAATCCTCAACTGAAATGGGTTCATATTCTGCTCTCCTCTATAGACATTCTTCTGAACGTTGTGTTAATCTCCCCTACCAGAAGCTAGCTGCATTTTAAGGCAAGAAAACTCACAATACTAAGGGCCAGATTCAGATACACTTAATATTGCGCTGCGTAATCGAAATACTCTACGCTGCCATATTTCACCAGGCTCTACACCGAATCCTGGTAGATTTTTGCCCGTACGCTACGGCGGCATAGTCTATTTCTCGCCGCGTAATCGAAATACGCGATTGGGGGCGGGAAGCATTTAAATTAGGCGCGTCCCCGCGGCGATCGAACTGCGCATGCTCCGTTCAGAAATTTCCCACCGTGCATTGCGCAAAATCACGTCGTTACGTCATTCGTTGTTTGAGTAGCGTCGTTTACGGACATTCCTATTCCCGGACGACTTACGTAAAAAATAATAAAAGACGTCGGAAAACTTAGAAATTCGACGCGGGAACGACGGCCATACTTAACATGGGCTGTCTAATATTAGACCAGCAAAAAGCTGGTATAGTGTTACGCAAAAAAAAGATGACTAAAGGTGCCGTAAGAGATTGCGATTGAAGATCGTAATTTCTGGGATCGCCGGCAAAAGCTCATTAGCATACCCCGACGCGGAAAACGACGGGAAGTCCACCCAGTGGCCGCAATTTTATTACAGCGTAGATCCGAAGGCGTACTAACACGTAATCCGGTCGAATTGAAGCCCGCAGCCGTCTATTCATGGTTTGAGGTTTCCGACTAGCTAAAAAACGCGCGTAATTTGAAATTACTCCAGTCTAACACCAGTTAGACAGGCGTAATGGCTCTCTGAATCTGGCCCTAAGTTTTTAGTGACAAACTCATACTACGAAAACAATTAATATGACGAGAACATAACATAGAGTAACATGTGCAATAAGCAATCCTGACCCCTGGGATAAAAAAAAAATTCTGAAGAATTGAGTCTTTGATTGTAAAATGTTGTAACTAACCCCATACAGAAGATACAGTTACATACGGTTGTTATGTTGAAATTAGACACGTGTCCAATGAGTTCAGCCAAAAAGCACCTTGAAACCTAAACTCAGGCCGCGTACACACGGCAGAGAACCTCGACGGGCAGAACACATCGTTCCGCCCGTCGAGGTTCCCTGCCGGCCGTCGAAATCGGCGACCCGCCCGTCGGGAATGGCAACCAGCCATTCTTCCAGGCGGGCCGTCGAGCAAATAGAGAGCGTGCTCTCTATTTCTGCTCGACGGGCTTCCCGACGGGAAGCTCGCCGAGACCGTACACACGGCCGAGGTCCTCGCTGGAATGCACATTCCAGCGAGGTTCTCGCTGGTTTTCAGCGAGAACCTCGGCCGTGTGTATGCCGCCTCACTGTTGAGTTAGAGGAAGTCATACAGTAAAAACCCTAAGGGCTTGTTTATGTCAGTGTCACCCTTTGAAGAGCGATGGATCACTTTTCAAAGCGGTGCAGGCATGGCTGGCTGCCATTTAGGAGGTGTTGCCTCCCAACCAACAAATGTTTTGAATGAGAACACTCCATCTCCACCTAAACAGGCTAAATTCTGCAACAATCCTACCTGCCGCACAAGACAGGAGAATTTGTGCCATGCTGCAAAACAAAGCACCGTGGTATGTGTTCAACCTCACCCAGCTGCCTTTGTAGCTTAAGAAGGGTGGGAAAAACGCTGCTCAACCACCTATTTTTACTGACCTCTGATTGTAAAATAAACCTTAAAATGCAGGCTTCAATTAGCCCCAACAGGGAAATAAAATCTGTCCCAATCCCCAAAGGCACTGGGGTCACTCTCTGGATCAATATCCTAAATGTTTGAATCAGGAAAGCTAGCAACTCGGATGCTCTTAAACAAAAGTACTTTATTTGTTACATGGGTATACATGTAAAGGCCTAAGGCGGATCCATCGCAGCGGTTTCCGCCAGCTCAGTGGGAGATCTTTTCCGTGGATCTCCGCTGAGCCGGCGGGTGATAGGTTCCTCTCTGCTCACTGAGCGGGAAGGGGCTTGTCCAGCACCGCTGTCTCCTATGGAGAGACCGTACGAAAACAGACAGCATGTTTTCATCTGATCTCACCCGATCCGATCCGCCATGGATGGATAGCAACGTATCGGCATCTGATTTTAGAGGATCAGGTCGGATGTCAGCGGACATGTCTCTACTGACATCCAACGCTCCATAGAGATGTATGGAGCGGCCGTTCAGGTCTGCCGACAAAACCGACAACTGTGTGAAAGGGGTCTAATAGGCTATATCCTAATGCTGCGTACACACGGTCGTTTTTTGCGATGAAAAAAAACGAAGTTTTTTAAAACGTCATTTAAATTGATCGTGTGTGGGCAAAACGTCGTTTTTTGTCTTAAAAAAAACGACCAAAAAAAAATTCCAACATGCTTGAATTTTTTGTGTCGTTTTTCAAAATGTCGTTTTTTGTTTCACAAAAAGTCATCGTGTGTAGCAAAAACGTCTCTTAAAACAACGTTTTTCAACCCGCGCATGCCCAGAAGCTAGTTATGAAGCGAGCTTCAATGGAAAAGAGTGGTGAACGTAACCTCGCTTTTTGTGAAAAAAACGATGGTGTGTATGCAACATCGTCTTTGAAAAGTGACGTTTCAAAAACATCGTTTTTTACTTCACAGAAAACGTCGTTTTTTTCATCGCAAAAAATGATCGTGTGTACGCGGCATAAATGTTATTGTTCATAATTATTAATAGTTATTTACAGTATATTTTGTGTATATAAAAACACATCCAGCTTTTTTTTTTTCAAGCCATCTATGGATTTGGCTGGAACCATCTTCTGTGGAAGACTATTCCACATTTTCTCAGCTCTTATTGGAAAGAATCCTTTCTACCTGCACAAGATGATCATATCCCCCTTAATTACATATTTTCAAGGGAGAATAAACGCAGTTCAGCAAAGGATTACATTGTCAATTGCGTATATATATTGTATATATCTTTTACAAAGTCTTTTTTTTCCTTTTACAAAGTCATACTGTATATACATATATATATTACAAACAAGATAAAAGGATTTCTTTGAGCGATAACTTTCTATATGTATGCTCTATGTAAAGCGGTTTAGTGCTGTTTCTGCGTAATTAAGCTTTGCTCAGCTGCAGGTCTCCCTAAGGGAGTAAATTTATTGTAAATGTGTTATCCCGTCGTTTGCATCCTCGGTTCTTTGCAGGGAATTATTCAATGATTGGTGCAGCTAATGGGATGTTTAAACTCATCCTATTCGCGAACGCCGCTTCTTTTTACAGGACGACAGTCAGGCGGCTCGTTAGTCGAGGCAAGATTTGGACCAAGATCAAGGACAGATTGAGATTTCCGATTTATTGGACGAAGGCCTAATAAGATCTGAAACCTGACCGGTCTGCTAATGTGCAGCAAATAGGCCTTGAACAAATGCGCGCCTGCGAAGCGAAAATCGGGGCACGAGCAGAAATACTGTTTATTTAATCAGTCCTAATTATTGAGCAAATGAACGTTCCCAGAACGGAGCGCAGTGTGTTTATTATCTTTCTAAATGATGGTTCTGGCAGGTTGGTTTCGCCACCGCAAATGGACCCTTTTTGGAGGTTTTCATGCCAAGTCTTGAATTTTTTAATACCCAGCCAATTAGGCTAAACACATTTCACTTTATTAACAGAAAAAAAAAATATTGTGTTATACAAATAAGCAATAAGTGCTGACTGCACTGCTTGATATGAAACTAGGGTGCCTCACACTGCCCGCTGCGGTTTAGCCTCAGCACAGTGTACCCGTGGTTTTCGTGCGGGTTACCTGTGGTTTCCCATAGACTTCTATTAGATTGGCCATTTTTCATGTGTTTTCTGAAAGTGCACCAAAGATGTAGCATGCAGGACTTTTGGCGCTTTTACATAAAAAACACCAAAATGGCCGAACGGTGTGAAAGTACCCTTAAAGAGGGAACCTTTAAATTAACACCCAATCACAGTCCTGAAAATATACATAACAGCAAACAAGTAGAAGTTTGAAAGTCACATCAGAACTGAATTTTAATCTATATTCTGTTTTAATTACCTGTCAGCACAGACATGCGAGCTGTCATTGCTGACTTGTTTGTGAAGATGCATTCCAGTGCTGTCATCCTGATTCTGCATGTACTGCCTAATAAAACTCCAATCTGAACAATCATGTGCATAGCAAGTGCTTAGTAGATTACTAGGTAGTAAGCAAAGAATTGGGATGGAGCCTGCATCTTACAAAACAAGCCTGTACAGGCAGATTCCATACCTAGCCTGACCGTCTCACTTTACATTTCAAAATGTTAGGAAAATGTAGAAGATTATGACTTTCACACTTGTACATGTGTGTTAATTTTTTAGACTTTTGTCTGCATATGGGGACATGCCCCGTACCTGTATGGCTTTCAAATCGGGATCAGCTGCCTGCATGCAGAGACATAGAACAAGGATGGCCCTTTATCCGTATAGGTATGCCCATGTGAATGAATGGGACTGCCTGCATGCAGAGGCATAGAACAAGGATGGCCCTTAATACGGATAGGTATGCCCATGTGAATGAGTGGGACTGCCTGCATGGAACAAGGATAGCCCTTAATATGGATAGGTATGCCCATGTGAATGAATGGGACTGCCTGCATGCAGAGGCATAGAACAAGGATGGCCCTTAATACGGATAGGTATGCCCATGTGAATGAGTGGGACTGCCTGCATGCAGAGGCATAGAACAAGGATGGCCCTTAATACGGATAGGTATGCCCATATGAATGAGTGGGACTGCCTGCATGGAACAAGGATAGCCCTTAATATGGACAGGTATGCCCATGTGGATGAATGGGACTGCCTGCATGCAGAGGCATAGAACAAGGATGGCCCTTAATACGGATAGGTATGCCCATGTGAATGAGTGGGACTGCCTGCATGCAGAGGCATAGAACAAGGATGGCCCTTAATACGGATAGGTATGCCCATGTGAATGAGTGGGACTGCCTGCATGGAACAAGGATAGCCCTTAATATGAATAGGTATGCCCATGTGGATGAATGGGACTGCCTGCATGCAGAGGCATAGAACAAGGATGGCCCTTAATACGGATAGGTATGCCCATGTGAATGAGTGGGACTGCCTGCATGGAACAAGGATAGCCCTTAATATGGACAGGTATGCCCATGTGAATGAATGGGACTGCCTGCATGCAGAGGCATGGAACAAGGATGGCCCTTAATATGGATAGGTATGCCCATGTTAATGAGTGGGACTTCCTGCATGCAGAGGCATAGAAAAAAGGATGGCCCTTAATACAGATAGGTATGCCCATGTGAATGAGTGGGACTGCCTTCATGCAGAGGCATGGAACAAGGATGGCATGGAACAAGGATAGGTATGCCCATGTGGATGAATGGAACTGCCTGCATGCAGAGGCATGGAATAAGGATGGCCCTTAATATGGATAGTTTGGGGTGGAGGAACTTGACTAGCCTCAACTCTCCACTCAATTACAGCGTAAACTACGAGCTAGGCCTTCTTGTCCAACATCAGTGCCTGGCCTCACAAATTTGTTTCTGGAAGAATGGTCAAACACTCCTAAACCTTGTGGACAGCCTTCCCAGAAGAGTTTAAGCTGTTATAGCTGGAAAGGGAGGGCCAACTCAATACGAAACCCTACAGACTAAGACCGGGATGCCATTAAAGTTAATGTACGTTGTAGCAGAGCGTCCCAGAGAGAGCCTGGGAAAGTCCAGTTCGGGGTTTATACCTCTCCCAGGCTCCTCTCTTACACGTTCAGGGATCTCTGATCCCTGATCCAGGTCAGGTGTTGGCCCTCTCCCCCAGGCCAATTTAAGCTCACCTGAGCTAACAGCCATTGCTCTGTCCTGGGAAACAGATAGTGTGGATCTGTAGGAGCAAGGAGGTTGTTAAAAGACTGGTGAGCAGTTTGTATTTTGAGCTAACAAGCGGTAGGCTTGTTTAGCTTAGTAGTTAGGGCCTACATATCGTGTAGTTAGAGCCGAGACACGGCTAGGTGTTTGTTTAAACTACTTTTGTTTGTTTTGTTTTCTGCACACTGTACAGCACCTGTAAATAGACTTTGTATAGCACCAATAAAAATCCCACTGTTGTTCACTTATCCTATGGACTTTGGTATCTGTGCCTGCTCATCCCAGGGAGCTTTTGTACCCGCTACCTATCCCCAGCTTACATATGGTGGAGGCTGCGATCAGCAGTAGTAAGTTACTATTTTAAAAGGCCAGTACCTAAAGTGACAACATGGAGGAAATCCTCAAACAAATGATGTTATCCAATGCTGCACAACAGCAAACTAACGCTGCATTGCAGCAAGCCAATGCTATCGCACAGGAGCAAACCAAGGCGCTGTACAAACAGATTGGTGCTGCACAGGAGCAATCGCAGAGGCAGATTAGTGCTGTACAGGAGCAATCGCAGAGGCTGTTTGAACAGCTTGCCACTGCTGCAGAAGTGGATAGGAAAACCCTGACTAAGGTTGCAGAGACGCTAGCACAGTGGGCACCTGCGGAAATTAAGGATATGGGAGACAAGCCTTCAGCCATCCATGTGGCTCGCTTTCTGTCTAAAATGACTACGGATGATGATCCAGAGGCCTTCCTGTTAACGTTTGAACGGACCGCTGAGAGGGAATGTTGGCCTAAAACCAAGTGGGCAGGACTGATTGCCCCCTTACTTTCTGGTGAATCGCAGAAGGCCTACTATGATCTGGAGTCAGCAGAAGCAGAAGACTACGAAAAGGTCAAGCAGGAAATTCTGGCGCGACTCGGCGTCACCTTGGCCGTTCGAGCCCAACGGGTCCACAGCTGGTTCTTCAAAATCGAGAGGCCCCCAAGATCGCAGATGTTCGACCTAATCCACCTGGTGCGAATATGGCTACAGCCTGAGTCCCTGTCTGCGCCACAAATAGTGGAGCGTGTGGTCATGGACCAATTCCTGAGGTCACTCCCAATTCCCCTGCAGAAGTGGGTGAGTCAAGGGGACCCCAAGTCGGCAGATAACCTGGTGGAACTCGTCGAAAGATACTTTGCTGCAGAGAACCTGGTCACCACCCCAACAACCGCACGGACTTTCCACCCAAAGCCACGGTCTCCCCAGGCAACCGGTAAGACTGTTCCAGGGGAAGTGGGTGGTAAGCATGGCAAGGAAATAGGGGGGAGGATTTTTGGTGCCAGGACTGAAGTTTGGCGTCCCAAGCAAGGGAAACCACTGCCTGTCAGCAAACCAACTTGGGGAAACATCAGGTGTTTTCGTTGCCAAGAGCTGGGACATGTTGCAGCAAACTGTCCATTGACTGATGAACCAATGCAGTGTGATCTGTCTATTAGAAGGCAGTCTATGTTTGCTGCTGTTTCATGCGCTGCAGCGCCAAATGTGGGGAAACACATGTGTCACATGACTGTTAATGATAAGCCTATTACGGCCTTACTGGACTCTGGAAGTCTGGTTACTTTGGTTACAGCTGAGATGGTTGAAACTGTGAATTTTCATGCTAAAAAAGTTGCTGTGATCTGTGTACATGGGGATACCAGGGAGTATCCTATAGCCACAGTTCAGTTTAAAACTGGCTTAGGTACGGTGTCCCATGCGGTCGGACTTGTGCCCCACTTGGTGCACGAGGCCATCATTGGTAGGGACTTCCCTAAGTTTTGGGAACTGTGGGATCGTCCCGACCCGGTCGCAGTACCTGACTCAGTCGCAGAGCCAGAGCTCCTGGCTACTTCCGATATTGTGGGTTCAGGGGACTCATCTCAGGGCTCTCCGAGTTTTCCTTTCTCGGTTATGGCAGGAGAGCTGGAGGAGCCTGAGGAAGTCCCCACAACCAGTAGAGCCGGACAGCCGTCTGCCGACTCGGAGCCTATGTTGGAGTTTACTGACCTTAATGTGCACAAGGAAAATGTTGGTACTGAGCAGAGAAAAGACCCTACCCTTGCCAGGGCCTGGGAAAATGTAATGGTGATTAATGATGTACCTGTTGAACCAGAGGATAGGCCCTGTTTTCCTTATTTCAGCAGCAATGATGATTTACTGTATCGTGTATGTAAAAAGAATGATGAAGTTACTGAACAGTTGGTGGTCCCCAAGCCTTACAGAAGGGTGGTGTTGGAACTTGCCCATGGGCACTTGCTAGGAGGCCATTTAGGGGTTGAGAAAACCACTGAAAGAGTGTTGCGCAGGTTTTACTGGCCTGGGATACAGAAAAATATTGAGAATTATTGTCAATCCTGTCCTGTGTGTCAGATGTCAGCCCCCCAGCCCCACTTCCGAAGTCCTTTAGTGCCCTTGCCCATTATTGAAGTGCCCTTCGAGAGGATTGCCATGGACCTTGTGGGTCCCCTCCCCAAATCTGCCCGTGGTCATCAGCATATCCTCGTGATTATGGACTACGCTACCCGTTACCCTGAGGCCGTTCCCTTACGCGCCGCATCTGCTAAAAATATTGCCAAAGAGCTGTTTATGGTGTTCAGTCGGGTGGGCATCCCTAAAGAAATCCTGACAGACCAGGGTACCCCATTTATGTCACGGATAACTAGGGAGCTGTGCAAGTTATTTAAGGTGACGCAGTTGCGAACCTCTGTGTATCATCCGCAAACGGATGGCTTGGTGGAACGTTTCAATAAGACGTTAAAGGGCATGTTAAAAAAGGTTGTTGACAAAGATGGGAAAGACTGGGACTTCCTGATACCGTACCTGATGTTTGCTATCAGGGAGGTTCCCCAGTCCTCTACAGGGTACTCTCCATTTGAGTTGCTTTATGGGAGACACCCTCGGGGACTCTTGGACATAGCCAAGGAAACTTGGGAGGGGGAACAGACACCCCACAAAAGTGTAATTGAGCATATCGCTCAAATGCAGGACAGGATTGCAGCCGTAATACCAGTGGTGAAAGAACATTTACTACAGGCTCAAGCAGCCCAACAGAGAATATACAACCGGGGGGCCCAACTCCGTGTTTTCTCACCGGGTGACAGGGTCCTCGTTTTAGTTCCCACTGTTGAGAGCAAGTTCCTGGCTAAGTGGCAGGGCCCCTTTGAAGTAATTGAAAGAGTTGGGGAAGTCAATTACAAGGTGTATCAACCAGGTAAAAGGAAGCCCGAACAGATTTACCACGTGAACCTGTTAAAGCCCTGGAAGGATAGACTGGCGTTAACTGTGAGGTCCCTACCGGTAACGCCTAAGGGTACTGAATCCCCTCTGATCCCTGAGGTCACGATTCCAGACACCCTGTCATATTCCCAAAAACAGGAAGCTAGAGAGTTCCTAATAAGGAATAGAGAGAAATTTTCAGAGTTGCCTGGCACGACTTCAGCGGTTCAGCATGATATTGTTACTGAACCTGGGGTCCGTGTCAAGCTCAAACCATACCGAATTCCTGAAGCGAGGAGAAAGGACATCAGTGATGAAGTTAGAAGGATGTTGGAACTAGATGTCATTGAGGAATCCAATAGTGACTGGTCTAGCCCCATCGTGTTGGTCCCAAAACCGGATGGCACTTGGAGGTTTTGTAACGACTTCAGAAAGCTCAATGCAGTAACAAAGTTTGACACGTACCCGATGCCCAGGGTAGATGAACTTATAGACCGACTGGGCAAGGCCCGTTATCTGACCACTTTGGACTTGACCAAAGGATATTGGCAAATACCCCTGACTAATAGTGCCAAAGAAAAGACTGCGTTTGTGACCCCGGAGGGATCATTCCAGTATAAGAAAATGCCTTTTGGGTTGCAAAATGCCCCTGCAACCTTTCAGAGGGCCATGGACAGGACCCTAAGACCGCACCAGCAGTATGCTGCAGCTTATTTAGATGACATAGTGGTGCATAGCACTGACTGGGAGTCTCACTTGCCCCGTGTCCAAGCTGTCCTTGATTCCCTCTTCAAGGAAGGTTTTACGGCAAATCCCAAAAAATGTGCCATTGGTTTGGAGGAAGCCAAGTATTTGGGCTACACTATTGGCCGTGGAGTTATTAAACCCCAAGTGAATAAAGTAGAAGCCATCCAGGAGTGGCCACGTCCTGCAAACAAGAAGCAGGTCAGGGCCTTTCTTGGCATTGCGGGATATTATAGAAGGTTTATTCCAAATTTTGCCACTATAGCTGCCCCACTGACAGACCTGACGAAAGGGAAAGACTCCGTAATGATAAAATGGTCCCCAGTAGCAGAAGAATCTTTCCAAGTCCTGAAGAAGGCTCTTTGTGCACAGCCAGTGCTATACTCCCCCGATTTCTCCAAAGATTTTTTGGTTCAGACAGATGCCTCTGATGTAGGTATCGGGGCAGTACTATCACAGGTATACAATGGGGAAGAACACCCTGTGGTCTACCTAAGCAGAAAGCTCAATGATCATGAGAAAAAATATGCAGTCATTGAAAAGGAATGTTTAGCCATAAAGTGGGCTGTGGACGCGCTCAGGTACTACCTGTTAGGGCGCCAGTTTGAGTTAATAACTGACCATGCTCCCCTGAAATGGATGGCCCAAAAGAAGGAGACTAATAGGCGGGTGAACCGGTGGTTTTTGGCCCTCCAGGATTATTCCTTTTCGGTAAAACACAGGCCAGGCGTTGAGATGGGTAATGTAGATGCCCTGTCCCGTGTTCACTCCTGTTGGGCTACAGGTGTTCCAACCCTGGGGTTGAAACAAGAGGGGAGGGTGTGTAGCAGAGCGTCCCAGAGAGAGCCTGGGAAAGTCCAGTTCGGGGTTTATACCTCTCCCAGGCTCCTCTCTTACACGTTCAGGGATCTCTGATCCCTGATCCAGGTCAGGTGTTGGCCCTCTCCCCCAGGCCAATTTAAGCTCACCTGAGCTAACAGCCATTGCTCTGTCCTGGGAAACAGATAGTGTGGATCTGTAGGAGCAAGGAGGTTGTTAAAAGACTGGTGAGCAGTTTGTATTTTGAGCTAACAAGCGGTAGGCTTGTTTAGCTTAGTAGTTAGGGCCTACATATCGTGTAGTTAGAGCCGAGACACGGCTAGGTGTTTGTTTAAACTACTTTTGTTTGTTTTGTTTTCTGCACACTGTACAGCACCTGTAAATAGACTTTGTATAGCACCAATAAAAATCCCACTGTTGTTCACTTATCCTATGGACTTTGGTATCTGTGCCTGCTCATCCCAGGGAGCTTTTGTACCCGCTACCTATCCCCAGCTTACAACGTGTAAAGGGAGGCGTCCCAATATTTTTCGTAATATAGTGTATCTGCTTCTATAGGGCTTCTTTGGCAATTCTGATATCTATTTATAGAATTAAATAATGATAAAGAACATTATCTGACTCTGCAGCTAACTGTATAACAAATCCATGTTATTACATAGAAAGTATAAAGACACACAAAGGTATACCCTACTGTTTTCTTTTCCATTATTTTCTATATCAGAATTTCCATGGAAGCACTATATATTTTTACAGAAGTTCTCTTTCAGTTCCTGGCCCTCTTATTAGATCACCTGCGGTGTACTTACATGTCTCCAGCCGCTCCTCCAAGAATGAGATCTGTTCGCTGAGTGAGTCTATCCTGTCCAACTGCTGGAAGGAGTGCGCCAGAAGTGTGATGGGGCCGAGGATGTCCTCTGGGGACGAGGTTGTTAGGCTGTGAAATGGAGCCAAAACCAGCTGAAGTTTCTGCAGAGAAAGCAAAATCAAGGGTCTGAGATACAGAAACCGCTATGTTCTGATTGTAGAGGGCTGAGTATGGACACCGTCATGACTCATGCTGACAGATCATCAGAAATAATATGGAGAATAGATGGCTTGTAACCTAATCTTATACAATGGTCTCATGAATAATTGAAGAAGTAGATTCATATTTCTCCTTTGGCTAAAAAACGAATAAAGAAAAATTGTACAGTATATATTGTTACACCGGACATTTTATTGAGTTTTTTAAAACAAAACATAACAGAGATGTTGATGGAGCATAAAAAGGCAGGGGGAATGAAGCTCTATAAAACATAGGCTAGTTGGTGGGCAAAACAAGCAATGGGTAACAAAATATAACCATTTGTGGATTGGTGAAGTAACACTACACCTGGTGTAGAGGACTCGGTACATTATAGAGATAGGCTAAAGACGGAGAAGCCACTGGTAGGACTATGTGAAAAGTAGTGTTCCAACAATTGGCAAAATAGTAGAGGGTGTTTAGGTGGTGTGTCTAGTAGGCAGGGTTAGGTTAACAAAGTGCACATATGTTTGTTACTGGTTGCGTACTGTTATATATACTGGTGGATGAAGTTGAAGTGCCATACAGCTGATTTAGGAAATGGTTAGGCTGTTCGGGAGACCCGAAAGGGGTTGCTGTAGTGAGACAAAGGAGAAAGGCTGTGTTCTATGAGACTTAAGCATCGTACACACGATCAGTTTTCCCGACAAGAAAACTGTGAGTAGAGCTTTTGGCCGGGAATCCCGGCCGTGTGTATGTTCCTCGCAGTTTTTCCAACGGTAAAACTCCCCAAAAACCGCCAGACAAAAAAAGAGAACCAGTTCTCTTTTTCACGCCCGGGAATCCGGCGGACTTTTATCTGGTGTTTTTTGGCAGTTTTCCTATGGGAAAAACCTGCGATTGACGGTACACACGGCCGGGATCCCCGACTAAAGCTCCATTGCAGTTTTCCTGTCGGGATAACCGGCCTTGTGTAGGGGAAAGACTGACCGAGCAGGTTCTCGGCTTTCCCCTCTGGATTTCCGTCAGGAACTTTTCCCGTCGGAAATCCCGTACGTGTGTACGAGGCAAAAGAGAGCTTCAAGAGCCTATGAGGGGAAGAAAAGAAAGTCTAGAGAAAGAGGGAATTGAGAGGAGAAGGAGTCCACAAGGTTGACCTGTGAGCAGTGTTGCCAACCTACCAGATTAAAATTTACTGAGACAACACCCTAGTTTTTACTGGCATATCCAAAATTTACCAAGTGACAGTTTTAAGTGCAAATTTCAGTATTTAGGCTACAAACAAGTACAATATGCAATTAGCAAAATGATTTTAGGTATATATTAAGGCAAAAACATATTTCTTACTTTATTTTCGATATAGTAAGTAGCTCAGGGACAGGCCGACACACACATGAAATTTACTCTCAAAATGACACTGACAGGTGTGCAGCAGCAGAGATGATGATGGCACCTCACCAACATGCCACGTCCCCTCCTGAGTGACAGTGACCCTCCCTCTGCATGCCAGGTGGTCCCTTCAGTCAACTTCCTGCTTGCCTTCCTCTCGTTCCACAGACCTGCACATGAGGCTCCGGCTGCTCAGTTCCCTTTCACTATGACTTCATGTGACACATGGCCGGCACAGTCTGAACACACTGTAGCAGGCACTCAGATGGTCTCAGCCAGGCGTCACAGCCATATTTTTTACTGGCAACCTTTTTCTTTCACTGGCAGGAGAGAAATGCCCATGTTTTACTGGCGGTTAGCAACACTGTTGGGAACACTGCCTGAGAGCCAGCAAGAAGTGTAGTAGGAACAATAAGATAAGATAATGTCAGCTACCATGGCAGGACAGTGTCATCAAAAGTCGGTCGTAGGCAGTGTGTTACCCAAGGGTGCCATATTTTGTCAAATCTGGGGACCTGATCCCTTTCTATAGCTGCCATCTTGGCATGTATCATGGTACTGTTCATCCTATGTTTTGCGTTGCACAGAACATTTTATAAAGATGGCCTGTTTTAGGGCCAGTTCACACTAGAATGTGCAATTCCCCCTGCAACCCATTCAAATGAAAGGGCTGACAAATCACACTGCAATGCGCATAAGGTAATAAACGCGCTACTTTTTGATAAGTCACATAGTACTGTGGCACCAAGCAATCTGGTGCCGGAAAGCGCACTGCGTTTGGGGTGCCAGTTATTGCGCACGCAACATGCCTTTTCCACACTGTGTTCTGGTGTGAACCAGCCTTTATTTTTCTGATTCTGCTGCAACTTTCTAAAACTTCTACCAGCCTGCATGCTGCTTGGGAAGGGAAAGCCATTTTACTTCTTAGGCTTTAATCCCACCTATGGCATTTTTAGTGCTTTTTGCATTTTTTCATTTTGCAGATTTTCACTACAGAACGTGTTCCATAGGAAACATGGATGTTAAATGAACTGTAGTGCAAATCTGCAAAATGCAAAAAACACTAAAAATGCCATAGGTGTGAATTCAGCTTTACTCATGCAATGAGATTATAGTTTGTTCCAGATGTCTGCACAGAGCTGGAAGTCAGAATACAGGCATTCCCTGTCATAGGAGTTTCAGTTAGCAAGCTGAGATGTTTACTAAAAAAAAAAGCTGCATGAAACTGTGATGCTGCATACACACGATCACTTTTCGGCATGAGAATAAACATAGTTTTTTAACCATGTAGAAAAAACAAAGTTTTTCCAACTTCATCATTAAAAACGCACACACACCATCGTTTTAAAAAAATGATGAGCAAAGCGCGGTGACGTACAACACATACGACGGCAGAGAGAAAAGAGTCACCGCTCCAGGTGGGATCACTAAATGGTTACAGGTGGTGCAGGATACAGAGGGTGCTGGCGGTGCACTAAGCAAAATGAGGACAAAGAAAAATGGATAGCCGCACTCCAAAACCTGATAGATGGTCTTTTATTCAATAGACAGCATGTACAAAAATAGGGTCACAGCAGTAGAAAACAAGGAGCAGCCGACGCGTTTCGCACTGGATCAGTGCTTATTCATGAATAAAGGGGAAGTTCCATTCACGCTCCCGTCTCATAACTTGCTTCTGAGCATGCGCGGTTTTAAAACGTCGTTTTAGCCCACACACGATCATTTTTTACAACCCAAAAAATGACATTTTTTAAAACGACGTTAAAAAATGCAGCATGCTCGGAAAAAAAAATTGACATTTTTCAGAAGATGAAAAAAACGATGTGAAGCCCACACACGATCATTTTAAATGATGTTTTTTAAAAACGTCGGTTTTTTTTCATGCCAAAAAAAGATCGTGTGTACGCAGCATGAGAAATGATCATTAGTTAAATCTTAATTTAGTCCAACATCCGCAGAAGCTAATGAAGCCTCTCACCTGCTCTAGAACTTCCATTTTGTTCCTCAGTTCTTGTATTTCTTCCTTGACAAACTCTGGGATTCCCACTGAAAAGGAGAGAAGGGTCAGTATGTACTTTTCTTTATAAGGAAACTATGATCAGCCTTCAGTAAGCAAAAATTCAGAGTTAAAGGGTCACTAAAGGAAAAATTTGCTGAAATGACTGTTTACAGGGTATAGAGACATAAAAGTTAACTGATTCCTTTTAAAAATGATTAAAAATAGATAAAAATCAATCATATAATGTGCCTCTAGTTTCACTTTTGTTTTTAAACTGGTTTTGTGTTTATGTGAAGTAGAGAGAGAGAGAGACAGAACAAAAACAAACAAATCCAGGGCAGTGTTTTGTTTTTAAAATGAATCTGATTGGTTCTGAGGAGTTTTAGACACACAGCTTGGACCACAGTGAAAAGCTGCCATGAGATTTTTCATAAGGAGCCAGACAAGCAGGAAGTGTGGAGATCAGAGAAGTATTACAGTAACTTCAAAGCAAAAAATGAACAATGAGAACATGAAAACAGCACTGCATTAAGGTAAAGGAAGCTATTTAGCTAAAAAAAAAAAAAAAAATCCTTTAGTGATCCTTTAAGTGTCTCCTAATATTTCTATATACATTGGTATGCACTTGTTGTATCATATTTGCATTTGGGATGGCATATACAAGTTTGACATGGAATATAAAATTGTAGATTCACCTTCTAATGGTTAGCTCTTCCAGGGGCGGACTGACAACTCATGGGGCCCCTGGGCAATAGAAGATTATGGGGCCCCCGGGCTTACAGATGACCACCAAGCCAGGTAGCAGTACAGAGGCAGGGCAGCTAAAATCTCTGGATTTTCACATCAAAAGCATGTAGGTTTTGGACATATCAGGGACAGATGTAAAAAAAACACAGATTTTTATATACTGTCCCTGGTTTTATTGAGCCTGGCAACCCTGATGGGGCCCCCTAGTGGCATGGGGCCCTCGGGCAGTGCCCGAGTTCCTCAATGGTCAGTCCGCCCCTGAGCTCTTCTGTATTTCACTGAAATAACAGCCTTGAAGGCCAAATAAATTCTCAATCAATGGGGTCTTAGTAAGAAATCCCATCCACCTATCAGATCTAAACTTGTGTTTACATTTGATTGGTGGCTTTGGGGAAGTATCTCTAATTCCTGTCCCTGTAACAACATGATAAGAAATGATGGAGGGATAATCAGCAGGAGACACAGACCATAACAGGTCCCTGCCAAATGATCTAACTTCTCCTTATTTTAACAACAACAAAAAAAAAAGAAATATTACAACACAGAACACATAGGAGCTCCTTGCAGAATGACGACGAACCTGCCCGGCATCCATGCTGGTGGCGTCGGCAGCTGCGCATTATTACTCACGGTACGAGTTTGATGTGTCACAGCGCGTACCAAAAGTAATAATGGACAGTCACCAACCTGTCATGTCTCTGGGTGGTGGGGTCACTTCACAGGTTCTTCGATGAGACGGCAAAAAGAGAACTGTAAATATGGAACAGCAAAGCAGGATACATGTTTGGAAAGCTTGCGACTAGATAACTAGGAGGACACAGAACACGCTCTCTTCTTCCACATTTTTGTGCTAGACTAACCTGTTGCGTGTGCTACAGGAGGCAGCAGAGGTGGTTGTGTAGTTGCTGCCATTTCCACTTTGTCACATGATCTCCCATCCTCCGAGAGACGGAATCCATCCTGGCACCCACAATGGAAGCTGCCGCCAGTGTTCACGCAGGTTTGTGCGCAGTGATGGCTTCCCATTGCGCACTCGTCCACATCTGATAATAGAAAATAGGATTTATCAGGACAGGCCATGTTCTGGCAGGATCATGTTCCACTTTGATTTTCTGTGGCATGGGAGATGGGAACCTCTGCATAGTTTTTACTACCATTTGTGTACCTGTTGGAGAGATTCATGCTCACTTCCTGTCCTGATGTCTGCTAGAAAGTAAGAGACGATCCACAATGTGTCAGAGGTCACTGGAAATGTGGGGAATTCTCCTAGGGAGGTTTCCTTTTATTTTCTGTTGTATTTTCAGGACAGGAAGTGAGAGAAAATCTCCCAATGGGAGAAACAGACTGTATTTATAAACCAACGGAGGCTCTAAACCTTCTCCATTTCATCCAAAATGTCAAACAAAATGTTTGGCTGGGACGCCATGTGAAGTTCTCATGACTGTGCCAGCTTCCACTACACTCATTTAAAATATATCTAGCTGCATATTAAAATGGAGTGGCACAGTGCCTTAGTGGTCAGGTGTCCTCAGTTTGAATCTCTGCCAGGACACTATCCGCATGGAGTTTGCATGTTTTTTTTTGTGTTTGTATTTGTTTCTGCCCACACACCAAAGACACAATGATAAGTCTAAATTATTGCTAGTATGTGTGTACAAATTGGCTATACATATGTAACCTGGACTCTAGACGATAACCGCTGTGGAACTTATTCCTCTGTTGCTGCTGTATTATCCTTCTGCAGTGTGGACAGCGTTAAACTGAATATTAATTAATACAGAAGTGCAGCAGTCATCTTTAAGGAGAACTCTTTGCAACGCTTATCTATGGAGTGTCACCAGTACATGGGGCAGCCATCTTGGCAGGGAAGGGAAATGAAGAGGGGAAAGGAAAAAGGAAGCGGAGTAGCTGAACAGAAGGGGAGATGAAGAGAGCACCACAAGGCAGCAGTGAATGGGGAACAGTAGAGCGTGGCCGGAGTTTTCTGGAGCTATCTAATGCTGCCCAAGAGAAGAGTGGTGATCAGAGACTAACGCTGCCATCATATCGTGTGCACTGTACATGTCAGGGGAACTGAATCTTGGGAGCTCGCTCGCACTGGGGATCAGTGTTTCACATGCTGGAAACGGCAAGTGACTGTAGCCATCAGCAGCCCCCTGACCATCAGGAGAGGACCACTGGCTACTACTGAGTTTGGAGAGCTCCTACTGTGGCCAGAGGCCTCTTGGCCAGTGACTTTTCTTGTTTCCTGGTTCCATGAACTAGTTCTGCCCTGGTGGGGATGCCCTAACTCCCCTTTATTTTGGAACAATCCAGTGGCCCTTTGGATTATAAAGACTGTACTGGGGGGCAGTCCCACCACTTGTAATGAAGGAAAGGAGAGACTGTCTTACAAGGATTGAAAGAGAGAGATCACAGCAACTTCTTTCCCTGTCTGACTTGAAAAACCTGGCAACCTATCTCATAAAAACATTCACCATGAAAATTCTAAGGAAAAAAGCCTTAAGGTGTGGCAGAGTGGTTATTCCCTTTGCCTACATGCTAAAGGGTAACTGACGTTAATGTACAGCATGTAAAGCACTGTGTAAATGGATGGCGCTATATAAATATTAATAATAAAAGGTGTCCCTCTATGTCATGTCAGAGTATTGGGTGATAATGCGTACCTGTCTGGCAGAGGTCTCCCTTCCAGCCTGTGGAACATTTGCACTTGTTGTAGCCGACACACGTTCCTCCGTTGTGGCAGGGTGATGGACATGACACTAGGAGACAGAACAAGAGAAGGAAAATGAGACTTCAGCTGTAACGCCTATTAAAGCCACATGGGGGCACATTCCTCAATGTAACGGGAGGTCATAATCCTATTTCTCAATCTGTCATGACCATTTAACACCAACATCCGGAAGAGACCAGATAAAGCGTGTAATGAGAAACGCTGCTGGGCTTCCAACATCACACATGCTCAGCCAGGGTGAGGATAAAAGAGAACCTGTCTAAATATACCATACCAAATACCAATACCAAAATCATCATATGAAAAGTGTTTTGACTATATGGAACTTTGGATTTCATATGGGAGATGTACACCTACAATTTAATGATATATAGAGCAAAACTTAACGCCTAGTAGAACTTTCTGTTAAAATCAGCAAAATACATGCCAGGTGCATTAGGCCGCGTACACACGATCAAATCTATCTGCTGGAAACAGTCTGCCAGACCATCCCAGCAGACAGATTTGACCGTGTGTACGGGCGAGCCGACGGATTTGGCCACCCGACAGATTTCAAAGCATGCTTTGAAATCTGTCGGCTGGGAACCCGTCCGCCCGACATGTCTGCTGGTTAGTACGCTAACCAGCAGACATGTCTTCTCGCACACGCGCCGAATGGTTTCGACGCATGCGCGGAAGTGTTTTACTTCCTGGTGCAGTGACGTGGCGGCGTCAACGTCACCGCCACGTCACCGCGCCGTCTGGCGGCGGGGATTTTGGTTTGATCGTGTGTACAGCGATTAAACCAATACGTCCCCAGCAGACAGATTTGTTCAAATCGGTCTGCTCGTGTGAACTCGGCCCTAGTCATGACAGTCTTTAGCTAGACAATCGCTGGTCTCTCATGCTTGCTTAGTTAATTTCAGTTTATAGCAGAGACAGGGTCAAGGAATGTCAATGTTTTCTTACATTTTAAAAGACTGTTAAAACATCCTCTGTACTGCACTTTGTTAGACTATGTTAGATTGCTCTGTCTGTTCTGTTCTGTGTCTTACTGAAAAGGTAAAATTTCTGTTTTGAGTCAGCAAGATGGGCTCGGGCATGTTCTGGATCTTAGTCCCAACTAACCTGCTCCGATCCCGCCAGAAAGCCGACACACAGCTAATCACAGGCAGTGAGACATTCTCGGTCTGTACAGCTGCAGATTGGGAAATGTCTCATTGCCTGTGATTAGCGATGTGCAGCGTCGGCTTCCTGGCGGGATCCAGCAGGTGGGATCCTTAACATGCCCAAGCCCATTCCTAGTCAGCAAGTGGCCATACTGTTCAGACAGACTAAGATCTAAGAAAGTATGTAATTTGATAAAGCAACACTTCGATACCGAACAAAGGAAACATGTTGGACTTCAGCAGAGAGACCACTGCTTCCCCACAGAAAGAATATCTTTGCAGCACACTGGCAGAGGACAGGCATTCCTGCTCAGGCTGTGGCTCTGTTCTAAAGAAATGATACGGTATGACTTTGCACACCTTTTGTTTTGATGTACTTGAAATGCAATTAGCAACTAGTCACTTGCTACTTATTGGAAGTATAGTATTATACTACATTTTGATATTTGTATACCCGCCCTGGCATATGCAGATTTATGCACGAAAAATGGATATCAGTAGGGTTTTTATGCAGCTGACTTTCTCTATTTCTTTCACCAACCTGTGCTGCTGGTTTGATGGTCGCCCTTATTATTACACCTTTTCTACAGAACAAAGGATCACTATTACCAGTGATGGCGAACCTCGGCACCCCAGATGTTTTGGAACTACATTTCCCATGATGCTCATGCACTGTGCACTGTAGTGGAGCATCATGGGGTGCCAAGGTTCGCCATCACTGCTATATACTGTAATAGTTTATATATATATATATATATATATATAAATATATATAGCCCTCTGATTCCTCCTGTATTAAATTGTCTTGTAACTGTACTGTCTGCCCTCGCATTGTAGAGTGCTGAGCAAACCCTTGGCACAATATAATAATAATAATATATCCTTTCAGGTGAATGGACTGTGGGGAAGGGTTGGACAATGTCAGGTTTCTGTCCCTTTACTCGCTGTACTAATGGCTCTCTCCCCATCAGGGTGAATATAGTAGTAAAGAACTAATTAAGGATCTAACCCTTCCCTACTTTATGCAAAACCCCCCAAAAAATGTTGACCGGAGTTGGGTTTTACTTGCAACCCTCAGAAGCCCCTATGATCTTGCAATCTGTAGTCAGTGTTGGGATAGTTACAGTATATCTCGGCAAGGTCCGGGAAAGTCAGTACCTGTCAGTCTTTCTTTGTTCTTGTCACAGTGGGACTCCCAGGAGAAGCATTATTGTCACCTGTGATTGTAATGTAGCAGTAATAAAATATGGAAATAGTGAAGAGAGCCAGCCCACCCAGATGTTCCCCCTCAACCGCAGGCTAATCCTTGTGGGAATCCCCGGGGTCTGTCCGCACCTCATCCTAGATTTCCTGGGGGAAGGGAGAGAATGTTCTGCTCTATAATCAGCCACTTGTGTTTGCAGAACATCAAAGCTTCCCACAGCTGAGACCCTTTAAAAATACATGGAGCTATTTCCGCTCGTCTGCCTGTAATTGTGTGTGACGGAGGTGGGGGAGAATGTCTAGATATTCAGGTGACCGTTTTTCACTTGTACTGTGTATAAAGTGTCAGTCCATCTAAAACTGATTTATGAGAACCATACTGTGACTCAACCCATCAGGTGCCAGGCGCTGGGTCTATTGGAACCCAGAAGCTGCATAGACATCGCTACTGGTCCCAATTTAACAGCTGTGCAGGTGCATGTCCTAGAATTGCCACCTCATGCCTTTAAACCCAAACACATATGAATTACACAGGTTCTGAGGCTAATTTAATGCACGTATTCACCCACAGACAGGCCCGGATTTCCCACAAGGCCACTGAGGCCAGGCCTTGGGGCGGAAGGGCTGCAAGGGGCGGCAGTAGCATGGAGTCCCCTGACGCTCGGAACATACAGTTAAGGGCGGTAAGTTATGGGGCAATCCGCTCGCTAGTAACAAGTGATTGCGGTGATGTCACTGAAGTCACTTGTAAAATATGTTCTCCCGTCCGTCCTTCCCTCTCTCCCCCACCCCACATACCTCTCTCTGCTGGCTCTGTCTACGGGACTCCGTCCTCCCCCCAGCCACCCAGTCTGTCTCCTGTCCCTGCTGATGATGTCCACAGTGAGTGGGGAGAGCTGTGCTCTTCCCATCTTAGCTGTGACAGGAGTTCTAGCACAGTGCTAGGACTCCTGTTTTGGAGGTGACAGGATCAATAAAGAGAACATGTCACCTCCAATTGCTATCACACAGGAAATTGTTTTCTCCTGTGTGATAGCAAAAAAGTTAAGTGAAAAAAATTGATAATAAATAATAAGAAATAATAATTAAATTAATATAAAAAACAAAAAAGTAAAGAATAAGAAAAAAAAAAAGAAAATAATACAAAAATTTAAAAAAAGTAAGCGACAAGCTAAACAAAAAAAAAGTGATAATAAAAAAACAAAAAAAAAACATATTTGAACTAACCGTGCCGCACATTCTCCGTTGATTTGGGGGGGGGGGGGGTCGGTTGGCGGGGAGGGGGTGCATTGTGGAACCTGGCTTTGGGACGGCAGGGAGAGCAAATCCGGCCCTGCCCACAGAACCTGTGTGATCAATATGTGTTCAGGTTTAAAGGGATGAGGTGGCAACTCGGCAGCCGCTGCATCCCAATAAACACAATGGGGACTGCCTGCCTGCAGATACATGGAACACCTGTGCATACTGTGCGGGTGAAGACACTGTGTACACATAGATATAAAAAGCCTGTCACCTTCATTTTCATGTAAGTATTTAGGTAACAGCTACACCCCTTAATAATTCTCTGCACATATGACAAAATAATTCACGTATGATTTCATTGAGTGGCGTATGGAGCAAATTGTGGTACTTGCACCAACCAACTGGAATACATCTTCAGATGCTCTTGGAAATGTTCTAAGGGAAGTCAAGAAAAACCTGGCAGAGGTTCTAACCTCCTTTTTACTTCATTCAAGATAAATAAAAAAAATAGTCTGTAGCTGAGCTCTAAATTAGATTTTTGTTTTTTAATTTGCCATTATTAGTTAAAGAAGGGTGACCAGAGACAATCTACAGGATCATTCAGTGGAATCAATAGGCAAGGAATAAGCTTCAGCATTCTCCTACATATATGTAGAAGTGCTGTGAACCGCCCTCCTGTATAAATCTGTGCATCATAGATATGGGTAAAGCGGTCATTTCACACAGGATGCCATTACTGTATTACCTTTGTTACACCCCTGTATGTGGTTGTCCATCCGTTTCCAGCCTGGGCAGCATGTGTACAGCGGAAGAGGTGCCTTCTTTGTCACCTGTCTGTAGGCGATCTTGTACGTGGTCCTGACAGAAACATACAAAACAGAATTCACCATCAGTCTGCAGATTGATATCATTAACAGGGCAAATCTTCAAGATGTCCAGGTTTATCTGCTGCCCGCAGTATTGGTTCTCCCTGTGTTTAGTATATTTCTAGTGGTGAAATTGGAGGGCTTGTTCTGCCTCACCTAGAAAGAACTGATATTTCAGTGTTTGGTGGATGCTGGTTCTCTGGTCTGCACACTGCGAGTCATTATATGGGTTCCCACCATCCCTGTGGATTTTTATTTATTTTATATTATGGAGAATGTAACAGGAGGAGCCACATCATACAAAGATGGAGGGGGTGCATAAAATACTCCCAGGTTGACAGGAACGGCTTTGGGAATTATGGCACGGGCATCTCACTGATAGAGTATCAAAGACATATAAGGAACTATTGACTGACTCGCCAGTCTCCATCTTTATTTATCCCTTTTGGGCATGCCTGCATGCTGGGTGATTAGGCTGCGATGGAAGCCGCCATCCCCCAGGATCCTCCACATATGGTAAACCTATCCATCAAGACTCAGAGAAGGGTGGGAAAGCCAATGTGCTTTTTAATACCGATACATTGTGGATGTGTAAATAGGCCATGCATGGCACTAATGCTTTTTACTTTTAATACTTTGTGAATGCAGTTGTATACTTTTAATAGCACTGTATGTTATTTTATGTATAGTGTTATTTTTATTTTTATTTTTTTTGTATTGTGTATAGTGTAAGACACCTATAAAGTCCCATTTCTAATGTATTCCTTTGTTTAATGTTGCAGGGATGTTGGTGCTTTTCTGTGTGGTTCCGGCAGTATATATTTATAAATGACATTGATCATGAACTAGTACAGCAGCTCCCATCAGTAGTTTCTCACACAACTTAAGTTAAGTCAGTTAATATGCCCTAACAGTTAAATAAAAAATATAGTTAATGCTGGTAATATGTGTACAGATTGGAGGGGGATAAGAAGACTTAGGACATACAAGGAAGTAACTGGTAAACTGATGCGGCAATAAAGGGGACATTTTATCTGGTGCATGGCAAAGCATGCTGGGACTTGTTCCTCCCCAACAGTGGCGGGTGCAGGCGTCCCCCTGAAGAAGAATATACCTACCTGTAGGTGCTACAGACGCGATGTCCCTCGCAGAGTGTGATCAGTGGATGGTAAACAGGCTGGACGAAAGATTGTGTCACAAACATGACTCCCGCTTGAGCGCCGGACGAACATGTTCTGCGCCTGAAATACAAGAATTAAAAGACATCAGTAAAATGTATTCAATCCACGAAAACCACTAAGTCATAATGATTGTTATTTGCCCTAAAAAAAGCTGGAAATCACAGTCACAGTCAAAATAAGTCTCCTTCCCAACAATAAAAATACAACATATGAGATTGATCCCCTGTTACTTTTCAGACATTTCCACTTTCTTTTTGGTGTGTCACGTGGAATGAAAATCCATAGCTCCCAAATGTCCCTGATTTCGAGGGACTGTCCCTGATTTGGAGCAATGTCCCTCTGTCCCTCATTGCTCCTCATTTGTCCCTCATTTTGGTCTGATCTATAGAGTTGTATATAAAACACACTTTTTATCCATCAAAAAGTGTTTTCTAGCCCTAAACCTTTCATTCAATTTCTAAATTGCCTTATTTGTAAATTTCAAAAGCCAATATAAAGGAATAGTAGTGGTAAAACACTTCTCCTTTAAGGGGACATGACAAGGGGGTGTGTCCTATGCCTGCATACTTTTTCTGGTAAGTGTCCCTCTCAAAAAGTTGGGGAAAAATCAGCTGGGTGCTCTTGCCATTTCCTACTCTGGATCCAAAACAAAGTTCATTTTGGGATATCATATAATTCAGTGCCATATCATTCTTATGCCGCAAAGAGCAGAACTAGAACCAGGGAACAATGGAACACCTAGTTTTCACAGCCTCAGATTTGGGGTCATTCATGCGGTAAGGATAAAGGCCACCATGGTAGTGGGGCAGAGGATAAATATAAGGCAGGCCCGGTGATTCTGGTCTTACTTTTTCTTCACCTCCAATGCTCCACCCTTGTTCTTCCTTACACTCCTATGACAGATCCTAGCTGGCACTGACAGTATAGTAGTGAGTGCAGATGTCTAGTGGCCTGTGTAACACCCATGAGAAGTGACCTTCACGTAAGGTGTGCTCCATCAGCAGCGGTCTGTGAACAAAGTGTAACAGTTGGCATCTGATGAGTGATGGGCACAGTGGGGGTAGGAGGAACCCTGCAGCATTAAAACATGTGTTGTCTTCCCTAATTTCACAGATATTTAGGAAGGAGAGTTTTTGTTAGACCATCTGGATGTTAAACTGTCAATCACCACAATTCCATTAGTAACATATGATTCATCTTTTTATACACATTTTTCGGATGTCAATTTACTACAACACCCAGCACCCACCCCATTCAGGATGGTTAGTGAAGGAAAATCTATCTAAGGGGACAAAGGGAAGACATAAATATATTTTAGTAGAGTGTGGAAAGACTCTAGAACTTGACAATGCTTTCTATTGCAGGCCCCTTCCTACTTAACGCCACCTCCATTTCTCATACTGGTGTCACAGGGATAGGAAGTTTAGGAAGATCTCACCAATGAGGTTTAAGTGATTGTAAACAATCACCTTATAAAACAACCCATTCAAGTTTAAAAAGAGAAATGAAAGGTAAAACATGTTTTGTATAAACCAATGATCAGTCTGATCATTGGAGGAGAGTACACCGAGTTCCCAGCATAGCTAGAGAACTGACCACCATGTGTTCTCATGTCTGGTGTGGTCAGATTTTAAAGGGAAAGCAGAGGGTATAGCAGGAACCAGGGATTTCACATAAAGGAAGCAATACAAAGACAACAGTATACTTTTACATACAAGTGCATGGTACAGCAGGCACATGAATATAAAATGTTGGGGTAACAAACGTTTTAAAGGTAAAAATAAAAACCTGATACATTTTCATTATTACTGACTAAATTTAAAACTAGGGACTTTAAGAAAAATAAATCTGCCAGGTTACTTTAATGAAACTAAAACCCGATTGTGGTTTTCAGCAAAGCCCTACAATTTCAATTATCCGTTTGCTAATACACTAATACGCTGCAATACTCAATTAGTGATTACACAGGAACAATGCATCAGCCATTACACGCTGCAGGTTTGACTCTGGCACAGTGATTAGCCGGCAGGAGAGCTTCTTTTCCCTGTAATTAATTTGTTCTCTTTTCTAAAAGTTATTTCTTATAAAAAAAAAATCAATGGACATTAAGAAAGAGAAACCTCCATCAATTATTCTTTGAATAAAGGCTACTAGAAAATGTCACCCTCTCTGGGAAAAAAAAAACAGATTTTAAGGTGCGCTATACCACTTTTAGGATCATTTTCTGGTACAATAATTTTTATTACAATAATAGGAGAACATATAAAAGTGAACAGGGGTATCACATGCAGTAGTTCCCATGCAGGGACACTTTCAGGATAATTTTTATCATAGTTATTAGTATGTAACTTCATCAATAGGGTCCTTTTACATGGGCTTTCCGATTAGGTCCACCTGTCAGTTTTTCAGGCAGACCTGATCGAAAGCTCGATACAATCCTATGGACATTCGGATGTGTCCATCTCCAATCTCTACATCCTCCAAGTTCATCCAGGTACGATAACAAAAAAGAGAAAGGCCATTTTTGCAGACCTAAATGAGACAGATTGGAGATTTGATGTAAATGAAAAACATCCATTTACACACAGCTGCTTGTGGAGCTGTCATGGATCCACCAGTGTCTCCCAGGCACAGACTGAATTGGCATTGATGTAAAAAAACTGACATCTATCTGATTTGGCTCAGATTTAGCAGGAGATCTGCTCACGAATAGTCACCCCTCAACATATCTGAATGGGTGTCAATCCATAAGATGAATGAGTCGGAGGATATTTTAGTGTTTAGTTCAATGATCCAGCCATGAAAGAAAGCCAACGCGTCTTGAGGGCATCAAACTCCCCCTTCATCAGGGCTTGAGGTAAAGGAATGAAAACTTGAAAGGACTCCACATTATGGTCAGCGGCAGTAGCTAAGACCTACTGACTGGTGCTGACCACAGTGCATGTCTGGAGTTCCAAAACATTATCAGAGTGATTATAGATTCTTAAAGCAGAACTAAACCCATTTAACAGTTTCAAAAACAGTTACATACCTGACAAGTGTCGGGAATGTAACTATCACATTGGTTGTGCTCTCAATCAAACTGTCAAACCATCAAATGGTTGGTGCCATAGTTGATTACATGCACAACATCATGACAGTTGAAGATCAAACAGAGACCAAGATGGCTGAAAGGGATAATAGAGTTTAGTTCCACTTTAATACAGGTCCCTCTTGTTCAGCATTTACTTCCTTCAAGCCTTCATCCCTTTATTCTAAACCCCGATGAAGGGGGAGTTTTGATGCCCTTGAAATGCGTTGGCTGTCTTTTATGGTTAAATTGTAGATTATTAGAAGTCTCGTTGGACTATTTAACCTTATGGTTTGATGTCCATGCATGTATGTTTACATTTTGAGTCATTTTTTGGCACCCGTTGAGCGAGGCCTGCTGGTTGGGCACAGGTGCCATTCACAGAATGTCTTTCATTTTACTCAATGAATGCAAAGAGTTCTCTAATTGGACATGGTGAAGATTGTGGCATCACCACCCTGTTCCTTCACATTGTCCAATAAGATAAGGCTTTGCATTTATTGGGAAGAATGCAAGACATTCTTGTAATTGCGTGTGCCTCTAATATGCAGCACATGTACTGCTCAGCACGGGACCTGAAACACAATGACTGTAGTAGCAGCGCCTACTAAAGTATCTCTCCACTTCCCCAGCCACCCCACAGGTATGGCACATGCATACTTACACATGGCAAAGCTGGACCATTGTAACTATGCAATGAAATCCATACTATGAAAATGTAAATATTTCTTCCTGGAATGCTTTGTTTCTGCCTCCAATTGTGCTCCTGCATGGTCATTCTGTCACACGTGTCCCTGGTGGAGATCACTAATGGTGGTGCCAATACACATTGCACAAGCATGGTCCACCACTGTCATTATCAGGAAGCCGGCCCCTGGCAATGATGTGCAGCTGATACTGGAGAAAGAGCATGTGGACATTAAATGGCTGAAAGAGGCTGAAAGAGATCATCACTAGCTCAGAAATGCAACAGAGGATGAAAAAATGTCACAAATGACCCTGTGTACTTACATCAATGTCCCCCAAAGTTTGTGAGGGTGACAGATATTGGGTTTCAATGTGAGCTGCACTGCAAGGCGAAGGGGTGGAAGTGTTGACTGGTTCTATTTTATATTGACTGATCCAAAGTCATTAACAATTCCTATTTTATAGCTAAACTGACATTGATCTTAAAGTAGAAGGGACACATAAATCGACCTCTGACCCAACACTGTTGGCAGCCATGTCAACACCTGGAAATCTGACCCGATTCCTTGTATTCTAAAGGGAATTTAATGAAAAGTGTTTGCATAAATGTCTGCGGGCTGGCCATGAGCCATCATGACCGCAAATATTTCCAGCAAGGACATGAACTGACCTAGCTGTGTGCCTGAACCACAGGCCGCTTCGCTGACAACGAGACGTATGGTTCTCTTTAAAGCTCTGTCCGATCGGCCCAAGATCGAATCTCACTCTCTCATTAGAGATCCCATCAGTCTTGTCATTTGCTTGTAGTGTATGGAATGTGTAATAACTCTCTGTGTGTAATATACATTCAGCTAAGTTGATACGCCGCCGATGGCTGTTATTGCCTATAGTGACGCCAAGCAGGCTGCCGCGGGTCCCCTGACATGATAAAAATTCAGATCAGATTTACAGCCACACAAAAACCTGTTTCTGCAGCAATAAATTCTACTGAGAATAAATGTAGAGTGACGGTAGAGAAGTCACTTATCCTGGCGGGGTACATTGATGGTGGGGGGGCATTTCTGGGTGAGTTCACGTATAATACAAAGCAGATGTTTAAAGGGCCTGACAACATTTCTCACAGAAGGGTTTGTACAGCAGTGCTGGGTGTGCAGACATTGAAGAGGCACAGACTACACAAAGCATTTGGAAGGGGAATATATTTGGTAACACACGACTGACTTCCTGTTCAGTGACCCCCAAAGAAGGAAACTAGCAAATGCCACTTATTACCTCCTTCATATAACTTTATTGAGCCAGTGCCTTGCTCTGTATTGTAGAGAAAAGACTGCCAAAGAGAGCGACAGCCGGGACACTGTTCCTTCTGTTACTGAAGTCAGCCCAGGGCTGGGAAATATCTCTTTTACCGCTGCTGGTTCATCCCAATAGTGCGTGACAACGCCTGGCGGCTGGTGTGCGCTGTGTGGAGGAGCAGCGCAACGTTATCTGAAATGTCCTATAATAACATTTCATTCAAGTCTCAGCACAGTGGTTCAGCATCCTTGTAGTGGTGGTGGTCATATGCAATTTTATGTGACAGGCTGCAATAAAGTGATATGACTATATGACAAGGACTGTGTTATAGTTTTGTGTCTGAAGTTTAGGTCTTAAGGCGGTGGTTTCTAAGCTGTGGCCCGGGGGGCCAGTTGTGGCCATTTGCTTGCTTTTATCCAGCCCTTGGGGCACTATTTCATCCACTGATACCAACAATGAGGCATGATTACCCCCACTGACAACGATGGGGCTTAATGACACCAATGATGGGGCACAATTCCTCCAAATGACACCAATGATGGAGCACAATTTTTCCCAATGACATTAACAATGGGGCCCAATGACACCAATGATGTGGTACAATTCCTCCCACTGACATAAATGATGAGGCACAATTCCTCCCACTGACATAAATGATGTGGCACAATTCCTCCCACTGACATAAATGATGTGGCACAATTCCTCCCACTGACATAAATGATGTGGCACAATTCCTTCCACTGACATAAATGATGTGGCACAATTCCTCCCACTGACATAAATGATGAGGCACAATTCCTCCCACTGACATAAATGATGTGGCATAATTCCTCCCACTCACATAAATGATGGGGCATAATTCCTACCACTCACATAAATGATGGGGCATAATTCCTCCCACTCACATAAATGATGGGGCATAATTCCTCCCACTGACATAAATGATGTGGCACAATTTCTCCCACTGACATAAATGATGGGGCATAATTCCTCCCACTGACATAAATGATGGGGCATTATTCCTCCCACTAACGCCAATGATTGGGAAAAAATTCCTCTCACTGACACCAACAATGCAGCCTTGTTTTTTTCCCCACTGATGTCGGCAACTTTTCTACTCCCAATAGCCATATACCCTGTTCACAATGCAATGCAGGCCTGTACAATGCAGATATGCATGCATTTTACCGCAGAGCACAGGTAGGCACCATGTGTCACCTGACAGCAGTGCAACACAGAGGGGGTTATTTACGAAAGGCAAATCCACTTTGCACTACAAGTGCAAAGTGCACCTGAAATTGCACTGAAAGTGCACTTGGAAGTGCAGTCGCTTTAAATATGAGGGATAGATCTGAAATGAGGGGAAGCTCTGCTGTTTTTATCATCCAATCTTGTGCATGTGTTTTTTATTTTCCTTGCATCTCCCCCTCGGATCTACAGCGACTGCACTTCCAAGTGCACTTGTAGTGCAAAGTGGATTTGCCTTTTGTAAATAACCCCCACTATGTTGCTGTGTGAAAACATGAAGTGCCTTACTGTGACCTTCTTATAAAGTAAAAAAAAGAAAAAGGAAGGTTGACCTTCTGAAAATGCTGTTTGCCTGGCTCTCATGCCGAAACAGTATAATTCTGCGTCGCTGTTCAGAAACAGAAAGTAACCAGGGAGGGCTGCACATTAGTGCCACAGAGGGGAAGATGGTAAAAACTGGCAAGTATTGTTTTATATGAATAGTGAATTTTGTTCAGTAGGATATTTTTCAGTGTCATTTGTGAAACATTTTAGACTAATTTTGTTCTCTATTTTCAGATATTTAGAGTTGTCCTTTAAGCCAATATAATGAAAGCGGGATACCTCTTCTCTACAGCCTTCCATATAATTATCCCCACTTTCCCACTTGGCGGTCCACACATCTGTAAGCACTCACTAGCGTCTCGCGGGGTACTTGGACAGCACTCATGTCTGAGTGGCGCTCCGTCAATCAATTTGGAGGGCCTATCCCGACACGTGGTAATACCTCCTGACAGCCTGAGGATGAGAAGCGTTTGATGGTGGCAGAACAAGGGAAACAGATGTGAGAGCAGCAGGCTTTGGTGCCCCCACCTTGCCACAGTTGTTAGGGCTAATAAAGCTACACTGCATTCAACAAAGTGAGAATGTTGTACCTAAACTGGACAGAGCCCGTCTGCTGAGCCATTGTTATTTTGATCCTGGCATTTATCTTCTGCACCTGCCTGCCCTTCTCTCTAAATCCCATACCTAGCGGCTAGGTATCTCAACTCCAGTCCTCAAGGCGCCCCAACAGGTCATGTTTTCAGGATTTCCCTCAGATAAAAAGGCTGTGGTGATTACTAAGGCAGTGAAACTGATCAAATCACCTGTGCAAAATAATGGAACGCCTGAAAACATGACCTGTTGGGGTGCCTGGAGTTGAGAAACATTGACCTAGCCACTAATATTGGTAGCGATAGAGAGCTTCCAAAACTTCTATAAAATGCCCACGTCGATTGCTTGTATGAGCTCACTGCAGCCTCACCCACACCTGAGGTAGTTGAGCACTGGGTCATGTGACAAGAGCCTGCAGGAGCACTATGAAAACCCTGCTAAATCTGGCAGCAGAGGATTCTTTGTTGAGGTACATTGAGGGACCATCCTGACGTTAGCACAGTGGCTGTACATCCTGGAAAGCATGAGCAGGGCCGGTGCAAGGATTTTTGCCAACTCAGGCGAATGTGCATTTTGATGCCCCCCCTCCCCTGGCGCGCACGCACATAGCACAGCACATCAGGGTACATGAGGGCACAGTGAACATCAGGGCATAGCACATCAGGGTACAGCACACCTGGCCACATCAGGGTAAAGGGCACAGCACATCAGGGCACACAACATTGAGGACACATGGCACATCGGGGGGAAATTGGAGCACATTGGGGGGGAACTGTCAATTTTCTGCCCTGTTCCCTGGCGCAGTAAGGCAAGGGCCCATGTTGCCTTGCGCTAGCGCCGGCCCTGAGCATGAGAAGTTGTCCTGATTTTGATTGCAGTTGTTTTGTAAAGTGAACATGAAGTCCATATTGAACTTCTATTTATTAGCCAATAAAAAGCCTTCTCTGCCCCTCTCTGATAGAGTTTCACTTTAACAGTGGGGCATGGAGCTGCTCTGACTATATGATTATAGGGACACAGAATAGGGACACAGAAGAGGCGTACAGAAGAGGCGTACAGAAGAGGCGTACAGGAGAGGCGTACAGAAGAGGCGTACAGAAGAGGCGTACAGGAGAGGCGTACAGAAGAGGCTTACAGAAGAGGCGTACAGAAGAGGCGTACAGAAGAGGCGTACAGAAGAGGCGTACAGGAGAGGCGTACAGAAGAGGCTTACAGAAGAGGCGTACAGAAGAGGCTTACAGAAGAGGCGTACAGAAGAGGCGTACAGAAGAGGCGTACAGAAGAGGCGTACAGGAGAGGCGTACAGAAGAGGCTTACAGAAGAGGCGTACAGAAGAGGCGTACAGAAGAGGCGTACAGAAGAGGCGTACAGGAGAGGCGTACAGAAGAGGCTTACAGAAGAGGCGTACAGAAGAGGCGTACAGGAGAGGCGTACAGAAGAGGCGTACAGAAGAGGCGTACAGGAGAGGCGTACAGAAGAGGCGTACAGGAGAGGCGTACAGAAGAGGCTTACAGAAGAGGCGTACAGAAGAGGCGTACAGAAGAGGCGTACAGAAGAGGCGTACAGGAGAGGCGTACAGAAGAGGCTTACAGAAGAGGCGTACAGAAGAGGCGTACAGGAGAGGCGTACAGAAGAGGCGTACAGAAGAGGCGTACAGGAGAGGCGTACAGAAGAGGCGTACAGGAGAGGCGTACAGGAGAGGCGTACAGAAGAGGCTTACAGAAGAGGCGTACAGAAGAGGCGTACAGGAGAGGCGTACAGAAGAGGCGTACAGAAGAGGCGTACAGAAGAGGCGTACAGAAGAGGCGTACAGGAGAGGCGTACAGGAGAGGCGTACAGAAGAGGCGTACAGGAGAGGCGTACAGGAGAGGCGTACAGGAGAGGCATACAGAAGAGGCTTAGGCCCCATACACACGATCGGATATATCCGATGAAAACGGTCCGCGGACCATTTCCATCGGATATGTCCGATCGGGAGTTTGATCCGATGGCGTGTACACACCATCGGATCAAATTCCCCGCCGCCGGACGGCGCGGTGACGCGGCGGTGACGTTGACGCCGCCGCGTCACCGCCACGTCACCGCACCAGGAAGTAAAACACTTCCGCGCATGCGCCGAATCCATTCGGCAGCGGCGGCGGTGGGACCCGACATGTCTGCTGGTAAGTGTACTAACCAGCAGACATGTCGGGCGGACAGATTCCCACCGGATAGATTTCAAAGCATGCTTTGAAATCTGTCGGGTGGAGAAATCTGTCCGCTAGCCCATACACACGAGCGGAGATGTCTGCTGAAACGGTCCATCGGACCGTTTTCAGCGGACATATCCCCTCGTGTGTACGCGGCCTTACAGAAGAGGCATACAGAAGAGGCGTACAGAAGAGGCGTACAGAAGAGACGTACAGGAGAGGCGTACAGAAGAGGCTTACAGAAGAGGCGTACAGAAGAGGCGTACAGAAGAGGCGTACAGAAGAGGCGTACAGAAGAGGCGTACAGGAGAGGCGTACAGAAGAGGCGTACAGGAGAGGCGTACAGGAGAGGCGTACAGAAGAGGCGTACAGGAGAGGCGTACAGGAGAGGCGTACAGAAGAGGCTTACAGAAGAGGTGTACAGAAGAGGCGTACAGGAGAGGCGTACAGAAGAGGCGTACAGAAGAGGCGTACAGGAGAGGCGTACAGGAGAGGTGTACAGAAGAGGCGTACAGGAGAGGCGTACAGGAGAGGCGTACAGGAGAGGCGTACAGAAGAGGCTTACAGAAGAGGCGTACAGAAGAGGCGTACAGAAGAGGCGTACAGGAGAGGCGTACAGAAGAGGCGTACAGGAGAGGCGTACAGGAGAGGCGTACAGGAGAGGCGTACAGGAGAGGCGTACAGAAGAGGCGTACAGAAGAGGCGTACAGGAGAGGCGTACAGGAGAGGCGTACAGAAGAGGCGTACAGGAGAGGCGTACAGGAGAGGCGTACAGAAGAGGCGTACAGGAGAGGCGTACAGGAGAGGCGTACAGGAGAGGCTTACAGAAGAGGCGTACAGAAGAGGCGTACAGGAGAGGCGTACAGAAGAGGCGTACAGAAGAGGCGTACAGGAGAGGCGTACAGAAGAGGCGTACAGAAGAGGCGTACAGGAGAGGCGTACAGGAGAGGCGTACAGGAGAGGCGTACAGGAGAGGCATACAGAAGAGGCTTACAGAAGAGGCGTACAGAAGAGGCGTACAGAAGAGGCGTACAGGAGAGGCGTACAGAAGAGGCGTACAGGAGAGGCGTACAGGAGAGGCGTACAGGAGAGGCGTACAGGAGAGGCGTACAGAAGGGGTGTACAGAAGAGGCGTACAGAAGAGGCGTACAGGAGAGGCATACAGAAGAGGCGTACAGGAGAGGCATACAGAAGAGGCGTACAGAAGAGGCGTACAGGAGAGGCATACAGAAGAGGCGTACAGAAGAGGCGTACAGGAGAGGCATACAGAAGAGGCGTACAGGAGAGGCATACAGAAGAGGCGTACAGAAGAGGCGTACAGAAGGGGCGTACAGAAGAGGCGTACAGGAGAGGCGTACAGGAGAGGCGTACAGAAGGGGCGTACAGAAGAGGCGTACAGAAGAGGCGTACAGGAGAGGCGTACAGGAGAGGCGTACAGGAGAGGCGTACAGAAGAGGCATACAGAAAAGGCGTAGGTAATCAGAGTCATCTTGTAGTAAATAGGAAATTGACTTTTAAGTCTAACATGAAGTACAGGTTCACTTTAACAGCACTGCAGACTTGTCTGATAACATGATGTCACTACACTATTAATTATTATATTTGTCATCAGATAAAAAACTAATTATAATGATCGTTTTAAACTTGTCGCAGTCAATTATCCTCTGATAATTAGTGGAGATCTGATAATGGGATACTTATCACCAATTAAATGGCAGCTCCTGGTAATTGCACTCATTAAAGCATCACTCCGCTAGGCGCTATTTGATTGTAATGGGGCAACATGACATTCTGCCGTTATCTCAAAAAAAAAAAAAAAGAATTCCTGGTGCTGCTCCTGCATGATCTATGCAATCAGCACAATGAGGTGGAAGAAATGAGTGCAAGTCCATAGCTCACAAAAGTGTCAGTAATTGCCCATTAAATAAAACCAGCACAGGGATGTTGCCATTGATTGATTGGTTCTCCTTTAAGAATGCAACTTGTCTAGCTGTTTGGCTTAAAGAGGAAGTAAACCCTCTTGTCAAAAAATAAATAAAAAAGACCACCTGCAAGACAAAGGCATAATGAGCTAGTATGCATAGCATGCTAGCTCATTATGAATTACTTACCTGAGATCGAGGCCCCCCGCAGCGGCCTCGTTCGCCTCCCCCAACGCCGCCATGATACCCGGGTATCGCTGCTCCGGCGCTGTGACTGGCCAGAGCAGCGATGATGTATTTCCTGATTCACTGACAAGGAGTAAGTATGTAGAAGCAGGGTGGATATAAATCAATGAATTAAAAAAAAAATATATCAAATGTTTTATTTTATTTTTATTTAAATCAGATTTATTTGATTTACTGTAAATAGATTTTTTTGATTTTTCTCAAATTTATTTTAATAAAATTATTTTGGAGTAAAAATCTATCTAAAGATAGTTTTCTATTTAAGATACATTAATAATTTAGTTTATTCAGCATGAAATGGAGCTTAGTTGTGTAGCATGAGTCTGTATATTCTGCAATATTTCCATTTTTTAGTAAACTCATTCAATTAATCCAAGATCTGCAAGCAGAGATAACATTCATTGCATTGATGCATTTGCACAATGAAAATAAAATAAAAGTTCAGGAGTATTCCTTTATCCCATTGTTTTTCAAATCTATGTACACTACAAACTGTATGATCGAATCAGTTCGGATATCGCTGTTTTACTTACCTGACAGCTTATTATTCTAAATAGGAAACGTTCATTTTGTTTGCAAATAATAACGATTCTAATTAACTACCAGCAAGAATACAACCTTAAATTTAAAGAGCACCTGTCATTTTAGATTAATCATGGCAGCGCCTGTTAGCGGGCATCCACTCACCTGCTGCCGCCACGTCCCTCACCTTGTTGTATCCCTGCCGCATCACCAGCCATCCCATTAAGGTGAATAGGACTGACAGTGAGTCAACAGCGGATCAGAGGAGGAGCTGCTTGCAGGACAGAGATGACAGCTGCTCTCTAAAAATTATGATTTAAATCAAGCCTTTTTACTAGTGATTTACATTATGATTTAAATCAAATCCACCCTGTGTAGAAGTATGCAGAACAAGAGATCTGACTTTATTTCATAAAAGCTTGTTCTGGGTCAGTGACTCAGGAATATTGAAGGCAAAGATGGCCAGGCAAGTAGCATTTTCAGGAGGTCAAATATCTTGTGATTGAACCTTGAGCGATTATTTCATTGCCACAAGGCAGACAGATGGGAGTTGGCACTCCAAGCTGGCCATACATGGTTTAAAATCTATGCTGCTTGATATTCTATGGCTGGGCCATTACTGTGCGCCATATGGGCAGCCGGCAGCCACTTGTCACAGTCCACCTGTTAATATCAGAGATGTGTAATCATCCATAATACAGAGGTGTGGTGTTTTCAGACTACAATTTTCACAACATTTTACCTGTAATTATTCCGCTCAATGGAAGAAATGAAATACCGATCACATGAGCAACCAGTTTTTAATTCCATCCGATCGACTTGTAATGTGTGTGAAATGTTGGACCGGATACCAAGTGATGAACCAGGAGATGAACTCGTTTTTTTATTTGAATATTTACGTTGAGTTAGGTCTCATCTGTGGAAAATCATGCAATTCATAGTTCATTCATTTTTAAATTGCTACAGTGGGTGCAGGGAGAAGATCCCCTGTCTGCTGTCACAGGGAGAGGGGGATTGAGGGGGGGGAGGGGGCAGGAGCTGGAACATGTCACATGTCACATGTCCTACCCTAAATACAGGTGGAACATGTTCAGGTGAATTTATCAAGGCACTCTGTATTAAAAAAATATGACATGACAGCAGCTACAAATACTATAGTTGCTGACTTTTAAGAAACTGACCATAAACCCCAGCAATGTCTTCCCTAGAGCCTATTCCTTGCCAGGCTACGGCACTCTGGTGCTGCCATCTTGGATATGGGATCCAGCTGTGTGTTTCTGAAATCTCATAGCTGTGCATGTTTGGGGCATGGCAGCTTTATGAGACTGTCCTGCAGTCTCCTGGGATGTGTCATGTGTGCCAAGAGGCTGCGGGCAGTGAGTGGGTGGGGTCAAGTTGATGTAATTCTCACTCAGGTGAAAACTGAGAAAGTGGGTACCTGTTACAAAAAGGTACCCGCACCCTACAAAGAAAATAGCAAATGTGTTAGAGGAGGGGGCAAGGAGTGGTACTTTCCCTTTAGAGCAAAGGTCCACTTTAAGGTGGCTACTTCACATGTATACTGGGACCAGTATTAGACTGAAGCCATGCCACCTTTCAGTCCTAGAACCGATAACACTGTGTGAAAGAAGATAACAGTAGGGTGTTTAGAGAAGTAACCCATGCAAGCACAGGGAGCACATGCAAACTCCATGCAGATAGTGTCCTGCTGAGGACTACAATTTAGACCCCTGTGCTGCCTAGAAGCAGGGATGGGACAAGAGGTGGGCACATTGAAGCAAAGGGGCAAAAAATGGACGCAGGGTGGTACACCCATTCTACAGTATGTAGTAACAGTAGGGGAAGGGGGCGCAATTCTAAATCCTCACCCTGGGCGATGGACCACCCTATCCTGGTACTGCCTGGAAGAATTCAGATACATTTATATCACAATTCACCATATTAGTGACGTGATTCTTCAATGCTTGCTATAACATGTGGCCAGCATTAGCGACATTAACATTATTTTCTGATTGGTTGGGATTGTTAGTTGTACAGGACGGTTGTCAGTGACAGGAAAAGTTGTTGGAAGTTGTCGCAGAGTTACAGGGTGTCCTGATTGGTGTCACCACTAATAAAGATTGTATGCAGGGGATAAGCTGTGAATTTGGAGGATGGAGAGTAGCATGGGACCCCCTCGCTCTCCTACCACAGCACCACATTCCCCTTTTGTAGCTGAGTTATTTCAAGTACAAAGACAAGGCTTACCCTGAGCGGTAGAAGCGATCTGTACCCGTCGCTCCCAGGATTATCATACTTGTCGTCAGCAAGCAGCCGATCGCCCACATTCTGTGTCCCCCCGCTGGGAATTATTGTGGATGAAGAATGAATTCACCGTTTTCTATTCTCAGCTGCTTCCACAGGACGCTGCAAAGGAATTCCTGCAACAAAGCACACCAGACAGCCAGTTTAATTCACTTTAACTCAGCAGAAGTGTGGCGTGCTGCACAGCAAAGCAACGAGCAAGCCCAGCATGGGCATACAGCTGAGGGAGAACTACAAGTCCCAGCATATGTACTGAGCTTTAATGGCATATTTAGAAAAGCAGGTTAAAATTCTGCCTTATTTTTTTTCTTTCATTTCAGCAATTTCTAAACTTTTCAAGTTACTGATTGGATGTAACATTTGACGTAGAATAGATATAACGAATGTTACTGAGATCTGTATTTCCCATTGAAGAATGAATATTATAGATGTTTGGCAGAGAGCAGTAGATGAGAATTCACACAGCCAGCTGCCAAATGGGATTTATAAATCTTCCCATAAGTTTTCAGAAACGCGAAATTGGCAATTTTTAAGGTTTTGCTCACACCAGAAGGTGAGACTTAGAACGTGTGTGCGTTTTTGTGCGTTTGCACGTCTCAAGTTTAGAGCAGTCATATGAACATATTCGCCAGCACACCAAGGATCGTCTAAGAGAACGTCCAAAAACTTTTAATGCAGTGAAACGATCACAAAATTAGCAACGTTTCGAGGTCTCGCAGGGCCTCTTCGTCAGGCAAGTGATACCAGGGCCTCACGAAGAGGCCCTGCGAGACCTCGAAACGTTGCTAATTTTGTGATCGTTTCACTGCATTTAAAGTTTTTGGATGTTCTCTTAGACGATCCTTGGTGTGCTGGCGAATATGTTCATATGATTGTTTTTCCAGTTCCCTGCTGGTGATCGCTTCAGCACCCTTTTTTCTAGTTGGCTGATATCCAGTAAGGTGTGCAATTGGAATATTTTGAGAGAGTCAAGTTTAGAGCAGCACATTCATTTCAATGGGCTTCCCTATGTATGAAAAGCATGCAAAAAAAAAAAGTGCCTGCACCATTTTTAAAACTGCGTCTCACCAAATCACATGGCACTGCAGTAACATACGTTTTTACATGTGTGAGTATGCATGCATCTGCATAATAATATAAACAAATAATGAATTAATAGCACCGCCATGCATCTGCAATGGGGCAGCACATTTTTACGTATTAGGGGAAAATGAGCAATTTTGCAAGCGTTCCCACAACACATAAATGCTCCCAGCATACACTGCAGAGTCACTGGTGCCTGTGCAGCTGTGGGCATTATAAAAGACCTCAACTGACTTAGGAACTACCAAAAAAATTCTAATCAAGTCCTTTAATGCCCAAGAAATTGAAAAACGAAATAAGTGCATACAATTCCTAGATTAAGGCAAGTTTCAGAATGATATTTGGAAAGAAACTACAAGCCCCAGTGTGCCCAAAAAGCTCCATACTTTTGCTGAACGTTTCCAGCTATCTACATCATACCACCTTTTAGCTGTCAGACAACCCCCAGCATGTGCCGCATACTCTGAACTGGCACAATAAGCTCTCTGCTCTGGTCAGTCTATAACCCTGTGATGGGTGAGGAACTACAACTCCCAGCATGCCCAGCTGACTCCTAACAGATGTGATAAGCTTGTAGGAAAGGGCACAACACCGCTGGGATTTGTGGTTCTCTGGCCTCTGGCACTCTGAGCATTGTTCCCGGCTTAGCAGGCGTAATTAAAAACAGAAAAAAGCTATACACATATGAAGAATTGTGTTTGACCAGGCAGCAAGTAATGGCAATCTTGAAGTAATTACCAGAAATGGATTCAGTACAGCTTTTTTCCTGGGTCTATTATATGTTGTATCTAACAGAACACAAAGGGACAAATTGTGCAATGAAGAATGACAAGCATGAAATAAGGAAAATAGAGACACCTATGTTAGTGGAGAAAGTGTGAGGTGTTATGTAAAAGCTAACAGATTCCTCCATCCACACAAATGAGGTGGATGCAGAGATCCCACCTTTTCTGACAGTGGGATTTAGTGCTCTCAGAATACACTGCACAGCAGCTAATTGACAAAAGTTTTCCAACATGTCCATTCAACAAAAGATCAACTTCTACAGGAAGTGGGAACAGCAACACATTGATTGGAATTCAGGCAAGTTTCTCTCTGGGCAGTTGAGGATACCCCCTAGATCATTGATGCCCAACTGTCTGGAGTGCCAAGGTTCACCATCACTGATCTAGGGCATTGGTGCTCAACCTGCAGCCCTCCAGCTTTAAAGCATGACTCCCAAAGGCATAATGGGACTTGTAGTTCTGCAACAGCTGGATGGCCACAAGTTAAGCACCCATTCCCTAGATCAGTGATGGCGAACCTTGGCACCCCAGATGTTTTGGAACTACATTTCCCATGATGCTCATGCACTCTGCAGACAGTGTAGTTGGGCATCGTAAGAAATGTAGTTCCATAAACACTTGGAGTGCCAAGGTTTCGCCATCACTGCCCTAGATGGTGTGGCATGCTAACATTTACCATCTGTGGGGTGGAAAGAAAAGTTGGCCCCTGTCCTTTAAGTCTGTTCTTTATTTGCTCATAGAGAGAAAGTTAGGGGTGCAGGATGCCCAAATATAGCAAGATAGATCAGGCCTTCTAGTACCATGTTTCCCCGAAAATAAGACGTACTCCGAAAATAAGCCGTAGCGGGATTTCGGCACAAGATCGAAATATAAGACACCCCTCCGAAAATAAGACGTAGCGATGTAGTGTCGAATCTCCGAAAATAAGACGTGGCGAATCTCCGACAATAAGACGTAGTGTCGTATGCGTAACGGCGCGGAGCGGGAAACAACACGTGATAGGCGTACAGTACTGTACTGGAACTGAAGTGAGGAGAAGAACGCTGTGTAAAGCTGTAAAGCTTCTCCCAGCACTGACCAGCAAACCCCTCTCTCACCCCACACAAACACCAGGGGATAGGGGGAAAAGCTGCTACTGAGCCCAAAGAGAGCACCCCAGCTCCACTTTGCTCCACATCAGCTTTGCTGGCCTATCTTTCTGTACAGCCAGACAAGATGAGTGCAAAGAGAAGAAGTTGGATATCGAATGGTCCAAAAATGGCGTGCAGAATACGATAATCTCAGTCTACAGGTGGACAGAGGAAATGCTAAGAAGCGCAAGTGTGGTTCAGGTAGGCAACCTTTATTTTCTGTAATAAAAATAAGACACCCCCCGAAAATAAGCCATAGTGTGATTTCTTGAGGAAAAAAAAATATAAGACGGTGTCTTATTTTCGGGGAAACACGGTAGTTAATATTGCTGTTGACCTTTTAGAAGTATCCAGAAAGATTGCAATGACTTTGAGAGCCATCGCTGTTTGTTGTTAGAGGTTGTATGGATCTTCCTTAGGTAGATTCCAGGCCCTTGACCCTATGTGAGCAATCACACAGGTACATTAGCTACTGAGCAGTGAGAAAGTCTTCCAAGTCCACCCAAAGAGTCTGCCAAGCTTTCCAGGATGCTCTTCAGCATAGAAGACTCCTCCATACAGGCAGACATCTCCCTCCTCTTGAAAAACCCTCCGACGGGGCAGCTGAAACTTCTTAGGACTTTTAGGACAGGCTGGGGTACGACCAGAGCTTTTTTTCTCAGAAAATAGGTGCAGGAACTCAACCACGACCCATTCAGATTTCACAAACAGTAGAAGGGTCTTAAAGGGGCATTAAATACCAGAATTGCATTGCATACAGTGTGCAGAGTTCAGGGGGTTACAAAGCAGTCACTTGTAAACACAGAAACCAGACTTCTGTGTTCACAAGTGATTGTGGTGAGCGGGCACCAAAGGGTCTGAGCCAAAGGTGGTGGAACTGAGTTCCACCAAGTTCCCCCAGAAAAAAAGCCCTGGGTACGACCCAATGAGAGAAAGGTGGCATCCTCAAAATGGCATCGTCACCTGGGAGAAGCCCAGGAGGGAAGAAAAAATGAACCTTCTTACACCAAATATGTATCATCTTCCCAAGTTCCCTCACCTCTCATCACTGAATCAAAAGCATAATGTGTGAGTTATGAATATTTATCTGCCTTAGCCAATCACTAACTACAGAAGACAATTCCACAGCAGCAGGCAGAAATAATCAATGTTCCAAGTTTAGGAGAAAACCAACTAAGTGCAGAAAATTTGAACAAAGCTCAGGCAGGCTACTGCCTAGCTGCGCAAGAAATACTGAAATGAACTCGGGACACTCCAGCCTAAAGCAGAACTAAGCTTGTACATATGGAAGCCACTGGATAAGCCAGGAAACTGGGAAGCATCAGCATTCGTGACATCAGAAATTAGAAACTTACTGTGTCAATGTATATATATATATATATATATAAAAACAGTACGTTTTTGCCACTGAGAGAAGTCAGAGAAGTGAGCCAGAGAAGAGAAATCTTATATTCTAGAACAGGGGTCTCCAAACATTCTAAACAAAGGGCCGGTTTATTGTCCTTCAGACTCTTGGAGGGCTGGACTTTGGCCAGTGGGAGTGAACATTTTCCTGGTAACAGTGGGAGTAAACATCTGGTGTAGAGGGAGGAATAGTGCCCCATTGCTGGTATCATAGGGAGGAATAATGCCCCATTAGTGTTGTCAGTGGGAGAAATGGTGCTCCATTGTCGGAGTTAGATGGCAGAATAGTGCCTCGTATCATTGGAAGGGATAGTGCTCCAAGGGCCAGATAAAGGCTAGCAAAGGGCCACATCCGGCCCTGGCGCCGCAGTTTGGAGACCACTGTTCTAGAAGAATCATTCCTGTTCCCAGCATGCACTGCATACTGATTGGCTCAGACGGGTCATAGGTAAATTAGGGTCACTGCTCTTCCCTGGATGATTATCTAATTGTATAATGCTTTAGCAATCCATACACAAGGAAGGGAACTTTTACAGCTGACGTTCCTAATGAAAGGTGTGCACGTATAAATTACATCTCATCCTTTCAGCAATAAGCTGGAGAGTTTTCCATGCCGAGTGACGGGTACAACTTAAATGCACTTGCAGATCAATAAAGGCAATTAGGTCTCACTAGCAGCAATGCTAGATGGGCCTCGATAATTGCAATGTGTCTTTGAAGCCGGCCTTGTCTGAGGAACGATGTGAATGGTTCACCGTTCTCTACAAAGCTCTGTCACAAGTGATTTTGTCAGGGGTCAAACCACTTTACCTTATAATGTAGTCACAGGAGAACGCCGCGCAGCGCCGCTAATACAGGAAGTGACAGCTGGAACACAGATTAACAGCCTCATTCAAGAACAATTCGCAAAGTCCTAACAGACCCACAACATAACGCATCATTCACCATAAATTGATTGATGCAAAAGAGCTTTTCATTACACACATACTGTAAATAGGTGAATAAAAGTTCCAGGAACTTATCAAAAATATATTAGGCCTGGTATGGTGGCGGGAAGACTTTTTGTTATGAAAAGCTGGATTTTCGTCCTGTATTGCCATTAAAGAATAGCGCCAAACATCACTTGTCAGCCTCCTTATGACTGACATGACAGTTAACATAGAACAGAAGGTTATGTACACTATATTGTCAAAAGTATTGGGACGCTGGCCTTTACACGCACATGAGCATTAATGGCATGCCAGTCTTAGTCTGCCGGGTTCAATATTGAGTTGGTCCTCTTTCTGCAGCTATACCAGCTTCAACTCTTATGGGAAGGCTGTCCACAAGGTTTAGGAGTGTCTATGGCCGCGTACACACGATCAAATCTGTCTGCTGGAAACGGTTTGCCAGACCGTCCCAGCAGACAGATTCGATCGTGTGTACGGGCAAACAGACGGATTTGGCCACCCGACAGATTTGAAAGCATGCTTTCAAATCTGTCGGCTGGGAACCCGTCCGCCCGACATGTCTGCTGGTTAGTATGCTAACCAGCAGACATATCTGCTCGCACACGCGTCAAATGGTTTTGACGCATGTGCGGAAGTGTTTAACTTCCTGGTGCGGTGACGTGGCGGCGTCAACGTCACCGCCACATCACCGATCAAACCAATACATCCCAGCAGACAGATTTGTTCAAATTTATTTGCTCGTGTGTACAAGGCCTATGGGAATGTTTGACCATTCTTTCAGAAGCACATTTGTGAGGTCAGGCACTGATGTGGACGAGAAGGCCTGGCTCCCTGTCTCCACTCTAACTCATCCCAAAGGTGTCCTTATGAGACCAAAAGTCTGTGGACAACTGGACGCTCCTTTAAGTTATTAAGTTTAGGTGTCTCCAGTGAAGGGTTCCATTATTACTAAAGAGGCATTTGTACAATTGTGCACTTACAGTCTTTGTAAACAGTTTGGGGAATGTAATTTACTGTTCAAGCATGACTGTGCCCCTGTGTGGCCTACACAGAGCCCTGACCTCAGCCCTATGGAATACCTGAGCAAACCAAGACAGTTTGGACAATTTCATGCTTCCAACTTTGTGGGAACAGTTTCCTGTTCCAACATGACTACACAACAGTGCACAAAGCAAGGTCCATAAAGTCATGGATGAGTGAGTTTGGAGTGGAGAAACTTGACTGGCCTGCACAGAGTCCTGACCTCAAATGGAGGTACTGATTTTGGATAAGAAGATCTGGCTAGCAAGTCATCCCAGAGGTATTTCATAGGGCTGAGGTCAGGGCTCTGTGTAGGCCACTTAAGTTCCTCCACACCAAACCCATTAAACCATGACTTTATTGACACTGCGCTATTCAATAATTAAAACACAAAAAGTTGTCAGGAAACGGGTGTAATGCCCCCTTATGGCCACTATGTGGCAGAATGCACAATCTACAATAATTATAATATTGGTTTAGCAAATTTTTAGTCATTATAATAAAGGCCTATTCTAAATCCTCAAACAAAACTGTAATAATTGCACATAAACATTATATTATGTGGCAAAAAAAAAGTGCTTTAACAGTAACACAATATACACACATTGTAAAAAAAAAAAAAACTTTTACAGGCCCAGCCCCCACATTACCAGAATTCCTTGCAGAAACCTGAATTTTATCTAAAGCTCTAAATATATCCCACTGTCTAACCTTCGTGATAAATCCTCATGTCTGCTTTCCATTACTGTGTTGTAGGAAAGAAATCATAACCACAACATTTGATACAGCTGACTATGATTAACCTGGGCAGGAAGTGAAGGAGTTAACCCCCCCCCCCCCTTACTTTTTTTTCCATCTGCTACAAAAGGTCAGTGGAGTCCCCAAACACACAAGTGCAATGTGACACTGCTTGTTAGAGCTTTTCACATACACAATAATTGCTGACTTGTAGGACTGGATACAAAGGCCTTCCCCCTGACATCACTAGTACACTGAACAGAGATCTGGAAGGAGAAGTTCCTTGTGAATGAGTTGGAGGGATGGGGACACTCATAGAGGTATGGGGACACTCAGGGAGGTGTGGGGACACTCAGGGAGGGATGGGGACACTCAGAGAGGGATGGGGACACTCAGAGAGGGATGGGGACACTCAGGGAGGTATGGGGGCACTCAGAGAGGGATGGGGACACTCAGAGAGGGATGGGGACACTCAGGGAGGGATGGGGACACCCAGAGAGGGATGGGGACACTCAGGGATGTATGGGGACACCCAGCGAGATATGGGGACACTCGGAGGGAGGGGGACACTCAGGGAGGTATGGGGACACTCAGAGAGGGATGGGGACACTCAGGGAGGGATGGGGACACTCATGGAGGGATGAGGACACTCATGGGGGGATGGGGACACTCGGAGGGAGGGGAACACTCAGGGAGGTATGGGGACACTCAGAGAGGGATAGGGACACTCAGGGAGGGATGGGTACATTCAGGGAGGGATGGGGACACTCAGAGAGGGATGGGGACACTCAGAGAGGGATTGGGACACTCAGAGAGGGATGGGGACACTCAGGGAGGTATGGGGACACTCAGGGAGGGATGGGGACACTCAGGGAGGTATGGGGACACTCAGGGAGGGATGGGGACACTCAGGGAGGTATGGGGACACTCAGGGAGTTATGGGGACACTCAGGGAGGTATGGGGACACTCAGGGAGATATGGGGACACTCAGAGAGGGATGGGGTTGCAGAGTTTGGAAGGTATTCATGGAATTACAGCGGAAACGTATGTGAGTAGCACCTTACAGTGCTGGGGTTCTGACATCACTTCCCATCAGGGTTCTGTCTGGATGGGCTTTTCTGTTTTGCAGAGTTGCTGGGAGTTTACTACCACAACCCAAATGTATACTACTACTACTAATCTGGTTATAGAGGGGGTGTCCGGGATGGGGGCACTAGGCAATGACCCCTGTGATGTATGGTATAGCAGAGCTATACACATGTAGAATTACAATAGTTTGTGACTGGGATGGGGAGATTAGAGTGTAAGCTTCTCTGGTGTGGCTAATACAACATTCTCTGTACAGCACTGTGGAGTATGGCAGAGCTATACAAATATTTCATAGTATGGTGGGAATATTAGAGTGTAAGCAATTTTGGTGCAAAAAGCAATGTGAACATTCAGCGTTCTCTGTGCCATACTGTAAAATATGTTAGATCTATATAATTGAATAATAATCGCGTGACTGTGTTGGGGGCATTAGAGTGTAAGCTCCTCTGGTGCAGAGACTGATTAGAATAGAACAATGTTCTCTGTACAGCACTGCAGTATATGTTAGAGCTACTATATACTGTATACATGTATTATAATAAGAAATGGTGACTGTGGCGGAGGCATTAGAATGTAAGCTCCTGTGGTGCAAATATGTATGTGAATGGCACAATTTTCTCTGTACAATACTGCAGTATATGTCAGAGCTACTGTATAAAAATGGTGGGTGACTGTGGTGGGATATTAGAATGTAAGCTCCTCCATTGCAGAGACTTGTGTGGATGGCACAATGTTCTCAGTACAGCGCCACAGTATGTGTCAGAGCTACTGTTTATAAATCATAATAATAGTATTTGACTTTAGTGGAATATTAGAGTGTAAGCTCCTCTGGTACAAATTGATGTGATTTGCACAATGGTATATTACAGTGCTATAAATATAAATGAATAATAACTATAATAATAGTGTGTGTGTGACTGTGGTTGGGCATTAGAGTGTAAGCTTCTCTGGAACTGATGTATATTAGCTTTCCGGCACTACAGAATATGCCAGAACTACTGTAAATATTTGTGAAATAACTCTTGTGGGGCATTAGCATGAAATGTTGTTTATATATATATATAAAAAAACTTACAAACATACATCTTATTAATAAAATCATATTTACACATAAACAAAAAATAGAAAAATAAAAAATATATATATATAAATAAATAAATAAAAACAAGCAAGCTTGCATAAGCAAATAAAGAAAATAACAGGAAAAACACACATTTTTAATACATTTTAAAAAAAATATTAGAGTGTAAGCTCCTCTGGTGTAGGAACTGAAGTGAATGTTACAGTTCTTTGTACAGCATTGTGGAATATGTCAAAGCTATATAACTGTATAATAAAAGTTTGTGGTTAAAAAAAATAGATTTTTTGTGTTGGATATCCTTGCAGTTATGAAATTCCCCAGGGTAAAATGAAACAGTCATCTAACTTTTTAAAGAATCAGGAAATTCCCCATCCATTTGAATTATAATAACCATAATACAATGTATGCTGACCTGTCATGACTTGCCTGCCCACTAGGTGGAGTCCTTTGTCAAGTAAGACATGCTTGGCAGAGGAAACAATCCTGTACAGTGAATGCTCCTTAAAGGGCAACCTCCACCTCCACTACCAGAAGCTGTGGAACTACAAGTCCCAGCATTCTTTCTCTCTGAGCTGCACAGCAGTTTCCCTTTATGGACGGCTATACAAAACTGTTTCACATAAAATAACATTTTGTAAAGGTTACGGGAGGAAATTAAAATGAAGTTGTCATTTCATAGAGAAGACATTTGCCAAAACACGGATGACTTCCTGTCCAGTGATCCCCCACATCTGGGGAATGTCAGTGTGGTGCTGCCTGTTGTCAGAAATGTCAGCTAACATAGAGCAGGCCTGAGCTCCACAAATGTCAAATATCTCAGTTTTAGTGGTGAGGGACTTTTACCCATTTAACCCCTTTGTTGCTGGGAGTAAGCTGGAGACATACAAGGTACAAGTTGCAGCTAATCACAAGCATAGTACAAATGAATAACAGTGCATTTAGGTAAGTATTCATATTTTGGGTACTCACTTTGATTCCAAGTGACAGGGGGAATTTGGAAGCTTTTCTCTCTTGGCCCAAGGGAAACAGACAGACTAGTAGTGGAAGTTTACAGTCCAAGCTGGCTGGGATAGGTTTTGTGGCTGCAGCTTGTACTTATTCCATAGAGCTGAGACCTACATTGATGTATAATGGGAAAGTGACAGGAGTCCAGGGGGGGCTCCCTCCCCCCCCCCCCCACATACCATGGGAAAGCCCCCCTCCCTTTTTCCCATTGGACAGGAGGCAGAATTCTGTGACATCACAGAAGAGAGTTTTCACCTGACCTCCTCCCTGCACTCTGCATTCATTGACCACTTGACACTGGTGATGCTGACCAGGAGGGTCCCTGCCTAGGTGGACCTCAACCTTCCGCAGCCTCTGGGATGCTCCCAGGCTCCCTTCTTGGTGGGAACAGAGAACAGACAGCCCTGGAGATGAAACTTCTAGACTTTCTCTGTGATGTGGATTCTATGAACTCTATGAAGCTAATTCAAGAGCTGCTCTTTAATCTTGCAAAAAGCTGCACAGGCTTACAGGAGGCTGCCAATAAAACACAGCAGTGGGTACTGGTTGTATATCACAGAAATCGATAAGGAAGCGGCACATATAGTATTTGTGAAAATGTGGTTCAGAGCTGGGGAGAGGAATGGTTTATGAGAATCTATATATTGATATGTGGGCATGGCTAGATGAACAGTGCAATGTTCTGCAGAAATTTAGGGAGGTCAGTTATGGAATGAAATGCAGACTATATCAATATGTATCCGTCAGGAGGTATATTGTATGGTGCACAGCAGTTTTCTATCAAGGACAGTTGTGGAATAATACGCCAGATATATCAATATGCATATGTCAGACAGTAGATGGGTCAGTGTGACGTTTTCAGTTCTCTAGGAAGGTCATAATAGAATAATCCTATTACTCCCTGGAAGAGAGACACTGTATATTTGTTGGATGTGATGTGACTCTCTCAAAATAAAGAATAAAAAAAAAATAGAATAATCTGTAGAATGTATCATTATGTATATGTCAGGTGGTGAATGGAACAGATTCATATTCTGATAATCCACATAGATAGGACCATACTAGAATAATCTGTAGAATTTATCCTTATGTATATCAGGTGGTGAATGGGACAGAGAAATATTCTGATAATCTACATAGATACTAAAATAATCTCTAGAATGTATCATTATGTATATGTCAGGTGGTGAATGGGACAGAGACATGTTCTAAGGATTTACATAGATAGGACCATATTGGAATAATCTGTAGAATGTATCAATATGTACCTGTCAGGTGATGTGTGGAACAGAGAAATGTTCTAGGGGTCCACATAAATAAAACCATAATGGGATAATCAGTAGAATATATCAATATGTATCTGCCAGGGGTAGAAAGAACAGAAAATGTTCTGAGGATCTATAGTCATAAGAAAATAATGGAATAATCTGCAGAATATATCAATATGTATCTGCCAAGAGTAGATAGCATCTATATAGATAGGACCATAGTTAAATAGTCTGCAGAATATATCAATATATCAATATATATATATATATATATATATATGTATCAGCATGAATCCATTTAGGTGAAGATTAATGTCCTGCAGCAGTGGAGTAGCTGGGAGTTTATCATTCTACAATGTTTGTCAGGCAACAGCCTGAACAGAAAATCAAATCAACCACAATTCATTTGCATCCGCTGGGGGACCTTGCGGGGAATATTCATCAATGATTCATGTTCTTCAGGAGCGGTATTTAAATTACCATTAAGATCAATATTGGAGTTATTTACATAATCAGGCAAATCTGCCTGCCACACAGCATCACTTAGAATTAGAGCAACAGTCCTCTTCCTCCCAGAGTAGATAAATGCCAGCTATACCACCAGGATTATATGGAGGGCAAGGGTATGGGCATTGGGAAAGGGTGATGAAAGATGGGCAGGAGCACATAGAATGTACAGAAAAGGAATAGGATAGGAAGTAAAAAGAGAGCATAAGATAGTTTGGAGGGCATAAAATGACTTGAAGGGACAGGTTAAAAAAATTAATAGAAGGGCTAGGATGGGCAGGTGAGTATATGAGGGGCAGGGAATAGGCTGAAGGGATAGGATGGCAAAGGGTGAAAAGGGGGGCAAGGGATCAGCAAAAGATAGGAGATGGGCAGAGGAGCTTGTGATAAGCATGAGGACAGAGCAAGGTCAGGAGGGAAGAGGATGGATAAAAACATAGGATAAAGGAGAGAGATCAGGGGATTATAAGAAGGGCAAAGGATGGGCAGTAGAGTAAAAGATGGGCAGGGAGGCACTGGATGGGTAAGAGAGCAAGGAATAGACAGGAGGTAGGAAATGTACAGGATGGTGGGGTATGGGCAGGATACAGAGGATAGTTAGGATAATTGAAGATGGGCAGGATAGTATAAGATGGGAAGGAATGCTGTGGACAAGCAGGAGGGTAGTAGATGTGCAGGAAGTCAGGGGAAGGGGAGCACAGTATGGGTTGGACTTGGATAGGAGGGCATAGGATTGGTAGAAGGGTAGGGGATATCCAAGAGGGCAGGACATATAGAGGAGGGCAGGGGAAGGCCAGTTCGGTTGTTGGGTATGGGATAATCATGACTTCAGGTAATGGGCAACACAGTAAATGGGCAAAAATACAAGGCATGTGCAAGAGGGCAAGGGATGGGCAGGAAGGTAAGAAATGAGTGGGAAGGCAAGGATTGCACAGGAAGGTAGGGGATGGGCATGAGATGAGCAAGAATGAAGGGGATGGGCAGGAGGAAATGTGTTTTATTCCATGTGATAATGACCTGGGACTTTTATCCTTTTAGGCCCCTTGCACATGGGGTATGTTGCTGCTGTGTGTCCCTCCTGGAGCTTTAGTGCACCTGGTATGGACAGGTGCAGCTTCCAACCCCATTGCCTCTAACCTGTCAAAATCTATGGCATGCTGCAGCTGGAAGGGACTAAACATGATACCAAATGGTACTCGTATTTAGGGCCTATGTGTTGATGAATGAATGCACAGAACAAAGACATCCAGGGCATTCTTCCCTGAACGCATAGGGCCCTAATGCCGCAGTTTGCCATAGACTTTGATAGTCTGCAGACAGTAGGGTTAGACGCTGCACCTGTCCATCCAGGCACACTAAAATCCAGGAAGGACACATAGAAACTAGACGCCCCCTAGTGCAAGAGGCCTACATTTTCTTTTTATTCTGTATGGACACAAATGATATTACATACATAAAATAAGCTCTAATGAGCAGGGCTCTCTGATTCATCTTGTACCAAATTGTAATGTAACTGTAATGCCTGCCTTCATTTTATTAAGCGCTGCGCAAACTGTTGGCGCTATATAAATCCTGTATAATAAAAATAATAATTTAGTGGCAAAGTATAACCTCAGCACTTGACTAATTTCTGGCAAATACAGAGACTGATGGATCCCCAAGGGGGGATCTTCTGTGTAAATGGAATTTTTGTTACAATAAAGAAATAAAGTTACCGTCTTGTACTATGTCTCTCTGAGTGTTTCCATTGAGATTATACACAAGATGCCATGTGTTTCCTGCAGTTCCCTGTACTGTGCAAATCGCTGCCAATGCCAGACACAATCTATGCAGAGCTCTTAACATCTGTTAAAACTCTACCCAAGCAAGTGTAGCAATACAATTAAGGTGCTTCTATTGGCTGGTTTGCAGGATAGTAAATATGAATTCCAAGATACTAACTTTTAGTTAAGCTTCATGCCCATTTGGCTTAAAAAGAAATGCCAGTTCCCATGGCTGAAAAATAAAATGCTCATATAGAGCGTTTTTGTACACAGTTCACTGTATTAGATTGTAATGTAACTGTACTGTCTGCCCTTATGTTGTAAAGTGCGGCTTACGGTGGTTGCGGCGTCGCACCATCCTAATTAGGACGGTGCCATTGCCGGCAATTTGCGGCAAATACCGCTGTTTTGACATGCGATTTGACATGCCAAATCGCATGTCAAAATGCAACAGAGAGAACCAGGCCTTAGACCCGGTTCACACAGGGGCGGCATAACTTTGGGGGCGACTCGGCAAGGCGATCTCAAGACAACTTCAGAGGCGACTTGCAAAATGACTTCTGTATTGAAGTCAATTAAAGTCATCCAGAGTCGTCCCCCAAAGTCTTACAAGAACCTTTTTCTAAGTCGGATCGACTTGAGTCGCTCCTATTAGAACGGTTTCATTGACAAGTCGCCCCTGTGTGAACTGGCACTTAGGATACCATTGAGCTGCTTCTACAGGCAAAACACAAAACTCCTGTAGAAACAGCAGTTTTTATGCCAGTGTGCATGGAGCCTCAAAGTTTAACTTTAAATTGGTCAGTTTAGAGAACCTAGGTAGAGCAGGGTCATGTGATAAAAAAGGCTGCACTGTGAAAATTTTGCTGAATCTCACTGTAATGCATTCAGAGAAATAAGTTATTAAGATAAAATATGGGTATTTTAGTATGCTACCCATTACATTAGCACTTTACATGACATTACTATACACAGTTTACACCAAAAAAACTCTATAATAAATGATGGCATCGCATAGCTAGCACAATCACAGTTCAATTTTATAACAAATTAACGCTCACCTTTTATTTTACCACCAACTTTCCCAGCATCCCGCCAGCCCCGTTCCTTCTCATGTCACTGCATGGGAAAAAGAAAAAAAAATGACCACGTCAATAGCCAAACTTTTGTGGGAAATATATTATTCTTAGTTTAATTGAGTATTTTTAGAACCACATTCACTTACATATTGAGAGCGTTCCAGAAAGTTAGAGGTAGAAATATGATTTATCATAAATCTTGCCAAGATACAAGGAAGAGATGTGTCTCCTTTGACATGAACTTCAGTTTATAAGCTTTTTCTGGACTTTATAAAATAAAGTTTTAAAGGGAAGTAACATAAAAAGTAGATTTGGTAAATGAAAACGAGCCTACAGTGCCTTTAAGATGGGTGTGGAAAGTGAAAATATATATATGTGCATATGAGAGTCTAATAACTTGGCGTGTTTGTAATTCCATCGATTTAAAGTTTACTATATTCTCGAGGAGTAAGCCTCAAAAGTCCTTTCCCATGGTCAAGTCTTGGCAGCGCCAAAGCTTTCAACTGTCCTTGACTAACTCGCCGATGAGAGCTCACGAGCAGGAGGGAGGGGAGATATACATGTATTTTTTTTAATCTGTCAACACTTTTTGATTTTTTTTTTTTTTTTTTTTATGTCTAGGTAGAACAATCCCAGAGAATAGGACACAACCTATGAAAAATCTCCTTATTTTTTTAAAGACTCCGGCAAACACACACTTTAACATTGGTCTGTTCCTCTGACGGTTTTGCATATCCTAGTTTGTAACAATTACTTTAAAATGGAGCGAAGGTTGGTTGTTAAGTGAGGTATTTACTCCATCAAAGCTTGATTTAGAGTGCTCGATGGCTGCGAATTTAGAAGTTTTACTTTGACAGATACACTCTGGCAGAATTTGGAACACACTCCTGAAAGTATGGAATCAATTATGGGGACCCTTTGCCAGACAACCCCGATGTAAACCACAATACAGCAGTATTCCATTCTGCAGGGAGACCATGGGAAAGTCAACACGAGGATCAAACCTAAAAAAAATGTAGGATTTTCACCTAATAAAAAAGGTATTAGAGCTCCCCCTCCTCTTATATACATTCAATGTTGTTTGAGTGTTGTAGAAACACAACTATGGACAGGCAGCAAGAAAAAAAAGGCTTGGAATTTTTAGCAGCCAATTAGGAATTTGCATACATGATTATGGCTGCAGAAATGACATGTCAATGGCTACCTGCATACACATCTCAGGTACAACAACGAAAGGACAGGATAGAAAATATGTGCAGTGAGTGCTTGGTTCATTCACATACACTATATTACCAAAAGTATCAGGACACCTGCCTTTACACACGCATGAAATTTAATGGTCTCCCAGCCTTAGTCCGTAGGGTTCAATATTGAGTTGGTCCGCCCTTTGCAGCTATAACAGCTTCAACTCTTCTGGGAAGGCTGTCCACAAGGTTTAGGAGTGTGTCTATGGGAATGTTTGGCCATTCTTCCCGAAGCACATTTGTCAGGTCAGCCACCGATATTGGACGAGAAGTCCTGGCTCGCAGTCTCCGCTCTAATTCATCCCAAAGGTGTTCTTTCTGGTTGAGGTCAGGCCAGTCAAGTTCCTCCACCCCAAACTTGCTCAGTCAATCATGTCTTTATGGACCTTGCTTTATGCACTGGTCCAAATAATTTGGTGGAGGGGGGATTATGGTGTGGGGTTGTTTTTCAGGGGTTGGGCTTGACCCCCTAGTTCCAGTGAAGAGAACTCTTAAGGTGTCAGCATACAAAGACATTTTGGTCAATTTCATGTTCCCAACTTGGGGATAGTCTTTTCCTGTTCCAACATGACTCTGCATCAATGTTCATATATAGTGTTTGACTACACAGGTCACTGTATTAAATTGTAATGTGACTGTACTGTCTGCCCTTATGTTGTAAAGTGCTGCTTAGAGCCGGTTCACACTGGGGCCGCACGACTTCGGGGGCGACTCGGCAAGGCATCCTGAAGACGACTTCAGAGGCGACTTGCAAAATGACTTCTGTACAGAAGTCAATGCAAGTCGCCCCGAGTCGCCCCCAAAGTCGTACAAGAACCTTTTTCTAAGTCGGAGCGACTTGCGTCTCTCCTATTAGAACGGTTCTATTGAATTGAATGGGACGCGACTTGTCAGGCAGCTGAGTCGCCTGGCGCGTCGCCCCAGTGTGAACCGGCTCTTAAAGTGTCGGCGCTATATAAATACTATATTATTATAACAATACAAACTCTTAAGGTGTCAGCACACCAAGACATTTTGGACAATTTCATGTTCCCAACTTGGGGATGGGCCCTTCCTGTTCCAACAGGACAGCGCACCAGTACACAAAGCAAAGTCCATAAAGACATGGATGAGCGAGTTTGGGGTAGAGGAACTTAACTGGCCTGGACAGAGTCCTGACCTCAACCTGAGAAAACACCTTTGGGATGAATTAGAGTGGAGACTGCAACATCAGTGCCATCAGTGCCTGACCTCACAAATGCGCTTCTGGAAGAATGGTCAAACACTCCTAAACCTTGTAGACAGACTTCACAGAAAAGTTTAAGCTGTTTTAGCTGTAAAAGAAGGGCCAACTTAATATTAAACCCTACTTACTAAGACTGGGATACCATTAAAGAACATGTGTTTGTAAAGGCAGATGTCCCAATACTTTTGGTATTATAGTGTACTTATGCCTGAAGAGGGACCAAAATACATTTTCAGATGATCAAGCAATGGACTGCATAGCTGACTATCCTTGGACTTCTATGGTCAGCTTCAAAGTCTTAAAAGAATCAACAAGCACGGCATTAGTGGCAATAAAATAGCACCAGGCACAATAGATACTTCTGTACAATCAGATGCAACAAGTGCTCAGATCATACAAGTACATACATTATCTTGCTAAGCAAACAGACTGTGTTGGCTTTAAAAAATTAACTCTGAAATATTTAAAATAATAATTGTATCTAGAGGAAATTATAGATCCAATATTATTCTGAAACTGTGTCTGTATCACAGTCCATCACTATAACAACTTATAAAGATGCTCAATACCTGAAGTCGGTAAATATTAGATTATAGGAGTAAATCCATTATGCCTATTTGAAAAAAGACTAAAAAAAAAATATTTAAAAAAATACAAAGATTAGAATGAAGGGAGGACATGAACTAACTCTATATATTGTATAAAATGATAGAATAATTCTGTTTAGAATGATGTACTGCAGAGAGCCACAATAGGGAAAGACATGAAAAAAAAAAAGAAAGCGCAGTAATTAACCAGCGAGTGCGTTCGTCAATAATTATATAAAAAAAAAAAAATACAAATGTACAACAAAAGAGACAAAACCAGCATAATAATATTTGCAGACAATGAAATATAATTAAATCTAAAATTCTAAAACTCTGCTGGAAGGACTGTAATTAAATTATTGATTCTAAGCTGCCTGGTGACTAAGTGCTGCAGCCTAAGTGTCTTTAGTAAATAATAGACTGAAAAAATTAATTGTTACAATTAAAGAAACAAGAGTTGTTAAAAGCAGAAAAGAATTTCAATGTCAATTTAATGTGGGAAAAAAAGAAAAAAATCCGAGAAATAGGATATTACCTGCTGAGAGAAGAGAGGGACCGGTGCTCTTTTGACCATTGAGTTTCCATGATGCCTGGAGGTTGCCGGCCTTGGCTTGCAGGACCCATGGCTGTGCCCACAGCTGCCTCCTCATGGTGCCCATGGATGGTGGATGGTGTTCTTCTCCTGCCCCAACCCATATCTGCTTTTAAGCCTCTGCAGTGTTACTTTCTATGTCCGAAAGGGATCTTTTTATGCAGCTCTTCCTGTGTAAATCAGGACTGGGTTGGACAATCCAGGAGAGGATATCCTGTGTGTGTTTGAGGCTGATAAAGTTTTTGAGCAGAACAAACACTTAAGCCTTAAAGCACAGTTCTGGGGAGCCTGATGAGAAGACACTTAGCACTGGAGGGATGTAGAAAGCTGAGAAGGGGGAGAGATAGATCACTTTTCCTCCACACCACTTCCATGTTTGTTTAAGGCCTTGGATGTCAAGGAGAAGGAAATGGCGGCAAGGCTGGCATGTCACTTGGCTGTGATGTGACACTCACCTTCCTAGAGGAGCTTCCTGAGTATCAGGTTTAGCTGTAGACGGTTATTATGTCCAGCTACTTCCTATAATGACCCCATAAACTGACCTCCCCGGACAGACGTTGGCAGGCCCATCTATGCTGTAAAATTCTAAGTTATACTAAGATGACCAGGCCTGTGTAACAATCTTTATTCTTTATTGTTGGTTCAACATGCTAATAGGTACTAAAGAGTGTCAATGGCATTCGAAATGTATCAGTGGTTTATGTAAACCACAGACATGAAACATGAACAAATAATATCCCTCTATAGTGTGTACTTGTCTCAATTAAGAGTATTTAGGGGGTTATTTACGAAAGGCAAATCCGCTTTGCACTACAAGTGCAAACGACAAGTGCAAAGTGCACTTGAAATTGCACTGAAAGAGTACTTGGAAGTGCAGTCGCTGTAGATCCAAGGGGGACATGCAAGGAAAATAAAAAACAGCATTTTAGCTTGCACGTGATTGGATAATAAAATCAGCAGCGCTTCCCCTCATTTCAGATCTACCCCTCAGATTTACAGCAACTACACTTCCAAGTTCAGTTTGCACTTGTAGTTTGCACTTGTAGTGCAAAGTGGATTTGCCTTTCGTAAATAACCCCCGTAAGCAGGGATGGACTGTCCATTGGGACTACCGGGAGATTCCCAGTGGGCTGATGGCTCAGTGGGTCGGTTGGAGGTCCGTGGCGATCTAACCGTCAATCGCCGACAGCTGGCGACTGATGGGTAGATCGAAATTTAGCCAGCATGCAGAGTAGCGCAGGAAGCGTGTGTAATAAGTTCTCTCTCATGTCACGCTGAGGCTGCTCCCCGCTCCCCGGCAGCCCCTCCTCTCTTCTCGTCTATCCCCATTTGCTTGTGACATCATCTGGGATGGACGAGAAGAGAGGAGGGACCGCCAGGGAGCGGGGAGCAGCCTCAGCGCGACATGAGAATTATTACACACGTTTTCTGCGCTACTCTGCATGCTAGCTGGTAAACAACGTGCCCTGATGTGCTGTGCCCTGTACCCTGATGTGATGTGCCCTTTACGGCTTGTGCCCTGATGTGCTGGGCTCTGTACCCTGATGTGCTGTGCCCTGTACCCTGATGTGATGTGCCCTTTACGGCTTGTGCCCTGATGTGCTGGGCTCTGTACCCTGATGTGCTGTGCCCTGTACCCTGATGTGCTGTGCCCTGTGCCCTGATGTGCTGAGCTTTGTGCCGTGCCCTGATGTGCACTGTACCCTGATGTGTTGTGCCCTGGTCTGGTCAAGGAACTCGACGAGGAAAACGATGTGTTTCGCCCGACGAGTTCCTCAGTCCTGTGTACGAGGCCTAAGGGTTTACAGCCACTTTAACCACTTCCTAACTGGGCACTTATACCCCTTCCTGACCAGGTGAAATTTCAGCTTCTGGCACTGCGTCGCTTTAACTGACAATTGCGCGGTCATGCGACGTGGCTCCCAAACAAAACTGGCGTCCTTTTTTCCCCACAAATAGAGCTTTCTTTTGGTGGTATTTGATCACCTCTGCGGTTTTTATTTTTTGCGCTATAAACAAAAAAAGAGCGACAATTTTGAAAAAAAGTCAATATTTTTTACTTGTTACTATAATAAATAGCCCATTTTTAAAAAATAAAATAAAATTGTTTTTATCAGTTTAGGCCGATACGTATTATTCTACATATTTTTGGTAAAAAAAAAAAAAAAAATCGCAATAAGCGACTGGTTTGCGCAAAAGTTATAGTGCATACAAAATAGAGGACAGAATTATTATTAATTTTTATAATTATTTTTTTTTACTAGTAATGGCGGCGATCTGTGATTTTTATTGGGACTGCGACGTTATGGTGGACACATCGGACACTTTTGACACATTTTTGGCGCCATTCACATTTATACTGCGATCAGTGCTATAAAAATGCACCGATTACTGTATAAATGTGACTGGCAGTGAAGGGGTTAACACTAGGGGGGCATGGAAGGGGTTAAATGTATTCTGGGTGTGTTGTAACTGTGTGGGGGAGGAGGGGGACTGGGGGAGGTGACCGATGCTGTGCCCCTATGTCCCTAATTTTCACAGTCCCTATGTCTGTGAAAATTATGCTGTCCCATGTACACTTTGATGATGGAGCACTATTCCTCCCACTGATACCAATGATGTGACACTATTCCTTTCACTGACACCAATGATGGGGCACTATTCCTCCCACTGATACCAATGATGTGACACTATTCCTTCCACTGACACCAATGATGGGGCACTATTCCTCCCACTGATACCAATGATGTGACACTATTCCTTCCACTGACACCAATGATGTGACAATATTCCTCACACTGACGCCAATGATGGGACACTATTCCTCCCACTGACACCAATGATGTGACACTATTCCGTCCACTGACACCAATGGTGTGACACTATTCCTCCCACTGACACCAATGATGGGACACTATTCCTCCCACTGACACCAATGATGGGACACTATTCCTCCCACTGACACCAATGATGGGACACTATTCCTCCCACTGACACCAATGATGGGACACTATTCCTCCCACTGACAACAATGATGGGACACTATTCCTTCCACTGACACCAATGATGGGACACTATTTCTCCCACTGACACCAGTGATGGGGCACTATTCCTCACACTGACACCAGTGATTGGGCACTATTTCTCCCACTGATACCAATGATGTGACACTATTCCTTCCACTGACACCAATGATGTGACACTATTCCTCCCACTGACACCAATGATGGGACACTATTCCTCCCACTGACACCAATGATGGGACACTATTCCTCCCACTGATACCAATTATGGGGTTGCTATTCCTCCCACTGACACAAATGATTGGGCATTAATTGTCACACTAACACCAATGATGGGACACTTTTCCTCCTCCTAATATTAAAGATGGGGCATTGTTTGTCCCCCACTGTTGCCAGGACCTTTTTTTCTCCCTCTGGCTACACTTTAGCCCCCCCTAGTCTGAAGAACAGTAAAGTGTCCCCTTGTTTAGAAAGTTAAGACAGGGGCCATCAAGTAAGAAATAGGAAGAGGTGAAAGTGATATTATGTTGTACTGCAGGGGGAGGGATTGTTTTATCGTTGAGGGTGGAGCTTGACACCATGTTTTACCGTGGAGGGGGGTGACACCATGTTTTACCCCACCAGGTGACACCAACTCTATTAATGCCACTGAGTTTGGAGACTCCTGCTCTAGAGCCACATTTCTAAGAGTTTCTTACATGTAAGGTAATGGGTTTGGTTTGGCATCTTCTTGTTCGCTGTTTGCTGTATTGCTAATTCAGAGTTTCAAGCAGGTATGACTGTGAGGAAGGTCTTAGTACTGAAACTTTCATACATGACGGTCTCAAAACATAAGAGACAACAAGGAGGCAGCAGTGGTGTGTGTGTGTGAATTCCTCTTCATCAGGGCCGCCATCAGGAATTTTGGGGCCCCTTACACAGCTTCAGGCATAGGCCCCCTGGAGCAGAGAACCGGGGGGGGGGGGGGGTGCTGCCGCCTGAAATTGAGAAACAGAAGTACAGAAAAAGAATAAATAAAGAAAAATATATATGAAAACGGGGGGTAGCCATCTGGGGCCCTGGGGAACTCTGGGCCCTTTAATAAAAAATAAAAATTAAATATATATAAACAAAAATAAAAAAACATTTATAAAAAAAAAAGAGGGTTTGACACATGGGGCCCTGGGGACCTCTGAGCCCTTTAATAAAAGTATATCTATATATATTAAAAAAAAAAAAGAAATAAAATAATATACATTTTTTTTAAAACATTTGTATAAAAAAGGGTTGGCATCGGGGGGCTCTGGGGACCTCTGGACCCTTTAATAATAATAATAATAATAATATTATTATATATATATATATATATATATATATATATATATATATATATATATATATATATATATATACTGTATATATAAAAGAAATAAAAAAAATATATAAAAAATATATTTTTTTATATAAAAAAGGGGGGGGGGTTCTCATCTGGGGCCCTGGGTACCCCCGGGCCCCTTACAGGTGTACTGCCTGTACCCCCCTGATGGTGGCCCTGCTCTTCTGAATCACAAGCTGGTGTTCCCAGATCTCCAAATTACTGATCATTGAGGTGGGCTGGACGGGTGCACTACAGCAAATCCTGGATGAAGAATGGAAGCTCCGAGCAGGTGGGCCATTCCCTCTCTATGTATTTCAAGGTGTGAGCCCCCTTATCACAGATAGCCATTGTTCTTTAACTTTGTCTGATAATTATAGGCCTATGATGTTTTACAGGCCCCCTAAAAACTGTAGATTGCTGTATAAACTCTATATCCGGCTCTAGAGATTCAGCATCAGTGAAATGTCTGTACTGTAAACTGTTCATTTAGAAGGGATGGTGATTTGCTAGTGCTGCCTGCCCCCCCCCCCCCCCCACATGTAGAAAAAAACTAAATTACTGCACAGTGATGTACTAGGTGTGGCTCCATCACTTCCGCTGCCTCCTACTAAGCTGCCATCTGATCTGCAGTAACTTGAAGTATGGGAAGCCTCGCCCTGATTTTTCTATGCTGGCCTTTATATCAAAGACTGAGTGTATAGTGTACAGGCCAAGGCTTCATTCTCCACCATTAATTGCATTGTGCTGGCAAACATCGACTGAGGTATTTTAATCTTTGTTTCGATTATAAATTGATCTATTAAGGGTATTTACTGCATTGCAGATCACATTTATCACTTCTATAGGGTGTATAAAGGCAAATTAAACCAAATGGAACACAACTATAGCATAAACTGTTATTCCCAAGAGGAAAGAACTGCTTGAAGTGTTACTAAACTTAGGAGCCTGCATTCACTATATATAGCCTCCCATAGTACACAGAACATGAAAATGCAATTAGTTTAGTAAATATAAACTGCTAAATACCCTTTCTCATCAGCAGTATATAGCAGTCTTGTGACTTTTATCAGTGTCTGATTAAAGCTTGTAGGAGGAGTTTTCATTCTCATCTGAATGTCCTATGAGGCTTTAGAACCCCTTTCAAGACAAAAAAAAACTCTCTAGCAATACACACCAAACTGAGCATGTGCAGAGTGCCCCTAAGGCTCTGTATTATGAGATTAATTGGGGACTAGATATGTGCATTCCCGTTCGTACGAATGTTATTTTCGTACGAAAATGTTCATTTTCGTACCCGCAGGATAATGTGTACATACGAAAAAATTAAAGCACCAAAATACGAAAACTACGAGATTACGAATGAGCCGCATAACGAACAACCGCAAATACGAACGAATGATCCGACAAAAAAAAACGACAAAACGAAAACGGCAAAAGAACAAAAATGACATCTATAACAAAAGATTTACATTCTGTATTTTGTTTGAATCCTTTTTCTGTTTGTTTTCAGTCCTATGTTCATTGTTCATATGACATCTATAACAAAAGATTTTCATGCTGTATTTTGTTTCAATCCTTTTTCTGTTTGTTTTCAGTCCTATGTTCATATGACATCTATAACAAAAGATTTGCATGCTGTATTTTGTTTCAATCCTTTTTCTGTTTGTTTTCAGTCCTATGTTCATTGTTCATATGACATCTATAACAAAAGATTTGCATGCTGTATTTTGTTTCAATCCTTTTTCTGTTTGTTTTCAGTCCTATGTTCATTGTTCATATGACATCTATAACAAAAGATTTGCATTTTGTATTTTGTTTCAATACTTTTTCTGTTTGTTTCCAGTCCTATGTTCATTGTTCATATGACATCTATAACAAAAGATTTGCATGCTGTATTTTGTTTCAATCCTTTTTCTGTTTGTTTTCAGTCCTATGTTCATTGTTCATATGACATCTATAACTAAAGATTTGCATGCTGTATTTTGAATCCAAAATACAAACAGAAAAAAGGAATTTAAAATACAGAATGCAAATCTTTTGTTATAGATGTCATATGAACATACGACTGAAAATAGCAAAAGAAAAGGGTTTCAAGATACTGCAAATCATTGACGAAAATTCACGAAAATTATTGTCTAACAAGTAACGAACATGAATTAAACAGAATAACGAACCATCCCGCATGTACGAAAATAAAACAGTAACGAAAATACGAAACGATCGGAATACGAAAATACGCGTCATATGAAAAACATACGGGAACAAACAGGAAAACGGGCGTCTTACGAAAAACGTACGAAAACGAAAAACGGAACGATACGAAACAGAACAAAAAAAAACAAATTTTTTTTCTGTGCACATGTCTATTGGGGACTGTGGAAGAAGGGGTGGATCCGTGAAGACAGGATCAAACAGCGGAGGATTAACCCCTTAGGTTCCACGGTATAACAAGCATGCTTTACTGCACAAACAGGCTGATTTTACTGTTGTGGATTTAGTAACACTTTAAAGGGGAGTTCCACCCACAACTTCACTTTTTAAATATAAATACCCCTGTAATACACAAGCTTAATGTATTCTAGTAATGTTAGTCTGTAAACTAAGGTCCGTTTTGTTAGGTTGTTACAGCATTTAGATTATAATCTAGAAATAGACCGTGGCCATCTTAAGTGTGGGCATCATGAAGCCAGACTGTATGACTTCCTGGATTTCAGCTTTGCAGATCTCGCACATGCTCAGTGCTGCACAAGCAATGTAATAGGTTTCAGTCAGGTTTGCAAAGACTACTGGGAAACATGATGCCTATCCCAGAAACCTTTGCAAATAGCCTTGTGACTTAATAGCCTAGGCTAATAAGGAGGAGGAAGTAATGAAGGACTACAAAATAAAGGTATTTACAAGCAACAAAATAAATAAAGATTGACCATTCTGAACACTATGAGATTAGGGCATGCAGCACAGACAAACATGTCCATGGACATTGCCAGGAACACCAGCATGGCATAAAAAAAGCCCCCTGTAGATGCAGCATGGTTGTGTGCCAGGTTAGCTGTCATAAACTGTTCTCCATTCTGTGTACATATTACCCAAATTTTCCAGTAAAGTGTATGGTAACAGAGCTATCTTCCCATCAGTTCCAGTGTCTCCTTTTGCCCTGGCTGGCGAGAAACAGTGAAGCCCTGTACACACGGGCCAGAATCTCGTCAGGAAAAAACCCTTGTTTTTTCCTGACGAGGTTCTTGGCAAGAATCTCTTGCCGCCCGAGTGTACACAGTCCTTTCAAAAGAACCGCGGTTCTCTTGAAAGGCAAGAACACTGTGACGTCATCGCGTACGATGAGCATGTGCTCGTCACATTCAATGCCATCGCCGCCATCTTGCTGCACCCTACCTAAGCCTAGGAAGCTACCGCGCATGCACCAAAGTAATTTCGAGCATGCGCAGGTTTCCACGGCGACCAGATAAGTATACACACTCTCGGGTTTCTCGGTAGAGAAACCTGAAAGCCTCTTACACACGCTCGGTATACTCAGCAAGAAAGCTCTGCCAGCAGTTTTCTTGCTGGTCCTTGCAGAGTAAATCGAGCGTGTGAACGAGGCTTAAGATAAAAAATATGGTAAGAGAGAGTAGAGGTGAAGATGGGAGGCTGAGAAGTCTGAAAAGGTCACACAGAATTTACACTCCCAAGATCACTTTTTCTCAACCAGGGTTCTTCCAAAGGTTACTCGGGATGCCTTGATCAGCGAGTAACTTCTGCCTTTCACATCAAGTCCCATTGACACCAATGACCTTCTCAGCTCTCTGTAAGGGGGGTATTGTCATTGACCACAACTATAAGGGACATTCTTCTCAATTAGAGCTCTTTCATGCCAGTGACCAGGGGGCAGTAAGAAGAGATAACTGAGCTGTGGTTATACTGCCAACCCCCTGACTGCCCACTTGAATCCTACACACGTCTGACCTGGCCACACCACAACTGCAAAGCAGTTTAATATTATTACTCAAAGTATCGTTTGAGTATAAAATGCTTTAAATTGAACACATTCCTTAAATTATTTTATTTATTCTTATACCCACAACTTTCTGTTCACATACATTTCTTGTGAGCTTAAAGCTGCTTTCACACTGAGACGCTTTGCGGGCGCTATAGCGCTAAAAATAGCACCTGCAAAGCGCCTTGAAAGTGCCTCTCCTTTCACTCCAATGTGAAAGCCTGAGGACTTTCACACTGAAGTAATGCACTGGTAAGATGGTAAAAAAGTCCTGCTAGCCGCATCTTTGAGGCGCTATAAGAGCGGTGAATACGCCGCCGCTAAAGCACCCTATCCCATTGAAATCAATGGGCACCGCCGCTGTAACTTCCAGCAAAGCGCTGCTGCAGAGGCACTTTGTGGGCAGTTTTAACCCTTTTTCGGGCACTAGCAGGGGTTAAAAGCACCCCGCTAGCGACCACATATCGCCGCAAAAATGACCCCCCCTCCCCCGTGTGAAAGCAGCCTAAGTTATAATAATTAGCAGGGGCTCTTTAAGAACTGAGAGTTAATTCAAAGGTTGAAAAATTGGACTAATGGTTGTAGCCACAGAAAATGGGAGTCTTGGGATTTCTGATAAAGCAGTAATATAACACGGGGGAACGGCTTGAATTAAAGCAAGGACCAAGTTCATAGAAAAAGTTAAAAAACAAAACATAAGCACCGGACTGAAAATGCACTGTGAGTGAAACAATTAGGTTGGCAAACCTCTACTACTGAAAATGCTAATTGCCTGACTGTCTATATGTCTATATATATATATGTCTATAAGAAACATTTTTTTATTTTTTTTTTGCATTGCCCTTTTGCTAATCCAAAATGTAATCGTTGCTTTAAGAAGTCAAATGCCCCCCGAACCCCCAACCATGCAAGGTCTCCATGACAGTTGGGTAGCAGATGTTCTGTCTGAATCTAAACTAATACCTGGCCCTGTGACGTGAAATCATTTTGCTACAGTTGGCAGACCATAGTGATCTGTATGTGGCACGTGCTGTCACAGAGGCGCTTCAATCATCTCAGGCCCGTGACTGCTTTATGTTGTCAGCCTCAGCCAGGCTTTGTGTAGTTTACCTGGACCGGGGAACTCTACAGATTCTGAGAATCGATTACTGGGAGGAAGGACGCATTCAAACTCCAAACATTTCACAGAGAGATTAGATAGGTAATAAGGGCAAACACAAGAATAGCTTGTTCGGGGCCTTGTTAGGTCGTATAGACAACAGCGGAGAGAACACAGAGGGGCCTAAAGGCAACTGTAAAAGAAAAAAAAAAGACAGTAAAAAAGTAAAAATTCTACGTGCAGTGTAAGGCCGTGTACACACGGCAGAGATCCTTGACGGGCAGAACACATCGTTCCGCCCGTCGAGGCTCTCTGCCGGCCGTCGAAATCGGTGACCCGCCCGTCGGGAATGGCAACCAGCCATTCATCCAGGCGGGCCGTCGAGGAAATAGAGAGCGTGCTCTCTATTTCTGCTCGACAGGCTTCCCGACGGGATGCTCGCCGAGAGCGTACACACGGCCGAGGTCCTCGCTGGAATGCACATTCCAGCGAGGTTCTCGCTGGTTTTCAGCGAGAACCTCGGCCGTGTGTACGCGGCCTCACCAGTGATAATTGCTGGTATTTATGTTGCTCTTTAATGTTTTGACAGCATGGGGGCATGGGGTACAGCTTTTTAGATACTATTTTGCTTGGTGCATGTGTAATCACATTAGAATTCTTTTCTTTTTTAATACTTAGGTAAAACGCACTTCATTTTTAGAAAGTTCAACACGCACAAAAAACAATACCTTCAAACTTTCTGAGATGGGAACGAGGGACACCTATCAGCAAAAGTATGAGGGCAAAGGACACACCCCCTGCCACACCCCCTTAAAGAAGAATTAAAAAAAAAATCTTGCTTAAAGTGATTGTAAAATATTGTTTTTTTTCTATAAAAATAACAAACATGTTATATTTACCTGCTCTGGGCAGTGGATTTGCACAGAGCGGCCAAGATCCTCCTCTTCTCGGGTTCCTCTTCAGTGATCCTGGCCCTTCCCTCCTGTTGAGTGCCCCCACAGCAAGCGGCTTGCTATGGGGGGCACCTGAGCCGAGCCACAGCTCCCTGTGTCCATTCAGACATGGAGCCGCAGCATGGACCTCCCCCTCTCTCTCCTAATTGGCTAGCTGACTTTGATTGACAACAGTGTGGGCCACTGGTGCCATTGTTGTGTCTCAGCCAATCAGGAGAAAGAGTTTTGAATGGCTGAGGCACTAGTGGACATTGCTGGACAGAGATGGGGCTCAGGTAAGTATTAGGGGGGCTTCTCCACAAATAATATTTTTTATCCTAGTGCATAGAATGCATTAAGATAAAAAAAAAACTTCTGACTTTACAACCACTTTAAACCTACAAGTGTTTTTTTTACCACTACTATTCCTGTATATTGCATTGGGAAATTTACAAATGTAGAAATTTAGGAATTGGATGAAAAGTTTAGCACTGGGAAACACTTTTGGATAGATTAATAGCGCATTTTAGACTGTAGAGATCAGAACAAAACAAGGGAAAAATGAGGATGAAGAAGGGACAGAGGGACTTTGTTCCAAATGAGGGACAGTCCCTCAAAATTGGGGACAGTTGGGAGCTATGCAAAAATACAACGGCACTGTATGAATTGATTATTAATAATTGCAGGAATTATGTGCGCAAACATCTGCACGCACAAGCCAGCCCACAGTGCAAGCGTGCCATAGGTCTTTATGCCTGATCTTGTTTATTTCCTTTAGGAAATAAGATTTATTTGTTTTTCTACTAAATTTTCATCTTTCAATTTTTATCTTATCTTTCTGCTAGTAACACACATCTTCATAGACATGCAAAATGGACACTTCAAAAGCCTGCATCATATTTTGCTGCCTTTCCAACCAAACCAAGCAGTGCTGTAATCTGATTGGTCGCCATGCAACGTTACAATGTTAATTAAGCGGAATTTCGGGTGAACGTTATTAGATTTCTCTGCAATCCTTTCCACAAGAATTGCGCTGATTCTCATTCCCCAGAGAGCTCCGCTTTAGTTCAGACAAAAAGCTAAAAATGAAAACGAGAGATTGTTTTTGTTGGGCCTGCCAAGTGCTAAACAGTTTACATTCTTCCCAAATAAGATTCTTAAAAGCAATTATTTTCTTTTCACGGAAGCCTAAGACTAATATTGTCCTGGATGGCCAAGGAAGCTGCTAAGAATCGCTGTACTCTTTGATAAATAACCACCATTTTCTACATTTGTAGGGTTTTCTTTTCTAAATGGATGGGCGGTTTTTTAAAGTTATTCTCTAGCTGTACAAAAAAAATGTAACTTTGGTAAAAGTGGACTTAGCATTAGATATATTTTGCTAAGAACATGCGTGCTAGGTGTGACAGACTCACCTGGGACAGAGGCTTTTGGAGGGGACTGAATGCTCGATTCTTGCCTTATGATCATGGGCCCTGGCATTTGGGGGAACGGTGCTCTTTGTGAGCTGTATGCCTGGGGACCCTGTATATGCCATTAGAGTGACTGATTCATACTGTTGGGACATACAGTGTAAGGAGATGCTAATGTCTTCACCTCCAGCCATCTGTCTGTTCTCTGTGCTTATTGACCCTGCTATTGTGTGAATATGTCCTGTGTTTACGCTTATGATGATGTGTATTGTATAGCAGGTGAGCGAGGAGACGTGACGTCTACCCTGAAAGGACACATCTATGAGTCACCTAGTCTGGGTAAATGATTAGTTAATTAGCTCATGTTAATTTATGTTCTGGTTACCTCCTCTTAAACTGTATATCAGGTTGTATTCTTGGTTCTATTAAACACTCCATGTTCAGCAGACAAACAAGTGTGCTTGTGAGCAGCTGGAATATCTGATATCTATATCCAGACTGATCTGTAACATCCTGTAGTCCTCGTCCTGGATCCATGGGCTGCCTAGAAGTAAAGATAGCAGAATGTGTTGAGTCTTTAGGCTTGTCCTGTGGCCATCAGGATGAGGCCTGTTCCAGCCTCACGGGTCACGTGACAGGTCACGTGGTTACTTCCGAGGAACACTTCCAGGAGGAGGGTCAGACAGGGAGGACAAAGGCTGATTGGGCTACGCGCTCGGAGCCACTGCTCTTTCAATTGGCCAATTGAAGGAACAGTGGCTCCGAGCGCGTAGCCCATGGGTCTTCAAACTACGGCCCTCCAGTTGTTCAGGAACTACAATTCCCATCATGCCTAGTCATATTTGTGAATGTCAGAGTTTTGCAATGCCTCATGGGATGTGTAGTTCTGCAACAGCTGGAGGGCCGTAGTTTGAGGATCCCTGGCGTAGCCCAATCAGCCTTTGTCCTCCCTGTCTGACCCTCCTTCTGGAAGTGTTCCTCGGAAGTAACCACGTGACCTGTCACGTGACCCGTGAGGCTGGAACAGGCCTCATCCTGATGGCCACAGGACAAGCCTGAAGACCCAACACATTCTGCTATCTTTACTTCTAAGCAGCCCATGGATCCAGGACGAGGACTACAGGATGTTACAGATGAGCCTTCTTTCCTTACCTTCTTGTAAGTGTGTTTTGTACAATGTGTCATTAAAAGAACCTCTTTAATACTGCACTTAGGTGGCGCTTCCTTTCTCTACCCCTCTTTTGTTTACCACAGAGTCAGCTCTCTGAGGACAGCAGCCGCCATTGAACAACCAAATCAAACCAAACAATTTTTTTAACCATTGAACTGCCTGTTACTATTACTTCTATTGGATTAATCACCATACCCCTACCACACATGTACTTTGTATCTGCGCTGACAGTTATCTTTCCTATTGTAAAGCCTGTTTATTGAAATAGCGTTTATATGTAGCTCTTGTTGTTCTAGTTAATCCTATCCCTTCTGGTCTGGGATTCTATAGTTAGTGTTAGTAGGGGCTCAGTAACTAACATAGGCTAAAGCCAGATTAGGCAATCCAATGGCCCATAGATAGTTAAAGGTCCACATGCCACATTAGAAGCTACTACTAGGGACTAAGGAGCAGAGTAAATAGGCTGATTCTGAGTTTTAGTGTCACACAATGGTTTCTGCAGGTAAGAAGCTTTGTTCCAGGCTGGTTCCACAATGGTTGGAAGATCTCCCCATCATCATTGATTCTGTCTTCAGGTCTTCGGCATCAAGACAAATAATGAATAGTAATCATTCTGAGTGGCCCATGCAACTGCACTTGTATGTACTATTATGAGCATTTCATTATATAAAGCTTGTTATATTTTCATACTGGTGTGCTACGTATATATTTATAATTAATATTATATGCAGGTTCCAGTAGTTCTTTTGCTACCAATTACTTTGATTAGATTACTGGTTAATTTCCCAGGACGGGAATCTATTCTACTCACACAGATCCTTATTTACCTACAGGTTTAATGCTATTTGTCTTAGGGCTGTGGAAATTACCTATTAATTCATTGATTAATCTCAATTTTTTTGATCGATCAAAATCCTTTCATTGGTACTTACCTCTCTGCTGGCTTCCGGGCCTTCAGAGAGTTTCGTTGGAGATCCGGTGACGTCATGGACACTGGCAGGGCTTGCCATGTCCATCTGAAGGGCTCCTTTGCTGTGCCTTCATATCTGCATGCCGGCGGGACCTTACTATCTGCCACACACAAGGGCTGTTACACTTCCCTCTATCACCCTGGGATTCTACAGCCATCCACTGGGAGTTGTGATAGTTCCCTTCACGGGACATCTAAATGCCGACGGACTGATGTTAACCTCTCCTCATCTGGATTCAGCAGTGGCATTGTTGTACCCATTTTTATACCAGTATCATACTTAGCTACATGTTTTTCTGACTGCTTTTGCTACTGTTTGGTAATACTTGCATCATTTTTACAGTTTATTTAGCAACATCGATTTTATCTCCAGTGCGATATTTATTTTGTTACCTACTTGAAGACTGTGTTTTTTGTATCCTGCTATCCATTTTTCCAGTGGTTGGTAGCTGCACTGGGAATTAGCCTGCAAGGAGATCAGCTAAAAGTAGTTGGATCTGTATGTGCGTTATAATTAATCAAAATTAGTCTAAAAAAAAAAATCGATTAATCGAACACAAAAATTTTAATCAGTAACAGCCCTAATTTTTCTATTTGGGGAGGGCCATTTTTCCAAAAAAAAAAATCAAAGAGTCAGGTATTGGAAGTGGTCTTTCACTGGAAAGCAATACTTCTATAAACCCAGATTGATTAAGTTGCATTTTACAACAAGAGGAATCAACTGTTCACAATGAGAATGATTTAGATCGATCTTGAATTTTTTCATCAAAGTCAATTGTTTTAATTTATTTATGTCTACAGTGGCATAGTTCTGTGCTGTTCTGGTATGTGCATGGTCACATAACCGATTCTACATGGCCCTGACAGCTCCATATCAGCAGGAAAGAGGGGCATAGCATAGGAGCCCTAATCCATTACTGGGTTGCTGGGTTTCAATAATCTTAATAGCGTTATGTCATATGACCATTTACCTAACAGCACTTATGCCACGTACACACGATCACTTTATGTGATGAAAAAAAATGACGTTTTTAAAAACGTCAATTTCATTGACCGTGTGTAGGGGAAAACTTTGTTTTATGTCTTATAAAAAAACGACAAAAAAAATTGAAGCATGCTTCAATTTTATGTGTCGTTTTTCAAAACGTCGTTTTTTGTTTCACAAAAAGTCACCGTGTGTAGCAAAAAACGTTGTTTAAAACGACGTTTTTCAACCCGCGCATGCCCAGAAGCTAGTTATGAAGCGAGCTTCAATGGAAAAGAGTGGTGAACGTAACCTCGCTTTTTGTAAAAAAAAAAGATGGTGTGTAGGCAACATCGTCTTTGAAAAGTGTAGTTTCAAAAACGTCGTTTTTTACTTCACAGAAAACGTCGTTTTTTTTTCATCACATAAAGTGATCGTGTGTACGGGGCATTAGAGGTTTCGCTTTAAAATTGCATTAAGAAAATGGGAGATGTTTGTAATGCTTATATCTAAAAACTGCAATAAACAATTCTTAATTAAAAAAAAATGAATTAGGAGTACAGCAGATTAGATGGTGGTCAGATTACCAGAGTATGGCACTAATGGTACTAATGACGATTGAGCTGTCATGTCCTTGTGGAATGTTCAACATGTGTCTTTAATATACAGCTTTGATTACACAGAGTAATAACTGCCATTCCGGGAACTGGACAATCAACACAGTTTGTGGTTACTCTGATAGTCCTGCAATGGAAGAATATTAAACAGCCTTATCATTGTCCCCTTGGAGACCCAGCACTTAAAACGCCAATTAAAGTAAAAATTGATATACCATAAACTGACTGACTACAAACCATTTAGCAATCTAATGGTATTTAAAAAAAACTTTCCATTTGTAGGAAACATTTTGAAAAAATCCACTCTTGTAATTGCCTCAATGCCTCTACCAGACATACATTATGTAAAAGGGATGAGTCTTAGGTTTGAGCCGAATACAAGTTTGAACTAAACCTTGACTGTTCGGGAGTTCAGATGAACGCTCCAACATTTACCTGCTAAGTGAGAGGTGAACAGCATGTATAATAGTGGCATTACTTCCGCTATTATGAAAAAAAGAAAAGAGAGGTTCCCCGATGGGGCTTTTAGGCAGCAATGTCAAAAAACTAAGATGTAAGATGGTGGTAGTAAAAAGTATGTTTTGGGGAAGTGGGGAGTGAATGATTAAATTATATTAAGAGTGAATTGGAAAACTTGGAAATTAGTGGTGTGGGAAACAAGAGGCATATATCGCCAGGTAATAAATAAATATTAAGGTAAATGTGAATAAAGGAATAAGCTGAGTGTGTGTTAAAGAATGAAATAGTGTATTGATGCCTACTGTGGTGATAAGAATGCCGTTGATTGAATATGGTGTATGAGTGGAAACCTGTCTGCAGGTATGCAGAGCAGTGGGGACGCTATGCAGAGAAAACATGGATGTAATAACGTCCAGTCTGTGTGGAGTTATGTGTATCTGCTCCAAAGGTCAATGTATATGGATAGCCCTACTGTGGCACAACGGTGATCGAATGCAGGCAAACATACCTCCCCCCGGGGGGCTGCAAGGCATCCCGGTCCCCCGTAAAACGGGGCACCTCATGAGGCTCCCTCGGCGTCCCGGAAGGCTGCAAAGCCCCGACCGCCGTCGTCCTATCTGCCGCAATCCGCGTGATGTCACGACGCAATGCGCGGGCTGCGTGACGCGCCCGCGCACCGCGTACGGACCATCCAGAGGGGATCATAGGGACGCCGCCGGCAGGGGGGGGGGCTGCCTCGGCGCCCACGGGATCCCCCCGGGGGGGGCAATGAGGACAACAAGAGGGGACATGAAATGACACATCCCCCCACCCCCCTGCTGGGAAACCCCCAGAGGGGGAGCCACACCCCCCGGGGTTTGGATAGGGAAGCCCAGGTCCGCCTGACGGACAGAGCGGCTATATAGATGGAAAAGTATACAGGGTAAACAATTATATAGACAGCCAATTGTTATGATTGCACAAAATTATAATCTTACTGATTGATTGACAAGGGTATTTATATAAAGACTGTGCATGAATTCCAAGGCTAAAACTCCTTACTTTGATACATGTAGTTAAGTTATAAACAAAAAGTTACATAGGAATATATAAACATGTTGCCAAGTAGGAGTTGCATTGGTACCTCATAAGGCAAGGAGAGGGAAAAGGAGATAGAAAATTCAATTCAGTCCTAATTGTATAAAGTAGATTAAGTAAGCACAAAAATGTTAAATGGAACATTTGTGTGTAATGCAATATAGACGTATATATCGTTAACAATATTGCAGTGTATAGAGGGGTACACCTAGAAATATATCTAGGAGAAAAGAGGAAAGTGTAACTGAAAAACTAGGTCCAACCCCCTCAGCTGCATAGAGGATAAACAATGCATCTACAACATGACAATGACCAGGAATAACCATGGGGAAATAGGTCACAAATAGGTTAGTAAATTGTATAGGGTTAAGGAAAAGCCGTTGGAAGGGCACAGAATTAGAATACATCTCGATGTGTCAAGGGGAAAGAGGGGGGGATTTAGCCCCCCAAAAAGTCCGCTATTATACACGGCAGCTTGCCACTGTCAGTGGTTGATGAGGATGCTGACGGATGCACGCACCAACTAGTCCTTACCAGCCAGTGTCTCTATTTACTTACATATATGGCTAAGAATTCCTTCTTTGGGTGTGGTATAAATATTAGGCGGGAACTCGCAAAAATCAAGAAGAAAAAAGGTGTGAGCCCCCTCCACAGAAAATCAATACCAGACCCTTATCCAAACATGCAGCATGGCAGGTAAGGAAAGGGATGAGACAAGTGTGCACCCCCCTGAACCATAACATGCCACATGCCCTCTAGTCTAGCCATTGTTGCTGTAGTAGGTTGTATACATTACATCGCAGAGATGCATCACTTCACAGGCAGGGTCAGGTAATGCCCCGGGCATGCTATTTTTCCATTCAGCCTAGGTATACAGTGCCTTAAAAAAGTATTCATACCCCTTAAAATGTTCTACATTTTGTCAAAAAACTTGTATTTTATTGGGATTTATGTGATAGACTAACACAAAGTGACACATAATTAGAAGGAAAATGATAATTGGTTTTCAAATCTTTTTACAAATAAATATCTGAAAAGTGTGAATTTGTATTCAGCCCCCCCCCCCCCCCTTACTCTGATACCCTCTAACTAAAATCTAGTGGAACCAATTGCCTTCAGAAGTCACCTAATTAGTAAATACCTGTGTGTAATTGAATCTCAGTTTAAATACAGCTGTTCTGTTAAGCCCTCAGAGGTTTGTTAGAGAACCTTAGTGAACAAGCAGCATAATGAAGGCTAAGGGACACACCAGACAGGTCAGGGATAAAGTTGCGGAGAAGTTTAAAGCAGGGTTAGGTTATAAAAAAATATTACAAGCTTTGAACATTTTATGGAACACTGTACAATCCATCATCCGAAAATGGAAAGAGTATATCACAACTGCAAACCTACCAAGACATGGCTGTCTACCTAAACTGAAAAAAAAACTTTGAAATAAAATATAGAAAAAAAGTTTTAAAGCATCTCCGGCCCCCTTGCTAAAGTACAAAGCATGTACGTAGGTCTCGCACGCATATATAAACAATGATTGAACCTCACAGGTGAGGTATCGCCACAAACGTGAGAGTGAGAGTAATAATTCTAGCACCGAAGCGCATGTTTACCCTAAACTGGTAAACTATAAATGCTTTTAAAGTGTCGCTTATAAAGATTTTTTAGATATTATGGTTTGTTGCCATTCCATGGGGCATGCAAAAAGTATAATCCTGACATCTTTGGGTATCTATCTACTCAGTGTAACATTGTTTTTTATAATATACCAAAAACTAGATATTATTTATATTATATGCATGTAAGTATATTTTTTTTGTTTGACAAACGGCTGTGAAAATAATGTTGCAACTTCAAAAATTGTGACACCCACCATTTTATTCTCCAGGGCCCCTGCTTTCAGCAAAAAATATATAGGGGCAGATTCACGTAGATCGGCGCATTATCATTCCGGCGTAGCGCACCACTTTTCCGTTAGACTTGCGCAATCTAGCCGCGTAATCCGGCGATTCACGTAGCTTTTACGCAAGAGCTTGCGCAAACGTAAGGTTTTTTCCGGAGGCGTAAGGAGGAGTAATACAAATTGGGAGGGACGTGGGCGTGTTACATTGAAATGAGCCGTGACCCCATGCAAATGAAGGGCCGGCCGACTCGCGCATGCGCGCGTGAAGGAAACCATGTCAGCTCCGTTGTGCGCATGCTCACAACTCGGGAGCGGCGCAATCAGTGAAATTGGAAATGGACTAGGGCAACGTTGTGAACTACGCAGACAGCATAAATAGACACACACAAACGCACTTCCATTGCAAAAGTACATCCCTTTGTGTCCCTTCCCATTGAATCAAGTGCTTTTGCTCTGTTGTTCGTTAGAGTGTGTTTTGTAGTTGTGAGATTAGTGTTCTGTGTGATCTAGTGCTTGTTGGTAGTTTTGTGAAAGTGTATTTTGATAAGTGTTTGAGACTGTTTGTTTGATTGATAGATTTCTGAGCGTTTGTTTTCTTGCTTTATTTTTTCATCTGATTTTTTTGTGTGTGTTTCTTGCTGAGTGCTAGTGTGATTTTTGGCTGTTCTTTTTCTCTTTGTGTGTGTTCTTGTCTGATTGGTTGTGCTTGTATTTGTGACAGATTTTTGGTGACTGCTAGTGAGTTTGTTTGGAAGTATGACTGAGAGAAAAAGAAAGCTCAATTTTACTGTGGGGGAAAAAAGAATTCTTGCCCGGGCCATTACCGACTATGGGCGTTTTCTCCACGGCCCGCAGAGTGCCACCACCACCCCGGCCAGGAGGAGGGAGATCTTGGATATGATCACAGAGCAGGTCAATTCATCGGGGGAGGGGGAGACACGGACCCGCTCTGGGATAGAAAAGAAAATAAATGACCTCCGGCGTGAGGTGAAAAAAAAACTGGCCGCAATAAATGCCCATGCCAGGGGCACAGGAGGGGGCCCACCATGCCGGGTTAGATTTTCAGCGACGGAGCGTGTGGTGGCCCTGACCTTTCACCGGCATGAAGTGGAGGGCCTGCCAGGCTTTGACACAAGTCCGGTCCCCGCGGTGCCAGGTAAGGTTTTTATTTCTCTCAGGTGTGTAGCATGTGTGGGGGAGGGGGTGAAAGGGAATATGTGGCAAGTGTGTGGATCCTCCAACCTGTGAATGTTTTGTGTCATCCACAGCTGTGCAGGAGGGTGCAGGGCCATCTGGACTGACCGCTCCAACCCCAGGACAGCAGCCTAATGAGGCCCCCCCAACAAGGCCAGAGTCCGCAGAGGAGGAACAAGAGGAGGGGGAGGATCATGCGGAGGACGATCATGAGGAGGAGCAGAATCATGAGGAGGAGGAGTCCATGGAAGGCACTGGCCCTTTGGTTTCTGCGGACTCTTCCCCTCTGGCTGCAAGAAGCCTGCCCTCCCTAAGGGTCAGCCCCCCCCCCTCCTCCCCCAACATGGCTCCCCTCACAAGGGCCTCCCCTTCTCCCCGGCCACAACCATCAGCTGGAGCCAGGAGGTCATCACAAAGCACCAGGGGGGCGCCCAATCTCATGCCCGCCTGTCTGAGAAGGAACCTGGCCACCCAGACCCGCCTTCTGAGACAGCTCTGCCAGACTATGGGGCGGGTGGATCAGAGCCTGTCCTCCATTAATGATAGGCTGGGTAACCTGGACTCCCACTCCCGGGCCTCCACAACCTGCCTAAATGACCTGCAAACTACAGCAGCAGGCGTTGGGCAGGATGTGAGGGCCCTTACCCAGGCTATCCAGGGCAACACGGCAACACTTGGTGCTGCCCTGGACAGAATAGCCGTGGCCTTGGAGGGCAGGCCGCCAGGTGGGCAGATCTCAGGGGCTGCTCCTCCTTCCCCGGCTTTTCCCCTCCCCCATGCGTCTCCCCTGAGGGTCCGGGGCCGTGGCCGGGGGCGCCCCAGGCGTGGCTCAGGCAGAGGGCAATAATTTTTTTTTCCCCCTTTTGTTTGTTTTGAAAGCTTTTTGATTTTTGTTCTCTGCTTTTTTTTTTTTGTTCTAAGCAATTTTTTTTTCCTATGCATTTTTTGTTTCTATGCATTTTTGTTTGTTTGACTTTTTTGGCATATTTTGGGTTGTGAATGATGTTTGAATGTGGGGGTGACATTCCTGCTGGAAAAGGGGTGTCACCCTCAATTTTGGTGGAGAAGGGTTCCCCAGGACCAGGGAGAAGTGATTCCCAGGTCCGTGTGAATGGTGTATGAATGTACAGTGACATAATTGGAGCCTTGACGTGGCGTTACTGCTCACCAGTCTTGCATGGTGGACTGGTGCCAATCCAATTTGATGAGGATGTGGGGTGTGTGTGCTAGGGACCATAGTGGTGTGCATGCATGCATTCTCATTGTGCCATGATTAATGTGTGTGTTTAACGTGCAAAGATGCCCAATATGAGCTGCCTCCTGACTGCTCTTCCCTCAGAAGACGGGGTATCCTCGGTTAGGGGTTGATTTTCTGGTTGGGGGGTCAGATCATCACGTAGCTCAACCTGCAGGCCCTTCCTCACTGCGAGATTGTGTAGCATGCAACATGCAGCGATGATATGGCACACGAAGTTTGGGGAATACAACAGTGTACCCCCAGACTTATCCAGGCATCGGAAACGTGACTTCAGGAGGCCAAAGGTGCGCTCCACCACTGCACGGGTTTTGATGTGTGCTTCATTGTATCGTTCCTCTCCTGGGGTTTGGGGGTTCCGGATAGGAGTCATGAGATGGGGTCCCAGTGCATATGCAGAGTCACCTGTAAAGGAAAAGACAGGAGAATGTTAGTCATGCATGTGCCACTTCTGTTGTGCATCACGGGAGGGGATAGTCATGCCTGACTCCCATGTCACTCACCAACCAGCCAGGTGTTCCCATACACGTTCTGTTCGAATTCTGTTCGGATGTGGCTTTGATTGTAGATGTAGCTGTCATGGCTGGACCCTGGGTGTTTGGCACGGACGTGCCATATGAGGCCTTGGGCATCAACTATCACCTGTACGTTGATGGAGTGCCAATTCTTCCGATTGCGGTACATGTGCTCGGTCTCATGGGGGGGCTGGAGTGCCACATGTGTGCAATCTATGGCCCCGATGGTGCGTGGGAATCTGGCAATTCGGTAGAAATCTGCCATTGCCTTGATTCGAAGCTCCTCAGTGGTGGGTTTGATGATTTGGTTGGCCAAGCGTGTGAGGATTGCAGGGACAACCTGGTGCACACATCTGCTCATGGAGGATTGTGACATCCCAGCCACCACTCCACTTGTACGCTGAAAAGAGCCACTGGCAAGGAAATGGAGTGTTGCCAGTACCTTGACCAGTGGCTGCACTGCATGTGAGCGTTGTGTTGGGCTGGTGATGTCCTCCTGCAAGGTTGTGGTTAATTCCAGGATGGCATGAGGGGGGAATCTGAAGATGCGAAAGACCTCTGAATCATTCATGCCAAACAGGTGTATGCGGGTGCGGTATACCCTCTCCCGTGCCATCCTCCGTGCCCTCCTCCTTCTTTGGTCATCTATATTCACTAGTGCAGCTATGAGCGACGATGCCCCTAGCATGTTGGCAGTCAAATTGTAGTGCAACACGTGTGTGTGGTCTGCTCCTCAGTAACGGTGTTGCTTTATCTGACAATTAGACTTTTTTTCAAAAGTTAGATCAGCTTTTATGTGCTCTAACTTTAGACAGGACATTTTGCAGTTGCGCACATCGCGTAGCCTGCGCAGCAACTGCGTTTTTTTGTGGATCCCCGTAACTCCCTCATTAGCATATTTGACTAGCAAATCAATGGTGTGTCTAGCGCAGTTTTGCGCGAAGGGAAGCGAATGTCTAACTCAATTACGCCGGACCAAAAAACGTAGATTTCTGGCGTATATTGTTTTGTGAATCGCGTCCAACTATACGCACGCGCACATTTAGACTTACGCACGCGCAACAGCAGTTGCGCACGCGTAATCGCTCTGTGAATCTGGGCCATAATGTTTAGGGGTTTTAAGTAATTTTCGAGCAAAATAATGCTGATTTTAACATAAATGTAAGAAATTTAAGATTTTCCCAGCTGACAAGTGGTTAATTGAGTTTTGCATTTTTAATGTTTCCCTTTAAGCATTACAAAAATAGTTTCTCCTTGCCAAACTGAATTTCTATTTTTTTTCCGTGGTGTAGATGGCCCCTAGTACAGTGCCTAGCCCCCAGGAAATTTTTGGATTTGGCACCCAAACTTTATTACTTTTTCCCAAACTCTGCTTGAACTGAATCCAGGTACATTCAGCTCATATGAATGAGGTACACACTGAAACACTATCTTTGCCCATTTAACTGGACACTTCCTGTTGGGAAGGCATACACTGAAGTATCCACTGTGCCCAATAGGAAAGGTTTAGCTTTTGCTGGTTACTGTAAGGAAGTGGTAGGCAGCAGTACACACACCCTCACAGCAACAAAAATAAAACTAAAAGATTCCCAAATGGCTTCATGGATAAAACAGGAGCCTGTGCAAGCAAAATGGAACAAGCCAGATAATAAACATTTGCAAAGTTAATGATTTTACTGCTCTGCTTAACAATAGCAGATTAGCCATAAGTATGGAAACATGCAAGAGTCTCTTTTCCTACAATGTATAATGCAGAGTAATCCTTTTCTATACATTAAACGCATTCCGATCACCCTGTTAGTTCCGCCTGGATCAGTCGCCCATTCTTGACCTCCCCTTTAGACTTACCCCTTGCTAAGCTATTTTTACTAGAGGCTCCAATGCCAGGTATAGCGGTACATCGTATGATAAGCATTGTGAAGTTATTGTGTAACTAAATCCTAGCATTAAACGCATAAGAATTTCTGGAATTTTAACCAATCAGCAATGGATTTAATTAGGCATGCACTCTTGCGTGTGGTCGGGCCATGGAGAGGGAATGATGGGGTTCTGCCAGATTGGTGAAAATAGGACAGTAAAGGGATTAGTAGGGAGCGCAATTTACATTACAGATTACCCAAAACTACAAATTTTACATAAAGCAAACTGAGTGGAGTGGATACCTAACACCGAGGTACGCTTACCTGGAGCGGCAGTTTCTTTTCTGTCTGGCTGTTTGCATGCTGGATTTGTCAGGAGTAACTGCTGAGATAGCATGGTCAACAGCGCCCCATCTTCCCCCATCACTTTGCAGCCACGCATTTAGCAAGGAGACAAATATTTAACTAAATTTGATTGACAGTGCTCGCCCAAGGCAAATGCTGTCACTAGGTATGCAGGGGGAATGGGCATATAAATTCCCTTGGTCAACCCCCTCTGTCTTTTTTTTTGGTTCCTAGGATGCAGACAGCGCCTGTCCTTCGTTGCTAGGATGCATGTGTCCGTCTGCACAACAAATAACACTGCATCCATGTAACTATGGCCACTAGATGGCAAAGGCCGCCTGCTTCCAAGCAACCAAGCATGCTAGGTGGTAGAGGCCACCTATGTACCAACAGCCAAGTATGTAAGGTGGGAGGAGCTGTTTATGTTCTAGAAACCAGTGAGGCTAGGCGGCAGGGGCCACCTGCTTCCTAGCACAGAAGGATACCAGGTAGCAGGGGACACCCATCAGATGGAGGAGCAGAAAAGCTGGAAGGCAAGGAATGAAAAAGGGATTTCTTCACATCTCAATACCATTTCATTGAAGAAGCTAATACAGGTATTTAGACATGATTGTATTGATTTATATTTTGTTTTTTAATCCTTGTGAAATTCTCCTGAAAGGGGGCTTCTCCCCCTGGGTGGGTTTGATATATTGTCTTAGCAGCTGCTCTGTTATGCCCCGTACACACAATCGGAATTTCCAATGAAAAAAGTCAGACTGACTTTTTTCATCGGAAAATCCGACTGTGTGTATGCCCTATCAGAGTTTTTCCATCAGAGTTTAGATAGAGAACAATTTCTCTTTTACTCTGATAAAATTCCGTCTGAATTTGGCCGGGCAAAAGCCTGATCATGTGTACGGGGCTTAAAGGGGTTGCAAAAGTTTGTTTTTAATTTTCTAAATAGGTTCCTTTAAGCTAGTGCATTGTTGGTTCACTTACCCTTTCCTTAAATTTCTCTTCTAAATGTTTATTTTCTTTATTTTCTTTGTCTGAATTTCTAACTTCCTGCTCCTCCTCAGTAAGTGTTCAGGAACCTATTCTGGCTGACTAACCACCGCTGGGATGATGGTGTCAAATTTACTGAGGAGAAACAGGAAGTGAGAAATCCAGACAAGGAAAAAAAAAACATTTAGAAGGGAAATCGAAAAAAAAAGGTAAGTGAACCAACAATGCACTAGCTTAAAGGAACCTATTTAGAGAAAAAAAAAGGAACATTTATAACCCCTTTAAGTCTTGATCAAGGTACTGCTTAGGCAAAATGATCATTTCCAGACGTTCCCTATAACATGACAAATCTTTGGAACCTTAGTCCTTGTACTATAAAGCTGTTGGCAGCTCTAAATGAGATTTTATGGTAAGATTGTGTATGTAGGTATGTGTATATACGTGTATGAAGAAGAATTTTAATCATCAGGTAGCCATGGAGCACGGTCCATTTGTTGCTGGGATGTAGCACCTCGCATAATCTGAAAACCAGCAGTAAAATGCACAGAAGAAAGATGAACCAAACAAGTATTGTTTTAGCATCTACCAGAAACTGTTATGGAGTCAGGAGCTGCGAACATTCAGATGATTTTTCAACGTGGCTGAATCCAGAGGCACCTTTATTACACTGTAATGAGATCAGAAGACTGACAGACCAGGTGAAAACATGATACTTTATCAGATCAGTGAACAGCTGATGAGCATCATGCTGTGCCTGGCAAAACACATTATGTGAAATCTCTGTCCATTTCCATTAGACATTCTTTTATCCTGCAGAACATGGTGGACAAGTTAGTCCTGACTCCTTAATGTGTACTCCTCTTCATTCTCAAAATCCAAAGAGAACATTCATGGTTGTTTTATTGGGCTCACATGACTTCCATTAATATTATAATGCAGTCCTAGATGCTCCATTAGCCCTTGTGCCTTGCAGATATAAATATATCATGACTTGAGGGCGATTGAGGCAGGGGGCAATGGAGGCAGGGGAGATTGGAGGCAGGGGGTGTTAGTGGCAGGGGGTGATTGGAGGCAGGGGGTGTTAGTGGCAGGGGGTGATTGGAGGCAGGGGGTGTTGAGTGGCCCTGCAGAGGGGGATGGTGGCAGGGGACGATGGAGGCAGGGGGTGATTGGAGGCAGGGGGCCTGGGGGATACTGGAGGCAGGGGGTGTTAGTGGCAGCTGGTGATTGGAGACAGGGGGAGATTGTGGCACCGCAAAGGGGGGTGAAGGCAGGGGTGTTGGTGACAGAAGGGGATGGAGGCAGGAGGTGATGTGACTAAATAATTTGCCTTTATTATAAATCGAAAATAACAAAAATATGTTTTTTTTACCTTAATATCTACCTTAAATCACAATGTTTTTTGCCTAGTGTTCCTTTATTGTAGTATAAATACTGAAATTTGCACCTAAAAATTAAATTTAGTAACTTTGGTGAAAAGTCAGTAAAAACGTGGCTGCGCCAGTAATTTTTAGAGTATCGTGCCAGTACATTTCACTCTGGTAGGTTGGCAACACTGCTTGGAAGTGGAACATGTGCTGTATTCTCGAAGGCTGGCCACCAGGGATCAAGTCCTGGGGAAAAAAGTGTGGGAACTCCCACCCAAGATCCACTTCCCCACCTAAAAAAAAAAAATGATACGCTCATGTGCATAATTACTAAACCGCATTTTTTTTTTTTTCCGATCCACTGTACCTTAGTAATCCTTTATGTTACTGGCCACTTCCTGTATATGGATTCATCGGGTAGTGTGCGGGTATTCCGTCACTTCCTCAATGCGCAATGTGGCATCGAGGAAGTGACTGAATACCTGCACACTACCCGATGAATCCATATACAGGTAGCAGCCAGTAACATAAAGGATTACTAAGGTTCACCTACCCCAGACAGTGACTCGAGCTGGGCATCGCCGCTTAGTGAAGGATTGGCTCGGGTGGCTCGGCTGCTCTCGGCTGCTCTAGTCCTGCAAAGGGAACTGCCTTCCTGCTGTGAAAAAAGTGCAGGGCCTCCATTCCCGCGCGTTCCTGCAGGACTTGAGCCCTGCTGGCCACACAGAGTAGTGTATGGAAATTATGGCTTCTAAAAAGAAGAGCTTGCGTTTTACTTCACCATAACTGATCAGGTTATACTTTCTTATTGCTCTTCAAGCTCCCATCACAGGTGCCATGGTTTCCATACTCTGCACTAATAATTGCGAACAAGCCAGCTTTATGCAAGTTGGAATACAATGCTTTATAATATTAGTCAGTTTTTGTGCTATACATTAGTCATTCCGGATGCACAGTTATCTCCAGGTGCGAAAATAAATTATTTGCATGGTTCCGCAAAATATTATAAAATGAAGAATATACTATCTGGATGGATTATTGAAGTAAAACATGTAGCTACCTTCTGTAATAAGGTTGCACTGTGTATCACACTGGTTTAGTGGAGGTTTTTGGTAACCTTACCTGAACCCATCTGGTTATATGTTAACTTGCCATCATCTGCAGGGCACCAAGTTTGAAGCGGATCTGGGAACACAATCCCCCAGGGGGCCACTGTTAGCTATAACTAGATTGGTTCACACTGAAGGGATACCCTTATTGGGGTCATCTGATTATGTCTAGCAATGATCTCTTGGTGGATGAGAAATGCCAGGGACAGCTAAGAAGTCTGTCTGGTAGATTGGGAAAAACATTGGCAAACTGGCAAATCAATTAACACATCCACCTTATCTGCTCATTAAATAAAAATTACCCTTCGGGGGGCCCTTGTACATGCAAATATTACCCAGATCAGTTGAGTCCCATTTTCCATATGTTCCATTATCTTGTATACTGCGTTTGTGTGTGGGGGAGAGTAAAGAGATTTTTAAATACAATGTTTTAGTAAAATTAGCAATTACACATTTGTCAAAAAAATTGAAAATTAGTCTAATTTTTTTTTTAACAGAAAAGTTTTATTGAATTAAGAAAAAAAAAGTCAAATACAACAATAAAACAAAAAAACGAGGAGAAACATAAATAATATCAAATCATGGTACAGTAAAGTTGTAGCACAATAAGAAAAAGAAATGCATGTCAAATGGCCACTAGGGAATACACAGGTCAAGACACAGGTCATAAGGTTAGAACCCAGAGGGTCTCGGAGGGTTGGCCGGATGTTTCAGACACAGCAGAAACACAGTGCAAATCTGGACTGGGGTGCAACATCCTTAACAGGGATGGGGGAGGGGAGAGTCTCTAATTTTACCTTGCAGTGATGTTTAGGTGAAATTTGCTAATACAATGACCTGACTTGAAGAAAACTTTCCCATGTTGCTTTGCAAGCCCATCCTACATAAAGCATCCCCAAGCAGCCAATCAGTGACCAACCTTCTCCCTCACTTGATTAGCCAGGCTCCTTGAATTTATTTAAGGGTTATAGTTAGTGGTATATCCGGAAACTTTTAGAAGTTAGGAAGCCTCAGGTTGGGAGTTTGACTGAGATGACAAAACTAAAAGTTGTGAACTACCAAGCAAAATTTGAGGGATAATGTTAAATTAGAGGGTATAATAGTGGTGCATATAGTTCTACAGACTCAATGCCACTACCTCTTCTCCAATCTCTTCATTGGATTCCTGCTAGACAGCACAAACTTGGTGATGCCCAGCACATACTGTGTCTCAAATACATTCTTAGATGCAAGGCACTTCCACTGGAAGCTTATTTCCCATTTTTCCATCTGAACATAAAGATGCTCATAATTTGGGTGCTGTGCTGGTGGTAGGGGGGCACAGCTTAGGTAGGAGCCTCTATTGCCTGTGCTTTGCCTCTAATGTCTCCTACACTTTGCAGAAAAGGACTGACAAACTTACCTCTGCTGATTATACCAGGACCGTGCCTCTCCTAGAGTAATCAAGGACATGCCGATGTCAGTGTGACAGTTGCCCAAGCTCTGTGTTTGGAGTGTTAACAGAAGACTTGAAGAGAGACGCTCTCCAATTTTTATCTACAGGGCTGAGCTCTGTAGTGTGATATTCAAGTCTTAAGCCCCATACACACTATCTGTTTTCCTGCACGTTTTCTCTTCAGGTTTACCAAAACCATGTAGTGCAAGGGCCTGCCTGATTGCATACAAATTGAAACTCTTAAGGTTTGACCTCATATTATATGGTTTTGGTAAACCTGAAGAGAAAAACCTGCAGGAAAACTTATAGTGTGTTTTGGGCTTTACTCTTCATTCATCTGCTGTATGGTGTAGTTGCAGCCTTTATTAATAAATTAGTGTTATGAAATGATGGGTGTAAAAACTCCATCATCATCTACTTTAGCTTAACCTCTAAAATGTGTTTAATTTTGCAGCACTGCATTAAAAAAACACTGTACCAGAAACTAAACCTTAGTACCATAGAATAAGGTAATAATCACAGAATAAAATGAATTTGGCTTCCAAATGGAAATTCAACTTTTTTTGGGGGGGATTCCCAGCTAAGCACACCCTTCTGCCTGAGCAGGAGGATTCTAGGGAGTAAATGCTACACGAATCATCTGCCATTAGTCAAGATGGCCATGGCTAGAAATGCTATGGCGTTTATATTGAAGTGATGTCTCAGCAAAATAAAACAGAGAGATGGATGGGTGTGTTTGATTTGATTATTAAAAATTAAAACAGAGATGCAGTGTAGTCCTGCTTTGATAGGTTCTGTGCTTTGCCTAACTGTTACTTGCAATGCCCAGATGGGCCCCTTCACCAGTTTATCACCAGCCTAATTTAGCCTGGAGTCCGAAGGTGTTTTACTTGTGTGAGCTCTGATAATGAATGCACAGTCACACAGGATTTTATCAGGAAGCATCCATCAGCATATGCTACATGTTAACACACATTGTATGTTCAGCAGTGTTTCCTTCAACAACACTGGGTTACAAGCCTGCTGATTTGGTGACAGTCTCTGCCGAGTGACAAGTCTTGTTTGTTCCACAAGGCAGAGTTCTGAATCTGAAGAATTCAGACATTTATGGTACACATGTAAGTAAGAGGACCTGCTTTGAGCTGTTCACAGAATCAGATATTTTTCCAAGCGTAATTTCAGCTTCTAAGTCAGTTGGAAATTATTGACATCTCCAAAGTAAAAAACTATAGAAACCCCTAGTACAGGAAAGCAGCCAGAACTAATCGTCTTTTTTCTTCTGTCATAAAAAACCCTGCTTGTCAGTGTTTGATTTTTTAATTTAATACCACATTAAGCTAGTCATAAAGAAATCCTTTCCCACAGGGACATTGTATTCTGACAGTGGAACCTACTGCTGTCAGAATACACCGATCAGCAGTTGAAGTCTCTGATCGGCAAAAGCTTTCCAGCTTGTCCCTTCAACAGAAGTCAATCAAATGATCATCTATTGTCGTGCAAGGATGGCCACAAGCTGATCAAAATTCAGCTGACCCTGCTGAACTGGACAAATTTCAGTCCATCTTTGGCCAGCTTTGCATTCAGAAAAAAAGACAAGTAGTACTGTGCAGTTCCCATACATACAACGTAAAAGGCAGATACTGAGAAATACACCTGCAATACAGTGTTCATATATTGAAAATACAGTATAAATATTGAGGAGGTCAGCAGCAAAATACAACTAGGAGTGTAGAGGGCTATAAAAGAAAGAAGCCATTACAGTAAGTGGTCTGCTTCTAATGCCTCGTACACATGACCAGTTTTCCCGGCAGGAAAACTGCCATGAGAACTATTGTCCAGGCCGTGTGTATGCTCCATCAAAGTTTTCCTGACAAGAAAACTATGGGAAAAAAAAATGAGAACATGTTCTCTTTTTTTCCCGCCGGGATTCCCAGCAGTCTTTTTCCCGGCAGTTTTCCTATGGGAAAAACTGTGGTGGAGCATACACAAGGCCGGGATTCCCGGCCAAAGCTCCCACCGCAGTTTTCCGGACAGGAAAACCTCCCGTGTATACAGGGGGAAAGTTGGCGAGCAGGTTTTCCCCTCGGGATTCCCGGCAGATTTTTACTGCCGGGAATCCTGTACGTGTGTACTAGGCATTAGAGAACAAATTGAGAAAAGCTGCCCCTCTACATTCAATATTGAAATACTTTATTTTTGCCAAGTAGGATTTTAAAGTATATGATGAAAGTTTAGTAACACTTTAACTTCAGTCTGCAAAGTTTGACGGGTTTCATTGTTCAGGGTGGAAAAGTTCTCACAAAATAAAAACTTTGTGTCGGTTTCTGGAATCTACTTTTGCATTCCACAGTTGACTCCTTTTTGTCCCTCTTTTCAGGAAAAGGAAACAAGCTAAAGGCCTTTTGTTCATAGCAACTCAACCCAAAATAGTTTCTGTCAGTGACTCGTCCAGTGTCCCCTGATAAACTTTAATGTTTCGATCAGCGATTCCCCTTCCTAAATATTTACTGCACTTCGAGGAACCTGCGCGGCAATATTAGTCTGCTGAGGTATGGCTTTGCCTCTCTGTAAAGGAATAAAACTGCAGAACACCACTGCGTTCCTAGCTGGAATCAGGTTCACATGGGTCATAAATCTGGACTTCCTCTGGATCAGGAAACAGGAAGTGAGTGCACAAGCAAGATTTCTCTCCGTGCTTTATAGAACAATACAAATCTCTTTCTTTCAGGAAAACGGATGTGCGTCAAACGGAAACTCACATTTTTGGAAAGGATGAGAGAATGACCTTTGGGCTCAAATTCCTTTAAGTCCTAATGGATGAGGTTGGGGCTGGGGTGGGGGAGCTTTGAAACACGATACAGGACAAGGATTTGAAATAGCAAAGAGGAGTCACGTGAAAAGCGAACATGCAGTTTTGTAGGTGCCAAGAGAGAGACAAGGTGGTGAAAGGGTGGAAGATGTACAGGTTGCATATTCTGCCCAAAATATACAGAATGTGGTGGTAAATCCTACTGTTCAGAAGGCCGTCACACATTCTAACAATGACATCATGCTGAATTTCATAGGAAATCTTTAAATGTTATTATTTTCAAAAACAGAAGAACCAGCCATCAAAAAAATCATACTACTTCAAATACAAAAAAAATTAGCGTCCGGTAAACTAAACCCTGTCCCCATGTCAGGGTGAGGAGACACCCGAAACTCCAGGGTGGTAAGGAATAGAATCAAATAATTAAACTGATAAATTAAATTAATAGTCTATTAAAAAAAAACCAATATAATGAGGGGTCCTAAATCAGCAACAGAAAGGAGAACATTTTACTTTATATAGGGAACATAATTGAAGGCTATGTTGGTGAGATGTCATCGCTGGAGTCCTCTTATGGCTCAATTCAACTCCCTAATAGCCTAAATACCAGTTTGGGGTCAGGTACATTTTAAAATGATAATAGTGTGCTCCCATGCAGTTGCCAATAAAAAAAGTGGACTTACTATCTATATTGGATCTTTCCAAATGCAAAAGGAAGGGTGAGATGTAATGATTTTGTGAAATACGCAGTGAAGGAGTTCATATTTAAGAAACACAGATTACTGACGACGGTAACAGCAAACGGTGAGCTCACCAGAGCCATGAAATCCTCCTTGAAATGTTTTGGTTCTCAGAAATGGCCAAGCCTTGGTGATTGTGTGGCCATCACTTGAACACATCACACATTGATTGCAATTACTGTGACTTACCACCCAATTATGTGTCCTACAGCACAACACTAATGACATCATAGAGGGTGAACACTTTAGTTTTTTTCCATCTGGAAATGAAAAGAAAAAATCAGCTGGTTCCAGGTTTATCATTTGCTAGTGTAACATGCTGGAGGAAAGGTGATTTGTATTATTTACAAAGGTCTAGATTTCAATTTTAATGGTTTACAAGATGTCTTTCAGCACATTTGATTGTGAGCTTCAGTGAGTTTAGAGCTCCATCTTTTGTATGGACTTTAAGGCTAAATTTAATCAGCTTATAATTTGCCCTTTTCCCCTTCATCAACATGCTAGTTAAAGAGGAGTTCCACCCAAATTTGGAACTTCCTCTTATCCCACTCCTTACCCCCATACATGCCACATTTGGCATGTAATTTTTTTGGGGGGGGAGTGGGGGCTTCAGTAGGAGTGGGACTTCCTGTCCCACTTCCTGCTTCCGCCGAGGGGCTGGTTAGGCGATTAAGCTTAATCGCCTACACCAGCCCCTCCCTGTAGGCAATCACATGGGACACTGACAGGTCCCATGCGATCGCCTCTCCAATCAGAGGCGAGCCGCGCCGCGCGCGCATGCGCAGTGCGGCTCGCGCATGCGCAGTGGGTGCCCGGCCGTGAAGCCGAAGGCTGTCACGGCTGGGTGCCCACAGTCAGGATGGAGACGCCGGCCGGGGAGGGGGGGAAAGGAGCGGAGCCCCGGTCGGCGCGTCGCTGGAACGTAGGAGCAGGTAAGTGAGTGTTTATTAAAAGCCAGCAGCTACACTTTTTGTAGCTGCTGACTTTTAATAAACACATTTTTGGGCTGGAACACCCCTTTAATTTTTTACATAAAACCTTTCTATTTTCATTACATACCTTAGTTTAGGCCAAGTGTTGTCATCCCTGAGTCTCTGTGCTTTCTATACAAAGCAAGTAGATCATGGGAGGTGGGAGGCTCTGCACATAGCTCCCTGACAACAGCAGACCACCCTAGGTAAATTCTTGGATGTGATGCTGATCCTCCATGATTGACAAAACTGAAATATTGTGAATGGAAGGGACGGGCCAAAGACAGTTAAGCTGGTGAGGAAATGGCTAAATTATGTGAGATGTCCACCATTCTGGAAATTAGGTAGGGTGATGGGGTGGTCATCACATCCTCCTTGTTCCACTCCTCATTGGGCGCCAAGCAAGGGTCACATGAGAGGCCTACCTTAGGGTGTGTTATTCTGGGCTACACTAGGCACTTTATACAGGGTTACCGTCTCACACATAGGGTACCTTTACTTTAACAACCAACTGAACGCTAATAAATTCTCTCAATGTTACTGTACATCACCACAGTCACTTATGCATTTAGGAGGGACACACAGAGCCAATGCCCTCTCCACCTGTCCAGCGTATCACTGCTTCCTCCCCCCAGTAACGGAATAGAGTCCCACCGTGCACCTAGCGCAGACTCCATGCATGCACTTCACTTAAAGGGTCAGCAAAAGGGATTTTTTTTTTTTTTTAAATAACAAACATGTTATAATAAAAATGGTGAAAAAGGGAATATAAAGGCGCCCTTCCACCTTCTCACAACCCATTGCACGAAAAAATAAACAAAAAATAAAAAAGGAGACCCTCTAAACAATAAATAAATAGTGATATGAAATAATTCTGAGTGAACAAAATAGCAGCGCTGAGTTCAGTGACTGAATAAAAATAAATAAATATACCCCTGTGAAAGAGTGTATCATACATATACTAAAAAAAATGTGCATATATATATAAACATATACAGTATTTATTGGCGTATAACACTCACTTTTTTACCCTAAAAATAGAGGGTAAACTGTGCCTGCATGTTATACGCAGGGGGCTGTGGAAAGTTTTTTTCCTGAAATCTCCCTCTTAAAGTTAGGGTGCGTGTTATACGCCTGTGCGTGTTAATACGCCAATAAATACGGTACATGAAGTGAGTAATTGTGATTAACCTCCCTGGCGGTATGATTCTTTCTGGATTTAGGTGCTGAAAGCGGTACCATTATTTGCAAGGAAATTTGGCTTTTTATATTGTAGGCTTGTAATTCTTAGGCCGCGTACACACGATCAGACCGGTCCGATGGCCAGTTTCATTGGACCAAATTGATCGTGTGTACGGCCCATCGGACCGTTGTCCATCAGACCAAAGTTTTAAAACTTGCTTTAAAATCTGTCCGATGGACGCCTGACCGTCGGACCAAAACGATGGTTAGTACACAAAAGCATCGGACCAAAAACCCGCGCATGCTCAGAATCAAGTCGACACATGCTTGGAAGCATTGAACTTTGTTTTTTCCGCACGTCGTTGTGTTCTACGTCACCGCGTTCTGACCCGATCAGATTTTGGACTGATGGTGTGTACGCACATCAGACCATCAGACCATTTCAGCGGTGGCCCGATGAAAACGGTCCGTCGGACCATTCTCATCGGACCGGTCTGATCGTGTGTACAGGGCCTTAGGAATAACTCACCTAAATCTGACCAAACAAGAGTCTAATAGGCATCCCGGGTATGAAATTTTTTTGAAAACAAAATGATAAATTATAATATAATAAATACTTATAAATAATTATAACAAATAATAATATAATTATAATAAAAATTATTCAATAATGTAATCAACTCAAAATCACTGAAATTTGCTCAGTTGCAGAATTGTCGCTGTCATTACTTTTAATTTTTTATGACGAATTTCCCCACAAATCGCTATCGCTCAATTCTGCAAGTGATTATAATTTATTATCGCTGATTTCTAGCTGGTCTACAACCATTTTTGACATAAAGGGACACTTTTGGTTGCTATGGACATTCTACAGTTTGCAGGCAGAAAGAACAGTTTTTATTATATAAAAGAACATGTAGGGCACAGGGCAGACCACTAGGGACAAAGGTGGGGTGTATTTTTTCATACAGTACTGTAATCTATAAGATTACAGTATACTGTATGTAATGTGTTAGTTTACGTTTTTGAATTTGGCGCTGTTCTCCGCTCCCGTGCGTCGTAACGTCGCAGGAAACGGAGATCGACGGCACACAGAGGCACTGTGTGAATCGAGCAAACACCCGCTTGCTCACACAGCACGGATGCATCGCTGGATTCAGGAACAAGGTAAGAAAACCCCTGCTGTGGATGCTGCGAGGCGAGCCCGAGTCTGACTCGGGGGTTACCGATCACAGCACAAAAATGTAACCCCGAGTCAGACTCAGGAATACCGCCAGGGAGGTTAAATGTTCAAAACGTTCATCCAGTGGCCAAAAATAAATTGTAACAAGCCAAGTCTATAAGTGATTCAATTTCAAGTGATTAAACTCTCAGGTGTCCACTTAGTCCTCTTGAACAGTCTTCTTTAAAACCTTCCACCACACCATAAGTGCTCAGTAAATCCAAACACCCTAAGGAATTGCGCTTACCAATAGGACATGCCTCACATTCGCATGTTTGGCAATATCGCAGAATCTCCAAAAGCATCAAACGACTCCACCAGTGCTCCAGCACCTCAATGTTATTACACATGTAAAAATAAAAATGCCTCAAATAGTGAAGTATATCAAAACGATTTATTTAAAAACAGCACAAGAGGCATTCACATCTATTAAAACAAACAGTGGCACTTCAACAGTAAACTCAGCAGTGAACTCCAAAACCAGAGACAACTGTGCGCGGAAAACCTTGATGTATTATGGTCTCGGCGGACACAATGTTTAACCATAGGTCTCACCCCCCCCCCCTCTCCGATCGTTCTCCTCTTCACTTCAAAAACACTGCACACTCGATGGTCGGTGGTCCGAACGTGATGAAACACTGTGTAACCGTGCTGAAGGAGTGCTGACAACATCCCCCTCTCTGCAAGTATCTTTATACTGTATGAACTGTACACTGTACCATTATATTTTATACAACGATGTGTTTCCTGAGCTGTAACCTGAGTTGTAACTATATGTGCCAATTACTTGCATTGCACTCCTTTAGTAACTTGTCTTTGGGAAATAGACATATGAGTGTTGCCAGCATTGCTGCAGAGGTTGAAGGGGTGGGGGGGTCAGCCTGTCAGTGCTTCGACCATATGCCCCACACTGCATCAAATTGGTCTGCATTGCTGTCGACCCAGAAGGAAGCCTCTTCTAAAGATGATGCACAAGAAAGTCCGCAAGCAGTTTGCTGAAGACAAGGAGACTAAGGACATGGATTATGGAACCATGTTCTGTTATATGATGAGACCAAAATAAACTTATTTGGTTCAGATGGTGTCAAGCATGTGTGGTGGCAACCAGGTGAGGAGTACAAAGACAAGTGTATCTACAGTCAAGTATGGTGGTGGGAGTGTCAGTGCCTGGGACTGCATGAGTACTGCCGTCACTGGGGAGCTACAGCTCATTGAGGGAACACTGAATGCCAACATGTACTGTGACATATTAAAGAGGAGGTTCATCCAAAAATGTACTTTCTGTCTCTATCTCATTTGCCCCAGCATACTGCTAACATCTGCAGTATGCTGGTTTTTTTTTTGCTACTTATCTTTTTATGATCCGTTGTAATGCGGCTCCGAACGGTGGATTACTTCCGGGTATAGGCGTTCGTAAACGAGGAGGAGTTGATTGACGGCTGTGGTAGGCGTGTCACGCCTCCTGAAAATACCCAAAGTGACGCTCGGGTGTTTACGGCGCCTGCGCAGTCGGCTCTACACGTCAATCAACTCCTCTTCATTTAGCAACATCCATTGCCTGCAGGATTCCCCACTCGGAGGTGGATTACAACATGTCAAAAACGATAAGTAGCAAAAAAAAAACAGCATACTGCAGATGTTAGCAGTATGCTGGGGCAAATGTCAAAAACTTGATTTCTTGGTGAACCTCCGCTTTAAGAAGAGCATGATAGCCTCTAATTGGAGACTGGGCCACAGGGCAGTATTCCAACATGATAACAACCCCAAACACACCTCCAGGACAACCACTGCCTTGCTAAAGAAGCTGAGGATAAAGGTGATGGACTGGCCAAGCATGTCCCCAGATCTAAACCCTATTGAGCATCTGTGGGGCATCCTCAAACGGAAGGTGGAGGCGCGCAAGGTCTCTAACATCCACCAGCTCTGTAATGTTGTCATGGAGGATTGGAAGAGGACTCCAGTGGCAACCTGTGAAGCTCTGGTGAACTCCATGCCCAAGAGGATTAAGGCAGTGCTGAAAAATAATGGAAGTGTAAAAGGATGTGTAGCGCTTGAAATGACTATCTATTGATGATAGTCTGAGATACTCAAAGAAATAAAATAAAATAAAAATGTGAAACCAAATGTAGGACCCTGAAAACTTCAGGGACAAGCACTAAGTGACTGGTGCGTGATAAACAAAATGGTCTACTAATGTGTTACATAATATGTTCAAATGCTATAAATGCGATTTCACATAAATAAAACACATATGCCAACAAACAGTGATAGTTCATTTCTTAGATAAAAAAAACAATTGATGGTCAATAAATGCCAGGTATAATGATCTCCCGTGAAAGGAAAAAGTCAAATATAAATGAATAAAGATAGTGAGTCTAGATGTGAATGTAACAGTCAATCTGGTGATTGGTGAATGTTAGATAGCTTCTCCACTAGTTTGATCCCACCACCGACAGTAATACAGGCTTACCGGAACTGATTGACTTCAGCTGGCTTACACCACTGAAAGTCAAAGTAGGCTTGTAAAATTAGGCTCCTTAGCAGGGCAGTATGCTGGCTGGTCATCAGATATACCCTGTGGGATGGATGGACGAAGCCCAACTGGGAGTACGATCCCCAAATGGATGTTTCTCACAATGAATAGATGTTAGAAGAGACAAGAGAAAGAAGTGGCCACATAGCGTAATCCCTCTTCACCGCTAATCCCGATGTACGAGACACCGAAAATTCTGTCACCAGCTTTACCCGACACGTTGCGTCACTTGTTACGTGACCTCTTCAATCCCTCTGCATCTCTTCTTGTTCACGTATTTTTCGCACCATAAGACGCACCTAACCATAAGACGCACAGTCTCCTGGGTGCTCTCTGGCTTGATCCAACCATCATTGGCAGCGCGGTTACCATCCAACCATCATTGGCAGCGCGGGGTATTCTCCTTCCCTATCTCTGGTTTATCATACCATCCAACCATCATTGGCAGCGCGGGGTATTCTCCTTCCCTAGTGCTGAAAAATAATGGTGGCCACGCAAAATATTGACACTTTTGGCCCAATTTGGACATTTTCACTTAGGGGTGCACTCACTTTTGTTGCCAGTGGTTTAGACATTAATGGCTGTGTGTTGAGTTATTTTGAGGGGACAGCAAATTTATACAATTAAAGAAGCTGCACACTCACTACTTTACATTGTAGCAAAGTGTAATTTCTTCAGTGTTGTCACATAAAAAGATATAATAAAATATTCACAAAAATGTGAGGGGTGTACTAACTTTTGTGATGCACTGCATATATATTCCTATATATAAACTCCTATACCTACATTTGATCCAGAGGCAAAAAAATAAAATAAAAATAAAAACAGCAAACCATAATCCAATTTGCTCCAAAATGGGATAAAAAACAATTCTTCTTGATCCCCCAAGAGGCAATCAGATATTCCCTGGATCAACTTTACCTATAAATATTAGTATCCAGTTATATTATCTGTATCTAGGAAAGAATCCAGGTCTTTCTTAAAACAAAATATTGAGCTGGCCAGAACCACCTCTGGAGGGAGTCTATTCCACATTTTCACAGCTCTTGCTGTGAAGAAGCCTTTCCATATTTGGAGAAGAAATCTCTTTTCCTCCAGCCATAAAGAGTGCCCCCTTGTCCTCTGTGATGACCGTAAAGTGAATAACTCAACACCAAGTTCACTATATGGACCTCTTATATATTTGTGCATGTTGATCATATCCCCCCTTAATCTCCTCTTCTCAAGTGTGAATAAATTCAGTTCCTCTAATCTCTCCTCATAGCTGAGCTCCTCCATGCCTCTTATCAGTTTGGTTGCCCTTCTCTGCTCTTTCTCCAGTTCCCCGATATCCTTTTTTGGAATTGGTGCCCAAAACTGAGGTCTTACTAATGATTTGTACAGGGGCAAAATTATATCTCTCTCTCTGGAGTCCATACCTCTCTAAAAGCGGTTGGAAACCCGCATATACATTTTTTTTTACTCCTGCAAGGCAAAAGCCATAATGAGCTAATATGCACCGCATATTAGCTCATTATGAAATACTTACCTCGGAACGAGGTGAGAGGAACTTACCTGGTCCACGCCGAGCAAGATGTCATCTTGCCTGGCATGTCTTCCAGTTATCGCCGCTCCAGCGCTGTGATTGGCTGGAGCCGCGATGTTGTCACTCCCGCGCGCATGCGCGGGAGTGACGACATCGCCGCTCCAGCCAATCACAGCGCTGGAGCAGCGATACCCGGAAGACAGGCAAGGCAAGATGACATCTTGCTCGGCGTGGACCAGGTAAGTTCCTCTCACCTCGTTTTCAATTCGGCAGGGTCTGGCGGCTGCCGGTTCTTTAGCCGAGAATCCCCCCTGCGCATGCGCCGCTGCAATCAGCGGCGCATTGCGGGGGCAATATCTCCTAAACAGTACAGGTTTAGGAGATATTCTCCTTACCTACAGGTAAGCCTTATTATAGGCTTACCTGTAGGTAAAAATAAAAAATAAAGGTTTAAAACCACTTTAATACAAGAAAGGACTTTGCTCGCTTTGGAAACCGCAGCTTAGTATTGCATGTTATTATTAAGCTTATGATCCAGCACAGCGGTCTCCAAACTGTGGCCCTGGCATCCTGTACAGTAAAGACCTTATTCTACTGCATAGCTTAGTGTCATTTGCAAAGACTGAAATGGTACTTTTAGTCCCAGACCCAATATCATTTATAAATATATTAAAAAGTGATTAACTTCAACCTTCATATTTTTCTGGAATCCTCATGGAAGCTGGAAGTGCAGTAGGCACCGCTATTAAAGTGATTGCCACTACGTTCTGGGTCCAATGTTGATTAGCTGTCCTGCTGCTTAGTAAATACAGGAGGTCACTCGCTCGCCATGGGTACCATTCAGGCATTCAGGGAACATGTTGCACTTTTTTATTGAATGCATAGAATTCTCTGATTGGACCAAGTGGAAATCACATCTCCCTTCTGCCTCTCCACCTCAACCAATCAGAGAGCACTTTACATTTACTAAGAAATTGAAAAGTGAGAAAAGTGTCCTCTGAATGGAGCCAGTGCCAAGCAAGCAACCTCCTGTGTTCAGAATGCAGTAGGGCAGCCTTTTGCAATGGAAGCAAAGTAGTGATCACTGTAGTAACGGTGCTTGCTACAGTGATTTCCAGCTTTTATGCGGATCCCACAGGTATGGCACATACATTCTTATATTCTTACACTGCCATACCTAACCATCAGCTTTAATAATATAAAATAAAGATCTTGCAGGGATGGTGGGAACCCCACATAACAGCCACAGTGGGCGTACAAACCAGGGAACTCAGTACAAAGATTTCATCATGCAACTGTCTACATGGTGGGTATAAATCTCTCCAGGAGCAGCAGGCTGGTGGGCAGAGGACAGCCTGTTCTTGGGTGAGTCACCTGAGCACTAGAACCAAAGATGGCACAAGATCAGGGGTCCAGTCCTGGGGAAAAAAGTGTGGGAACTCCCACCCAAGATCCACTCCCCCACCAAAAAAGATATGCATATGAGCGTAATTACTAAACCGCAAGTTCTTTCTAAATCCCACGATAACTCGCGGCAGACCTCCGCAATGTCTCCTGGGAACAATGACAAAAGCTCCCAGGAGACATTGCGGCATCGAGGAAGTGACGGAATACCCGCACACTACCCGATGAATCCATATACAGGAAGCGGCCAGAACATAAAGGATTACTAAGGTTTGCCTGCCCCTGACAGTGAATTAGAGCTTGGCATCGCCGCTTGGTGAAGGATTGGCTCTGGCGGCTCGGCTGCTCTAGTACTGCAAAGGGAACGGAGTTCCTGTTGTGAAAAAAGTGCAGGGCCTCCGTTCCCACGCGTTCCCTTGAGCCCTGCACAAGATTGATACTTCTTTCAATCCCAATCAGAGGCACTGTGAAATGCTTGCTGAATTTCTCTGTTGTCCATTACTGTATATCAATTCCAATGGATTTGGCTGCAGTTGCAGAGGTTCCTGGATAGTATTATGGGGACAGAGTCTATTTAAAAAACGTGACATAATGGTCACTAATAAACAACGTTCTGTGATAACACAGCAGAACAAGGAATAATATATGAGTGACATTTCCAGGTATATTTGGATATCTGTGCAACCCCTTCTACAACCCTGAGCTTTGCAGGTCAGGAGGGTTTCCTGGTTCATGGCTGCCTGTTATTCTGTCTTTCCTGGAAACGGCCTGAGTCCAAAAATCCTGTTTTTGCAGAAAAAGATAGCGGGTATAGGAGAGCTGTGTATAGGAGATAAATCAGAGGAAGAACATTCAGCAGAATTAGACACACACACATGATAAAGCTATTGCTGCATTTATCACCTCATTCCTGTCCAGCTTTCCCAATCCAATCATATTTGCTGTTGTCCATCCACCATCTGGATTTTGTATTCTCCAAAGGGAAATTTGGGTCTTTATAATATTCGCTATATATTAAGTGCAGCAAATGTAACATTTGATGGCATGGGTCACTTTGAAAAAATTGCCTTTTTACACTTGCAAATCATGGACAATAACATTGATATGCTATAAACTCCATATGGAGACCTGCTGCGCGTGATGTAAAACTGGCCATACATTGTTAGATTCTAGTTATTTGTCACTGTTAAGCAGAAGCTGGGAGACAGTGGGGGTTATTTACTAAAGGCAAATCCACTTTGCACTACAAGTGCAAACTACAAATGCAAAGTGCACTTGGAAGTGCAGTCGCTGTAGATCTGAAGGGGACATGCAAGGAAAATAAAAAACAACATTTTAGCTTGCACATGATTGGATTATAAAATCAGCAGAGCTTCCCCTCAGTTTAGATCTACCCCTCAGATTTACAGCGACTGCACTTCCATGCACTTGTAATTTGCACTTAAATAACCCCCATGTGTAAGGTCAGGCAATTATCAGGGCTGTTATATTTTAGGTGAGCTCTAACCTCTGAATTACAAGCTGGTGTGTCAATCTCCATGTACATGTATGAATTTTGGGGTTCAGACTTCTTCAGCTACATCCAGAAAAAAAGAACCTGCTACACACCGATGATTTCAGAATTTGATAAAACATTTTTGTTCCAGAAAGCATGCATGGAAGCCTCATCTGGGACCTCCCTGCTCTGATGTGTTTTAATATAGGATAGGTTTGAATGCTAAGGTGTCCTCATTAGTGGCGTCACTAAGGTTGGTGTCACCTGGTGCAGCAAAACATGGTGTCACCCACCCCAATTTTGTTTTTCCTATACAGTATAACACCCATATAACACGGCATATAATGGCAATAGTAGTCAATGAACATCTATCAAGCAACTAGCAAATTTGAAAAACAATAATATATGAAAATAATATTAAAGTAATAGAAAAATAACAGAAAGCATAAACTTTTAAAGAACTATGTTTTATATTTTAACGTTAAAATTTACTGCGGAATGACAGCAAAGACAAGACAGAGCAGTAGACACTGGGCAGGCTGGCACATCAGACTCTCTCATGTATAGCCTAAGAGGGAACTGCCGCTCCAGGTGAGTGCACAATGCAATCGATGTCCAACCAGAAGTGTGGGTGCCGGCAATGCACGGAGCAAAACTTGAAAAGAAAAAATAGACAGCCGCACTTCCACAAATACCTTTAAAAATGTGGCCTTTAATGATAAAAAGAAATGAAGCACTACAAAACACAGCAAGCAGTGGAGTATTTAGCTATATACCCCACTGCTTGCTGTGTTTTGTAGTGCACCATTTCTTTTTATCATTAAAGGCCACCTTTTTAAGGTATTTGTGGAAGTACGGCTGTCTATTTTTTCTTTTCAAGTTTTGCTCATGTATAGCCTGCCACAATGTCCTGCATGGTGCTGGGCAGGCTATTTTCGGACTGGCAGTGCACGTTTACGGTGTGCACTTCAAACTAGCCCTGTGTAAATGATGCGGTTGGTGCCGCTATGCTGATCTGTCTGCTGTCACAGATGAGAGTGACACTATCGAGGTCGGCTATTACTTCCCACTTGAAAGTGCCGCCCCTTTGGTAAGTGTCACCCGGGTGTGGTCTGCGCCCCCCAAAGTAACGCCACTGCTCCTCATCAACCACATGCCTGCATCTGAGTCCCCAGACATAAGGATCACTGTGAGAGCTCTCATTTTCATCTATTTCTTTGGCAACATGCTTGTTTCTTTCCAAGAACTTACCAAAGGGTTCATTTACATTGGCAGCAGCCCTTGCTATTGCTCTGAAACCAAATCCATGATGAACTGCTTTTCAGGGAGCAGGTGACATGCTGCTGGAATAAGTTGCCCCTTCACTGCCTGTGGTAACCCTGAAAAGCCTGCACCATTGCACCACAACCACGGTTGTAATGGGAGGGCCCATGGAATCCAGAAGCTCTTACAAAGTATGAGCCAGGAAATAATGGACATATCTTGGATTGCTTTAACATGGGTCTGTAATTCACAATATATTCTAGGAGATCTGGAAGAACTATTTACAGGTTGTTAATTCTGAACTCAACAGGTTAATTGAAAGAGTGACTCATTCAATGTGGGAACACAGACTGTTAGGTGTTAATGTCGTCTGCTACTGTGATGTAAATGAATCTAGGATGGCTCCTAAGACCTTTTCATTGTGTGATGCTAATTGACCCTGTATTGTGTGAAGGGCTATTGATGTTAAATGTGTATTGCAAGTTAACAGACAGTCTAAAGGTCAGATGTCTGACTTATCAGCTGTAGTTAATTAGCTCATGTACATTATGTCTACTAAAATAATGTGTATTGTATAGCAGGTGAGAGGAGCTGGGATGTCTACCTTGAAAAGGTCATATCTCTGAGTCACCTTGTCTGGGTAAATGATTAGTTAATTAGCTCATGTTAATTTATGTTTTGGTTAACTCCTCTAACTGTATATAAGAGCCCGATTTTCTCATTAAAGGTCTATTCATTTTGAACCTCAAACAGAGCGGTGTCTCGTTATTGGGGCTCGTTTGTGGGGTGTCGATATCTGTCTTAGGTTCGGAATGGAATATCTTAAACGTATTTAACCCCTGTCCCTTTTGGGGTTCCGTAATGACAACGGTCATTACAGTATTGTCTGCTGAATGCAGCAGAAGGTATAATTTTTCCAGTGGCATTTGTACAATCCCTTCTATTTACTGCGGTAAGTTAAGGGTGGTGGTAAATCCAGCTTAAAGCTTTCTATTTTTATTTCCCCCCCTCCCCCAGCTGTATGTGTGAGCAAGTCCTAATAGTTAAACTAGAGCATGCACCAGTTAAGTGGTTGTAAACCCATAAAAAAATAAAAACCTGCAAGACAAAGGCAAAATGAACTCGTATGCATCGCATACTAGCTCATTATAAAAAACGTACCTTAGATCTAAGCTATTGCAGCATTCCCCATACACCTCTGTGACTGGCGACATGTCTCCCGGAGCTGTTTCTTCAGTGCGCATGTGCTGATGACATCGGCACAAGCATTTATGGTAAATACCTTTTAAAGTGTTTAGGTTTAGGAGATATTTACAGAACCTTCAGGTAAGCCTTTTGGTGTTACAGGGTTACCAACCACTTTAAAACCCAGGACAGCAATGGCAGCTCTTATTTTTCTTCTTTAATGCCGCGTACACACGACCGTTTTACATGACGTGAAAAAATGCAATTTTTTTAAATGGTCATTAAAAACGACCGTGTGTGGGCTCCAGAACATTTTTCTCAACGTGAAAAATGGGCATTAAAAATTAAGAACATGCTCTAAATTTTCCTGTCGTTTTTTCACATCGTGAAAAACAGTTATGTATAGGCTTTAACGATGGGAAAAAAAGCGCATTGCTCAGAAGCAAGATATGAGACGGGAGCACTCGTTCTGGTAAAACTAGCGTTTGTAATAGAGATGGCACATTTGTCACGCTGTAAAAAAAAAAAAAAAAGCACGAAGACTGAAAAGTTTCTCACCAAACTTTTACTAACACAAAATCAGCCCTAAGGGTGGCGCGGTCTGAATGGAACTTCCCCTTTATAGTGCTGTCGTACGTGTTGTACGTCACCGCGCTTTGCTCAAGCATTTTTTTTTCCACGATCGTGTGTATGGAATGCAGGCTTGACAAGAATCACGTCGAAAAAAAATAAATAAAATTCTAGGACATTAATAATGGTCGTGTGTACGTGGCTTTAGTTCACTTTAAACATCATTACTTTTAGTGTTCAAGTCATGATCTAGAACAGGGGTGGGCAAACTTTTTGACTCGAGGGCCGCAATGGGTTCATATATTGGACCCGGGGGCCGGACCAAGAGTAGATGGACGGTGTGTATGTGTGAATTAATATAAATTAAATTTTAATTTGTAACATTAAATGTTTTGATTAATTTAAGGTAGAAAAGCATAAAAAGAGTTATTTTACAAAACTACAATTGATGGCACAGTGACTGTGTTTGATGGCATGGCACAGTGGTGGCAATTGATGTCAGAGTGATTGCTTTTGTTGGCATGGCACAGTGGTGACTATTGATGGCACAGTGGCTGCGTTTGATGGCATGGCACAGTGGCTGCATTTGGCATGGCACAGTGGTGACAATTGATGGCACAGTGATTGCTTTTGATGGCATGGCACAGTGGTGACAATTGATGGCATGGCACAGTGGCTGCATTTGGCATGGCACAGTGGTGACAATTGATGGCACAGTGATTGCTTTTGATGGCATGGCACAGTGGTGACAATTGATGGCACAGTGATTGCTTTTGATGGCATGGCACAGTGGTGACAATTGATGGCACAGTGGCTGCATTTGGCATAGCACAGTGGTGACAATTGATGGCACAGTGATTGCTTTTGATGACATGGCACAGTGGTGACAATTGATGGCACAGTGGCTGCATTTGGCATAGCACAGTGGTGACAATTGATTGCACAGTGATTGCTTTTGATGACATGGCACAGTGGTGACAATTGATGGCACAGTGGCTGCGTTTGATAGCATGGCACAGTGGCTGCATTTGGCATAGCACAGTGGTGACAATTGATGGCACAGTGATTGCTTTTGATGACATGGCACAGTGGTGACAATTGATGGCACAGTGGCTGCGTTTGATGGCGTGGCACAGTGGTGAAAATTAATGGCACAGTGGCTGCATTTGATGGCATGGCACAGTGGTGACAATTGATGGCACAGTGATTGCTTTTGATGGCATGGCACAGTGGTGACAATTGATGGCACAGTAGCTGCATTTGGCATGGCACAGTGGTGACAATTGATGGCACAGTGATTGCCTTTGATGGCATGGCACAGTGGTGACAATTGATGGCACAGTGGCTGCGTTTGATGGCATGGCACAGTGATGACAATTGATGGCACAGTGGCTGCGTTTTATGGCATGGCACAGTGGTGACAATTGATGGCACAGTGGCTGCGTTTGATGGCATGGCACAGTGGCTGCATTTGGCATGGCACAGTGGTGACAATTGATGGCACAGTGATTGCTTTTGATGGCATGGCACAGTGATGACAATTGATGGCACAGTGGCTGCATTTGATGGCATGGCACAGTGGCTGCATTTGGCATGGCACAGTGGTGACAATTGATGGCACAATGGCTGCGTTTGATGGCATGGCCCCACAGCTCTGGACCCCCTGCATGTTACACAGACACCCCCCTTAGTGAAACCCCCAGTGCAAACACCCCCCCCCCCCAGTGAACCCCCCCAGGTGCAAACACCCCCCTCCCCATTCAGTACCTCAGATCAGCGCAGCGACGATCACAGGACATTGACAGAAGGTCCCCTCCCTACACACAGAGAGGAGGGGGAGGTGGTAGCGGCTTTACTCGGCTGTGCCTGTGTTCCTGAGCATCGCTAACAGGCCGTGGCTGTGAGAGGAGGGGATGGATGGTTTCCCGCGGTGTCACCCCCGCAACCCCCCCTCCTCTTGTACCGCGGCGCTGGCAGATAAATGTCACTCCGACCCCCCTCACTTAGTATGCCTCTGGGTGGCACCGCCCTCTCAGAGGAATTCCCCAATCCCGCGGGGCGAGAGGCGGCCGGAGGCGGAGCGCACACAGCCTATCTGAGCTCGCCTCGCTCCAGCCCCCTTTGAAGCATAGGCCGCAAAGCCGCGGCCTCAATTAGCGGCGATCGGGGCAAGAGGAGATCGCCGGTGGGGGCCGGATTTAAAGGTCTGCCGGGCCGTATACGGACCGCGGGCCGTAGTTTGCCCATCGCTGATCTAGAATCTAAAGTGCTGTGATTGTAGTGAGAACATAGACCAGCCATTCTCAACCAGGGTTCCTCCAGGGGATTGCTAGGGGTTCCTTGAGCTGTGGCTGATTGACCTCTTGTTTTATGGTGCCTACATAGTCCTGAGCCAGTGGTATTACACCAATGATCTTCATAGTTCTCTGTAAGGGGGAAATTCTTTCCACTACAGTAAAAAAAGGGCACTCTTCTCACTGACCTCCAAAGTAAGGGGCATTGTTCCCACTGACCTCCATTGAATGGGTTTTATCAGGGGTTCCCCGAGACCTAAAAATTCTTTTTAGGGTTCCCCAGCGGTAAAAAGGTTGAGAAAGGCTGACATAGACATTGGAAATATTTACTAAAGGCCAATAGACTGTGCACTCTGCAAAAGTAGTTGCTCCAGAGCTTAGTAAATTACCAGAAGCTCTGCTGACTTAAATCATCCAATCATGTGCAAGCAAAAATGCTGTTTTATTTTTTATTTTCCTTGTATGTGATTGGGTATTCTTTGCAAAGTGAAGTTTTACCTCATTTACTAAGCTCTGGAGCAACTGCATTTGCAGAGTACAATTGTTCTTTGCAAAGTGCACAGTCTCTTTGCCTTTAGTAAATCAACCCCATTGTGTCTAATGTGATATCTATTATGAGACTTGCCCTAGTACGGACAGCTGTATGGTCTGAGTGGTGAAAACACCAAGGCGTTGTCAGCAAGAGCTTCCTCTCTCTATTATAGACTGCAGGTCTCAAATGAGTACCCCCCCCCCCCCCATCCACTTTTACCAAAAGAAACAGGAAAAACGTTCCCCGAGATAAGAGCTGACCAGATCACAGCTTTTCACAGAAAAATGTCAGTTTGAAGCGTCATCAGCAAAGTTCCGTCATTTATTTTTATTTTTATTTCTGAAACCAATACCACGAGGCCCCGGGATTACAGCCACCACATCTATAAATATAAAACAAGAGCCTAGTGCACCAAATCTGTGCAATTCAATTGTTTCTGCAGAAATCTGTACCGCAACAAAAAAACACTTTGATACGTACAACTGTAGCAGTTCAGCAACAGAGTGCTAAATCGTTGTTTGTCAATGTCCAGGTTATTTTATTCATCTAATAGTAGAGTAAGGCCCCTTTCGCACTGGGGCAGTATGTGCGGTGGCGGTATAGCGCCAATATTTTTAGCGGCGTTATATCGTTGGAAATTGTCGTGGAATTGCAGCGTATTCGGCCACTAGCGGTGTTGTAATTAACCCCCGCTAGCGGCAGAAAAGGGTTAATATCGCCGGCCATACTGGGGCAGGAATATTTCAGGTGTTATTTATGCGCTATTTTAAGCGCTAAAACGCCTGAAATATGCCTCAGTGTGAAAGAGGTCTAACTTGTCACTGAGCTGAGCCACGAAATACCAGCTTCATGAAACTTGTAACTTGCCAAATAAATACAGATTTACAGAAACAACACGATGTAAGGCCCCTTTCACATGTGCGGACCGTATGTCCGCATTTTCATCCATCCGTTGCGGATGAAAACAGGAAATACATGGGTCCCTATGTGATTGCGAGTGTCAGCGGATGAACAGGGGTAAGTTTCAGAGGACAGATTTATTCAAGGTAAGGTCTGGTAGGTACTTAGTTTAAAGTCACAACAACTGTTTATGAACAGAGCTGTCTTTTGAGGCGTCTGGGGTCATTGCCTGGGATGTAGCAGTCATGGCCTAAATTTGTGTAGTAAGGAAAAGGGGTGTTGTAGAGGTTGCAAGGAGTGCAGAGGAGACAGAGTACAACATCAGGGGTGTTGCCTTCAGAGTGAGGAGAAGTACGTGTCCATTGTGTTAGGTCAAAAGATGAAGTTAAGTTGAAATGAAGCTGGGGTGTTTACATTACCTGGCATGTTAAAGTCAGACGATGCTGAATGAGGGTAAGGACTTTCTCTTAAACCCAACCCAGGAATTAGTTAAGCACTGCAGGTAGGGGTCAATGTGTACCATAGGTTACCCGTATGGGCTTCAGCGATACTGACAACTGATGAGAGAGTGAAGAGGAAGAAACTGATTTGTTGAGATGCATGTAAGCGATCATTTCCCCCACTTCACTTATGCCCTCTGAACCATCACTTAGTGGTTTCCTGTCATTGCAGCAGGGGCTGAATCTCCATCCCTTATTCTCTGTACAAGGATTAATGGAATTGTGTCATATACGTTTTTTTTTTATATCGTCACAAAAACTACGAGTGCGGAGTAGGGGCCATTGGTTTAGCAGTTAGTACGTCTTAGTAAGTTTTAGTAGGGCAGTTTGGAGTATTGCCAACAGAAGCCATATGGTAAGTAATGTTGTTGGTGGCCAATAATAGAAGAAAATGTTCTATACAGAGATAATCCTAGCAGAGGAGGGTGCTTTGGGTGATAAAGTATGTGCATCTACAGCTTTTATCAATGGAAATACAGCACTTGACCAACCCAGAGAACATTATATACCAACGAAAGGCAAGGCATGCACAAGATTGTTGTGACAATGGTGCAAGAAGGACCATTAGGGGCAAATGCCTAATTGTTGTTAAGTGTCTGGGGATGAGAAAGAAAGTTTACCGCTCAGAGGTCCCAGGGAACTGCAAGGTGGAGTCCAAATGACTGGGTGCAGGCACTGCAATAGTATGCAAAAATGTATGGAGAAAAACCGGGACGGCCGCACTCCAAAAAAATGGTTCCTTTTAATAAAACTGGTCACAACATGAACATATAACAGCAAAAAATCAGGAGTAAAGCTGACATGTTTCACACTAACATACAGTGCTTATTTAAGCATAAGCACTGTATGATAGTATGAAACGCGTCAGTTTTTCTCCTGATTTTTTGCTGTGATATGTTCATGTTGTGACCATTTTTTTTAAAAGGAACCATTTTTTTGGAGTGCGGCCATCCCGGTTTTTCTTTATACATAAGTGTGTGGGGAGATGATAAAAGGATCCATGGATATCATGTGTCTCTTCAGGATCTGTGTATGTGACCAAGTTGGTTTCTTTGCTAAGATGGTTAAGATGGGTCTAATGAGTTTCCTAAAACATCTCCCTATTTTTTAGCCTTTATGTTGGAAGGAATGAAGTTGGAACGGAATTAGAGTAATCATCATGCTTCATCTCTCACAAAAAGAAGGAACCTAACTGGTTGCCATTGGCTGGAGGATTTGGTACGCTAACTTGCGACACATTATTAGCAGGCCCGACAAGTCCCAGTCAGTAGGATTTTGGGGAGTCAGATAACAAGCTGCATTGCACATCACATAATCCCAGCATTCTCTGCCTCTCGCTGAGTTACTTTGTAGCTGCACTCAGCAGTAATGGGGCGCTCTCAGGAAGAGGGACAACGGAGGCAACTGTTTCCTGGTCGCCATAGCATGAAATGAGCAGCCGTCATCACAGTCCCAGTGCAGAGCAAAGATAACTTCACATATCACAACCATCACTTCCTGCCTTTGTCCCTGAATACGAGGGGTCCTTCCTGAGGGGACCCGCTGCTACTATTAAGGAATTGTCGGTTTGCCTGTACAAAAATAAAACCATTAACCCCAACCAGGCAAAAAATACTAGCCACTGCTAGCTTAAAATGTTTAGAAATAAAGACGCCACAACTAAATCCAAACTGGGATCACAAGAGGTCATTTCTTAGCCTGGCAGAAGGTGGTTTTTGCCTGTTCTGTGCCCAGAAAAACAAATAGAATTGTATCAGTCACTTTCTGTGAAATATAGTATTTCCTTTTTTATACAGAAGGTCATTTTATGTCATCATTTCCATTACAAAAAATAGAGATTTATTTCTCATTTTAGAAAATGATTGCCTACTGTTCACCCAAAATCACCTGTTTATGAGCAAGAAACATATAAAAGTTGAAGTTATTTGTTCAACTGTCTAATTCCGAGCTGCGGGATTATAGCACAGATGCAGCCTAAATATAGAAACATTTATCCAACTGTTCATCTAGAACCAATGGATTATTGCACAGATACAACTGAAATACAGAGCCATTTATCCAACTATCCATCTGGAACAGCTGGTTTATAGCAGAGATACAGACTAAATATACAACCATCGATCAAACTGTCCACTGGAAAAAGAAATGGCTGCACACCACGGCTGGTCCTGAGTACTTTTATTGAAATATCCCAACGTGACACACACAGGACACTGACAGGCTACAGATGGTTGACGCGTTTCACACAAGGAAGCTGTGCTTAATCATAATGATTAGGCACAGCTTCCTTGTGTGAAATGTATCAACCATCTGTAGTCAACCATCTGTAGCCTCTCAGTGTCCTGTGTGTGTCACGTTGGGATATTTCAATAAAAGGACCAGACATTTATTTTTCCAGTATATGCTTCACAGTGCCGAGCTGGGGGGGGGGGCACCCGTGTGTGGAGTCAAATAGGCTCAATTACCTCACCTGGAGCGGTGGGTCTCTTGCTCTCCATATCCTACTGTCCATCTAGAGCCGCTGGTTTATAGCACAGATACAACCCAAGCAGAGTCATTTTTCCAACTGTCCATCTAGCACCACTGACTTATAGCACAGGTGCAGGCTAACAACCATTTATCCAGCTGCCCATCGAGAATTGCTGGCTTATAGCAGAGATACATCCTAAAATAGAATCATTTATCCAACTGTCCATCTAAAACACATAGCTACATAGTAGGTGAGGTTGAAAAAAGAGTCCAACCTATGTGTGTGATTACCGTATTGTAATTGTATTGTCCGTATTACATTACATTGTATATCCCTGTATGTTGTGGTCATTCAGGTGCTTAGCTAATAGTTTTTTAAAACTACCGATGCCCCCCACTGAGAGTACCGCCTGTAACACATGGTATCTAGTACAGATACAGCCTAAATATGGAGCCATTTACCCAAGTGCCAATTTAGAACCGCTGGTTTATAGCACAGATACAACCTACATATAGAGCTATTTGTCCAACTACCCAGAACTGCTGGTTAATACCTCTGATACAGCGTTATTATAGAACTATTCATCCAGAGGTCAATCCAGAGCTACTGAATTATAGCTATACAAATTCAGCAACATATGGAGCCATTTATCCAACTAGAACTGCTGGTTCATAGACAAGATACAGCTTAAAGCGGGGGTTCGCCCAAAAATCAACTTTCTGCAATTAGATCAAGCATACTGCTGACATCTGCAGTATGCTGGTCTTTTTTTTGGTACTTATCGTTTTAGCCAGGTTTCTTATCTGGCTCCGAGCGGTGATTACTTCCTGGTATAGGCATTCCCGAAGGCAAGCGTAGTGACGCTCGGCAATTTACGACGCCTGCGCAGTCAGCGCTACACGGCAGGCGCAGGCACCGTATAGCGCCGTAAACAGCCGAGTGTCGCCTCGGGAAGGCGTGACGCGCTATCCAAGCCCGTCAATCAACTACGCTTGCCTTCGGGAACGCCTACTCCCCGCAGAAATCCCCGCTCGGAGCCAGATAAGAAACCCGGCTAAAACGATAAGTGCAAAAAAAAAAAAAAGACCAGCATACTGCAGATGTCAGCAGTATGCTGGATCTAATTGCAGAAAGTTGATTTTTGGGTGAACCTCCGCTTTAATATGGAGCTATTTATCCAACTGTCCTTCAGGTCTCCAAACTATGGCGTTCCGGCTGTTTGGGAACTACACATCCCATGCAGGGCTGGTGCACCCCCTTTGCCCTGCCTACGTTTTTCCCACCTTTTTAATGAAGCGCCCATCAAATGCAGCACACCAGCACCCATCTAATGCGGCACACCAGTACCCATCAAATGCAGCCTCACCAGTACCCATCAATGCAGCCTACCAGCGCCCATCAATGCAGCCTCAACAGCGCCCATCAATGAATGTTTGCTTGCTTCCATTCATTCAGGAATCAGGGCACAGACACAGTCCTCCGCCACCGCTGCTCCGCTGACACTATCTACAAACGGATCGGCGGCTGCTTGCTGATGCTGAGACGTAGTTGTTTGTTGCAGAGAGAAGAGAGTAGGAACACCAGTGGCCGGGCGCCCCTAAGCGGCTGCCTAGTTTGCCTAGTGGTAGCACTGGCCCTGATCCCATGAGCCGTTGTAAAACTCTGACATTCACAGACATGACTATGCATGATGGGAATTGTAGTTCCCGAACAAATGAAGGGCCATAGTTTGGAGACCCCTAGAACAACTAATTTATAGCTCAGGTACAGACTAAATATGAAATTATTTATCCAACTGTCCCTCCAGAGCCCCTAAATCATAGCCCAGATATGGCCTATATATAGAGTTATATATCCACCTGTCTATCTAGAACTGCTGGTTTATTGCACAGATGAAGTAGATGCTATACAGGATAAACATTGCAATTTATGGACTTGGGTGTTTGTGTGTGAGGGATCTGATAGATATTTTGCTAAGCTCCTTATCCTGATTGAATGCTGGCTTTCTGAATTTGGTATGGTAGCCATCTTGTTGTGGACACGGGTAGGGAGAAGTTGATGCCCTGACAGGCTGTGTTATCCGAATTATTCGTATAGTGTCATAGTCAGTTTTAAAAGGGGATGCAGAAAAAGAATGCTCATGGCCTCATGCTAATGTTAAACTAAGTAGCTGGGACTTACATTCACATTCTCCATCAATCACATGTAAAGCAGGGAGACACTGAACATCAGCTACTCAGGAACATTATCCTCTCTTTAGGAAAGCTGTTACCCATAAACCCCAGCAGTGATAATTATTGCCTTACTGGGGCACGTTTACACTGCTCTGTGGTTTTTTCTTGTTACTTTTCTGTGTCTCCAATACTCATAATTATCACTTTATGAACTGTGAACTCTGCTTGATTCCTGCTGATACATTTTATATAGTCCATAAATATCAACATTAATGACAAACGGCAAAGAGCCAAAATTAAAAGTCTGCGTGTAAATATAGCACATGTTGGGCCTTAGTCCAAGGAATTCAATTAAATGTATTTATTCAGGGCTTATTACAGCTCTGTGCTGAGTTGTCACATTGTGTTATTTTCTGCTACGTATTTTCATTTTTGGTTCCAAACAAAAGACAACTATTGCTTACAGGGCAATTCCAGGCTGCAGATATCTGTTGGTGAGGGAGAGCTAATACTTTGTGGGGAATTCAGGGGGTCCACTCAGCTGAGCACTAATACCAATGATACACTGGTGACAACAACTCACCTGGTGATAACAGCTAAGAAATTACTCACCACTCCCTCAACGATGGCAACATTGCAAAAAATTACTCACCATTCACTCATCATATATCCTCAGAAAACAGGCACCCTTGGTTCATTTCTAATTCCAGTTTGTCTAGATCAGGCATCCTCAAACTACGGCCCTCCAGCTGTTGCGGAACTACAAATCCCATGAGGCATTGTGAAACTCTGACATTCACAGACATGACTGAGCATGATGGGAAATGTAGTTCCTGAACAATTGGAGGGCCATAGTTTGAGGACCCATGGTCTAGATGTAAGTACGTCATGTTGTCAAAAGGTCCATATCCACACCTTATTTGGAACATTTTCGGAAATCACTTTATAATTTTGGTTCCCATCTAAATTTTTTGGTGTGAACCCCTATATTACTACTCCCACACTTTCTGCCACTTACAACCCCCTTACCGTGTTGACCATTCACTATTTCATCAGTTTCATCCTTTCCCCCTCTTTCCTCTTCCCCCATTCTTTATAACTTTATTGTTTCTCTCATCCTCCCTCCCTTTCCCCCTCCCCTCCCAGCAAACCCCCCCCCTTGCTTCCCCCCTCTGTTGTTCATTCCTCTTTCTTTTTCTCCTTTCCCCCTAAAATATCCTTCATTGGGGTCCCTCATTGGGGTTAATTTAAATAATAACATTTTTTGTAATACTTTGTTGGATAGATCTCGGCTGAATAACCTTTTTGGGCTTTGTTGGTATGTGCGCTATCTAGTGACGACAATCCAATTGGCTTGACATCGAGTCGTAGGTAAAAGATCTTCTTATGGGTGGACAGGTGGGAGGGCATGGTGGTCGAAAGCATATTCTACTTTATTATTAATTTTAAAATACATTTTCTTGTGATGTGTTAAAAGTTACTGTAATGTCTTAAAAAAAAAAAAATTTTGATGTCACAATGTAGAGTATCAGATTTCCTATCATCTGTGCCCAGTCTTGCCACACAGAGTTAATCCAGCGCTGAGTAATCCTCTTTTAATGTTCAGTGCAAATTAACAGAATTCCAGATAAAAACTTGCCAAATTATAAAGTCTGTTTCTCTGTTATTGCTTTCAGTAACAGGTTATTTACATATCTAGCTTGGACGTGTTTATCATAACATGAGGTGATCCAAAGTTCATTGTATATTACCAGGATGTGTTATGTGGGGGAGGGGTGGATTTCTCACTTTTTATACCTCATGTTATGATAAACATAACATAACATATGATAAACATGTCCAAGCTAGATATGTAAATAACCTGTCACTCAAAGCAAGGAGAGAGAAAACTGACTTTTTATTTAGGCAGGTTTTTATCTGGAATTCTGTTCATTTTCACTGAACATTAAAAGAGGATTACTCAGATCTGGAATAACTCTGTGTGGCAAGACTGGGCACAGATGATAGGAAATCGTATACTCTACACTGTGACATCAAATTTTTTTTGGGGGGTTTACATCCACTTTAACTGTGCTTTGTTTCTATGCAGTGTTACATCTAATTGTCTTTAAAACATCCCCTGAGGAAGCCCTGAGCGGCGAAACATGTCAGGACAATCACTCCAATGGTATCGTTGACTGACTAATTTCTCCATCTGTTTTGAATCCTAGATGTTTTCCTGTATTTGTGCACTTTACGCATAGCCAACTTTTTAACTATGTCTTATATGTAGTAATAAAATTTCTGTTATTTTATATATTGGAGTATTGAAATTATTTTTCTTTGCTGGCACCCCCAAAAAAAACTCTGTTGTCCCTACTTATCTACAGGGATGTTGGTTCCATTTTTTTGAAATTGTCATCTATTCATATCCCAACTGTTTACTAATAATATAACAGTGTTTGTTGAAAAATGGAGAAGTAATCCCAATTGCTTTGGCCATGATAATAAGTTCCCATCATCCCTGCTGGATATTTCATTTAGGGTTGTCCAGATACCGATACTAGTATCGGTATCGGGACCGATACCAAGTATTTGCGGGAGTACTTGTACTCGCGCAAATGCTCCCAATACCTAAATAGAATACTTTTTTTGTATTTATCAACATGTTCTGTGAAAATTCTTTGAGTTTTTTACTACTGCGTGACAATAAAATAAATAATTTTTATTCATTTTTATTCTTTTATAATGTCTTGAGTTAGAGTTCTTCATAATTCTAAAGAAAATATCTTTAGTCTGTATTGTGGTTTGAAAACTGTCACATGACATTTAAAAAAAGTATCGGTATTCGGTATTGGGGAGTACATGAAAAAAAGTATCGGTACTTGTACTCAGTCCTAAAAAAGTGGTATCGGGACAACCCTAATTTCATTTATTTAAAATTGTGGTGAATATAATAGGAGTAGGGATACCCAAAGATAAGTGAAAACAGAGTTGGGAGTTATGGCAAGAACATCTCAGCGTTGGAGTACCCAAGACATATAAGAAGCCAGGAACTGACTCTTTCTGCGAATCTCCTAAACAGCGCAAATTTAGGAGATATTCACTGTAGTTACATGTAAGCCTGATTGCTAGTTTGTGGAGTTTACTACCATATTCAAATGTCTCAGAAGGCACAGCTAGCGATTCCAACCTTCACCTTGGCATTCACCTAATAATTCTAGCTTTCCGCTTAGAATTTTGCTGGTTGTCATTATCCTAAATTGACCTGAATCTGTAAAAATGCAGTAAAAATTGTGTGAATATTAACTTCAATTATCCTATCATGTTCACTTTGGATACACAATCATGTGCAGATGTTTTTCACGTGATTTGATCACTGTTGATCATTATGCAAACAGTTTTTAGCAAAAATAGTAAATTCCTTAAAGTGGTAGTAAACTCTTTTTTTGAAACTTGTACTTACAGGTAAGCCTATAATATCTCATAAATTTGTCACTGGAGCATACCCGTGCCATCCCTTCAGAGCTCCATGCTGTGGTCTGTGACTCCCGAGCACATGCGTGACGTTATCACGGCATGGCCAATCAGACGGGCAGAGCGCGCAAACCTGGAAGGAAGATTGGGGTGAAGATAGAAGCCCTGTCAGCGGTGACAGAGCGCCACTGGAGGGCTTTGTTCTTAGGTAAGTATTTCATAATGCGCTAGTATGCGATGCATTTGTAAAAAAAAAGTGTGGTTTGCTAAAGCTTTAAGGCACCTTTCACACTAGCAGCAATGTTTATCACCCCCCCCCCCCCGAAAAATTATCTGTTGTTATTCGCCATTCACAACACAGTGAGAGGAGGTTACAGGCATTCAGGAGGTGATACTTTTCTTGGCTATTTTTTTATAAACTGTAAAATGTGCATTTTGCATTGTAAAACAGCTCTACGAGAAAACTAAAATTTGCTCTGCATCCTGGCCACAGCAATGCATACTCACCTTAGTGGTAGAATGACCATTTAGGCAGATAGTCGGGGGGGGGCAGTAAAAACGCAGATCAACCGCCTATGTGAATGGAGACTTAATAAATTGGCCTCTGTGTGTTCCCAGGTTCCAGCTACCCTATTTTTCTGGGCCCACAAAAGCCACACCCACTGAAGCATGAGAAGAAGGTTGCACAGAATTAAATCAGCTGTTGCCTGCTGACCTGTCCAGCCCTCTTAAAAAAAAGCCTATTGAATCTTGGTAAATGAAGGGGAACTCGCCCTGATGTTTCTTGGAAAGCATTATAAATTCTCTGATTATTTTTTACCAGTTGCCTGGAGAGATGTATAGTATCAGAAAAGATTTGTGGGTTATCTTGATGCATCATATTTTTCTGTAAGTGTTACAGGATTTTGCCGGTAATCAGGCAGGATACCGAGCCTTGTTTAGACTCTGAGCAGCCAATCTAAAGCAGCAGAGGCTTCCGGCTGACACACCTCGATGACAGAATCATGTGTGTGGCTAAGAGAGGAAAGAGCAATCTGTCTGAAAGGGGTCTGTCTCTATAGATTAACACCTACAAATCCTTGTGCTGTAATTCTATTTATTGTTACTCTGATAATAAGCTAAATTAAATGTAATACTTCCATAGAAGTGTAGCGCTCACCCCCGAAGGAGCCGCTGGTTTGATGATGGGATCGGCAAATTAAATCACTCTCACTTTTTGTCTAGGGATACACCAGAAATACCAGATAATGATTGAGTGTCCACACAGTGAATAAAGGTTTTCTCAATGCTTTATTTCCAGGCCAACATTGCCGAACATCAACTCGATGAAGAAAGAACAGGTTGATGAGAAGGAAAGAACTCTAGATGTCAGGCCTGGATATAGGTGTAGCAGAGATTAGCTCTTGAAAAAGAACACGGAGCCCACACGTCGCCAATCAGCGCCCTGGGTTAGGCGAGGTGTCTCCCGGGCCAGTCTCTCTCTCAGACAGCAGCCGGGACGTCACCTTAAATTCTCGCTGGGAGGAACGAGTTTCGCTGACTCGGCTCTAAACCCCTGCCACGGGCCAGTAAAATGTAAAAGATTCCGAACAGAGCGAATCCTCCCAGTAACTTTCTCCTTAGAAAAGATCTCCGGGTGACAGCAAAGCATACCTGTCCATTGCCCGAAAGCCGGATCTTCTCCACGGCAACAGGAACCCAGTGAGCCACTGGGGTCCCCTCAGTTTTGTCTCCGGTTGAGACTCGATAAGGCCTGAAGCACGGCCAGGTAGGCCACGCTGGCAGGGTCCCTGGATGCGCACACCCTGAAGGTGGGTGTTGCACATCGACTCTGGGACCCCACGCCGCAAAACGCCTGCCCAACACCCGACCTCCGTCCCAGATATATCCCTCCCAGCATGCCCAGCGAGAGAAAACCCTCTCTAATTGGCTGCTGGGGAAGATTCCATCTGCCAGAAATCCCTCTAGCTCCCACTGCTGGCCAAGGATGAACTCACATCCTCAGAATGCAATCTGAGCCAGTGGTCCTTTCTAGAATAACACAGGTCATTAACCCTGACAAATCACGACTGGGAGCAATGTAACTGGACTGTGTCTTATAGTCCTTATAGACCTTATAGACCTTGGCCTAAAGTGATCAGACCTTGTCCTTTAGAGATTGAATCATGTCTCATAGAGATCAAACTGTGCTCTTCAGAGATCGGTTCTAGTTCTGTAGATAATGGACCGTGTTATTTAGAGATCAGGCAATTATCTACAGAAAACAGATTTTGTTAGACTGTGCTGAGCAGAGTTTGAACCTTGTACCACGAAAATCGGGCCTTGACTGTACAGAATGGACCATGTCCTCTAGACATCAGATTGTTGTCTACAGAGATAATACATTGTCCTATAGAGATTAAATTGTGTTTTATGGAAACTGGACTGTGTTCTGGGGAATTTCTACCGCCATGTCCCATGTAGATCGGACTGGGTCCGGAGATGTTCCACCACCATGTCCCATGTAGATCGGACTGGGTCTGGAGAAGTTATACCACCATGTCCCATGTAGATCGGACTGGATCTGGAGAAGTTATACTACCATGTCCCATGTAGATCGGACTGGGTCTGGAGAAGTTATACCACAGTGTCCCATGTAGATCGGACTGGGTCTGGAGAAGTTATACCAACGTGTCCCATGTAGATCGGACTGGGTCTGGAGAAGTTATACGACTGTGTCCCATGTAAATCGGACTGGGTCTGGAGAAGTTATACCACTGTGTCCCATGTAGATCGGACTGGGTCTAGGGAAGTTATAACACCGTGTCCCATGTAGATCGGACTGGGTCTGGAGAAGTTATACCACTGTGTCCCATGTAGATCGGACTGGGTCTGGAGAAGATATACCACCATGTCCCATGTAGATCAGACTGGTCTGGAGAAGTTATACCACTGTGTCCCATGTAGATCGGAGTGGGTCTGGAGAAGTTATACCACATGTCCCATGTAGATCGGACTGGGTCTGGAGAAGTTATACCACCATGTCCCATGTAGATCGGACTGGGTCTGGAGAAGTTATACCACCGTGTCCCATGTGGATCGGACTGGGTCTGGAGAAGTTATACCACTGTGTCCCATGTGGATCGGACTGGGTCTGGAGAAGTTATACCACCATGTCCCATGTAGATCGGACTGGGTCTGGAGAAATTATACCACCATGTCCCATGTAGATCGGACTGGGTCTGGAGAAGTTATACCACTGTGTCCCATGTAGATCGGAGTGGGTCTGGAGAAGTTATACCACGTGTCCCATGTAGATCGGACTGAGTCTGGAGAAGTTATACCCATGTATCCCATGTAGATCGGACTGGGTCTGGAGAAGTTATACCACCGTGTCCCATGTAGATCGGACTGGGTCGGGAGAAGTTATACCACCATGTCCCATGTAGATCGGACTGGGTCTGGAGAAGTTATACCACTGTGTCCCATGTAGATCGGACTGGGTCTGGAGAAGTTATACCACCATGTCCCATGTAGATTGGACTGGGTCTGGAGAAGTTATACCACCATGTCCCATGTAGATCGGACTGTGTCTGGAGAAGTTATACCACTGTGTCCCATGTAGATCGGACTGAGTCTGGAGAAGTTATACCACCTTGTCCCATGTAGATCAGACTGTATCTGGAGAAGTTATACCACCCTGTCCCATGTAGATCGGACTGGGTCGGGAGAAGTTATACCACCGTGTCCCATGTAGATCGGACTGGGCCTGGAGAAGTTATACCACTGTGTCCATTGTAGGGGAGACTGGGTCTAGAGAAGTTATACCACCATGTCCCATGTAGATCGGACTGGGTCTGGAGAAGTTATACCACCATGTCCCATGTAGATCGGACTGGGTCTGGAGAAGTTATACCACTGTGTCCCATGTAGATCGGACTGGGTCTGGAGAAGTTATATCACTGTGTCCCATGTAGATCGGACTGGGTCTGGAGAAGTTATACCACCGTGTCCCATGTAGATCGGACTGGGTCTGGAGAAGTTATACCACCGTGTCCCATGTAGATCGGACTGGGTCTGGAGAAGTTATACCACCATGTCCCATGTAGATCGGACTGGGTCTGGAGAAGTTATACCACCGTGTCCCATGTAGATCGGACTGGGTCTGGAGAAGTTATACCACCATGCCCCATGTAGATCTGACTGGGTCTGGAGAAGTTATACCACAGTGTCCCGTCTGGTAGCGAACAAACTGTATTATAGAAATCAAAATCATGCACTGTAAAGATCGGACCATGTCCTCTAGAACCATGCCCTGGAGAGATTGGAAGGTGTCCTATAAAGATTAGACTCTTTTTCAACCTAGGAGGAAAATAACAGAGAAGATTGACTCTTAACCATTTCAGTACCGGACACTTTCACGCCCTTCCTGCCCAGGCCAATTTTCAGCTTTTAGCGCTGTTTGAATGACAAGTAGAGCTTTCTCTTTTTTTTTAACAGAGGAAGTAGAGCTTTCTTAGGCTGGGTTCACACTACGATTTTCCCGTCCGTCAGCCGCATACGATTTCAGTTTTGAAAACGTACGGGCCCGTACGGGAAAACGCATACATAGACAATGCATTGCAAATCGTATGCACTCAGATGCATCCGGGTGCGTACGATTTGCTGGCAAAACGTTTTTTTAACAGTACACAAAACCGTGTTCGACCACGGTTTTGAGTCCGTTTTTGAAACCGTATGGCAAACGCATACGTTTTTTTTTAACATTAAAGTCAATGTAAAACGCACATATGTGCGGTTCCATACGTATAAACCGTATGCGTTTTTCGTCTGCGCATGCGCATTTTCAAAACAAGAAAATCTTTTTTTATTAAATGACACTAATTCCAAAAACGTATGCGTTTTTTTAATCAAAACCGGATGGAACCGTACGCACTTTTTGAAACCGTATACGTTTTATAAACGCATACGTTTACGTACGGTTCAATCCGTTTCAGCCGCATACGTTTTTTCATATAAATCGTATGCGGCTGACGGATGGGAAAATTGTAGTGTGAACCCAGCCTTACAATGGTATTTACAGTAATCACTGCTGTTTTTTTTTGTTTACTGCAAAATAAACAAAAAAAAGACCAAACATTTTGAAAATAAACACGCTTTTGTTTCTGGTATAAAATGTTGCAAATTAATCTTTCTTCATACATTAGGCCAACTGTGCACTGCTACATTTCTTTGGTGAAAAACACCCAAATCAGTATATATTATGTAGTCTGAAGGAAAGTTATACACAAACGATGGTATATACAGTGCCTTAAAAAAGTATTAATACCCCTTGAAATTTCCCACATTTTGCCATGTTACAACCAAAAACATAAATGTATTTTATTGGGATTGTATGTGATAGACCAACACAAGTGGCACATAATTGTGAAGTGGTTTTTTTTTTTTTTTTTTTTTTTACAAATAAATATCTCAAAACCACCTTTTTCGGTAATTACAGCTGCAAGTCTTTTGGGGACGTCTCTCCCAGCTTTGCACATCTAGAGAGTGACAATTTTTCCCATTCTTCTTTGAAAAATAGCTCCAGCTCTGTCTGATTGGATGAAGAGCATCTTTGAACAGCAATTATCAAGTCTTGCCACAGATTCTCAATTGGATTTAGGTCTGGACTTTGACTGGACCATTCTAACACATGAATATGCTTTGATCTAAACCATTCCATTGTGGCTCTGGCTGTATGTTTAGGGTCGTTGTCCTGCTGGAAGGTGAACCTCCGCCCAGTCTCAAGTCTTTTGCAGACTCTAACAGGTTTTCTTCTAAAATTGCCCTGTATTTGTCTCGATCCATCTCCCCATTAATTTGGTTGTAAACCCCCGATTGTCGCTTTATGACCATTTAGGAGATATTTACTTTGTAATCAGCGCATGCACTGTGAAGAAACAGACCTTTGTGTCGTTTCTTCACTCGCAAGTGTCGCTACTGATGGCTCCCACACACATGCACGGGAGTGACTTCCCACGGCTCCGGCCATTCACAAAGTCGCAGGACGTGGACCCGGAAAGAAGAGGGGCAAAGATAGATGCGACCACCAGCAGGGACAGCAGAGCTTTGATTGCAGGTAAGTGCCACATAAAGGGCTAGTATGTGATGCATAGTAGCCCATTATGCTTTTACTTTGCAGGGGGAAGCAGGGAAAAAAAGAGGAAGTAAATCCACCAGGGTTTACGTCCTCTTTAACTCTGATCAGAGTTCCCTGTCACTGTTGGACGAAAGCATCCCCACAACATGATGCTGCCACCACCATGTTTCACAGTGGGATGGTGTGTTCAGGGTCATGTGTAGTGTTAGTTTTCTGCCATACATAGCTTTTTGCTTTTAGGCCATAAAGTTAAACTTTGGTCTCATCTGACCAGAGCACCTTCTTCCACATGTTTTGCTGCGTCCTCCACGTGGCTTCCCACAAACTGTAAACGGGATTTCTTATGGCTTTCTTTCCACAATGGATTTTTATTTTCCACTCTTCCATAAAGGCAAGTTTTGCGGAGTGCACGAGTAGTAGTTGTCCTGTGGATCTCTGCAGCTCCTCCAGTTACCATGGCACTCTTCTCTGATGAATAATCTCCTTGCCAGGCCTGTCAGTTTAGGTGGACGGCAATGTTTTAGAAGGTTTGCAGTTGTGCCATACTCTTTCCATTTTCAGATGATGGATTGAACAGTGCTCTGTGAGATGTTCAAAGCTTGGGATATTTTTTTATAACCCAACCCTGCTACAAAATGTGGAAAATTTTAAGGGATATGAATACTTTTTCAAGGCACTGTATATCTGAAAATGTATCAATCTTGCTGTACTGACGGCCAATCTAATTTCTTGAGGCCTGAAAAAGTCAGAACAGTACAAATACCCCCCAAATTACTCCTATTTTGGAAATGTAGATAGTCCAAGATATTTAGTAAGAGGCATGGTGAGTTTTTTGAAGTTGTAATGTTTTGTAAAATAAAGTACAGTGTCATCATATAACTAGTGTGGTTATTTGGTACACTGACTGGTGACAGTATGTAAAAAAAAAAAAAAATAATGTTTTTAATAAGAGATCACACAATAGCACACACTGGATGGCAGGAATGGAAATCATCCATTGTGTACAGTTGTCATGTAATTTGCTGTGATTGGTCACAGCGATTACATGGTACCGGCAGTGGCCTGTACACTAATCTATTATACATGTCTAACTGCCGTGCTCTCTTTCTCTACAGAGTGCTGAATTTACAAAGCTTGTCTGAGAGCACAGAGAAAAGGGGGCTGCAGCGCTCAGTGAGGAGAGCCCTGAGAGCTGATTGAAGAGAAGAGACACCCCCTCCTCCTCTATACAGCACACAGTAACAGATCTGAGGCTGTCAATCAGCAGGAGCTCCCTCACCTGTCACCTTTTTTCTCTTGGTGTCAGGAAGACTTGTTAGACGTGAAAAGCAGCAGACAGAAATGGCACTTAGTGCTCTTAATTGAGACAAGTACACACTATAGAGGGATATGCTTTATTCATATTTCATGTCTGAGATTTACAACCACTTTAATGCCTTGATAACTACTGGTGTATTGGCCTTTATATGAGTAATCACTAGTGCCATCTGCTGGAACACACATGATATGCACTACTTTTCTCAAAATGACAATTATTGAATCCCATAGTCACTGAGTGAGTATGAACAACGTGTAACTTTCTGGTACAAGAGCGACGTGAACAGTACTATGTACAGCACAGCAAAATGTCTCAAAACAATATAAAGGTATAATAATAATTATAATAATAATAAGTGACTGTGGTGGGAACAATAGAGTGTAAGCTCCTCTGATACAGGGACTGACCTGAATTGTTCAGTGTTCCTAGAGTATGTCAGAGCTATATAAATGTATAATAATAATAGTGTGTGACTGTGGTGGGGACATTAGAGTGTAAGCTCCTTTTTCTAGAAATGGGTGTGGCTGGCTCAGTGTGCCTTATACAGCACCGTGGAATATGTCAGAGCCACAGTATATTAATGTATAATAATAACAGTGACTGTGGCAGAAATGTTGGAGTGTAAGATATGAATGTGTGTTCTCTTTACAGCACTATGGAATATGTCAGAGGTATAGAGACCAGTCCCTGCATAGGGATGACATTTTACTTCTGCAATTGCCAACAAATATTTGATTTCATTGGCTGCACCAATAGCTTGGGAGAAATGTATTTATCTGGAATCCCTCTTTAGCCACGGTGATCTCCGCTTCTGGGATTTAATAATGAGACTGAAAATCCATCAGCAGATTACCATACCTAGATGAGCACAGGGAGCTCTGTTCCTTTGTACACAGCAGGCAGTGGGGTATAAATGATAACATTCCTCTCTAATTAAAAATCAGGATATTGCTTTAAACTGAGAGGATGCTGAATATCAATTACCGAAAGGCTTTTTAATTGTTTTCCTTAGGAATACAGTTTATATGCAAAGAATCCCTCTGACACCTTCACAGGCTTGATGTTGTGTACAAAGACTCCACTACTTGACACTAATCAAGTGCAAAGCATGCAAAAATAAAAGAATAAAATAATAAACAAGGAAAATTCACATAATATGGGAATAATGTGAGTTTTATATAATAAAAGGTTAAAGTGGATCTACTGTAAACTCTCTCAATCAACATTAACTCTTTTTAATCCTTATGCTGGTAGCATCAGTAAATAGATAGATTTTTACATTTCTTCAGTTCCTTCTGGTGTCATACATCCCAAGAGTCTTCCATTGGCATCTGATATCTAGAGGAGGGAGAATGGGCTTTCTTAGCTAAGCACACTCTCCTGTATGCATGCCTGGGCTAAAGGCAGGTGGATTCCAGGAAGTAAATGCTGCAGAAATCATCTGCCCCTGCTTAAGATGACCATACTAGAAGGGTATTTTTCAAAGTACATTTGGCCTTCAGGGCCACCCTCCAGGGCTGTTTGAAAATTCATATTACAATTGGCCTTGCTCCACACCTATGTTCCAGAAGTTTCTACTGTTCTCTGGAAAGCAGGAAAAACAATCAAACCAGCAGCAGCTGAAACACGGAGCAGACCTAGCTAATCACATGCAGCTGCCCATCGGCTGCACCTCCTGACCATTAAATTAAAGTTCCCACCTTCTCTTCTATATATCTAAAGTACAGGGGGGGGGGGCATATGGTGTCAGGCGAGCTATATGGAGGGGCCCTATCAGGCAGACATCATGGTTTCTAATGGTGGCCCTGGAAAACGAATTTTCTTTAACCACTTCCCGCCCGGCCTATAGCAGAATGACGGTCGGGCGGTGGTTCAGTTATCCTGACTGGACGTCATATGATGTCCAGCAGGATAACAGCCGCCACTCACCTGTGGGGGCACGCATCGCTGTGATCGGTGGTGCGGCGTGTCAGTCTGACACACCGCTACACCGATCTCTGTAAAGAATAGACGTTGATTGGCTTATCCTCACTTGCGCCTGACAGGCATATGTAGAGGAGAGCCGATCAGCTGCTCTCCTTACAGGGGGGTCTGTGCTGATTGTTTATCAGTGCAGCCCCCCCCCCTCGGATGCACCGACCACCAGGTATGCCACACTAGACCACCAGGGAAATGCCAATCAGTTTCCAGGCAGCTGCCAATCAGTGCCAAGGCAGCTGCCAATCAGTGCCAATCCCCAATGCCTGCCAGTGCCAGTGCCAGCAGTGATGCCTATCAGTGCCATTTATCAGTGCCGCATATCAGTGCTCATCAGTGCCATGTATTAGTGCCCAGCAGTGCCGCATATCAGTGCTCAGCAGTGTTCAGCAGTGCCGCCTATCAGTGCCACTCATAAGTACCAATCAATGCTGCCTTTCAGTGCCCATCAGTGTAGCCTATCAGTGCCCACCAGTGCCACCCATAAGTGCCCATCAGTGCCGCCTATCAATGCCCATCAGTGCTGCATATTAGTGCCACCCATCAGTGCCGCCTACCAGTACCCATCAGTGTAGCCTATCAGTGCCCACCAGTGCCACCCATGAGTGCCCATCAGTGCCTTTCGTCAGTGCCCATCAGTGCCACCTCGTTGGTGCCACCTCATCGTTGCCGCCTTATCAGTGCCCGTCAGTGAAGAAGAAAACGTACTTATTTAAACAATTTTATAACAGAAACAAAAGAAACGTTTTTTTTTTTCATCATCATTTTTTTTATTTATTTTTTATGTGTTTAGCAAAAAATAAAATCCGAAGAGGTGATCAAATACCACCAAAATAAAGCTCTATTTGTGGGAACAAAATGAAAAAAATTCTGTTTGGGAACTGTGTAGCATGACAGCGCTGAAAGCAAGAACAAATCTTGGGCAGGAAGGGGGTATAAGTGCCTGGTATTGAAGTGGTTAATTACCAGTCAGAGCCACTGTGAGAACTGGTATAGGGATCCTTTCTGTGTGCCCACCACTGTTGGAGAGATTAATCATACATTAACCAATCATTACACAATATTCACTGGAGCGGGGGATGGAAATGCAAGTGGGATGGTCCAGGTGATCCTTTTGGTCTATCTATGTTCACTGATGATTGATGGATACCTAGATCTGCACAGGCAATCACTAAGGATACGTAATGGGATTTCAGAGAAATTGGATTTGCGCAGAATGACCAATTTCTCTTTTGGTGAAACTTTGCTGAAGCGCAAATTCTCAGGTAAATTTTCTTTCAAAGAAGACATCTGCTCTTTTCTTTACTTAGAAATTGTGCTTTTTGTATGGGGGTATGTAGCGCTACCCCCGAAGGAGCCGCTGGTTGGTTTTAGGACCTACTCTCTTTGACTCAGTTCTCCCCCACTTAATTAGCTCGAACCCGCCCTTGACACATCAGAACCCTGACAATAGCATATAGTGACCCCTGTTGACCCGGAGTCACCATAACAGACCCACAATGTGTAAGGACAATATAATAAATTACCTTCTGCAGTGGTACGGTCCCTCCAGGCAAGAAATTACACTCCACACAATTGAATATGATTGAATGAAAAAAAAAAGGGTACGTTTTACTGCATGGAATTTAGGGGTAACAAGCATAGGATTTTTAAATGCGAAAACACAATCAATCAACAGCAATTTGGTTGGTTCGCAAGGGCCCTTGCAGGAACCAAGGATTATTATAAAACAATAAGCTACTCTAAAACCTAAGAGTGGTACCACCCGCCTACATCCAAAAGATCAGTCTATGCTCGCGAGCACCCCTAGCGGGCAACCTTACGAATCAGTCACGGTTCATGTAGCAGCCGGTCGGTGCACATCAAATTGTAATCCAAAGGGTAATGGTTAGAAGAGGGAGGTACACAGCATGATGTCAGTGGTGGTAGAGTGTGATGGGATTGATCGCTGGTCAGCGGCTATTACTGCTATGAAACTCTGAGACAGTTTAACTGGGCCTCCAAGTTTTGACTGCGGGTCTAACTAGGCCTCTAAGTCTCGGCTATGGGCCAAACAGATGCCCGTGGCCGGTGAAGTGGGATTTGGTGTCTATGGTGACCAAGGTGCTAGAAACTGAGCAAGTGCTCTCTCACCCAACAGGCCGACCCGCCTGACTTCTTCTCAGGGAAAAGAAACCGCGCCGGAAAGATGTCGCTCCGCAACACACCGGATCCCGGACTAGGACGTTCCACTGCTACAGTTGTCAGCTGGGCTGCCTCTTCAATCTCCGGGAACACTGTCTGGGTGTCGGAGTCTTGCTTCCGTCTGGATGGCTGGTCTCTCAGCAAATCTAGGCCCAGGCTTCTGGCCTAGGAGCACTCCCGTCCCTGTGTACAGCTCTGCACAGGAGAGAAGGCTGGTCTCCAGAGTGTGAAAAGGTGCCACTCCCTTTCCTTAAGTAACCTCCTCCACCGGTCTCAGTGAAACGTCACGTCCTCCTGGAGAGCAAAGCATTGTGGGAAACATAGTCCGTTTCTCCTACGAGTCAATGGAGTCCATACCTCCTGCTACTTGTAGTCCCGCAATGCATAAATAACATATCTACAATCACAAGTAAAGTTCTAGCGAGAGGGGGACCTGTCACTAGACTCTGACAGGTTGACCCCGCTACAGGTATAATTAGAGCAATTTAGATGAATTAAAGGGGTTGTTCCCCTAAAAAGAAACTTTTAACATTGCATGTCTCTTCTTAATTACATCTAGAATCGGCTGTTAGTTTTAAAAAAATGCGTCCGTACATACCATTTTCTTCATGCTGCCTCACCGCAGCTTCCGGGTATGATGGATGGGGACAGGCATCCGATCGACGCATACAGCGCGTCACGAGATGCCGAAAGAAGCCGAACGTTGGTGCGGCTCTATACGGCGCATGCGCACCAACGTTCGGCTTCTTTCGGCATCTCGTGACGCGCTGTATGCGTCGATCGGATGCCTGTCAATCAAGTAGGCACGCCCTACCCCGACCGAGACTACATGCCGAAAATGGTATGTACGGATGTTTTTTTTAAAAATACCAGCCGATTCTACATGTAATTAAGAAGAGAAATGCAATGTTAAAAGTTTCTTTTTAGGGGAACCTCCCCTTTAAGCTTGCATTCACACCTGAGCAATCGTATTCCTGGCGCTTAAAAAGGTTTTTCTTTTTTTTCTCTGGTTTTCATATAAAAATAAATTTTGCACACATATGAAGTTTGGTTCATGGAGTGGACAAGAGGAGAAGAGCAGTTCCAAGACAATAGGAATTCCCTGGCATAAAAATACAAGTGTCAATTCCTTTATAGAAGGCTACGGGGCTAAAAAACGCCTGTATACACTCAAAAAAGCTCATGTACATTTTTCAGCGTAGGGCATGAGGTGTAAATCATAGGGCATCAAGTGTACAAGTGTGAACAGGGACAATTAGAAAGTATGGGATTCTGCATGCTGAGTGTAGTCACTCAGGTGTAAGGAAATGAGCAGAAAAACACAACATTTTTGTGTATCATTATTGTGTACTGTTGCTCTATTTTTTTGTTTTTGTTGCCTGTTTTTTTTCATTCTGTGGAAAAACATAGAATTTGGTCCACCAAAGAAAAACGAATAAAACAATTTGGTCCACCCCCAATTAACACCAGACTTTGATTGGCTAAGAAAGTGCATGTTTACGTATTTCTTCATCTCCCATTGGACGGGACCCATGCTGAAGATCGCAGCTGATTCAGTCTTCCTTGGTTGTGTTTAGATTTAGCTGTACCAGATTCATCTCTCTTGTGGTCTGGATTTGCTCTTTTGCTTTTCTAATAATGTTATAGCGTTGCACTAATGTACACTTTGATAGTGTTGGGTAGGTCTGCTTTCAGTCCATGTACCCCCAGCTGGCCTGCTTATTGTATGGCTACCCCCCCTCCACCCCACAAACACACACATATCAAAAGAGCCTTGAACATGAAATCTTACAGCTGTATGGAAAAGCTTCATTCTATTTAAGTAGCCCATCAACCATATAAAAAAGAAAAAGCATTTGTAAGCCTCCCTAGGCCGGGGATTAGAGTGACTCACGCGGAAACGCGTGGGCCTCTCATACAAGGGGTCTGTTAATGCAAGCTGAGCTTAGCAACATGTCATTTGATTCTGTCCATTCACTGAAATGTCAGGGGTCTTATGAGCATGAAAAAACCCATAAACACACAAAACACCTAAAGTTCTAAAGATGAAAAAAGTACTCCTAAAAAAGTTGGAGGTTTATTCAAACTGCAGCCCTGAACCTATCCTTAAATACTACCAGTTATCACTTTTACTTCCTTGTGCTTGTATCATCCATGTCAGTCTGTACCAAAGGAGCTTACACTCAAATGATCCCACATGGTCACACGTTAGACCAGTCTTTCTCAACCTTTTTACCCCAGGGGAACCATTAAAATAATTTTCACGTCTCGGGGAACCCCTGATAAAACCCATTCATTGGAATAATGCCCCTTACTTTGGTGGTCAGTGATGGAATTACATTTTTTTTACAGTGGTGGTAAGCATGACCTCCTTACAGAGAGCTATAAACATCATTGGTGTCTTACCACTGGCTCCTCCAAGTGGCATTGGCTCAGAACTATGTAGGCACCATCAAATAAGAGGTAAATCAGCCACAGCTCAAGGAACCCCTAGCCACCTCAGGAGGAACCCTAGGGTTCCACTGAACCCTGGTTGAGAATGGCTGCGTTAGACATTTATATAGCTCTGACATATTCCACAGTGCTGTATTGCAAACACTCATCCATTCACATCAGTCTCTGCATCTTAGGAGCTTCCACTCTAATGTCCCTCCACAGTATCACACTAACCGATTGCTGACCAGCCGCCACAGTTATACTGCATTCACACGTGAGCGTTTTGTCGCCTGAAGCGCGACGCTCAAAGACGCTAGAGGGGAAAAATAACATTATTCTCTATGGAGATGGTTCACATCTCCACTGCAAAATGCCGAACGCCGAACGAACGCCGAACGCCTGAAGCTCAAACAAGTCCCGGACCCTGTTTTGTCACGCAAATCTGGCGGCTTGGGCGTTTTCCATTGGTGCCAATGACCTGTACAAAACCGCGGTAAAAAACGCTTAGTTTTGTCGCGGCAAATCGCGGTAAAAAACGTTGCATTTTTTATGCGGCAAATCGCGGTAGAAAACGCTGCAAATCGCCTACGCTTAGGTGTGAATGCAGCCTTATACTGCCTTGGCTGCACAAATCAATATAGGTGTATGTCGGGCTCGTACATGGTTTTCTCTGGGTGCACGCGCTGGTTGGCCAGAATCTCCGGCGGACTCGATGTCCGCCGGCCACACGCAAACGTTTCACACTAATACAGAACGGTATCTACCTGTGTAAACAAGGCAGATTTCTGTTCTGTTAGGGGATGACACAGACATCTTGTCTTTTTACTATGCTAGTTTTTGTTCTGTTCAACCCAGCAGGTAGAATGAAAAAAAATCTGACAGCTCTGGTCGGAGCCGCTGTACTAACCCCCCTGCTGATCTGTTGTGTTCTTACAGGGGGGCGCCCCCCGCCTGAACACTCCAATCAGTGTGCCCTTGGCTGAGATCGCTGATCGGGAGTTGGTCGGCTGCTGGTTTCCCAGCATGCTTATCCAACAGAAGCCGGCTTCTGTCAAACAGAACGACATAGCCCATAAATGATTCATTGTTCAACCAGTACTTTGAATAAAAATAATGACTCGTTCCCCCATCAACACATTTGAGGTGGATGTGGGAATCCTCCCCGTTGAACCTTTGTATTCTAATGCCGCGTACACACGGTCGTTTTTTGCGATGAAACAAAACGAGGTTTTTTAAAACGTCATTTAAATTGATTGTGTGTGGGCAAAACGTCGTTTTTTGTTTCACAAAAAGTCACCGTGTGTAGCAAAAACGTCGTTCAAAACGACGTTTTTCAACCCGCGCATGCCCAGAAGCTAGTTATGAAGCGAGTTTCAATGGAAAAGAGTGGTGAACGTAACCTTGCTTTTTGTGAAAAAACGATGGTGTGTATGCAAAATTGTCTTTGAAAAGTGACGTTTCAAAAACGTCGTTTTTTTACTTCACAGAAAACGTCGTTTTTTTCATCGCAAAAAACGACCGTGTGTACGCGGCATAACAGTCAGAAGATTTACCACATAAGCCTGGTACACACCATTCAACCCAGTGGGTTGAGCAAAAAAAAATAGTTGGCTCTTGTTGGTAGATCAACTTCTGTATGACACCCCATACGCCCATACATGGATTGAGATTTGGTCAGTTCTTACTGAACCAAGTGAATTTCTATCAATCTATGCCCTTATACACAGCTGGTTTTCCACTAAACATTTGCTTTTAGATGAATGTTATACTATAAAGCCACTTTCCCGCCTGTACAGCAGCTTGTAGGAGGAAGCATACAGCTAAACACCATTGTACAGTTACATTGTATTCAATGCAGTGTGCCTTTGTGCTATTCCTGGCTACACAATTCCCCGGATTTTCAGCTCTCAAACAATGAGGAAATTCTCATATCCGTTCTCCACACAAAGCAAATTCCTTCTATGATTTTCAATGACCCCCCCACTACCATTCTGACATTAACCCGTTCAATGCTTGCCCATTACTCCCACTTATCTTCAGGAGACACAAAATAAAATGTAAGATATTAGTAGTAACACATACTTCCACTAAAGTGTGTGTTATGGTGTGTAGGACCAAGCAGATATGAATAGAAATGTTTCCATAGCTGAGTGTACAGGAAACAGGAGGAATTTGGCATTTTGCTTACATTTGCTTTGAGGCCAACTACGGTCCAGGTATGATCAGGGGAGATCTGGGTTCAGAGGACTATAGGGGCTGCCAACGTTTGCTCCTTCTGAAGGCTAGTTTCCTGGTTGTCATGTTATCTGTGAGCTTTAAACACTTTCTGAAATACTGATGCAGAACCAGCATGTAGATCTGATATGTTCTTATTGTGAGTCAGTAACTCCGTCAGTATATTAGTCAGTTATGGTTCATTCACACTTTGTTCTTCTGCTGCATTGCATTTATGGACATGCAATAACGTGTTGAAGTGGAACTCCACTTTTGTTGAGAAAAAAACATTTCTGGGGGGGGGGGGGGGTGTACGCAGTGCTTCCAGGTTGCATTTTATAGAATATTACTGTGGTACAGATTGAAAATGAAAGGTAATGATCTTTACAAATAATCATTCTCTCTATTAGACATTTGTATGTGTCTCGGCTGCCAAGGCTCAGCTTGGCACTGCCCCTCTGCTCTCTCCTTATTGGTTCACTGGCTGTGATTGGCAGCAGTGGGAACCATTGGGCTCCTGCTACTGTCTCAGCCAATAAGGAGGGAGAGTCCCAGGACAGCTGAGGCCATCATAAACATTGCTGTCATCCGACTGGAACTTCCACTTTATAGTGCCATTGTACGTGTTGTACATCTCCGCTCTTTGCTAGAGCATTTTTTTTCACGATCGTGTGTAGGCAAGGCTGTTTTAATGATCAAGCTGAAAAAAATTGTTTTTTCTAGAGCCTGAAAAACTTCAAATTTTACAACCCGTGTGTACGTGGCATTAAAGTGTGGAAGCCCTGTCAGGTTGTTGTTGCTGTCTGTGCCTGATAAGGAGGGTCACACTCTTTGTTTGTTTGTCCTGGATACTAGGAAGTGATAAAAAATACAACATTGTTGTCCCCAATGGGGACACCTGGTGACAATGGTGGCTGGTGCTCAAATTTCTTTGGGGGGGCACAAACAAATGAAAAAAAAAAAAAACAATTGCAGCCTCACTGTGCCCATCAAAGGCAGCCACTGTGCCATCAAATGCAGCCACTGTGCCATCAATTGTCGTCACTGTGCCATGCCATCAATTGTCGCCACTGGAAATCCAGAAAGTAATGTACAGCTTGGCTCTTCTGCACCTCGTACCTATTCGCCATTATACAGGTAAACTACTGAATAAAGATGTGCACACTGTCATAAAAAATATACACAAAAATAACTCTTGCTTTTACTTCACCAAATAAAATGTATAAAAGAATCCACTGATAACTTCCACCAACTAATACATCTTATGCTGCCTTTCAAAAGGATGACATAACCCAGAATCCTGCTGGCTCCCACTTAGATGATAACCTCAATCTCTCCAGTATTTGGCTTGAGAAGACTCTAAGCTGACAAGTATGTTATCAACCGGGACTACAGGACCCTCTTGGATCTGCTCTGGTCACTTACAGAATTTATCCTCTAATAAGAAAATTTCCTGCATATTATTAATGTCTCTGAATGTCAAGCTAGTCCCAGATATGATTCATTAAATCAGGCTTCAGTTATATGTAAGCTGCAGTACAGCCTATATTAACCTATATCAATTGTATATGGTAAATGACTGTATTATCTATTATTACTTAAAGCGGAGTTTCATCCTAAATATAAGTCCTTCCCATGTGACCCAGCATACTGGCGTCAGCGCCAGTATGCTGTTTTTTTTTTTTAAATCCATGTACTTACTGTCTTATGCAGAATTTTATTTTTTTTACCCCGCGGTGGACGGCGCCAGTATAGCGCGTCACATCTTACGAAATTCCCCGAAAAGGACTCGGGTAATCGTGGTGAAAATGCGGCGCCTGCGCACAGACCTAGGAGCTGACTGTGCAGGCGCCGTATTTCTCCGAGTCCTATTTCGGTGTTTTTCGGAGGGCGTGACGCGCCATAGCCGTAGGACTCGGAGAAATACGGCGCCTGCGCAGTCAGCTCCTAGGTCTGTGCGCAGGTGCCGAGAATACCCGAGTCCTTAATCGGGTACTTTCGTAAGATGTGACGCGCTATACTGGCGCCGTCCACCGCGGGGTAAAAAAAATAAAATTCTGCATAAGACAGTAAGTACATGGATTTAAAAAAAAAAAAACAGCATACTGGCGCTGACGCCAGTATGCTGGATCACATGGGAGGGCTTATATTTAGGGTGAAACTCCGCTTTAAATCCAGCAGGCACATGATGTTCCCAAGGCGTGATAGGGTGGACTGTAAAGAATCCGATTGATTGATGAGGTTGATGTCAGAAGACAAACTGTGTTTTCATGGTATAGAGTAAAAGACCAGAAGCACAAATTGTGGTAATTTCCAGAAACTGATGATAGAATCACACCTGATATTCAGTGTTATTCGCAGGACAAAATGTTTTTACAAAACGGGGAAAAAAAGTCCAAAAGGAGTAAAAAATATTACTAGTGAAAACATTTAAATTCACAATACATTAATTCCTGAAGCTGAATGTGCTAAATATCCTTTTCATTCATTTTCTACAGATTGCCTTTACCAGAAGCAGAAGACATGTTCCTCCCCCTTGGTGTCTGTCAATACTACATTGGTTTGATGGAGTCTTTATCAGGTCATTAAGCCTCAAAGGATGACACATGAAGAGAGGTATTCAGAAAGGCCTTTTATCTGTGATGAGTGGATAGAGAGATGTCTAGGACATCTGTCCTTTTTCCAAATTCCCTTCCCTGGGATTGCACCATATACAGCTGCCAACAGTCCTATTTCCCAGGGACTGCCCCAGGTGCTGGAGGCTTGTCCTTGGAAATGTCCCTGAGTATTAAGCAGTAAATTAGACCCTAATTAGCAATAATTGGACAGTGTATCAGTTAACATTCAGTCTATAAAAATTGATGAATGCTGACTGAGGAGCTCATGGTCACCATTTTGCAGATGACAATTGGCATCAATTGCCATTGGCATTGTCACTTGTTATCGAGTTGTCTACATTTGCAGTCTATTGCCAGACAAACGGACATCAACAGTGCAACAGTTCCCTTTACCCTTGTCATCCAACATATTCCAAAATAAGAGACCAAGATTGTCACTTTGGACAAAAAGGACATCAATAGTGTTACACAGGGCTGCTGATAGGGGGGGACCACCAGTACTCTTGTAGAGGGCCCGGGCTCACAGGGGGGCCCAAACAGCAGAGGGAATCAGTGCGGTTGGTTGGAGGGGCAATTGCAGGATTCCCTATGTGAGTCTCTGCAATAGCTGGAAACCGGTTTCTTTCCCTCCAACCGACTTTCAGCTGCTGCAGGGAGAGACACAGACACAGCTGACGGCTTCCCTGTCCCATAAGAAAAAAAAATTGTAACCCTGTATTGTTTTAATCCCTTGTAAAATGTAATACAATACTTGGAGGGAAAAAAAAAAATGTTAAATATTTTTTTTTCAAAACACTGAAATGTTTTTGTTTAAAAATGTAAAAAACACATTTAAAAAGGGCTAATTCACACAGCTTCTCTAGTACCTTTGTGTCCGCATTTTAGTATATTTTTAGTGAAATTGTGGTTTTGATATATCTGAGGGGGGCCCTGCCAGGTAGGCTTTATGGGGCCCCGTGATTTCTAACAGCAGCCCTGGTGTTACAGCCCCCTCCCCCCTTTCGAACATTCCATCACCAAACAACTGTAGAGTTACAGAGCCACAGAAAAATGTGTAAAGTCCAGAAAAATGCAAAGGGACTTTTTTTTGTGCTGCTTCTCTGAGACAAATGGTAAAATTTGCAGAGCATAGTAAGAAATGAATAAAATGCGGGCCATCCCCTAGACAGACTCCCCAGGGTGAGGGAAAGCCGATGCTTAATGTTTGCAAGTTGCTCTAACTGGAAAGGTTAATTATGATTGAAAGAAACCGTTTAAAAGCTTGGAGTAAGCAAATATGATCTGTAGAAAAACAGAACATGACAAATCGGTCTTTTCAGAGAGCTGAGCATTTTCTCTGCCGCCTAATGTGCGTTCGTAATGTTTAATTATGTTTTTTTCCGAGAGAAGGGAAAGCAAGCAGTGTTACTGTAAACTATCAATCTCAGCCAAATGGATAGATATGATATAGGTTGCCTACAGTCACACAAAATAAAGCTGATTGTACAGCCAAAAGGAAATCAGAGGATGGCATAGCATAGTGTTGAACATGGCAAGCCCAGGGCAGTCAGAGTTCTACCTTCAGTGGAAGTAGGTGGGTCACCAATGGGGATCACAGTAACAAGCATCTATGGAGTCTAAATTCTCATCACTGCATCACTGTACACTATATTGACAAAATTATTGGGACACCTGCCTTGTCAGAAAGTTTGTGAACCAGCACTCAAATTGTTGTCAGAAATTACGACAGCAAATGTCCGATGGAGCCTACACACAGTCAGAATCTCCGACAACAAGCTCCCATCGGACATTAGTTCTCGGAAATTCCGACCATGTGTACAAGGCATAAGGATGATCTGCTGTAGAACATTCCTCAGAGGCCCTTAGGCAGGCGGTGATGTGGTGTTATGTCGCCTTCTAACTGCTTGTTTTAACCCCTAACGTGTATAGATCACGTTCGGTGGGCGGTACTTCCCATAGATGAAAAAGGGGGAGGCTTCTGCGCTAAAAATACAAGGTCGCCCTAAACATACAGAAAAAACAATGCAGCAAAAACAAAAGTGTAAACACAACACCTGAAAAAGAACAACTGTAATGAAATAGTAATTGCGCAAAGTGTCTTCAACCCCAAGACACGTATGTCGTAACGCGTAGGGTGAAGGGAGACGTACACCGGGATTGCTGAGATACCAGCGCGGTGCCGCTGTGTTATATGCTCGTTTTACTTCTATGTTTGTAAGTGCAAATTTTATTTATTAAACTCCTCTGTATCAATGATAATGCACTATTGGAGGTCCTCCTTCCTGTTTTTATCCCACCTCTGAGACCCAGATCATACTATCCATGTTGTGGACACCAGGAACACCAGGGAGATAACCAGCAGTGGATCTGCACATTGAGGTCTCTTTTTAGCCGTTTAGAGGTGAGAGTTCTGGGAGACCAGAGTGTGTGTGTGGTAAAGTGCACATCTTTCACGGAACTAGCGGGTATCCTGGAACACCTCTTAACATCATGGACTCTGTCTGCACTTTATAGTATTTGGCACTATTGATCTATATGTCACTTGCATCACTGCAAACTAATATCCAACATTTGTTGGTCTTATGCACTTTGCGCAATTACTTTTTCTTTACAGTGGTACTTCCCATAGATTGCAAAATAAGGGATCATTTCGTGTGCACACCACCATCTGCTCCAAAGTTTCAGGAGGAGCATTTGGGGACAGCAGATATACCAGTGATGGCGAACCTTGGCACCCCAGATGTTTTGGAACTACATTTCCCATGATGCTCATGCACTCTGCAGTGTAGTTAAGCATCATGGGAAATGTAGTTCCAAAACATCTGGGGTGCCAAGATTCGCCATCACTGAGATATACAGTTCTCCCACATGTTTTTACCACCTCCAACTGCAAGTGTAAATGAGGCCTAAATGTACTATAGAATTCTGCGGTAGTATTTTAAGTCGGGATTTGGAAAGTCAGCTATTATTGTTTTCCCTTATATAGCGACCGTTCTTGTCAATATATTCCGTTTTGAAAAGTTGCTCACCTCTTTTTCATACAGTATATCAATAAATGTAATGTAATCCAAGGCATTATTTCCTGTTAGACTAAATCCTGCTAAGTAATACCAGCAATATCTTCATGGGTGTTTTATGCAACACAAGCGAATGTTGGAATTTATTTTATACCAAATGTTTAAAAAATTTCAATAACAGTTAAAGGTTCACTAAAGGATTTTTCTTTTTTAAATAGCTTCCTTTACCTTACTGCAGTCCTGTTATCATGTTTTTATTGTTTGTTTTTGCTTTGATGTTGCTGTAATTCTGCTATGTTCTGGACACTTCCTGGTTGTCTGTTTCCTTATAACCACAGTGCTGGGAGGTTTCTCACTGTGGTCACTAATCAAGGAGGTGTGATTACTGTGTGTAAAACGAAACTAGATTGGTGCTGAGGGGTTTTAAACAAACCATCACTGCCCTCTATTGGCTCTCTGGCTCTGTACATCAGAGATACAGGAAACAACAGCAAAAACGAAACTAGAACTGTAGGTTGATTATATGATTGATTTTTATCTATTTTTAATAATTTTAAAAGGAATCAGTTAACTATTATGTCTCTATACCTTGTAAACAGTCATTTCAGCCCAATTTTTTTTTTCCTTTACAATTCCTTTAAATGATCCAAATCTGGACCTGTGACCAGGCAGTTTATTAGAAGGATGCAAACTATTTGTGAAATAAAGTCAATTTAACACTCTGCGTTTGAAAAAAAACAAATTCAATGTAAGAGCCTTGGACTTTTTTTTTTTAAGAGAAAAGGGGAATAAACACATACCGTATATACTCAAGTATAAGCCAAGCTTTTCAGCACATTTTTTTGTGTTGAAAATGCCCCCCTCGGCTTATACTCGAGTCACCTTTTTGCGCCTGATCTCCCGGATTTCGGGACCCCGTACCGGCTGGCCGTAGGTCCCCTGGACCCCAAACTTGGCACATATGTAGCCCCCCTGTTCCTCTACAGGTGTGCACAGTTTGTTGTATGGGGAACCTACAGTCAGGGAGCACCTTTTTTTTCAAAGCCAGGCACCCCTTTTATAGACTCTTATGTTAAACAGTGATTTTGGGGTCCCGGTACCAGCCGGTAGTAGGTCCCCTGGACCCTGAACTTGACACACATTTAGCCCCATTCCTCCTCTACAAGTGTGCATTTCCCATTGTTTGTGGCACATGTACTGTTTTAGTGTTATTGTTTTTGTATTTGTACATTTGTTGCTTTCACATGCACCGCAGGTGCCTACTGTGTGCTTCAACATCAAGTGCCAGTTTTTGTACGAATTTCCCATTAAAGATTGTTTTTTACCTTTACACTTTATTTGGCCTTTAAAATCCCACCCAGGGGGAGATACTCTCTTTTTTGTTATAGGTTACCAAGAGATGTGGCCACTACAAATGTTATTGGATCAGTGAGAACCTCTTCCTCTTTATCTACAAGTGTGCAACATTTGTTGTCTGGGGGACTTTTTTCAAACCCGGGAACCCCTTCCATAGACTCGCATGTTAAACGTCAGTCTAGTCATGGACACAGCGAGGCATGGGCATAGTGGGGCATGGGCACAGTGAGGCATGGGCACAGTGAGGCATGGGCACAGTAAGGTATGCAATTGGATACAGTGAGGCAAAGTGAGGCACAGTGAGGCATGGGCACAGTGAGGCATGGGCACAGTGCGGCATGCAAATGGATACAGTGAGGCAAAGTGAGGCACAGTGAGGCATGCAGATGGACACCCTAGGCTTATACTCAAGTCAATAAGGTTTCCCAGTTTTTTGTGGTAAAATTAGGTGCCTCGGCTTATATTTGGGTCGGCTTTTACTCAAGTATAAACGGTGGTCCACTAATATAGCACATACAACAAACACAAAGGTGGGTTGGAGGGAAGAAACTTAGAAAATCCCAGAAACTTTAACAACACGTATTGGCACACAGATATACACCGAACACACATATACATAGATAGAGTAAAGAAAATAAACACTGAATGGTTTTAACCCCACATAAGTCAAACATTAATTACATTTTTATTTATTTTTTCCTCCTCTTCTCTTGCTCTCTTTGCCCCACCCCCTCCCATATCCCCTTGATATAGCACAACAGGGGGAAATTTTTATAGATAAAATGATTAGTTTTGATTAGGAAATGCACGTTGTTTGGATTTTTTATTTTGATCTACTGTCTATAGATATGGTTTATTTGTTGTCATTGTGATTGTCTTACACAGGGCTTTTTTTCTGGGGGAACTCAGTTCCACCACCTTTGGCTCAGACCCTTTGGTGCCCGCTCACCACAATCACTTGTGAACACAGAAGTCTGGTTTCTGTGTTTACAAGTGACAGCTTTGTAACCCCCTGAACTCTGCACACTGTATGTAATGCAATTCTGGTATTTAATGCCCCTTTAAGACCCTTCTACTGTTTGTGAAATCTGAAAGGGTCGTGGTTGAGTTCCTGCACCTATTTTCTGAGAAAAAAAGCTCTGGTCTTACATATATGCACATGGTGTTAAAAAGTAAAATAAAATATAAAAAAATAAAAGATTATATAAAACGAAAAAGAGCCTTGGACTTTTTCCTGTCCCCAAACATCCTCATCTGCCTAATTACAAAGATACAGAATTCTTATTTTACTGACTGCAAACTACAATCTGTTTAACTTTGGAAAGCGGTGATTAAGCGTTTGAGCAATAAAAAAAGAAAAGTTGAAACAAGCAGTTAATTGAATGTATTGTGGAAGAGGGTTATGGCATGGCTGGCTTTGTTCTATGTCTCGGTGATTGCTTGGCGGTGATACAATGCAGGTATTTCCTGTCCCTTTGTCTTAATGACTTGCTGGGGGTCACACAGATGTTGGCAGGAGAGCAGTCCCTTTACTTATGCCATAGAAAACTTTTATCATTTTTATTTGTATTAAATTACATGTCCAACACAAGAAAAAGATGACTTTACAGTATAATATTCAAAAATATGAACATAAAAGTTCTCATATATGCACAGACTATTAGATAGTTAGCATTTATATAACATTAAAATAGAATAACAGTTTCCATATTGCATTGGGCCAAGCTGGTCGGCCACTGTTTGTGCTGTAATATACTGTAATATAGTCCCAGAAGCAGTATAGGCAACTTCCCATCTTCTACTGCTGGAATTAAAAAATTTCAGTGCTTCCCTGCCATTCAGAAGAAGCCTTGAATTCATTGATAAAAGTACACCCACCGCTCCTCCACCTTTGCTAATCAGAGGATAACACTGTACTGTTTTTTTTTTCATTTTTTTTTTATTATTTTCTGGATAAGATTTATAAATAAAAGGTTACAAGACAGAGTATATCAAACAAAACATGTACTGTGTATAAAAGTAAAAACAGTATAGAAGAGAAAGTTAAAGGGAAACTCCACTTTTGTGGGAGAAATAAAAAATAGGAAATAAAGAAAAAATAATATAGCAGATACAATTGTGTCCAGGGCCGGATTTGCTCTCCTTGCCACCCCAAGGCCAGGTTCTGCAATGCACCCCCACCCCCAAATAAACTGAGAATGTTAACCGGATGGCAGAGGTGGCACGGTTAGTTCAAATATTTTTTTTTTCTTTTTTTTTTACTTTTTTTTGTAGCTTCTCGCTTACTTTTTTTTTGTATACTTTTTTTTATATACAGTATATATTATTTTTCTTATTCTTTACTTTTTAATTACTTTTTTATTTTATTAATTGAATTATTACTTCTTATTTTTTTCCACCTAACTTTATTGCTATCACACAGGAGAAAACAATTCCCTGTGTGATAGCAATTGGAGGTGACAGGTTCTCTTTATTGACCCTGTCATCTCCAAAACAGGAGTCCTAGCACTGTGCTAGAACTTCTGTCACAGCTGACATGGGAAGAGCACAGCTCCTCCCTCTTACCGTGTACATCAGGGGGAACAGGAGACAGACTCGGCGGCTAGGGGTAGGGATGAGCTTTGCATTTAATGCGAACACAGGTTCGCTTCGAACATCGGCTGTTCGATCGTTCGTCGAAAACGAACAAATATGGTCGTTCGTGCCAAAATTCGCATGACGCACAACGGCCCATAATTCACTGCGGTGTTGCGCGCTGATGATTGGCCGAGCATGAACCATGACCCCGCATGCTTGGCCAATCACAGCGCCCAAAAAACGAAGAGACCTAATTGGCCAAAGCCAGGGTGCTTTGGCCAATTAGGGCTCAGGGCTGTAGCACACGCCCCACACTATAAAAGGCCGCCTCCCGGGCGGCCTCGTGTAGTGTGTTCCGGCTTGCTTTGCAGTCAGACAGACAGAGAGAGAGAGAGATAGATAGATATTGAGAGACACAGTGGGCCAGATTCACATAGAATTAGATTAGCGTAGATTATCAGAGATACTCTACCCCGCCGTTTTTTACCTGGCTCTACGTGGAATCCTGGTAGATTTTGTCCAGTAAACTACGGCGGCGTAGTGTATTTCTCCCGGCGCAATCCATCTACGCGATTAGGGGGCGATTAGGGGGCGTGAAGCATTTAAATTAGACGCGTTCCTGCGGCGATCGAACTGTATAGCTTAGCTAGATCTGCTATTAGTATCTGTCAGGCAGGAGATTGTGCTTTAGGGTTTACCTTAAACCTAGTACTCCGTGTTAGTCAACGTGTGCTAGTTAATTGCACATAGACGCATTAACTGTTCCTGCAAGTGTGCTATTTATTTGCACAGAAAGGCAGTTGCTGTTAATGCAAGTGGGCTATTGAATTGCACAGAAACACAGTCGCTCTGACTGTGTGTGTGCTGTTCAATACCACCTTAGCGCATTTGGTGTGACCGCACGTGTGCTGCTATATACCACCTGAGCTCAGTTAGTGTCACTGTACCTGTGCTGGTATATACCACCTGAGCACAGTTAGTGTCACTGTACCTGTGCTGGTATATACCACCTGAGCACAGTTAGTGTCACTGTACCTGTGCTGCTATATACCACCTGAGCTCAGTTAGTGTCACTGTTCCTGTGCTGTTATATACCACCTGAGCACAGTTAGTGTCACTGTACCTGTGCTTGTATATACCACCTGAGCACAGTTAGTGTGACCGCACATGTGCTGCTATATACCACCTGAGCTCAGTTAGTGTCACTGTACCTGTACTGCTATATACCACCTGAGCACAGTTAGTGTGACCGCACGTGTGCTGCTATATACCACCTGAGCTCAGTTAGTGTCACTTTACCTGTGCTGGTATATACCACCTGAGCACAGTTAGTGTCACTGTCCCTGTGCTGGTATATACCACCTGAGCACAGTTAGTGTCACTGTCCCTGTGCTGGTATATACCACCTGAGCACAGTTAGTATCACTGTACCTGTGCTGCTATATACCACCTGAGGACAGTTAGTGTGACCGCACGTGTGCTGCTATATACCACCTGAGCTCAGTTAGTGTCACTTTACATGTGCTGGTATATACCACCTGAGCACAGTTAGTGTCACTGTCCCTGTGCTGGTATATACCACCTGAGCTCAGTTAGTGTCACTGTTCCTGTGCTGGTATATACCACCTGAGCACAGTTAGTATCACTGTACCTGTGCTGCTATATACCACCTGAGCACAGTTAGTGTGACCGCACGTGTGCTGCTATATACCACCTGAGCTCAGTTAGTGTCACTGTACCTGTGCTTGTATATACCACCTGAGCACAGTTAGTGTGACCGCACGTGTGCTGCTATATACCACCTGAGCTCAGTTAGTGTCACTGTACCTGTGCTTGTATATACCACCTGAGCAGAGTTAGTGTGACTGCACGTGTGCTGCTATATACCACCTGAGCTCAGTTAGTGTCACTGTACCTGTGCTTGTATATACCACCTGAGCTCAGTTAGTGTCACTGTACCTGTGCTTGTATATACCACCTGAGCTCAGTTAGTGTCACTGTACCTGTGCTTGTATATACCACCTGAGCTCAGTTAGTGTCACTGTACCTGTGCTTGTATATACCACCTGAGCACAGTTAGTGTGACCGCACGTGTGCTGCTATATATCACCTGAGCTCAGTTAGTGTCACTGTACCTGTGCTGCTATATACCACCTGAGCACAGTTAGTGTCACTGTACCTGTGCTGCTATATACCACCTGAGCACAGTTAGTGTGACCGCACGTGTGCTGCTATATACCACCTGAGCTCAGTTAGTGTCACTGTACCTGTGCTTGTATATACCACCTGAGCAGAGTTAGTGTGACCGCACGTGTGCTGCTATATACCACCTGAGCTCATTTAGTGTCACTGTACCTGTGCTTGTATATACCACCTGAGCTCAGTTAGTGTCACTGTACCTGTGCTTATATATACCACCTGAGCTCAGTTAGTGTCACTGTACCTGTGCTGCTATATACCACCTGAGCACAGTTAGTGTGACCGCACGTGTGCTGCTATATACCACCTGAGCTCAGTTAGTGTCACTGTACCTGTGCTTGTATATACCACCTGAGCACAGTTAGTGTGACCGCACGTGTGCTGCTATATACCACCTGAGCTCAGTTAGTGTCACTGTACCTGTGCTTGTATATACCACCTGAGCAGAGTTAGTGTGACTGCACGTGTGCTGCTATATACCACCTGAGCTCAGTTAGTGTCACTGTACCTGTGCTTGTATATACCACCTGAGCTCAGTTAGTGTCACTGTACCTGTGCTTGTATATACCACCTGAGCTCAGTTAGTGTCACTGTACCTGTGCTTGTATATACCACCTGAGCACAGTTAGTGCGACCGCACGTGTGCTGCTATATATCACCTGAGCTCAGTTAGTGTCACTGTACCTGTGCTGCTATATACCACCTGAGCACAGTTAGTGTCACTGTACCTGTGCTGCTATATACCACCTGAGCACAGTTAGTGTGACCGCACGTGTGCTGCTATATACCACCTGAGCTCAGTTAGTGTCACTGTACCTGTGCTTGTATATACCACCTGAGCAGAGTTAGTGTGACCGCACGTGTGCTGCTATATACCACCTGAGCTCATTTAGTGTCACTGTACCTGTGCTTGTATATACCACCTGAGCTCAGTTAGTGTCACTGTACCTGTGCTTATATATACACCACCTGAGCTCAGTTAGTGTCACTGTACCTGTGCTTGTATATACCACCTGAGCACAGTTAGTGTGACCGCACGTGTGCTGCTATATATCACCTGAGCTCAGTTAGTGTCACTGTACCTGTGCTGCTATATACCACCTGAGCACAGTTAGTGTCACTGTACCTGTGCTGCTATATACCACCTGAGCACAGTTAGTGTGACCGCACGTGTGCTGCTATATACCACCTGAGCTCAGTTAGTGTCACTGTACCTGTGCTGGTATATACCACCTGAGCACAGTTAGTGTCACTGTTCCTGTGCTGGTATATACCACCTGAGCTCAGTTAGTGTCACTGTTCCTGTGCTGGTATATACCACCTGAGCACAGTTAGTGTCACTGTACCTGTGCTGCTATATACCACCTGAGCACAGTTAGTGTCACTGTACCTGTGCTGGTATATACCACCTGAGCTCAGTTAGTGTCACTGTTCCTGTGCTGGTATATACCACCTGAGCACAGTTAGTGTCACTGTACCTGTGCTGCTATATACCACCTGAGCACAGTTAGTGTCACTGTACCTGTGCTGCTATATACCACCTGAGCACAGTTAGTGTGACCGCACGTGTGCTGCTATATACCACCTGAGCTCAGTTAGTGTCACTGTACCTGTGCTGGTATATACCACCTGAGCACAGTTAGTGTCACTGTTCCTGTGCTGGTATATACCACCTGAGCTCAGTTAGTGTCACTGTTCCTGTGCTGGTATATACCACCTGAGCACAGTTAGTGTCACTGTACCTGTGCTGCTATATACCACCTGAGCTCAGTTAGTGTCACTGTTCCTGTGCTGGTATATACCACCTGAGCACAGTTAGTGTCACTGTACCTGTAATGCTATATACCACCTGAGCACAGTTAGTGTGACCGCACGTGTGCTGCTATATACCACCTGAGCTCAGTTAGTGTCACTGTACCTGTGCTTGTATATACCACCTGAGCACAGTTAGTGTGACCGCACGTGTGCTGCTATATATCACCTGAGCTCAGTTAGTGTCACTGTACCTGTGCTGCTATATACCACCTGAGCACAGTTAGTGTCACTGTACCTGTGCTGCTATATACCACCTGAGCACAGTTAGTGTGACCGCACGTGTGCTGCTATATACCACCTGAGCACAGTTAGTGTCACTGTTCCTGTGCTGGTATATACCACCTGAGCACAGTTAGTGTCACTGTACCTGTGCTGCTATATACCACCTGGGCAGTGGCGTAACAACCAGGGGGGCAGGGGGTGCGTCTGCCCCAGGCGCTGAGCTGAGGGGGGCGCCAGCGACCGGCAGCTCTGCAGATAGTATACTGAGCGGCTCCTCCACTGAGCGTACAGCCCCCCGCCGGTACCTCCCAGCGGCCAGCACGGGCACGCCTGGAAGGATGCAGGGGATGCGCTGCGGAGACTCCAAGATGGCGACGCGCTCTGCAGTCCGACGGTGCCTGCAGGGACTCCCACTCAGCCAAGCAAGTAAGAGTCGCTGGGATGTGATGCAGGGAGAGAATGGTTTAGCAGAGGCAGGATGTGTGCTGGGGAAGACCTGGGACAGGCTGCCTGTCCCAAGTCTTCCCCAGCGCACACCCTGCCTCTGCCACAGGCTGAGGCTGGGACTCCGCTGGAGTAGAGTGTTGGCCCGGCCCGGTCCATAGCTTAATAGGGAGCTCCACACTGCAGCCCTGATATCATGTTTATATAAGGGGGGGGGGCGGAAAAAAAAATCTGCCCCGGGCGCTCATGACTCTGGTTACGCCACTGCACCTGGGCACAGTTAGTGTGACCGCACGTGTGCTGCTATATACCACCTGAGCTCAGTTAGTGTCACTGTACCTGTGCTTGTATATACCACCTGAGCACAGTTAGTGTGACCGCACGTGTGCTGCTATATACCACCTGAGCTCAGTTAGTGTCACTGTACCTGTGCTTGTATATACCACCTGAGCAGTTAGTGTGACCGCACGTGTGCTGCTATATGCCACCTGAGCTCAGTTAGTGTCACTGTACCTGTGCTTGTATATACCACCTGAGCACAGTTAGTGTGACCGCACGTGTGCTGCTATATACCACCTGAGCTCAGTTAGTGTCACTGAACCTGTGCTGCTATATACCACCTGAGCTCAGTTAGTGTCACTGTACCTGTGCTGGTATATACCACCTGAGCGCATTTCGTGTCACTCCCCTTGTGCTGTTACATACCACCTGAGCTCTTCAATATGTCTGGAAGGAAAACAAAGAGAGGCAGAGTCACAAGGGCAAGCAGGCTCTGCATGTAGAGGTAACGCTGGTAGTGGATATGGTGCATCCTCTTCAGCACGTGGCCGTGGCCGCTCGTCCTTTTTGGGACCTGGCCGTGTTGAACCTCAACATGCAGAGGAATTAGTAGAGTGGATGACCAAGCCGTCCTCATCCTCCTCATCCTCTCTCACACAGACTGATCAAAGTTTTTCTGGCAAAGCAAGCAAGGCGTCCTCTTCCCTCTGCACAATGGCTTCACACAGTACTTCTCTAGTACCACCATGTCCTCCTTAGGAGTCCCCCGAACTGTTTCAACACAGTGTTGGGTACATGCTACAGGAAGATGCGCAGCGTTTAGAAGACCCTGATGACGGAACACTGATAGAGGAAGGCATTGATGTGAGCCCAGGGAGAGGGGGTGGCCAAGAGCGACAGCAATTTGTCAGTGAGGATGTTCCCCCAGCTGGAGCATACTGCCAAGTTGTTGACAGTGATGAGGAGGGAGGGGATGATGAGGTCACTGACTCTACCTGGGAGCCTGATAGAGGAGGAGGAGGAGGCACAGGCACATCTCCAAAGAGGCAGGATGCCCTCCAAGGGTCAGCTTAAGGTCACACCCACTGCATTACAGCACACATCTATGGCGCTGCTGTGTCTGACCGGTACAGCAAAAGTTCTTTGGTGTGGGCCTTTTTTGAAATATGTCCACAAGATCGTACCTTTGCTATTTGCAACTTATGTCGCAAGCGTATCTCGCGTGGCCAAAACATCAACCGCCTGGGTACCACATGCTTGTCCAGACATATGTCGATCAGCCATGCAGCTCGTTGGCAAGCACACACAAAAAGACCCACACCAAAGACAAAAGTGTACCCCCCCTTGCCCTTCTGGGACCTCCAACCCCAGTAGACCCTCAGTCCTCTCAGAAGCCTGCAGTGAAGGTGAAGAAATAGGTGTGTCACAAGCTAGTAGTAGCGGTCAATCTACTGATAGTACCAGGCAAATTTCCCTGCCCCAGCTGCTGCAGCGCCGAAAGAAGTACAATCCCAGCCATCCACATGCCCAGCAGTTGAATGCTAGCTTAGCGAAATTGCTAGCACTTCAACTGCTACCTTTTCAGTTGGTAGATTCTGCCCCCTTCCGTGAGTTTGTGCAATGTGCAGTACCTCAGTGGCAAGTACCAAAACGCCACCTTTTCTCACGGAAGGCTATTCCGGCTCTCTACCGGCATGTGGAAGGCATTGACAGGGCGGTCAGTGGTAAGGTGCATATTACCGCTGATTCATGGTCCAGCAGGCATGGACAGGGACGTTACTTGTCTTTTACGGCGCATTGGGTGATTCTGCTGGCAGCTGGGAAGGACGCAGGGCAAGGTCCAGTAGTTTTGGAGGTTGTTCCACCACCACGCCTCCAAAACACTACTACTGCTTGTGACACACCTCTTTCCTCCACTTCTTCCTCTGTGGCCTCTTCCTGTGGGGATGTTTTCTCCGAACCAGCCAGGCTCCGTAGGCGTAAGAGGGGATATGCAGGAATGCAGGCCAAGAGATGCCATGCGGTGCTAGAGCTGGTGTGCTTGGGAGACAGGAGCCACACTGGGGAAGAGGTTTTGTCAGCTCTGCAGGGTCAGGCTGAGAGGTGGTTGACGCCACGCCAGCTGAAGCCTGGAATGGTGGTCAGCGATAATGACACCAACCTCCTCTCTGCCCTGCGACAGGGAAAACTCACCCACGTGCCCTGTTTTGCGCATGTCCTCAATTTGGTGGTGCAGCGGTTCTTGGGCAGGTACCCGGGCTTGCAGGATGTCCTGAAGCAGGCCAGGAAAGTCTGTGTGCATTTTCGGAGATCATATAATGCCATTGCTCGGCTGACTGACCTCCAAGGGGAATACAACCTGCCCAAGAACCGCCTAATTTGTGACATGCCCACCAGATGGAACTCAACGTTGGCCATGCTGCAGCGGCTGCACACGCAGCAGCGGGCCATCAATGAGTACCTGTGCCAATATGGCAGCAGAACTGGGTCAGGGGAGCTAGGTTTTTTTTCCCCACGCCAGTGGGCCTTGATCAGGGATGCATGCACTGTCCTGTCACCATTTGAGGAGACCACGAGTATGGTGAGCAGTGACAGTGCATGCATCAGTGAGACTGTCCTTCTTATTCACATGTTGGAGCACACGCTACGTGGAATAATGGACAGGGCCCTTGAGGCAGAACAGAGGGAGGAAGAGGAGGACTTCCTTACCTCTCAAGGCCCCCTTTACCCAGACAGTGGTCCTGCTTGCCCACCCAGCACACAGGAAGAGGAGGAGGAGGAGGATTGTATCAGCAGCATGGAGGTGGAGCCTAGCACTCAGCAGCAGCAGTCTTTAAGGGATCATTTACAGTCCCAAGGAGCACGTGGAGTTTTACGTGGCTGGGATGAGGTGCCTGTGGATCCTGTCGTCCTCAGTGACCCAGAGGACTGTGCCCCGAATGCCTCTGCAAACCTACGCTGCATGGCCTCCCTGATTCTGCAAAGCCTGCGTAAGGATCCTCGTGTACGTGCTATTAAGGAGAGGGTTCATTACTGGCTGGCGACTCTCCTTGATCCACGTTACAAAAGTAAGGTTGCGGACCTTATGTTGCCATCGCAGAGGGAGCTGAAGATGAAACTTCTGCGGGAGGCCTTGCAGAAGGGTCTGTGCAATGCGTTCCCAGAACCGGGGGGATTACCAAAACCTGGCTCTGGACGTCTTGCTGAGGCTTCGGTGAGTCACAGAAGGGGCGGTGGAGAAGGTGTTCGTCTGACCGATGCGTTCAGGCAGTTTTTTTGTCCGCAGCCCCAAGGTCTGACCGGTTCCAGCAACCATCGCCAGCATCTGGTTTACATGGTCCGGGAATACCTAGGGGCAAGATCCGACTTGGACACCTTCCCCACCGAAAATCCTCTAGCTTACTGGGTCTTGAGGATGGATCACTGGCCAGAGCTTGCCCAGTACGCAATTGAGCTACTGGCTTGCCCTGCATCCAGTGTTCTTTCAGAACGGACATTCAGTGCTGCTGGAGGCTTTGTCACTGATCACAGGGTGTGCCTCTCTACCAGCTTTGTTGATCGACTGACCTTCATCAAAATGAATCAGGCTTGGATCAACACCAGCTACCAAGCACCTGATGCTGATATTAATGAATAATATCTTTTTGTTGAAATGTCGGATCCCTTTTAGACTGCTGATGCTGAGTGACTGTCCTCTTATGCTGCTGATGGAATATCCTTCTCCTCCTCACTTTTCTTGCTGATAGCTAGTAAGAAATGTTGTGTTTCTGGGCTCCGCCACCAGTCCCCAAGGCCCAATTTCTCTGCCCCTGTTTAACACGGGCGCCTTATAACAATTTTTGATGCAATAATTTGCACGTGGCTCCTTGTTGCGCTCCAATTGGAGTTATTGTGAGGGGTTGCAGTGTTGTGTTGTGCCCAAGGCACAATTTTCCAGCCCCTGTTTAACAGGGGCGCCTAATAACAATTTTTGACGCAATACTTTTCACGTGGCTCCTTGTTGCGCTCCAATTGGAGTTATTGTGAGGGGTTGCAGTGTTGTGTTGTGCCCAGGGCACAATTTTCCAGCCCCTGTTTAACAGGGGCGCCTAATAACAATTTTTGATGCAATACTTTGCACGTGGCTCCTTGTTGCGCTCCAATTACAGTATGTTTTAGGGGTGCCCTTTTTTCTAAAAAATGTCTTTATCCCAACAATAATGGCCCCCCACCACCGCTAAAATATTCGACATAATGTTGCCACACAGAACTTGCGCAAGTAGCATTAATTACTTATTTTTTTGTCCTTTCATGTTGTGCAGGGACATCTCTAAACACGTGCCACTACTATAGACACCCAGCAGGTGTGATATTTAAAGGAGTTTTTTTTTTTTCACTTTAAGCATCATTAAAATGGCTGCTCCGCAAAAAACGGCCTTTTTAAAAAAAAAAATTTCCATCGATACATGTTCCCTGGGGCAAGACCCGGGTTCTGGATGACGTTTTCCAACATTTAATTGAATTTTGGTCTTTAAAATTACCGTTTTTGAATTCGAACGTTCGGGTCCCATAGACTTCAATGGGGTTTGAAATATTCGTGCGAACCCGCGGTCTGTTCGAACGTTCTGGTGCGAACCGAACCCGGGGGTGTTCGGCTCATCCCTAGCTAGGGGGAGAACAGAGTCCTGAAGACAGAGCCAGCAGAGAGAGGTATAAGGGGAGGACGGACGGCAGCACACATTTTACAAGTGATTTCCGCGACATCGCCACAATCACTTGTTAACGAGTGAGCAGATTCCCCCACACTACATTTAGTCCTGCTAGAAAGCAACTTACTGCCCTAACTGTATGTTCCGGCCGTCGGGGGACTCCATGCCACTGCCGCCCCTTTGTGCCCTGCCTCCCCGAGGCCTGGCCTCAGTGGCCTTGTGGGAAATCCAGGCCTGATTACGTCAAAGTAATATTGTAATTGAATGTTATAAAGAATTAGCTTTCTTTTTCAATCTGCAGCTCTGTAATTTTCTGGAAAATGTAATATGGCTACCTGGAGGGGTTCAGTACACAGATGGTGTACAGAACGCCCCCCTGAAACATAATTTCCTGCTTGTGTGATTGGCTCACCAGTTTTCTCAGAAGTCTGCCTAAGATACAAGTCAGATTTTCGGAATCCCCTGCAGCAAAAATTGTCATTTGTGGTGAGAAACTTTTATTTAGAAATCACGGCTAAGGGATGCTGACCCTGCACTTTACCTCATTAGAGCCCTGGAGGTGCCCAGCTGGTTGAGAATTATGAAACCACTCCCATTAGACTCACTGTACGCAGAGGCACAGAGGAACAAACAGGGATTTCTTCAGCTAACAAAAGGTCGGAATCTGCAACAAATATTTGTAATGTACAAAGATCCCCCAGAGAAGAATGTTTTTATCTCAACAAAAGTGGAGTTACGCTTTAATGAAATCAAAAGTAGAATAAAAATAAAATAAATGTTTTTTTTTTTAAAGTCCTGTATTCATTGATAAAAACACATCAACCCACCCCTCCACCTTTGCCAACCAGAGAAAACCTTGTATTCATTGATAAAAAAAAATACATTTGCCTGCCTCTCCACCATTGCCAATCAGAAGAAGCCCTATATTAATTTATAAAAATACATTCTTCTGCTTCATCACCTTTGTCAATCACAAGAAACCTTGAATTCCTTAAAAAAAATACATTCACCTACCTCTCCCCCTTTGCCAAGCACAGAAAACCGTGTATCCATTGATAAGAATACATTCACCACAAAGAAATTGTCCCAATGGGGCTTTGAAGCAGCTATTGTAAAAAGCTATATATGAGATAGCAACGTCTGAGTAAAACGTTTTTATTACAAAATTGTAATGACATATAAAATGTATATTTAAGGAATGAGTTGCGACATGATAGCAAAAGTCACTATTTTCCATTCTTTCCCCACACCTACCCAAGTTCCCATTTCTTTATTTTCCACATGGTTTCCCCTTTTCACTCTGATTCTCCTTTTCCTTCACTTTTTCCCATCACTTTCCACGTCCCCTCATCTTTTTATTTCCCCCATTCCCTCTATCTCGGACCTCTGTTCCCCACTACTATTTCATCTTTGGAATACTTTCTGTATTTCACTACCTCTTACAAACGTGCAGATTAGCACACTTACTTTCCGGATATATAACTTACTGGTTCCTTATTAGCAATATATACCTTACTCATTTTAGGATTCGTCCATTCCTACCCCACCCCCTTTTTTCCGGGTGCGGTAATCTTTGCCAGGTGCTCCTCCGATAGTTACATGCGGCCACCCTTGGATGGAGCTTTGCCTGGGGCGCGGCGGTGACTGGGGACTGTGATCGGGAGTCTTGCAGATTTGGATTTTCCCTTTCCCATAGCCACATCGGACCTCTGTCTGGACCTTCCATACTCTTTTTTCTTGGTAAATATGCTGATCTTCCATGTAAATAATTTAAATCGAAATCACTTTTTCTCGTCTTCCTCCCTTTTGGGTCTGGGATTATCCCCTTACAGGGCATGGACTCTCAAGGGAATGGATAGATGAGACAATCTATGTATAATTAATTCATGAAATTAATCTTTTTCAGCTACGACTATTAAAAATCCTCTGAAGACCGACGGGTCGAAACGCGTTAGGAATTATACATGCTTTATATGTCATTACAATTTTGTAATAAAAACGTTTTACTCAGACGTTTCTATCTCATATATATCTTTTTACAATAGCTGCTTCAAAGCCCCATTGGGACAATTTCTTTGCATATATTTTGGGGTGCGCAGCCATTTCTCTCCGCCCATAGGTCTGTCTCTTTTTTCCAAGAATACATTCACCCACCTCTCCATCTTTATCAATGAGAGAAGGCCTTGTATTCATTGATAAAAATACATTCTCCCAGCTGTCCACCTTTGCCAATCAGAGGAAGCCTTGTATTCATTGATAAAAATACATTCTCCCACCTCTCCGCCTTTGCCAATCAGAGGAAGCTATGTATTCATTAATAAAAATACATTTGCCGTCTCTTCCACCTTTGCCAATCAGAGGAAGCTTTGTATTCATTGATAAAAATACATTTGCCGGCTCTTCCACCTTTGCCAATCAGAGGAAGCTTTGTATTCATTGACAAAAAAGGGATTTTTAAATACAGCTTACCTGTAAAATCCTTTTCTTGGAGTACATCACGGGACACAGAGCGGCATATTCATTACTATGTGGGTTATATGGAGTACCTTCAGGTGTGGACACTGGCAATCTCAAACAGGAAGTCCCCTCCCTATATGACCCCCTCCCCTAGAGGGAGTCCCTCAGTTTTGTAGCAAGCAGTATGCCTCCCAAAATGGTCACCCAAAAGAGGGGTGGGAGCTCTGTGTCCCGTGATGTACTCCAAGAAAAGGATTTTACAGGTAAGCTGTATTTAAAAATCCCTTTTTCTTTCTCGTACATCACGGGACACAGAGCGGCATATTCATTACTATGTGGGATGTCCGAAAGCAATGCTTTAATGAGGGGAGGGAGACATCTTCCAAAGAAGGATTCAATTTAGAGATAAACTCAAATCATAATAATAATTCCAACTTAGTCAAGAAAAAACTTTTTTTTTTTTTTTTTTTATAACCAAGGGTGCTTCTGATCCCGAGGATTTCAAACTGCAGCCTGTAGTACTGCCTGTCCAAAGGCAGAATCCGCATTTCTTCTCACGTCTAGTTGATAAAACCTTGTAAACGTGTGGACTGATGACCACGTTGCTGCCTTGCATATCTGAGCCATAGAGATCTGATGGTGTGCTGCCCAAGAGGCGCCCATGGCCCTGGTAGAATGGGCCTTTACCGACAACGGAGGAGGCAACCTCTTCAACCCGTAGGCTTGAATGATTAATTGTCTAATCCATCTCGAGATGGTGGATTTTGCAGCTGCCTGCCCCTTCTTGGGGCCATCTGGTAGAACGAATAACACATCTGTTTTCCGGATCTTTTCTGTAGCTTTAAGATAGGCCTTTATGGCCCGGACAATATCCAAGGTATGCAGCAACCCCTCATTTCTAGATGTAGGTTTTGGAAAGAAGGATGGAAGTACCAAATCCTGGTTTAAGTGAAATTTGGATATAACCTTTGGTAGAAAGGAAGGATGGGGCCGGAGAACTGCCCTGTCCTTATGCAGAACGAGATATGGTTCCTTATACGATAAGGCTGCTAATTCTGACACTCTCCTGGCTGAAACTATGGCGACCAAGAAAACCAACTTTCTTGTCAGTAAGACTAAAGGAATCTCAGCCAACGGCTCAAAAGGCTGTCTCTGTAGAGTGGACAGGACAAGATTTAAGTCCCAAGGACAAATTGGTGACTTGACAGGAGGATTAATACGCAAGACCCCCTGTAAGAAGGTCTTTACTAGCGAGTGGATGGCCAGCGGCCTCTGAAACCACACTGACAGGGCTGAGATCTGTCCCTTGATTGTGCTTAGTGCCAGGCCTTTATCCACTCCTAGCTGGAGAAAACTTAACACCCTATCAATAGTATATTTGCGGGAATTCCATCTTTTGGATTCACACCAGCCTACGTAGTTCCTCCACACCCTGTAATAAATCACCCTGGAGACCGGCTTTCTAGCCCTAATCAGGGTAGGGATTACCTGCCTAGACAGACCTCTACCCCTGAGAATCAGGGATTCAGCCTCCAGGCCGTCAAATTTAGACGCTGTAATGTAGGGTGGAGGATTGGGCCTTGTGAGAGTAGGTCTGGTTGTAGAGGAAGAGTCCAAGGGTCTCCCACTGCCATCTTCAGGACTAGTGAGTACCAAGTCCTCCGGGGCCAAGCCGGAGCTACTAAAATGACCGGCTTGTGCTCCACTCTGATCTTGCGCAACAGGCGCGGGAGTAACTGTAGTGGAGGGAATGCATATAGAAGTTTGAATTGATGCCAAGGGCAAACCAACGCATCGGTTCCGCAGGCCATAGGATCCCTCGCTCGCGACACGAACCTGTCTAGTTTCTTGTTGAACCTGGATGCCATTATATCTACGTCCGGCATTCCCCACCTCTGGCAGATTGTCTGAAAGACCTGGGGATGCAGAGACCACTCCCCTGGCAACAGACTCTGGCGACTTAAGAAGTCTGCCTGCAGGTTGTCCACTCCGGGAATGAATATCGCTGAAATGCAGGGTACATGAACCTCTGCCCATTGAAAAATCAAGTTCACCTCCCTCTGAGCGGCCTGGCTCCTGGTTCCCCCTTGGTGGTTTATGTATGCCACTGCCGTGGCATTGTCTGACTGGATTCTCACCGGGAACCCCTTTAATCTGGAGGTCCATGCCAGAAGGGCTAGGCGAGCAGCTCTGATTTCCAAGATATTGATGGGGAGCTGCCTCTCTACTTTCACCCAAGTTCCCTGGCGGGAGAACCCCTCGAAGACCGCCCCCCCAGCCTGCCAGGCTGGCGTCTGTGGTAACTACCTTCCAGACAACAGGGCTGAAGGATTTTCCCTTTAGAAGGTTCTGAGGGTTCAACCACCAGGCCAGGCTTTGTCGGACCCTTGATGATAGCGTCAAAGGGGACTCTAAGGCATGTGCCCTCTTGCCCCAGGCTGCTAGAATGGCTGCCTGTAGGACGCGAGTGTGGATCTGAGCGTATGGTACTGCCTCGAACGTGGCCACTAGCTTGCCTAGTAATCACATACACAGGCGAATAGTTGGTTTTTTTCTTGTTTAGAACCAACTGAACCAACCCCTTGATAGCCTCGATCTTTACAAGGGGCAGGAACACCTTTTGATGTTCTGTGTCTAACCTCATGCCGAGGTATTCCAACTGCTTTGTAGGCTGGAATGCTGACTTTCCACGGTTTAGGACCCAGCCGAATTCTTCGAGGTACCGAACCGTGAGGTTTACTGCCTTTTGCAGACCCGGCCGTGAGTGATCTATGACTAAAAGGTCGTCCAAGTATGCTAGGACTGTGACCCCCTGGATCCTTAAGTTGGCCAGAACTGGGGCTAGGATCTTCGTGAATACCCGGGGGGCCGTGGCCAGCCCGAAGGGGAGCGCCCTGAATTGGAAGTGTCGCTGCCCCACCGCGAAGCGTAAAAATCTTTGATGCAACTGAAAGATTGATACATGAAGGTAAGCATCCTTTATGTCTATGGAGGCCAGAAAATCGTCCTTCTGAAGCGCGGCGGCTGCTGACCGGATGGATTCCATCCGGAAGGAACGAACCCTTAGGTAACCGTTTAACCTCTTTAGGTCCAAAATTGGCCTGACATCGCCGTTGGGCTTTGGTATAACAAAGAGATTGGAATAGAAACCTAGGCCTTGCTCTTGGGCTGGCACCTCTATAATTACGTTCTGGCAAAGCAGGTGATCCAAAGCTGCCAGCATTGAGGCCTTCCTTGCTAGATCCCTTGGTAGCCTTGATTCTTGAAAATAAGGCGGAGGATATCTTAGAAACTCCAGTCTGTAACCTGTGGTTACAGATGCCCGGACCCATTTGTCGGGGATCTTGGCTTCCCAAACTTCTGAGAAGAAACGAAGCCTTCCCCCCACCCGCGAGAGTGGGGGCGCCCCTTCATAAGGCAGACTTAGGGGCTGTCTTTGACGGCTTGCGATACCACGGCCTCTTACCCCCAGGGGTCTGTCCCTGCGATCTACTGTTAACGTTGGATCGTGCAGGCGGCCGTCGATACTGCCTGGAATTTGAGGGCCCTGAGACAGGAAAGAGCTGCCTTTTAAATGTAGGAGCCCGGAATGTCTTTTTTACCGGTAAAAGGGTACTCTTGCCATTTGAAATAGTCTGAATATATTTATCCAGATCCTCTCCGAAGAGTCGTCCTCCATGGAAGGGAAACCCTGCCAGAAGCTTTTTGCATGGGGGCTCCGCCGCCCAGTTCTTCAACCATAAGAGCCTTCTCATGTGCACCAAAAATAGTGATAAACGAGAGGCCTGCTGGATGGAATCTTTTATAGCATCTACCGCAAAACACAGAGCTCTGGGAATGTCAGCAAACTCTTCTGCTTGTTGGGTAGGCATGTCCTTTAACATTTCCTTTGTCTGGTCTTTTAATGCCTGACAAACTCCAATTGCAGCCACTGCTGGCTGCACCACTGCTCCTGCCGTAGCAAAGGATGCTTTTAAAAGTGTCTCTAATCTTTTATCGACCGGATCTTTAAACATATGTATGTTTTCCACCGGGCAAGTTAGTGATTTATTCACACATGAGATGGCTGCATCCACTACTGGGAGCCTCCACCTCTTGGAGAATTTTTCCTCCATGGGGTAAATGACCGCAAATCTTTTCGGTGGCAGAAAAATCCTGAAAACTGCGTTGCTTAACGGAGCTTTCAAAGAGCCCAGAGAGGATACCGGAGGAACCTGAGGCTCTGGTAATGGCAAACTAAATGCCGAGCGGACCATGTCTGTCAAAGACTGTACCCACAATCTTTCTGTCTGGGAGTCTGAAAATGGTTCCTCAGAGGCAGACCCCTCCATCCCTGAACCCTCTTGGTTCAGGTCTAGTTGATCCTCCTGTGATTCCAATTCCTCCAGAGAGAGAATCTCAGCATCTGAGGATACACCTCTTGGTGATGGGGATCTAACCCGTTTCTTACCAGGAATAGCTCTAGCGATCAATGCTGCTATTCTCTCTTCTAGCCCCCCTAGGGATACGGCTAGCATCTCCTCTGTGATAAACACAGGGCTGGGCTGATCTGGGCCAGCCTCCGCACCAGATCCCCCTAATGGCTCTCCAAGGCGCCTTTTATGTTAATAAGTTGCGGGGAAAGTATCGGCATATCATCAGAATCAGAAAGGGAACCCTTTTGTTTTTTGGTCTTTTTTGTACCCTTTGACCCCGAACCCTTGGAAGCCATAATACAAAATCGAGGGACTCCGCCCACACAACAGACTGTAGTGGCCAGGAGTACAAAACCAGAGTTTAGGGGACAATAGATCACTAATGCCCAAAACTGATGGGATCCCGTATGTATATATTTTTTTTTTTTTTTTTAAATATATATTATATATATTTTCTTTTTTACCACATACAGTGACCCCAAACTTAGTTTGCCAGCCTCCAACCTGCTGCAAAAAAGGGAATTTCTTGGCTTAACAAAAAAGTCATTTGGAACACAGTCCCGCATGTACTACCCCTCTTCCGCCACCGGGAGTCACTGTTCTGCCGCTCTGCGTCCTCTCCTTCTGAAAATCAGTCTCAGAATGAGCACTGATCATGCCTGCTGTCTATAACAGCACAAAGGCGCGCCCCTGTATGACGCCGCAGGCACGCCCCCCCCCGCCCTCCTGTCTGAACGGCGCGAAAAACGTCTATAAGACGTGCGCGCGCGTATGCCGGAAACAGGAAGAACATGGAGGAGCCGCGCTGCTGGAGATCCAGGAACGCAGAACAGGCGGCAGATTCAAAACCCCCGGCCAGGTAGGACTCTCCAAAGGCCCCTAGGGATCCTTACTAGTCCTAGGAAGAAAGCAGCAGGTTTAGCTAGCAACACATCTTTAGACAGGGGAACCTAGTGATGGGGGAAAAGGGGTGTCATCCTGTCTCTCTTAGACATAGTGAGCAAGGTTGCCCATGCAGAGCATACTTAGGCTATCCCCCCTTTTAGGTTACCCCGGAGAGCCTGCTGTCGAACCAAGTCCCGCAGGCTCCCCCTTACCTGCTCCATGCTGCAGGATGTTTGCCCAGCAAACTGATCCAATCTTCTCCCATCTCCGTGGGTAACGTAGTAGACCTTCAGGCCCTGGGGTCCTATGCAGGTACCCACTGTCCTGGACCTATATAGCACCCTGGCAAACAGGAACTTATGGTTTTTACAAACTCCAAGTCCTGGGCCCAGGGTCCAGCCCTCCAAAGAGGAGCATTATAGGCAAAACCCCACGGCTTGGGGCCCGGGTACTGTCCACTTTGGCACTGAGGCTCCTTGGACAGATCCGGTTAGCCCGCCCTTAATCCCAAGGATGTGGAGCAAAGCTATTCCGTGACCAACACCTAAGACACTGGCGAAAAAACTGAGGGACTCCCTCTAGGGGAGGGGGTTATATAGGGAGGGGACTTCCTGTTTGAGATTGCCAGTGTCCACACCTGAAGGTACTCCATATAACCCACATAGTAATGAATATGCCGCTCTGTGTCCCGTGATGTACGAGAAAGAAAATACATTTGCCGGCTCTTCCACCTTTGCCAATAAGAGGAAGCTTTGTTTTTATTGATAAAAATACATTTGCCGGCTCTTCCACCTTTGCCAGAAAAGAGGAAGCTTTGTATTCATTGATAAAAATACATTTGCCTGCTCTTCCACCTTTGCCAATCAGAGGAAGCTTTGTATTCACTGATAAAACTACAAGGCTTCTCCTGAATGGCTGAGAAGCACTTGGCCTAGCTCTTTTTAATGCCAGAAGCAGATGAAAAGTCTACGTGCTGCTGCCAGAACACAGCCCTGCATACTGTATGTAGATAATATAGTTTGATTATGAGCCTGCCTCAGCATGTGACTGGACAATGAAGGAAAATACTATTTAACGTTCAGAGGTAAGGCCCGTACAAACGATCGGATTTTCCTGTTGTCATCAAACAGTTGTTGTCGGATTTTCCACCAACAAATGTTGGATAGAATGCGTTAAAATTTTAAAATGTGTAAAGTCCTTAAAAAAAAAATCCAAAGTACAAACACAACATTAGCAGAAGTTGCCCAAAGGGAGGCGCTAAAGAGCTGAAAAACCACATAGTTTCGTGTTTGTTTGCCAACAATAATTTGCCGTTCGTATGCAAGACATGAAAAGTTTATGGCCAATGCCCTTTGGACAAAAGTGTACCAGGCTTCAGAACTGTGTAAAGCATAAAAGGTCTGATTGGCTCAGAGTGCTGCCCCTCTTTACTCCAAGTGTTCTGTGCAACTTATTGCAGGACATCAATATCACTACATACACTACAGGTCTATATTTGTGTTATGTAAAAATGATCAGTACTATTAATACATTTTTAGTGCTATTAATAAATACATAATGCAATCTAAAAGAGTTTTTAATATTTGTCTGGAGTTCACCCTAACCCCAGAATATGGTGAATAGGAAGTGAATTTTCTTGTGTCTTCTGCATACCGCAGTCTGGCTCTCAGCTGACTTCTGTCTCTGCAGCTGAACAAATAAGAGACTTCATAGGCAGGTCACTGTCCACACTGTGATCTCTCTGATCTCCAGAAATCTTCCGGTGTCACTTTGTATCTCCAGGATGACAAGCTTTATTCTTTTGCAACCAAGGGGTCACCTTACTGGAACATCTGCCTGTCTGGATTGCAATTTTCCTGCATGATAAAAAGGTCGCAGTTCAGGAAAATGCAGAACACAGACTGACAGACGAAGAGGGGACATGGCAGAGAGGAAACAGATGGGGAAATTAAGATGAGATCACAGATTATAAAGAATGGGTGTGAGTGTGATAACAATGAGTTATGACAAATGAATGTGCGTTAAACAGCGCATTTCTACACCAAACGTGTGCTTGTTGCAAGGGTTACTTTTTTTTTGATACTGATAATAGTTTTAAGTCAACTTTATTTTATTTTTTGTTTTTTACATTTATAAGATCCTTAAAGTGGATGTAAACCCCAAATGTTTTTTTTTTTTTTTTGCTGTCACAATGTAGAGCATGGGTCTTCAAACTATGGCCCTCCAGTTGTTCAGGAACTACAATTCCCATCATGCCTAGGCATGTGTGTGAATGTCATAGTTTTACAATGCCTCATGGGATGTGAAGTTCTGCAACAGCTGGAGGGCCGTAGTTTGAGGATCCCTGATGTAGAGTATAAGATTTCCTATCATCTGTGCCCAATATTGCCACAAAGTTAATCCAGTTCTGAGCAATCCTCTTTGTCTGTTTTTCTCACTGAAAAAAGAAAACAGGTGAAAACTTTTGTCTGTTCTTCCCCCTTGCTGTGAATGACAGGTTATTTACATATCTCATGCACTAGCCTGGAGACAGGCATTATTTATTTATTTATTAAAATTCTTAAAAGTACAAAATAGTACAAACGCAGTCAGTTACCTGTAGGCCTCGATGCACCAAGAACAACAATACAGTAACAACCAAAAAAAACACACAGGCAGCGGAACAAATCAATTTTTAAAATGGTTAGCAGATCAAAAAAACTATAAACCTATGTGATTCCATAGGCTTGACTAAAAAGCTCAGTTTTTAGAAGCTTCCTGAACTTAAAAAGATTATTCCCACCCCCACTCCTTTTCTGAAGTCATGTGGTTACTTTTCTAAATTTTTACTGGATGTTAGTGATCATAGCAGAGTTTAGTGTAAGGAATACACAGGAGAAAATGCATGTTGACAAGGGGAGTGTAGAGGAGGGCGGGGAGTCTACTGACATCACGACTCCACCCATCGAGCTCCAGACAACAGATCCACCCACAGAATGTGCAGTTTTTCAGTTCTTATAACAGACAGAAGGGAGACATTTGACAGGCAAGGATACATGCAGGAGGCATACTTATTGGCGTATAACACTCACTTTTTTACCCTGAAAATCGAGGATAAACTGTGCCTGCATGTTATAGGCAGGGCCAATGGAAAGTTTTTTTTCCTGAAACTTCCCTTTTAAAGTTAGGGTGCGTGTTATACGCCAATAAATACGGTATATCCTTAACCACTTCCATACCAGACACTGTTCACCGTAGCACACCTCATTATTATTCTCTTTGGGTAAACGAAAAGGTGTCCCAGGTATTTTACATTCCTATAGCGTGTACTACAAAAAAATTGCCGCCCAAGCAATTTTTCAGCTTTCAGCACTGTCGCACTTTAAATGACAATTGCACGGTCATGCTACACTGTACCCAAACAAAATTGGCGTCCTTCCCCCCCCCCCCCCCCCCCAAAAAGAGCTTTCTTTTGGTGGTATTTGATTATAATTTTTTTTGCAAATAAGTATGTTTTCTCTTTCAATTACAGGCACTGATATGGTGGCACTGATGGGCACCGATGAGGTGGCACTGTAGGGCACCGATAAGGTAGTACTGATAGGTGGCACTGGTATGCGGCACTAATGGGCACTCATAGGCGGCACTGATGGGCACTCATAGGCGGCACTGATGGGCACTCATAGGCGGCACTGATGGGCACCGATGAGGTGGCACTGTAGGGCACCAATAAGGTAGTACTGATAGGCAGCGCTGGTATGCGGCACTGATGGGCACTCATAGGCAGCACTGATGGGCACTCATAGGTGGCACTGATGGGCACTCATAGGCGGCACTGATGGGCACTCATGTGCGGCACTTATGGGTGGCACTGATGGGCACTGATAGGTGGGCCCTGGGCATGGATTGGCACTGTGGGGTGGCACTGATGGACACTGTGAGGTGGCACTGATGGATTCATGTTGCCAATTGGTGCCAATTTGTGGGCACTGATTGGCATATTTTTTTATTTATATTTTTTTTACTTTTTATTTATATTTTTTTATTGCCCCTTTTTTTATTTTTTGCACTTCCCTGGTGGTCTAGTGTGGGCTTCCCTGGTGGTCCAGTGTAGCGATCCGAGGGGGAGCTGCGCTGATAAACAATCAGCGCGAACCCCCCTGTCAGGAGGGCCGCCGATCGGCTCTACTCTACTCGCATCTGTCAGACGCAAGTGAGGAAGAGCCATCAATAGCTCTTCCTGTTTACATCGTGATCAGCCGTGATTGGACACGGCTGATCACATGGTAACGAGGCTCCACTGGAAACTTGTTACCGAGATCGGAGGTAAAGGGTGTCAGACTGACACCCCACATAACCATTCGCCGCGGGCGTGCTCGGCATGAAATCCTGCGGGACGTCAATAGACGTCCAGTCAGGATTTCAGAACCACTTCCCGGACGTCAATCTGTTATGGTGTTCTTATGGTGGAAATAATTGGATGTAGTGTACCTCTGCTGGAGTAATGGGGGCTCTGAAAGCTAGTACCGGCTGGAACAGAAACCGGGGCGCCCACAGGCAGTTAGGTCATGGGAGTAATTCCCCCAGGAAAACTCAATGGACCCAGTTCCTCCTGGTTTGAATGGATTTATCTTGTCTGGTCATGGGCTGGGAAGGCAGAGTCCAAGTTGTCTGTGCCCCCTGGGAGTGGTCACCCTAGAGGTGCCCTGAGTAATACTAAGGGCGCGTAAACGCGGTCGGAATTTCCGACAAGAAAAGTTTGATGTGAGCTTTCGGTCAGAAATTCCGGCCATGTGTAGACCCCATCTGACTTTTTCTGTCGGAATTTCTGACAGTAACAACTTGAGAACTGGTTCTCAAATTTTCCGATGGAAAAAGTTTGTCTGTATGCAATTCTGACACGCAAAAAAACACACATGCTCGGAATCAATTCGACGCATGCTCGGAATCATCGAACTTAATTTTTTTCGACTCGTAGTGTTGTACGTCAACACATTCATCAAGTATGAAAACAGGACAATAAAAACAGGTATATATAAGGAAGAAGCCCTTCTGAGCTATGAAAGGCAAAATTCACTTAATTAAAAAATTAACCCATTAATTGGTTACAGGTGTAGATGTCCAGGGCCAAACAAACACACGCAAAACAGGGGGTTTAAACAGGAAACATGAAATGTTAACCATTAAAGTCTCACTGATACAGCAGTGTAAAATATACAATAAAAAATCATTGATTGCTATACTTCAGATCCTTATTTCAAAAACAGGCTAACATCCATACCATTGTTCATACCCAGCGTCATGCTGGTATTTAACGTGTGTATTCACCCCACCTCCCGTTGGAGCAGGGTGCGATGGGTATCCCCCCCCCCCCCCCCCCTCTTAGTAACCTTGATACTTTTTCTTTCCTTGGTTTAGAACATGTCAAACGGTCTACGGGGGGATACCCATTGCACCCTGCCTCAACTATACTATATAGAGGTAGAGCTTGGGTGAGTTTTCCTCTTGCTCCTTCCTCCCTTGACCCTGGGGGATTGCTCTTTGGGGGGGCCCCCTCTAATTAGAACTCTGTGGTCGGCTTCAGCTGGCCAAGAAGATAGGGTTGCCATCTTTTGTTCAAGCCAAACCCAAACATTTTTGCTGCGCACGGCAATTTTTTTGTAGTACACGCTATAGGAATGTAAAATACCTGGGACACCTTTTCGTTTACCCAAAGAGAGTAATAATGAGGTGTGCTACGGTGAACAGTGGCTGTGGCCAAATTGAATTGCAACAGGTGGGGGGGGGGGGGGGGAACTTAAAGGGGGTTGGTTAAATAAAACAAAAGCATTAGTGTACCCATAAAATATGATTAGAGTAATAAAAGTAATGTCAGTAAAAATATGAAAATAGACTACATTTAAAGTGGACACTGTTAGCCAGTAGAGCAGTGGACGGTGTCAGACGATCAGTGGAAGGCATTAGTAGAGTAGAGGACGGTGTCAGTAAAGCAGAAGACAGTGTCACCCGGTGAGAAGTGTATAGATGTATGGTGTATTGCCCCCAATACCCCCCCCCCCCGACTGTATATATGGATGGTGTATCGGGGGAGAACTGTATATATGGGGGGGGGGGGGGGCTGTATATATGGATAGTGTTTATGAGGGAGAACTGTATATATGGGGGGGGGGGGTTGTATATATGAATGGTGTATGGGGGGTAACTGTGTATATAGGGGAGAACGGTATATATGGGGGGGGGGTTGTATATATGGATGGTGTATGGGGGGTAACTATGTATATGGGGGAGAACTGTATATATGGGGGGGGGGGGCTGTATATATGGATAGTGTTTATGAGGGAGAACTGTATATATATGGGGGGGTTGTATATATGGATGGTGTATGGGGGGTAACTATGTATATGGGGGAGAACTGTATATATGGGGGGGGTTGTATATATGGATGTGTATGGGAGTAACTGTGTATATGGGGGAGAACTGTATATATGGGGGGGGCTGTATATATGGATGTGTATGGGGGGTAACTATGTATATGGGGGAGAACTGTGTATATGGGGGGGCTGTATATATGGATGGTGTATGGGGGGTAATTGTGTATATGAGGGAGAACTGTATATATGGGGGGGGGGGCTGTATATATTGATAGTGTTTATGAGGGAGAACTGTATATATGGGGGGTTGTATATATGAATGGTGTATGGGGGGTAACTGTGTATATGGGCGAGAACTGTATATACGGGGGGGTTGTATATATGGATGGTGTATGGGGGGGTAACTGTGTATATGGGGGAGAACTGTATATAGGGGGGGGGGGGTTGTATATATGGATGTGTATGGGGGTAACTGTGTATATGGGGGAGAACTGTATATATGGGGGGGGGGGTGTATATATGGATGTGTATGGGGGGTAACTGTGTATATGGGGAAGAACTGTATATATGGGGGGGGATGTATATATGGATGTGTATGGGGGGTAACTATGTATATGGGGGAGAAATGTGTATATGGGGGGCTGTATATATGGATGGTGTATGGGGGGTAACTGTGTATATGGGAGAGAACTGTATATATGGGGGGGGGGCTGTATATATGGATGTGTATGGGGGGTAACTGTGTATATGGGGGAGAACTGTATATATGGGGGGGGGCTGTATATATGCATGTGTATGGGGGGTAACTATGTATATGGGGGAGAACTGTGTATATGGGGGGGCTGTATATATGGATGGTGTATGGGGGGAGAACTGCATATATGGATGGTGTATGAGGGGGGGGGGATGTACATATGGATGGTGTATGAGGGGGGGGGAGAACTGTGTATATGGGGGGGCTGTATATATGGATGCTGTATGGGGGGGGAATGTACATATGGATGGTGTATGAGGGGGGGGAGAACTGTGTATATGGGGGGCTGTATATATGGATGGATGGTATATGGGGGGGTGGCAGAACTGTATGTATGGTGGGGAAAGTGGTGAGGACTGTATATATGTATAGTGTATGGAGGGGTGGAGGGGGGGTGAGAGTACTGATAACTTGGAAAAAACTGACCTTACATGCTGAGCTCCAGTCTCAGCACGATCTCTGCACACATTCCAACAGAGAAGCAGGGAATAGGGAGGCTCCGCCTTCAACCCCACCTCCTTGTCCCTTCTGCAGCCAATCAGAGGAGAGTACACGGCAACATGGAGGCTCTGCCTCCGCCACTGTGTCCTGTCTGCACTCTGCAGCACACAGAGCAGATGGAGGTTTGCTAACGGGGGGGGGGGGGACACCTGCACTGTCCGGGGGAATCCCGTACGGGTGGCAACCCTAGCCCATGGTGATATAGTATAGTATCATTTTCCCTGGGGGTAAAATGAATATTGAAATAGTTGAAGAGAGAGATGTAATGTAACATCCATATATGTTGCTTTATTGGTTTTTGTTTATTCCTTTTATTGTGTTTTCTGTACTGTTTTCATGCCTCTGGGGAAAAATAAAATAAAAATATAGAATTGAAAAAAAAAAAAAAAAGGCAACATGCAAACTCCAGGCACAGGTCATGGTCGGGATTCGAACCGGCGACCCTTTGGCTGCCAAGCAAAATTGTTAACCACTACGCTACTGTGCCACTCATGCAATCTCAGTGGCGCCCCCTAGAGTGTTACCCATGCGGAGGGGGTGTGATAGTCCGGCAGGTCATACATAGGGGGGTGGGGGGGGGATCCGCTCACTATTTCTTGTCGGTGACCACTGTTCCCTCCATGCCAGCCGGGGCAAGGAGGTGTCTGTGCTGGCCTGCTCCTGGTGGAGGTTATAATCCCACTCCGGTAACAAAAGCCCGACAAAGCCGGCGGTGTCCCTCCTCCTCGGTCCGGGAGTAGGTCACTCACTAAGTGCTATGAGGTGAAAGTTAGGCCGTGGTGGTCGGTGACGCAATACATAGCCGGTACGTTTCTCTCACGCCGCTCTCCTCGGCCGCCGACGCTATGTATGGGGGTTTTTTCTCTCTCTCCTTCTACGCAAACAAAACACGCCTTCGGTACAGAAAAAGGGGTACCCTTCCCCTGTGGCTGTCTAATTTGGCGGCTGCTTTGGCGTAACCCTAATTTAGGGACCCTAGTTTCGGAGGCTGCTCATCCTTTAAGGGGGCGCTCATCCTATATATAAGGGTGGTACTTATATATCCTACTATCCTATCAGTGGCTGCTCGCTCATCCTTTGGGAGGGGCACCCATGGGCTTCATGGGCTGCTCATCCTCTAACGGGACGGCTCACAACCCAACCTTTTAGGAGGTGCACCATCTTTGGGAGTGGGCACCCATGGGCTCCCTCCTTTTGGGGGGCCGCTCATGGGCTGCTCATCCTCTAACGAGACGGCTCACATCCTTTTAGTGGCCATCCTTTGGGAAGCACCCATGGGCTCCATCCTTTTAGGAGGCCGCTCATGGGCTGCTCATCCTCTAACGGGACGGCTCACATCCTAATCCTTTGGGAGGGGCACCCATGGGCTCCATGGGCTGCTCATCCTCTAACTGGATACCCTATACACCTTATATCCATCCTTATATTTAGTGGCTGCTCACATCCTTTTAGGGTGCAACATCCTATTTGGGGCGGGGCGCTCATCCTCTTAGACATTAGTGCCACAAATGCATGTATTGGGAGTGTGGGAGGAAACCCACGCGGTCACAGGGAGAACATGCAAACTCCAGGCACGTAGTGGTTAACGCATCCGCTTGGCACCCGAAGGGTCGCAGGGTCCAATCATGGTGGGGATTCGAACCAGCGACCCTTCGGGTGCCAAGCGGCCATGTAAACCACTACGCTACTGTGCCACCCCAGGACTGCTGCATTTTTGATGCCTTTAGAGGCACTCTGCTGCATTTTTGATGCGTTTAGAGAAACTCTGCTGCATTTGTAATGCCTTTAGAGGAACTCTGCTGCATTTGTAATGCCTTTAGAGGAACTCTGCTGCATTTTTGATGCCTTTAGAGGAACTCTGCTGCATTTTTGATGCCTTTAGAGGAACTCTGCTGCATTTTTGATGCCTTTAGAGGAACTCTGCTGCATTTTTGATGCCTTTAGAGGAACTCTGCTGCATTTTTGATGCCTTTAGAGGAACTCTGCTGCATTTTTGATGCCTTTAGAGGCACTCTGCTGCATTTGTGATGCCTTTAGAGGCACTCTGCTGCATTTGTGATGCCTTTAGAGGCACTCTGCTGCATTTGTGATGCCTTTAGAGGCACTCTGCTGCATTTGTGATGCCTTTAGAGGCACTCTGCTGCATTTGTGATGCCTTTAGAGCACTCTGCTGCATTTGTGATGCCTTTAGAGGCACTCTGCTGCATTTGTGATGCCTTTAGAGGCACTCTGCTGCATTTGTGATGCCTTTAGAGGCACTCTGCTGCATTTGTGATGCCTTTAGAGGCACTCTGCTGCATTTGTGATGCCTTTAGAGGCACTCTGCTGCATTTTTGATGCCTTTAGAGGCACTCTGCTGCATTTGTGATGCCTTTAGAGGCACTCTGCTGCATTTGTGATGCCTTTAGAGGCACTCTGCTGCATTTGTGATGCCTTTAGAGGCACTCTGCTGCATTTTTGATGCCTTTAGAGGCACTCTGCTGCATTTTTGATGCCTTTAGAGGAACTCTGCTGCATTTTTGATGCCTTTAGAGGCACTCTGCTGCATTTTTGATGCCTTTAGAGGCACTCTGCTGCATTTTTGATGCCTTTAGAGGCACTCTGCTGCATTTTTGAGGCCTTTAGAGGCACTCTGCTGCATTTTTGAGGCCTTTAGAGGAACTCTGCTGCATTTGTAATGCCTTTAGAGGAACTCTGCTGCATTTGTAATGCCTTTAGAGGAACTCTGCTGCATTTGTAATGCCTTTAGAGGAACTCTGCTGCATTTTTGATGCGTTTAGAGAAACTCTGCTGCATTTTTGATGCGTTTAGAGAAACTCTGCTGCATTTTTGATGCGTTTAGAGAAACTCTGCTGCATTTTTGATGCGTTTAGAGAAACTCTGCTGCATTTTTGATGCTTTAGAGAAACTGCTGCATTTTTGCCTTTAGAGGAACTGCGTTTTTGAGCCTTTAGAAACTCTGCTGCATTTGTAATGCCTTTAGAGGAACTCTGCTGCATTTTTGATGCCTTTAGAGGAACTCTGCTGCATTTGTAATGCCTTTAGAGGAACTCTGCTGCATTTGTAATGCCTTTAGAGGAACTCTGCTGCATTTTTGATGCCTTTAGAGAAACTCTGCTGCATTTGTAATGCCTTTAGAGGAACTCTGCTGCATTTGTAATGCCTTTAGAGGAACTCTGCTGCATTTTTGATGCCTTTAGAGGAACTCTGCTGCATTTGATGCCTTTAGAGAAACTCTGCTGCATTTGTAATGCCTTTAGAGGAACTCTGCTGCATTTTTAATGCATTTAGAGGAACTCTGCTGCATTTTTAATGCATTTAGAGGAACTTTTTTTTTTAGAGGAACTCTGCTGCATTTGTAATGCCTTTAGAGGAACTCTGCTGCATTTTTAATGCATTTAGAGGAACTCTGCTGCATTTTTAATGCATTTAGAGGAACTCTGCTGCATTTTTAATGCATTTAGAGGAACTCTGCTGCATTTTTAATGCATTTAGAGGAACTCTGCTGCATTTTTGATGCCTTTAGAGGAACTCTGCTGCATTTTTGATGCGTTTAGAGAAACTCTGCTGCATTTGTAATGCTTTTAGAGGAACTCTGCTGCATTTTTTATGCCTTCAGAGGAACTCTGCTGCATTTTTGATGCCTTTAGAGGAACTCTGCTGCATTTTTGATGCCTTTAGAGGAACTCTGCTGCATTTTTTATGCCTTCAGAGGAACTCTGCTGCATTTTTGATGCCTTTAGAGGAACTCTGCTGCATTTTTGATGCCTTTAGAGAAACTCTGCTGCATTTTTGATGCGTTTAGAGAAACTCTGCTGCATTTGTAATGCTTTTAGAGGAACTCTGCTGCATTTGTAATGCCTTTAGAGGAACTGCTGCATTTAGCCTTTAGGAACTCTGCTGCATTTTTGCCTTTAGAGGAACTGCTGCATTTAGATTTAGGAACTCTGCTTTTTAATGCATTTAGAGGAACTTGCTGCATTTTTGATGCATTTAGAGGAACTCTGCTGCATTTGTGATGCTTTAGAGGCTGCTGCATTTGTGATGCCTTTAGAGGCACTCTGCTGCATTTGTGATGCTTTAGAGGCTGCTGCATTTGTGATGCCTTTAGAGGCACTGCTGCATTTGCTGATGCCTTTAGAGGCACTCTGCTGCATTTGTGATGCCTTTAGAGGCACTCTGCTGCATTTGTGATGCCTTTAGAGGCACTCTGCTGCATTTGTGATGCCTTTAGAGGCACTCTGCTGCATTTGTGATGCCTTTAGAGGCACTCTGCTGCATTTGTGATGCCTTTAGAGGCACTCTGCTGCATTTGTGATGCCTTTAGAGGCACTCTGCTGCATTTGTGATGCCTTTAGAGGCACTCTGCTGCATTTGTGATGCCTTTAGAGGCACTCTGCTGCTTTTTTGAGGCCTTTGAGGAACTGCTGCATTTTTGATGCCTTTAGAGGCACTCTGCTGCATTTGTGATGCCTTTAGAGGCACTCTGCTGCATTTGTTGAATGCCTTTAGAGGCACTCTGCTGCATTTGTTGATGCCTTTAGAGGAACTCTGCTGCATTTGTTGATGCCTTTAGAGGCACTCTGCTGCATTTGAGGCCTTTAGAGGAACTGCCTTTAGCCTTTAGGAAACTCTGCTGCATTTGTAATGCCTTTAGAGGAACTGCCTTTAGCCTTTAGAAACTCTGCTGCATTTGTAATGCCTTTAGAGGAACTCTGCTGCATTTGTAATGCCTTTAGAGAAACTCTGCTGCATTTTTGATGCTTTAGAGAAACTGCTGCATTTGTTGATGCCTTTAGAGAAACTCTGCTGCATTTTTGATGCGTTTAGAGAAACTTTATTTGAGCCTTTAGAGGCACTCTGCTGCATTTTTGCCTTTAGAGGAACTGCTGCATTTTTGAGCCTTTAGAGGAACTCTGCTGCATTTTTGATGCCTTTAGAGGAACTCTGCTGCATTTTTGATGCGTTTAGAGAACTTGCTGCATTTTTGAGCGTTTAAGAGAACTCTCTGCATTTTTGATGCTTTAGAGGAACTCTGCTGCATTTTTGATGCCTTTAGAGGACTCTGCTGCATTTGTAATGCCTTTAGAGGAACTCTGCTGCATTTTTGATGCCTTTAGAGGAACTCTGCTGCATTTGTAATGCCTTTAGAGGAACTCTGCTGCATTTGTAATGCCTTTAGAGGAACTCTGCTGCATTTGTAATGCCTTTAGAGGAACTCTGCTGCATTTGTAATGCCTTTAGAGGAACTCTGCTGCATTTTTGATGCCTTTAGAGGAACTCTGCTGCATTTTTGATGCGTTTAGAGGAACTCTGCTGCATTTTTGATGCGTTTAGAGGAACTCTGCTGCATTTGTAATGCTTTTAGAGGAACTCTGCTGCATTTGTAATGCCTTTAGAGGAACCTGCTGCATTTTGTAATGCTGCATTTTGTGATGAGGAACTCTGCTGCATTTGAGGCACTCTGCTGCATTTGTGATGCCTTTAGAGGCTCTCTGCACTCTGCTGCATTTGTGATGCCTTTAGAGAGCACTCTGCTGCATTTTTGATGCCTGCCTTTAGAGGAACTCTGCTGCATTTTTGATGCTGCATTTGTGATGCATTTAGAGGAACTCTGCTGCATTTGTGATGCCTTTAGAGGCACTCTGCTGCATTTGTGATGCCTTTAGAGGCACTCTGCTGCATTTGTGATGCCTTTAGAGGCACTCTGCTGCATTTGTGATGCCTTTAGAGGCACTCTGCTGCATTTGTGATGCCTTTAGAGGCACTCTGCTGCATTTGTGATGCTTTTAGAGGCACTCTGCTGCATTTGTGATGCCTTTAGAGGCACTCTGCTGCATTTGTGATGCCTTTAGAGGCACTCTGCTGCATTTGTGATGCCTTTAGAGGCACTCTGCTGCATTTGTGATGCCTTTAGAGGAACTCTGCTGCATTTGTGATGCTTTAGAGGCACTCTGCTGCATTTGTGATGCAGGCACTCTGCTGCATTTGTGATGCCTTTAGGGCACTCTGCTGCATTTGTGATGCCTTTAGAGGCACTCTGCTGCATTTGTGATGCCTTTAGAGGAACTCTGCTGCATTTTGATGCCTTTAGAGGCACTCTGCTGCATTTGTGATGCCTTTAGAGAACTCTGCTGCATTTTTGATGCCTTTAGAGGAACTCTGCTGCATTTGTGATGCCTTTAGAGGCACTCTGCTGCATTTTGTGATGCCTTTAGAGGAACTCTGCTGCATTTTGATGCCTTTAGAGGAACTCTGCTGCATTTTTGATGCCTTTAGAGGAACTCTGCTGCATTTTTGATGCCTTTAGAGGAACTCTGCTGCATTTGTGATGCCTTTAGAGGAACTCTGCTGCATTTTTGATGCCTTTAGAGGAACTCTGCTGCATTTTTGATGCCTTTAGAGGAACTCTGCTGCTGCTTTTTGATGCCTTTAGAGAACTCTGCTGCATTTTTGATGCCTTTAGAGGAAACTCTGCTGCATTTTGATGCCTTTAGAGAACTCTGCTGCATTTTTGATGCCTTTAGAGGAACTCTGCTGCATTTTTGATGCCTTTAGAGGAACTCTGCTGCATTTTTGATGCTTTAGAGCACTCTGCTGCATTTTTGATGCCTTTAGAGGCACTCTGCTGCATTTTTTGATGCCTTTAGAGGCACTCTGCTGCATTTTTGATGCCTTTAGAGGCACTCTGCTGCATTTTTGATGCCTTTAGAGGCACTCCTGCTGCATTTTTTGATGCCTTTAGAGGCACTCTGCTGCATTTTGATGCCTTTAGAGGCACTCTGCTGCATTTTTGATGCTTTAGAGGCACTCTGCTGCATGTTTTGAGCCTTTAGAGGCACTCTGCTGCATTTTTGAGGCTTTAGAGGCATCTGCTGCATTTTTGAGGCCTTTAGAGGCACTCTGCTGCATTTTTGAGCCTTTAGAGGCCTTTATTTTTTGAGCCTTTAGAGGCACTCTGCTGCATTTTTGAGGCCTTTAGAGGCCTTTATTTTTGAGGCCTTTTAGAGGCTCTGCTGCATTTTTGATGCCTTTAGAGGCACTCTGCTGCATTTTTGATGCCTTTAGAGGCACTCTGCTGCATTTTTGAGGCCTTTAGAGAGGCCTTTCTGCATCATTTGAGGCCTTTAGAGGCTCTGCTGCATTTTTGAGGCCTTTAGAGGCACTTTGCGCATTTTTGAGGCCTTTAGAGGCTCTGCTGCATTTTTGAGGCCTTTAGAGGCCTTTATTTTTGAGCCTTTAGAGGCACTCTGCTGCATTTTTGATGCCTTTAGAGGCACTCTGCTGCTTTTTGATGCCTTTAGAGGCACTGCTGCATTTTTGGCCTTTAGAGGCACTCTGCTGCATTTTTGATGCCTTTAGAGGCACTCTGCTGCAGCATTTTTGATGCCTTTAGAGGACTCTGCTGCATTTTTGAGGCTTTAGAGGAACTGCTGCATTTGTGCCTTTAAGGCACTGCTGCATTTTTGAGCCTTTAGGAACTCTGCTGCATTTGTAATGCTTTAGAGGAACTTTATTTGAGCCTTTAGAGGACTCTGCTGCATTTGTAATGCCTTTAGAGGAACTCTGCTGCATTTGTAATGCCTTTAGAGGAACTCTGCTGCATTTGTAATGCCTTTAGAGAAACTCTGCTGCATTTGTAATGCCTTTAGAGAAACTCTGCTGCATTTGTAATGCCTTTAGAGAAACTCTGCTGCATTTTTGATGCGTTTAGAGAAACTCTGCTGCATTTTTGATGCGTTTAGAGAAACTCTGCTGCATTTTTGATGCGTTTAGAGAAACTCTGCTGCATTTGTAATGCCTTTAGAGGAACTCTGCTGCATTTGTAATGCCTTTAGAGGAACTCTGCTGCATTTTTGATGCCTTTAGAGGAACTCTGCTGCATTTTTGATGCGTTTAGAGGAACTCTGCTGCATTTTTGATGCGTTTAGAGGAACTCTGCTGCATTTTTGATGCGTTTAGAGGAACTCTGCTGCATTTTTGATGCGTTTAGAGGAACTCTGCTGCATTTTTGATGCGTTTAGAGGAACTCTGCTGCATTTTTGATGCGTTTAGAGGAACTCTGCTGCATTTTTGATGCGTTTAGAGGAACTCTGCTGCATTTTTGATGCGTTTAGAGGAACTCTGCTGCATTTTTGATGCGTTTAGAGGAACTCTGCTGCATTTTTGATGCGTTTAGAGGAACTCTGCTGCATTTTTGATGCGTTTAGAGGAACTCTGCTGCATTTTTGATGCGTTTAGAGGAACTCTGCTGCATTTTTGATGCATTTAGTGGAACTCTGCTGCATTTTTGATGCCTTTAGAGGAACTCTGCTGCATTTTTGATGCCTTTAGAGGAACTCTGCTGCATTTTTAATGCATTTAGAGGAACTCTGCTGCATTTTTGATGCGTTTAGTGGACAGTAACCCCTATAATAGTGCAGACCTCAGACAGTAACCCCCAGCATAGTGTAGACCTCAGACAGTAACCCCCAGCATAGTGTAGACCTCAGACAGTAACCCCCAGCATAGTGTAGACCTCAGACAGTAACCCCCAGTAGTGTAGACCTCAGACAGTAACCCCCAGCATAGTGTAGACCTCAGACAGTAACCCCCAGCATAGTGTAGACCTCAGACAGTAACCCCCAGTAGTGCAGACCTCAGACAGTAACCCCCAGTAGTGCAGACCTCAGACAGTAACCCCCATAATAGCGCAGAACTCAGACAGTAACCCCCATAATAGTGCAGACTCAGACAGTAACCCCCAGTAGTGCAGACCTCAGACAGTAACCCCAGTAGTGCAGACCTCAGACAGTAACCCCCAATAGTGCAGACCTCAGACAGTAACCCCCAAAAGTGCAGACCTCAGACAGTAACCCCCAATAGTGCAGACCTCAGACATTAACCCCCAATAGTGCAGACCTCAGACATTAACCCCCAGTAGTGCAGACCTCAGACAGTAACCCCCAGTAGTGCAGACCTCAGACAGTAACCCCCAGTAGTGCAGACCTCAGACAGCGGCGTGTGTGGTTTCCCTCAAGCGCGGGCTCCTCCTCCTCTGTGGGTGTGAACAGAGAGGAGGGCCGCCGCCGGGTGTACCAAGATGGCCGCCGCTCCGGAGCTAGGCCGAAGCCGGGGACTTTCCTAGGCCGAGGCTCCGGAGCGCTCCGCGGAGCCGGTGGATGGATTCGCCCCCCCCCTTTTTATCGCCCGGTGCGACAGCCCCCCCCCCCCCCGCTACGCCAGTGATGGGGGAGAACTGTATATATGGGGGGGGGGCTGTATATATGGATGTGTATGGGGGGTAACTATGTATATGGGGGAGAACTGTGTATATGGGAGGGCTGTATATATGGATGGTGTATGGGGGGAGAACTGTATATATGGATGCTGTTGGGGGGGGAATGTACATATGGATGATGTATGAGGGGGGGGGAGAACTGTGTATATGGGGGGCTTGTATATATGGATGTGTATGGGGGGTAACTATGTATATGGGGAGAACTGTGTATATGGGGGGCTGTATATATGGATGCTGTATGGGGGGGAATGTACATATGGATGGTGTATGAGGGGGGGGGAGAACTGTGTATATGGGGCGCTGAAATATGGATGGATGGTATAGTGGGGGGGTGCAGAACTGTATGTATGGGGGAAAGTGGTGAGGACTGTTATATGTATAGTGTATGGGGGGTGAGGGGGGTGAGAGTACTGATAACTTGGAAAAAACTGACCTTACAATGCTGAGCTCCAGTCTCAGCACGATCTCTGCACACATTCCAACAGAGAAGCAGGGAATAGGGAGGCTCCGCCTTCAACCCCAACTCCTTGTCCCTTCTGCAGCCAATCAAGGAGAGTACACGGCAACATGGAGGCTCTTGCCTCCGCACTGTGTGCCTGTCTGCACTCTGCAGCACACAAGAGCAGAGAGGTTTCCTAACGGGGGGGGGGGGGGGACACCTGCACTGTCCGGGGAATCCCGTACGGGTGGCAACCCTAGCCCATGGTGATATAGTATAGTATCATTTTCCCTGGGGTAAAATGAATATTGAAATAGTTGAAGAAGAGATGTAATGTAACATCCATATATGTTGCTTTATTGGTTTTTGTTTATTCCTTTTATTTGTTTTCTGTACTGTTTTCATGCCTCTGGGGAAAAATAAAATAAAAATATAGAATTGAAAAAAAAAAAAAAAAGGCAACATGCAAACTCCAGGCACAGGTCATGGTCGGGATTTCGAACCGGCGACCCTTGGCTGCCAAGCAAAATTGTAACCACTACACTACTGGCCACTCATGCAATCTCAGTGGCGCCCCCTAGAGTGTTACCCATGCGGAGGGGGTGTGATAGTCCGGCAGGTCATACTATTTCTTGTCGGTGACCACTGTTCCCTCCATGCCAGCCGGGGCAAGGAGGTGTCTGTGCTGGTCGCTCAGACACTGAGGCCTGCTCCTGGTGGAGGTTATAATTAGTGTTGCTCACGAATATTCGCATTGCGAATATTCGCTACGAATATTGCATATTCGAGTATTCGCGAATATCTCGAATATCGCGGCGAATATTCGCTATTTCGAATATTCGCATTTTTCAAATTTCGCAAAAAAAAAAAATCGCTATCAATTTCACAATCGCGAATTTCGCAATAGCGAAATTCCTTTTTTTTTTTTTTTTTATAAATATCGAATATTCATGATATTTTATAAAAAAAAAAAAATCGCGAAATTTTGCATTAGCGAAATTTCGCATTGGAATTTGCATTGGCATTTTTTTTTTTTTTTTATAAAATATCACGAATAGTCGATATTAACGAATATTCGCGACCGCATATGTGAAATTTCGCTTTTTTTTTATAAAATATACCGAATATTCGTAAATATCGAATATTCGTGATATTTTATAAAAAAAAAAATAAAATAAAAAAATCGCGAAATTTCGCATTAGCGAAAATTCGCAATTTTTTTTTTTTTTTTTTCATAAAATATCACGAATATTCGATATTAACGAATATTCGCGAATATTCTTTCGAAATATTCGCGAAATATTGCGAAATCGAATATGGCGTATTCCGCTCATCACTATTCATTAGCCATGTATACAGTGAGGATAGTTTAAATGAGGATAAATCTAGCAGACCACTTAAAGACAAGTGCTCCGCTCAGAGACCGAATCAATATATATGTGTATTTTAAACGTAATTATCTTTCCCTATTCTGCTAAAGAAGAAAAAACCTGTATCCCTGAGAGCAAACCGTCCCCTCACCGCTCAGCAGCAGACTGGCGTGGCGGTGAGGGAGACGTGAGGGAAATCTGCGCCGTAGTCAACCTCTCGCGAGATTGGGAAGTGAGAGTTGTAATTGGCTGGCGCGCTGAGGGAACGAGATTGCGCGCTCTATACGTCACCCCCTCCTACGCCTGCCGCCCGCGAAACTACGGCTTGTGGCGGGGAGGGGGAAACGAAGTGATAATTGTGAATGTAGTGTCCTGCAAGAAGAAAAAAGGGCAAGGCAAACTGTCCGCCGCTAGTCAGAAACGAAAAATACAGATCAAGAACAATTCACATAATAAAGAAACAAGAATAATAAGAGACAATAATAAAGTATACTTATCTCTGCCATGAGCAGAAAGAAAGAGGAGGTTACTCATAAGGACAGTCCTAGATATAGGTTCGGGTCACCTAAGGGGTGGGAGTTACACGGACGCTGGGGCTGATGGGAAATGTAGTTTTCTTCATCATTCCTTGTGGGAAAGTTTTTAGTTGTTTTAAAATGTTAAATATGTTCTGCTATGAGCATTAAAAAGAAGGATTAATGCAAGATATGAGCCTCCTGTCTGTGATATAATTACAATTCTTGATATATATAGTTTACAGCAGGGCATTCCAGCCCCCTCCAAGACTAACCGTGAGGGCTTACAGTGTTGTGGCAACAACAACACCTAGGGCCCAATTTCTGCAGAGTATATACGGAAGGCCCCTACTTTCAAACATCCAACTTACTAACAACTCCCACTTGCAAACGGAAGGAGAAAACAGGAAGGAGTGAGAAATATACCCTTAGGATGGGAAATTCTTTTCTGTAAGAGGTGTCTCCTGTCCACTGATGCGTTATCACCAATCCTTGTTTCACTAAAAAACCCAAATTCTCTAAAAATCATTTGTCATTGGGACAGAAAGTGAGGTGCAATCTTCTGAACAGATACGCAGAGACAGCAAAACAAATGTTTCAGGGGTGATAACCCTTCTCTATGTTTTCCAAAAAGCTTAAAAAATAATTTTTTTGGCTGGAGCTACACTTTAAAAAAGTACCAGTTCTAAATTACAAACAGATTCTACTTAAAAACAAACCTACAGTCCCTGTCTTGTTGCACCACCTGTATACTTCTGTTCAAAGTATATAGTGCCAAAGGCGGCTGGTAATGACCTGGGGGGAGGGGGGGGGGAAACCCCTGCTATTTTTCTCAATGAGTTTCATCCATATTGCAGGGACCATACATTACATTAAAGCTACAAGCAGTTTTAAATGACTTTTTGTGCAGGGACAGTTCTAAACACGGGAAACACGTGCCCCTTTCACAGGCATACTATAGACACCGAGCAGATGCGATATTTAAAGGAATTTTCATTTTTTTTTACTTTTAAGCATTATTAAAATCACTGCTCCTGAAAAATGTCAGTTTTTAAAACTTTTTTTTTGCATTGATACATGTTCCCTGGGACAAGACCCGGGTCCCCAAACCCATTTTAGGACAATAACTTGCATATTAAAGATAAAGGGCCAGATTCACAGAGCCATTACGCCGGCGTTACACGAGATGCGCGGCGTAAGTCTAAATTTGTGCATGCGTTTTGATGCTCCGCACCCCCAAAACAAGATACGCAAGAAATCTACTTTTTTGGACTGGCGTAATTTCGATTTGCTGGACAACAAACTTTATGCCAACATGCCAGGGGCATCCTTGCTCATAGCTATACTAATGACTTTAGATGAGCAAAGAAGGAGGAGGGCACGGAGGAGGGCACGGGAGAGGATATACCGCACACGCATATACCTCTTTGGCATGAGTGATTCTGAGGTGTATCGCATCTTCAGATTCACCCCTGCTGCCATCATGGAATTAACCATAACCCTGCAGGATGACATCACCAGCCCAACACACCACTCACATGTAGTGCAGCCACTGGTCAAGGTCCTGGCAACACTCCATTTCCTTGCCAGTGGCTCTTTTCAAAGAACAAGTGGAGTGGTGGCTGGGATGTCACAATCCTCCATGAGCAGATGTGTGCACCAGGTTATCCCTGCAATCCTCAGATGCATGGCCAACCAAATCATCAAACCAACCACTGAGGACCTGCGGCTGAAGGCAATGACAGATTTCTACAGAATTGCCAGATTTCCACGCACCGTGGGGGCCATTGATTGCACACATGTGGCACTCCAGCCCCCCCATGAGACAGAGCACATATACCGCAATAGGAAGCATTGGCATTCTATCAACGTACAGGTGATAGTCGATGCCCAAGGCTTCATATGGCACGTCTGTGCCAAACACCCCGGAACCAGCCATGACAGCTACATATACAATCAGAGCCCCATCCCAATGGAATTCGAACAGAACGTGTATGGGGACACCTGGATGGTTGGTGAGTGACATGGGTGGCAGGCATGACTGTCCCCCCCATGATGCACACAGCACATGCATGACTAACATCCTTCTGTCTTTTCCCTTACAGGTGACTCTGCATATGCACTGGGGACCCCATCTCATGACTCCTATCTGGAACCCCCAAACCCCAGGAGAGGAAAGATACAATGAAGCCCACGCCCAAACATGTGCAGTGGTGGAGCGCACCTTTGGCCTCCTGAAGTCACGTTTCCGATGCCTGGATAAGTCTGGGGGGACCCTGTTGTATTCCCCAAACTTTGTGTGCCAGATCATCGGTGCATGGTGCATGTTGCATGCTGCACAACTTCGCAGTGGGAAAGGGCCTGCAGATTGACATACGTGATGACCTGACCCCTGAACCAGACAATCCCCCCCTAACCGAGGCTACCCCGTCTTCTGAGGGAAGAGCAGCCAGGAGACAGCTCACATTAGGCATCTTTGCACGTTAAACACACACATTAATCATGGCACAATGAGAATGCATGCATGCACACCACTGTGGTCCCTAGCACAGACACATCACATCCTCATCAAATTGTATTAGCACAAGCCCACCATGCAGGACTTGTGAGCAGCAACTCCACGCCACGGCTCCAATTATGTCACTGTACATTAATACACCATTCACACGGACCTGGGGATCACTTCTCCCTGGTCCTGGGGAACCCTTCTCCACCACAAATGAGGGTGACACCCCTTTTCCGGCAGGAATGTCACCCCCACAATCAGAAATCATTCACAACACAAAAAAAAAATTGTCCAGCACAAAACAAAAAATGTCCAGCAACAAAAAAAAATCCCCCCCCCCAAAAAAGTCCTGAAAAAAAAAAGTCCAGAAAAAAAAAAGGGGGAAACCAAATTAATGCCACTGACGTGACCCACACCTGGGGCGCCCACGGCCATGGCTCCGGCTCCTCAGGGGAGACTCATGGGGAGGGGGGGTAATCCAGGGAAGGAGGAGCAGCCCCTGGTCTCTGCCCACCTGGTGGCCTGCCCTCCAAGGCCACGGCACTTCTGGTCAGGCCAGCACTTAGTGTTGCCGTATTTGCCTGGATAGCCTGGGTGAGGGCCCTCACATCCTGCCCATGTCTGCTGTAGTAGTCTGCAGTTCGTTTAGGCAGTTTGTAAGAGCCAGGGAGTGGCAGTCCAGGTCCCCAAGCGTATCCTTTATGGAGGACAGACTCTCCTCCATCCGTACCAAAGTCTGGCTGACCTGTCCCAGATGGTGGGTCTGAAGGGCCTGGTCCCTTCTCAGATTGGTGGGCAGAACCTCGGCCACCCTCTGGTCTTCTGGGACGACTTCCTGCCTCCAGCTGATGCTTGTGGCGGGGAGAAGGGGAGGCCCTTGGGAGGGCAGCCCTGTTGGGGGAGGAGTGGGAGGGGCTACCCCTTATGGAGGGCTGGCTGCTGCCAGCCAGAGGGGAAGACTCCTCTAAAAACAACAATCCACTGGCTGACATGACATCCTCCTCAAACTCCTCCTCCTCCAACTCCTCCGAGGACTCCGGCCTTGTCTGGGGGTCCTCATCAGGCTGGTGTCCCGGGGATGGTGCGGTCAGGCCAGATCCTGTGGATGACACAAAACATTCACAGGTTGGAGGATCCACACACTTGCCACATATTCCTCCCCCCCTCCCCCACACATGCTACACACCAGATAGGAAAAAAAAACCTTACCTGGCATCACGGCCTCCTGACTGGAGTCATAGCCAGGCAGGCCCTCCACTTGTTGTCTATTAAAGGTGTGGGCCACCGCATGCTCCTCCACTGTCAGCCTAACAGGGCATGGTGGGCCCCCTCCAGTGCCCCTGGCATGGGCTGCCATTTTGGCCAGCTTCCCACGGACCAGACGCCGGAGATCATTGATTTTCTTTACGATCCCCTCGCGTGTCCGGGTCTCCCCCCCCCCAATGCATTTACCTGGTCGGTAATGTTCTGCAAAATCTCCTTCTCCCTGGGGGGTGGTGTTGGCACTCTCTGGGCCGTGAAGGAAACACCATTTTGGGTAAGGGCCCGGGAAATTGTTTCTCCCCCAAAGAAAAATTGCTCTTCCGCTTCCTCTCAATCATACTCCTACAACAACTCTCTCCCAAACAATCACCAAAAATCACACACAAAAACAAGCAGGAAAAATCAAGCAACAAAACAAACAAACAAAATCTATCAACCAAAAAGTCTCACAACCAGTCACCAAAAGACACTATCAAATATATTCTACAAAACACTAGATCAAACAGTCAACAAATATCACAAAGACAAGTCACAACGCAACAAACAACAGAACAAAAACACATTGCTGTATAGGAAGGGATACAAAGGGATGTACTTCTTTTGCAAAGGAAGGGCGTTTGTGTCTGTCTATTTATGCTGTCTGAGTAGTTCACAAAGTTGCCTGGGTCCACTTCCAATTTCACTGATTGCGCCGTTCCGAGTTGTGTGAATGCACACAGAGGTGCTGACCAAGGTCTGCTTCATGTGCGCATGCGCGATCCGGCCAGCCCTTCATTTGCATGGGGTCACGGCTCATTTCAATGAAACAAGCCCACGTCCTTCACAATTTGAATTACTCCGCCTTACGCCTCGGAATTTACGTTACACCAGCGCTAATTTCTGCGCAAATACTACGGGGATACGGTGATTGCGCCTCTACATTGCGCCGGTCTAACGTAAAGGAGGTGCGCTACGGTGGTCAAAATATGCGCCAATGTACGTGAATCTTGCCCAAAGTGTCTCTCACGCTACTGATGAGTAAATATGAATGTATGGAAGCTAGAGCAAAAAATCTGCCAGATCTAATAGTGTTCACTGTACATGTAATTAAATAACTCTTAAAGTGATCTTGCGCTAAAGAAATACATAAACGAAAATGTGCAAACTGCAAGAAAGTGGTAAAGTGCTATATGATAAATGCCAAAAAAGCTCATATAAAGTGTATAATATATATACACCTACTAATCCACAGATACATCATAATACAACACCAAAGGATGATCAATAAATAAAGTGTCCCTGTGCAAATGAGCAAAAAACTGCTAAAAATGCAAAGAGTACAAAAATGACAAAAAGTGCAAAAGTACAAAAACTGCAGTTTCCTCTCCTCCTTGCTAATTTCTGGGCACGAGCTGGAGTTCCTTCAGGACTGTGAGATTGTAGGGAATCGAGAGAGAGAAGTAGCAATATCACCATAACAACCTGAATATTGAATAACAGAGAAGAGTGGGAAAAACTTGATGTGCCTGTTACCATACTGTATATCTGTCAGGTGAGGCCCGGATTCAGATACATCAGCGCATATTTATGCAGCTGTAGCGTATCTAATATACACTACGCCGGCGCAGCGCAGAGAGGCAAGCACAGTATTCACAAAGCACTTGATCCCACTTGCTCCCAAATCTACCCTGGGTTTTGAAAGCGTAAGTCGTCGTAAGTGGAAGTGGGCATGAGCAATGCAAATGAGGCGTGACCCCATGCAAATGATGGGCTGAGTGCCAGACAAGTACTTAAAATTAACGGCGCATTCGCCGTCCTGTGGACGTATCCCAGTGCGCATGCTCACAATCACGTCGAAACAACTGGCTAAGATACGTCGAATCACTACCTACCGTGTGAATGTAACCTACGCCCAGCCCTATTCACGTACTACGTAAACAACGTAAAATACGACAGCTGTGTTCCCTGGTCCCTAGACTGAAGCCTGTTTCTAGGCGTATATTAGTTCTGCGGGCACGGCGCACAGATACGACGGTGCATATGTACACTTACGCAGCGTATCTCGAGATACGTCGGTGTAAGTGCTTTGTGAATCCGGGCCTGAGAGTTCTGGGAGACTGGTGAAGGACAGATTTCATGGTTCAATACTCCAATTAATGAAATACTCTCATCAAGATTTTGGAGAAATTGGAGGATCGGTCCCATGTCTATTGTTTGGGACATTTTAGAATTTTTTTCTCACTAACTTTATTCATATTGCAATATTGAACCATCTTTCACATTCAGCACTATTGTGTGCATTGTTGCACTTTTTTGCACTTTTTGCACTTTTACACCTTTTGTCATTTTTGTACTCTTTGCATTTTTAGCACGTTTTGCTCGTTTGCACAGGGACACTTTATGTATTGATCATTCTTTGGTGTTGTATTATGATGTATTTGTGGATTAGTAGGTGTATATATATTATACACTATATATGAGCTTATTTGGCATTTATCATATAGCACTTTCTTGCAAATTGCATATTAGCATTTAAAATAAGCACTTTTGATTTTGAATGTTCGAGTCCCATAGACTTAAATGGGGTTCTAAAGTTTGCGTAAACGTACGGTCCGTTTGAAGGTTCTGGTGCGAACCGAACGTGGGGGGTGTTCGGCTCATCCCTACTTAGCACTAGACATGTGCACAGAAAAAAAAATTGTTTTTTTGTTCTGTTTTGTATCGTTCCGTTTTTTCGTTTGCGTTCGTTTTTCGTAAGATGCCCATTTTCCTGTTTGTTCCTGTTGTTTTTCGTATTATGACGCGATTTTTTCGTATTCCGATCGTTTCGTATTTTCGTTACTGTTTTATTTTCGTACATGCGGGATGGTTCGTTATTCTGTTTAGCTCATGTTCGTTACTTGTTAGACAATAATTTTCGTGAATTTTCGTCAATGATTTGCAGTATCTTGAAACCCTTTTCTTTTGCTATTTTCAGTCGTATGTTCATATGACATCTATAACAAAAGATTTGCATTCTGTATTTTAAATTCCTTTTTTCTGTTCGTATTTTGGATTCAAAATACAGCATGCAAATCTTTTGTTATAGATGTCATATGAACAATGAACATAGGACTGAAAACAAACAGAAAAAGGATTGAAACAAAATACAGCATGCAAATCTTTTGTTATAGATGTCATATGAACAATGAACATAGGACTGAAAACAAACAGAAAAAGGATTGAAACAAAATACAGCATGCAAATCTTTTGTTATAGATGTCATATGAACAATGAACATAGGACTGAAAACAAACAGAAAAAGGATTGAAACAAAATACAGCATGCAAATCTTTTGTTATAGATGTCATATGAACAATGAACATAGGACTGAAAACAAACAGAAAAAGGATTCAAACAAAATACAGAATGTAAATCTTTTGTTATAGATGTCATTTTTGTTCTTTTGCCGTTTTCGTTTTGTCGTTTTTTTTCGTCGGATCATTCGTTCGTATTTGCGGTTGTTCGTTATGCGGCTCATTCGTAATCTCATAGTTTTCGTATTTTGGTGCTTTAATTTTTTCGTATGTACACATTATCCTGCGGGTACGAAAATGAACATTTTCGTACGAAAATAACATTCGTACGAACGGGAATGCACATATCTACTTAGCACATGCCAGCTTTCAAAAGACAAAGCCAGCACTGGAACAAAGGGATTTCACTCTACCAAGCAAGAGCGTTACACAGAGCTGAAAAGAGCACATATGGAGACTATGGGCATTTAGGAGACACATTTTCGGACAATCCTGCCCCTTTCTAAAGTCAGATTTTTCTAAAAAATTGGGAATGATTCAAAGGCCAGACCATGGAACTACTAGGAATACATTTGAAAACATTAAAAGATTGGAACAGATAGAACAATAGAACTTTACTATTTCACAGATATCCTATTTTAGAAAAATAAAAAAGAGAATATTGGATCAGACACATTTTCGGACAATCCTGACCCTTTCTAAAGTCAGATTTTTCTAAAGAATTGGGAATGATTCAAAGGCCAGACCATGGAACTACTAGGAATACATTTGAAAACATTAAACGATTGGAACAGATAGAACAATAGAACTTTACTATTTCGCAGATACCCTATTTTATAAAAAATAAAAAAGAGAATATTGGATCAGACCACCCTTGCATCCACAAAACAGTGGGTTACACTAGAAGAATTAATATCCTCATTACCCCAAGCTATCACACTATGGCTATTGTCCAAACACATTCTGTTTACTATCTCTGACTGACATCAAAACTGGCATCAAATATTCCCTCTTAACTACAGCAGGCCCCATGACACCACTCCGGCTTAATCCCCCCATGAATGTCCAAGCAATTCTCATCAATCTCATGGCCACATAAACACATTCTAGCTAAACACTTCTTCCACAGGGCCACATTCCTAAACTGTGAGGAACTAGCCTCCCAAATGAAAGACCTCAAATTCCCACTATGGACATATCTTTAAATACAACGGCCCAGATTCACAAAGACTTACGCCGACGTATCTACTGATACGCCGTCGTAAGTCCAAATGTGCTATGCGCCGTTGTATCTATGCTCTGATTCTGTAAATCAGATACGCCTGAATTTAGCCAAGATACGACCGACGTAAGTCTCCTACGCCATCGTATGTTGGGTGCATATTTACACTAGACGCATTCGGTGTTCCCATTATAAATATGCAAATGAGCAAGATACGCCGATTCACAAACGTACGCACGCCCGACACAGTAATCTACGATGTTTATGTAAGGCGTTTTTCCGGCGTAAAGATAAACCACAAAAAGGTGGTGCATCCCATGCAAGGTATGGACGTCGGAACAGCCATCGTGTTTACGTCGTTTACGTAAGTACGTGAATGGAGCTGTGACGTTCACGTCGTAGGCAGTGTTTGACGTGTATCTTAGGCGTTCTATTTGTCGTGATTCTGAGCATGCACGTGCATGCGCCGTTCGCTCAGCCGCTCATTTACATGGGGTCACGGTGTTGCAGTCACGTAAACTCTGGATAAAAACTCAATGAAATTCCAGCTAGAGAGGTTTCTCAGCATAAAACACAACTGCACTCTCTTGTATGAACAGAAAGTTAAGGGTTTAAATCATCACAACCTCTATCTGGGAACCAACCCTGAGCGTGCGTACTCAGTCAAAACATAAGCAAAATAGGTTTAATAAGGATAGATAAATTGGTGAGTCAAAGCTAGCAATAAATTAATGTGACCCTGTAGCTCCGGGTCATCTATAGTTGGGTATCAAGGAGAGTCTTCAGCGACAGTTCATATACAGGGTACTTGTGTGTTAAACGATCTAATGATCAATCAGGAATCAATTAACCACGAGTGATAGCATACAAAGAAATGGGAAATCCCACAGCCCAAGCCTGGTTCCAGTTCTTAACAGCCTATATTACAGTTTTCTTGCGGTTCTCATGTTGGTCTTCAGAGTGTCAGCTCCTGGTCCTGAGAAGCCAACTATAGTAGGAGGGATCCTTAGAAGCAGGGTAGTGGAGCTGGGTAGATCCAGATTGCAGCGAGCAGGGGTCCTCCCTGTGTTGGACGCAGTGGTCTGATACTGTGGTTCTTGGGGTGCTCTGATGGGTCCCAGGTGATGGCAGGTGCCCAACAAAATAGTGGAACAACCTGCCGTCATTCCTGGGGCTTTAAATAGCGCGCACGGCGCGGGAGAAGGCGCAGCACGCCGAGGCGCACTTCCGCGTTCCAGCTTGGAACGCATAACAGAGCGCACCGGAAGTGACGCGCATGAGTCAGTGCGGACGTCTGGGGGAAAGACAAGCGCTGTGGCTATAGAGAGAGGAACGCCGGTGGCGTTACATACTCCCCTCCTCAAGGGGGCACCAACAGTGCTCTTTGTAGGACATGGTCGGTTAGGGTACCTACGATGGAATAGTTTGATGAGGCGGGGAGCATGGAGGTGTGAAGAGTCTTCCCAGGAGTCTTCAAGTTGACTGTAACCTTTCCAACGTATCAAGTACTGGAAAGTAGACCCCCTTCTCCTTCAATCCAAAATTTTCTCAACTTCATATTCAGTTTCATCCAAAATGTCAACTGGAGGTGAGGGAGCTGAATCTCTGTTGGGGAATGGGTTTGGTACAAATGGTTTTAGGAGTGAAACATGGAAAGAGGGGTGGATCTTCCAATCGGTTGGTAGAGTTAGTTTGACTGCATTAGGATTTATCACATGTGAGATTGGAAAAGGGCCAGTGAATTGTCGGCCTAGTTTCTTGGAGGGTATCTTGAGACGTACATTTTTGGTGGATAACCAAACTAGGTCTCCCACCTTGTAAACAGGTGGTTTTGATCTGTGAGCATCATAATTTTGTCGTTTTTGAGCAGCTTCTAAGTTATTACGAAGAATTCGCAGAGTGTCCTTTAAGGTTGAAAGGTAATGTCTTACAGCAGGAACTTTGTTTGAGAGCACATTGGACGGTAAACTTTGTGGGTGATAACCATAATTTGCATAGAATGGTTAAAATCTAGAAGAAGAGCTGGTGGCATTATTGTAAGAAAATTCAGCATGGGGAAGCAGATGGTACCAATCATCCTGTAAGTGTGTACAGTAACAACGTAAATATTGTTCTAGGGTCTGGTTGACCCTTTCTGTCTGGCCGTTTGTTTGGGGGTGGTAAGCACTAGACATGCAGTGGTCAATTCCTAGTGTGTTACATAAAGCTTTCCAGAACTTAGAGATGAACTGAGATCCTCGGTCAAAAATGATTTGAGAAGGAAGGCCATGTAGTTTGAGGACATTATTAATGAAGGCTGTTGCTGTTTCAGATGAAGTTGGTAAATCTTTTAAAGGAATGAAGTGAGCCATTTTTTGTGAGTAAATCGACTGTGACCATAATAGTATTTGATCCGTTTGACCGTGGGAGTTCAACTATAAAGTCCATCGAGACGACCTCCCAGGGCCGGTTTGGTATTGAAATGGAGGATAAGAGACCAAAAGGAGGTTTTCTTGAGAGCTTATTACTAGCACAGATGAGACAGGAATTGACGTATTCATGGACCATTTTAGCCAAATGGGGCCACCAATAATGTCTTTTAAGGAGGTGTATCGTCTTATTGATACCAGGGTGGCCAGCTAATGGGGAGTCATGTAAATGTTTGAGAAGTGTCAGTTGTAGGCTGGGAGGAACATATAACTTATTCTTAAAAGTATATGCACCATCTGATTGCCTTGAGGTTCCTTTGGGTAAGGAGGAGAGATCCTTGGGTGTGTTCTGAGAGATTAGTTCTCGAAAGGAAGAGGCTATTCCAATAAATCGGTTAGAAGGTATGATGGATGAAGGAGGACTTTCAATGATCTCTTCTTCATTGATCCGGGATAGGAAATCAGCCTTTAAATTCTGGGTCCCTGGTCTGTAAGATATAAGGAAGTCGAATCTATCAAAGAACAAGCTCCATCTTACTTGACGGGCAGAGAGAGTCTTGCAGGCCTTTAAGTGTTCTAAGTTACGATGATCAGTGAGAATCATTACAGGGTACGTAGAACCTTCTAGGAGATGTCTCCAGTTTGCTAAAGCATCTCTTATTGCTAGGAGCTCCTTCTCACCAATAGGGTAGTTTCTCTCTGCAGAATTTAGAGTTCTGGAGTAGAATGCGACTGGGTGTAGAGGTTCAGATAGGGTAGCTTGTTGTGAAAGAATGGCACCTAAAGCGTAGTGGGATGCATCCACTTCTAGTGTGAAATGTCATTGTGGATCAGGTAGTTGGAGAATGGGAGCAGAGGTGTAAGAGAGTTTGAGTGCCTCAAAAGACTTCTGCGCTTGATTTGTCCAGGTTAAAGGTGTTTTCTTACTAGTTAACCAGTTCGGGTCCGCGTCATCGTCGAAAGACGTGAACAGCGCAAGCCTGAGGCGCCGGGTTGACGTCTTTGGACGTGACTGCCTTTCCCCGCTCGCCGCGCGTCCCCGCGAGCGCGCATCGGCGAAAAACTGTGTTGGCCGTGTCCCTTGGACACAGCCAATCACAGATCGTGCTGAATGGCCAATCGCAGAGGCCATTCAGCACTCGATCCCGCTGTCCAATGAGAGATGATCTCAATTGTAAACAAATGAGATCATCTCTCATCGCCGGCTTTCTCTCCTCACACACAGTGTGTGAGGAGAGAAAGAGAAAGACAGCAGTTTTACAAAGTGAGTTTAAAAAAAAGTCTAAGTCAAAAACAGTGCCACAGTCTCTGCCAGTGCCACCTGCCAGTGCAAACAGCCTGTGCCACCTGCATCAGTGCCACCTGTCCCTGCCATCAGTGCCACCTGCCCCCAGTGCCATCTGCCCCTGCCATCAGTGCCATCTGCCCCTGCCATCAGTGCCACCTGCCCCCAGTGTCATCAGTGCCACCTGCCCCTGCCATCTGCCGTAAGTGCCACCTGCTCGTGCCATCTGCCATCAGTGCAATCTGCCATCAGTGTCACCTGCCAGTGCAATCTACCATCAGTGCCACCTGCCAGTGCAATCTACCATCAGTGCCACCTGCCTGTTCCACCTGCCTGTGCCACCTGCCAGTGCCATCTGCCTGTGCCACCTGCCTGTGCCATCTGCCTGTGCCACCTGCCATCAGTGTTATCTGCCCGTGCCACCTGCCTGTGCCACCTGCCCGTGCCATCTGCCATCAGTGCCATCTGCCCGAGCCATCTGCCCGAGCCATCTGCCCGTGCCATCGGTGCCATCTGCCATCAGTGCCATCATGCCCGTGCCAGCTGCCATTAGTGCTACCTGCCATTAGTGCTACCTGCCATCAGTGCCATCTGCCACCAGTGCCATCTGCCATCAGTGCCATCTACCATCAGTGCCATCTACCATCAGTCCGTGCCATTTGCCATCAGTGCCACTTGTCAGTGTCATCAGTGCCAACAATGGCTAAAAGATCCTTTTCACTTGAGGAGGCGTATGACATTATTGCGGCTGACGAGAGCAACGGGGAGCTCTGCGATTCGGATTCCTCTGAAAATTCAGACAACGAATCTGACGTCACCTATGAGCTGATAGTCAGCAGTGGAGCAGAGACATCCTCGGAGGAGGAGGAGGAAGAAGAGGAGGAAGAGGAAGAAGAGGAAGAAGAAGAGGAGGAGGGTCCACCCGCCAGAAGAAGGCGTATTGCTAAGGAGGCAGTGCCATCCACCAGCACCGCTGTGCCATCCACCAGCACTGCTGTGCCATCCACCAGCACCGCTGTGCCATCCACCAGTACCGCAATACCTCAGCAAGCAAGGTCACGTACCAGTGGGGTGTCACCTCAGTCCCAAAGGGTTAGGTCCCATGCCAGCCTTCCCTATTCCCTTCAGAACCCCCTGTGGCTTCCTTCTAATTCAGGAGAAGCCAACATTCCCCCTTTCACTGCCCAGCCAGGAGTCCAGGTGGACACAGAAAAATTTTGCCCCGATTAACTTTTTTAATTTAATTTTCACCGACAACATGCTTGCCTCAATTGTTACCCAGTGCAATCTTTATGCACAACAATTTATTTCCAGTAACCCCACATCCCATTATGCCCGTCCCTTCGAGTGGAGAGTCCTAACAGTGGAAGAGTTTAAAAAAAATTTGGGCCTCGTATTCTGTATGGGACTAAACCATAAAAACCAGCTACGTGCCTATTGGTCAAACCTCCCCATCTACCACATGCCCATCTTTTCCTCAAAAATGCCCAGGTCCAGATATCAATTGATCATGAGATTCCTACACTACAATGACAATACCCAGTGCCCTCCCCGAAATGACCCAAATTTTGATAAACTTTATAAAATTCGGCCACTACTTAATTATTTTTCCGAAATTTTTCCCCAGTTGTTTACCCCTGACCAACATATATGTGTAGATGAGTCCCTTATAACATTTTCTGGCAGGCTGGGCATAAAACAATTCATTCCCAGCAAAAGGGCCCGCTATGGGGTGAAGCTCTATAAATTGTGTGACCGAGCCACAGGTTATACGTATGCCTTCAACGTATACAAAGGAAAGGACAGCCAGCTACACCCCCCTAATTGTCCAGACTATGTAGGAACCAGCGGGAAAATTGTTTGGCAACTCCTGAACCCACTCATGGAGAAAGGATACCACTTATATGTGGACAATTTTTACACAAGTCTGCCCCTGTTCCGAAACCTTTTCCAAAAAAACACCCCAGCATGCGGCACCGTGCGATCGAACCGGAAGGGCTTTCCTCAAAGTCTTGTCACCAAAAAATTAGAAAAAGGGGAGACGGCGAGTTTACGCACAGAGGAAGTTCTGGCTGTGAAATGGAGGGACAAAAGGGATGTGTACGTGCTTTCTACCATCCACAACAACACATTCGTTGAGACCAGAACGAGGAATGGGCTAATCCAGAAACCTAAATGCATTCATGACTACAATAAGTTCATGGGGGGTGTCGATTTGAACGACCAGATGCTGGAACCCTACCTTTCCACAAGAAGATCATACCAGTGGTATAAAAAAAATGTCAGTTTATTTGTTCAATTTGGCCGCGTACAATACCTACGTAATATATCGTAAATCCACTCCCAGACCCAAACCCTACCTTTTCTACCTTGAGGAAATCACCACTGTTCTTTTATACCCCAGCAACCCACCAGCAAACATTCGATCCGATGTGGTTAGCCGACTCAACGAGCACCACTTTCCAGATAAACTCCCTCCCAGACCAACAGGCCAAAAATGCCAAAAAAGATGCAAGGTGTGCTCCAAAGCAGGAGTGAGAAGAGACACCACTTTTTATTGTCCTAAATGCCCTTCCCAACCAGCCTCTACACCTGTCCCCATTCTGTCCTGAACGAGGCCCTACTTCTGCCTGTAGGACCTATGCCATCATGCCTCTGCCTGTTGCATGAACTGACCACCTGCACTAACCCTGATGGGACAGTTTCCCTGCCTGGACAATTGTGTATGCCGTTGCTGACCAAGTCCCTGCCTGCTGCCTGGACCAGTGCTATCCTGCTGTGTAAAACTGTGCTACTATTACCACAGGTAATCTTTTGTTTACGCTTTGCTTAGCATAATGTATTTGGGGTGTAACTCTTGGTATGTTCATGCTATGTGTCTCTGGAACACCTGACCGTGTTCCTTGCATGTTTGATCTCTGTATGTGGTCAGGCTGTGTAGAAGTCTCACACATGGGGTATCGTTTTACTCAGGAGGAGTAGCAGAATGTATTTTGGGGTGTCATTTTTGCTATGTAAATGCTATGTGTTGGAAATATTTTAGAAACGGACAACTTTGTGTAAAAAAAATGCGTTTTCATTTTTTTCCACGTGTTCCAAAAACTTCTGGAAAAAAATGAACCGTTCAAAAGACTCATTATGCCTCATATATTATACGTTGGGGTGTTAGCTTTCCAAAATGGGGTCATTTTGTGGGTAATTTCATTGTCCTGGTGTTCCAGGCCCTTCAAAATTGTAATAGATAGTCAACTAGTTAGATGTGCAATTTATGCTCCTAAAACCCCTGATGGCGCTTCCTGCATGTTGGGCCTCCGTATGTGGCCAGGCAGTGAAAAAGTCTCACACATGGGGTATCGTTTTACTCAGGAGGAGTAGCAGAATGTATTTTGGTGTGTCATTTTTGCTATCTAAATGCTATGTGTTGGAAATATTTTAGAAACGGACAACTTTGTGTAAAAAAAAATGCGTTTTCATTTTTTTTCCACGTGTTCCAAAAACTTCTGGAAAAAAATGAACCGTTCAAAAGACTCATTATGCCTCATAGATTATACGTTGGGGTGTTAGCTTTCCAAAATGGGGTCATTTTGTGGGTTATTTTATTGTCCTGGTGTTCCAGGGCCTTCAAAATTGTAATAGGTATTCAACTAGTTAGATGTGCAATTTATGCTCCTAAAACCCCTGATGGCGCTTCCTGCATGTTGGGCCTCCGTATGTGGCCAGGCAGTGAAAAAGTCTCACACATGGGGTATCGTTTTACTCAGGAGGAGTAGCAGAATGTATTTTGGGGTGTAATTTGTGGTATGCACGTGCCATGTGAGAGAAATAAGCTATTACAATGACAATTTTGAGAACATTTTTAAATAAAAAATAAAAATCTTAATTTTGCAAAGTATTGTGGGAAAAAATTACAACTTCAAATACCTCACCATGCCTCTTAATAAATACCTTGGAATGTTTAATTTCCAAAATGGGGTTATTTGGGGGGAATTTGTACTTTCCTGGCTTGTTGGGGTCTCAAGAAATGAGAGAGGCCTTCAGTACATCAGGTGTAATCAGATGTGATAATTTTTTATGATTTGCACTATAGCTTGTAGACTCTAAAATTTTCACACAGACCAAATCATTTCGAAAAAATTTTGGGTTATTTTTATCAAAGACATGTAGCAGTATACATTGTGGCCAAAATGTATGAAGAAAAATTAATAATTTGCAAAATTTTATCACAGAAACTAAGAAAAAAACATTTTTTTTTCAAAATTTTCGGTCTTTTTTTATTAATAGCGCAAAAAATAAAAAACCCAGAGGTGATCAAATACCACCAAAAGAAAGCTCTATTTGTGGGAAGAAAAGGACAAAAAAATCATTTAGGTATAGTGTTGCATGACTGAGTAATTATCATTCAAAGTGTGAGAGTGCTGAAAGCTGAAAATTGCTCTGGGCAGGAAGGGTGTTTAAGTGCCCAGTAAGCAAGTGGTTAAGGAATTCAGAGGTTTTACAATTTCTGAGAAATTCTTAATAAATTTCCGGTAATAATTTGAAAACCCAAGGGATCGTTGCAAAGCCTTCCTGGACTGGGAAATAGGCCAGGAGAGAATACAATCAACCTTAGATCGATCCATCTGGATCCCGTCGGGAGTAATCTGGTAGCCAAGAAATTAGATACTGGTTTGGTTGAAGACACACTTCTCCAGCTTAACGTATAAGCGATGTGTTCTAAGCCTTGATAGTACCCATTGTACGTGTTTGGTATGTTGTTCAAGGTTGTCTGAGAGGATCAAAATGTCATCAAGATAAATTACCATGCAAATGTCCAACAAGTCACGAAAAATATCATTAATGAACCTTTGGAAAGTTGCAGGGGCATTGCACAACCCAAAAGGCATAACCGTATACTCGAATAGGCCGTAGCGAGTCTTGAAAGCGGTTTTCCATTCGTCCCCAGGACGGATTCGAATTAAATTATAAGCGTCCCTAAGATCTAGCTTTGTAAAGATTTTGGAGGTCTGGAGATGTTCTATAAACTCCGGGATGAGAGGTAAAGGATACCGATTCTTTATTGTGATGTTATTGAGGGACCTGTAATCAAATATTGGCCGGAGTGAACCATCCTTATTCTTTACAAAAAACATGGCGGGGCTTGCTGGGGAAGTGGAAGGCCTAATGAAACCCTTCCTCAGATTATCATCGAGGTAGTCCTTGAGATGGATAAGCTCCGGTTGGGATAGGGGATACATTTTCGCGGTCGGAATGGGGGAGTCTGGAATGAGGTCGATCGGGCAATCATATATGCGATGAGGGGGGAGTATCTCTGCATTAGTCTTACTGAAAACATCGGAGAAATCATATAAGTAGGAAGGGAGAACAATGTTTTGTTCAGTTGTCAAAAGTAAATTGTATACAGGATAACAGGTATGTTCACAAAATGAGGAATCAAGTGTGATTGAGTTACTAGGCCAGTGGAAAGTTGGTTGGTGAAGGAGTAACCAAGGTAAGCCTAAAACTATTGGGAAAGTGGTGAACGGATGTTTTTAAACACAAGGGTTTCTGTATGGCCATTGCCACAGGTGACCAACAAAGGTGAAGTTTGAGTGTTTACTGGCCCATATGAGGAAGTAGAGCCATCAATAAAAGTGACAGACAGTGGATCTTGCTTTAACACACTTGGGATTTTATTTGAGTTAACAAATTCTATATCAATGAAATTGCCACAGGCACCGGTGTCAACCATCGCATCTAAGGTACTTCTATCTTGGTCCCAGTGTAAAGTAAGCGTAAGAAAAACATAATTACTAGTGGAAGTTCGGGGCACAGTAACCTTATTAATGCTATGGAGGTTACCTTCAGACCTCCTCTTAAGGAGTGGGCAAGTAGGGACAATGTGGTCAGGGGCAGCGCAGTAAAGACATAGATTTTGGGCTCTGCGTCTTTGTTTCTCTTCTGGGGATAGTGGGCCTTTGATTGCTGTGATCTCCATTGGAACCTCTTTGGTGGGGACCTGGACCTTCTGGGAGGTGTAGGCTGATATGAGTTAATTCGTTCTGCCTGTCTCTCTCTAAATCTACGGTCAATGGAGAGAGAGAGGTGCATGAGATCCTCCAGAGTAGTGGGAATTTCAACTCGGGCTAGTTCGTCTTTCATTGGTTCTGAGAGTCCGAGACGAAATTGATTTCTGAGAGAAATATCAGTCCACATATTTTCACGGCACCAGAACTTAAATTCGGAGATGTAATCCTCAACTGGTCTTTTACCTTGCTTAAGGTTTCTGATGCTGTTCTCTGCTGCGAGTTGTTTGTTAGGGTCTTCATAGAGAAGGGACATTTCATCTAGGAAAGTGTTAAAAGTTCAGAGTAAGTCACCATGTTCCTCAACGTAGGCATCAGCCCAAACTCTTGGTTCCCCTTTTAGATAAGATATTAACATAAGAATTGTGATTCTTTCAGTATGGTAGGTACGGGGGCGTAACTCGAACATAAGACGCCAAGAACTAATAAATTGACGAAAAATTTTCCTGTCTCCTGAATAGGGTTCAGGAGCGCAGATCTTGGGTTCAGGTCGATCTCTTGGTTGAGCAAAATTATGATTCCGGTGTGCCTCGTTTTCCAAACGGAGGTCGTTCACAGTATTGGTAAGAGTATCCACTCGCTGTGACAGTCCAACAATATGATTGGCAAGTTCCGCTGGATCCATTAAGTTATGTATGGGTTCCACTATTATGTTACAGTCACGTAAACTCTGGATAAAAACTCAATGGAATTCCAGCTAGAGAGGTTTCTCAGCATAAACCACAACTGCACTCTCTTGTATGAACAGAAAGTTAAGGGTTTAAATCATCACAACCTCTATCTGGGAACCAACCCTGAGTGTGCGTACTCAGTCAAAACATAAGCAAACATAGGCTTAATAAGGATAGATAAATTGGTGAGTCAAAGCTAGCAATAAATTAATGTGACCCTGTAGCTCCGGGTCATCTATAGTTGGGTATCAAGGAGAGTCTTCAGCGACAGTTCATATACAGGGTACTTGTGTGTTAAACGATCTAATGATCAATCAGGAATCAATTAACCACGAGTGATAGCATACAAAGAAATGGGAAATCCCACAGCCCAAGCCTGGTTCCAGTTCTTAACAGCCTATATTACAGTTTTCTTGCGGTTCTGATGTTGGTCTTCAGAGTGTCAGCTCCTGGTCCTGAGAAGCCAACTATAGTAGGAGGGATCCTTAGAAGCAGGGTAGTAGAGCTGGGTAGATCCAGATTGCAGCGAGCAGGGGTCCTCCCTGTGTTGGACGCAGTGGTCTGATACTGTGGTTCTTGGGGTGCTGTGAGGGGTCCCAGGTGACGGCAGGTGCCCAACAAAATAGTGGAACAACCTGCCGTCATTCCTAGGGCTTTAAATAGCGCGCGCGGCGCGGGAGAAGGCGCAGCACGCCGAGGCGCACTTCCGCGTTCCAGCGTGGAACGCATAACATAGCGCACCGGAAGTGACGCGCATGAGTCAGTGCGGACGTCTGGGGGAAAGACGATCGCTGTGGCTATAGAGAGAGGAGTGCCGGTGGCATTACACATGGTTAATTTAAATGAAGCACGCCCACTACCTGCCTACTTTGAGATGCGCTACGCCGGCCAAAAAATACGCCGCTGTACCTGAATCTGGCCCAACATCTTCTTCTCTTAGGTCATACGACTTCAACGATTTTGGCTTGGATCAACTATACTCAAATGCCTGGAAACATGTGTCTGCACAGCGGGTTTTTATTTACTCTTTCAACCCCCCCATAAAAAAAAAGCACAATGTCTTTGGGAGAAAGAGAACTATCCTTAAACCTGACAGAAAAATCCTTGGAGCAAATATTCAAAAACATCCTCAAGGGCTCAATAAATGTGTCAACCCAGAAAAATGGCAGTAAGGTCCTCAATAGGTGGTACACAGTCCACAACATAATCTCCAGGATCTTTACCCTCACATTAGAATTCTCTCCTTCCCAATTCCTGCTACACCATATTCCTATACCTAGAAATCCTAACTTTAAAACTCTTGCCATGCGCCTGCTAAATGCTGCTTAGCTATGTGTCCCAACCTTATGGGGCAAAACTCATGCCCTCTCAATCAATTAATGGTTTCAGAGAATTGACAAAATCGCCAAAGTAGAAGAGCTCATAGACATCTCCAATGACAACATCTCAAAATACACTACTTCCTGGTCTTGTTAATCGCATTTTAGAACCACCACTGAATATATCAACCATGGACCCCAAATCTAAATGAAGAAGGAAAATGCCCAGGATTTCTTTTCTATTTCTACTGGGTGACCTCACACCGAATTACCCTACATAAAGCTCTGGGGATAGTGGAGGCTGGATAGACTGGTCAGGTAGGAGGTATATGCTCCCCCTGTTTCGGTCCACCCTGTCCATATCCCCCGCCGCTCTTGCATTCATCCTTCCTCCCATTCCCTAACCCTCTCTCCAATCCCATCTCCTTCCTCTCTCATCTCACCACTCTCCTTACCACACATCATTATCACAAACCAACTATGTACCTAACCTTGGCTGTCAGCAAGGTCATATGTATATAAACACCACCCTATGTAATCTATCACCCCGCAGACTATTCTCGTCCACTTCTATACAGAGATTTCCGTAACCAATCTTTCTGTTTTCAAGAGACCAGCTCAATTCACAACACAGTCAACTCTAACATGGAATTGACCTCCTTAAAAACAGGTCGCTTCAGACCTAAGAGCTACAAAATGTGTTAATACTCACTATATAACTTTTACTAATCCTCTGTATTCTTTAATGCCGCCATTTCACTCCGGGGTAGAGCATAATACAAACAAAAGAAATTTCTTAGACAATTAAGAAAACAATTATCAATCGACATTATAAAATCCCCGCCATACAGAGGTTTCCTGAGTGTCAATAATAAAGAGATATATCATATGAGTGTACTTAATTTGGTCGTCAATCCAGACACCCCATATGGGTACACACTGTGTCAGGGACCGACTGGCTCTATAGATATGAGTAGTGCTCATCGAAGGACAGAACTTGTCTCGCAGCTCCGAAATAACAGCGTTTTCCAGAGCTGCGTGAGAGTCCCAAGGTGAGTAATGCCCTATACACACGATCAAAATTTCCAATGAAAAAAAGACAGACAGAATTTTTTCATCGAATATTCTGACCATGTGTGGGCCCCATTGGACTTTTTGCTTCTGAGTTTAGAAATAGAACATGTTTATTTTTTTCCGATGAGAAATTTCTTTTGTCTGTGTGGAAATCCTAAGGAGAAAAAACCCACGCATGCTCAGAATCAAGTCAACGCATGCTCGGAAGCATTGAACTTCATTTTCATGGCTTGTCATAGTCTTTTATGTCACTGCGTTTTAGACGGTCGGAATTTGGTCTGACAGTGTGTATGCAAGACAGCTTCAATGGAATTCCGACTTTTTTCAGATTTTATCCCAGCTCATGCAGATATACAGTACTGCAGCAGGTCAGCTCTCCTGCGATGTACATATATGTTGGTCCGTGAAAGGAGGAAAGGGGGAACGAGCCTGCGGTTCCCGTAGACTTAATGTCAACTGGCGACCCACGATTACGGTAAACAAGGAGATTTCCTGCTCTGCATAGTGACATGACAAAGATCTTCTGTTCCCAGTGATTGGGAACAGTGATCTCTGTCATGTTACAGTAAGCCCATCTTCCGTACAGTTATAACTGTTATAACAGTTATTACCTAGGGAGCACACTTAACCCCTTTATTGCACCGCAGTGTTAACCCCTTCCCTGCCAATGTCATTTTTACATTATTAATGTCACTGGTCCCCAAAAAAGTGCAATTTGGGGGTCACATTTTTTTTTGGGGGAGCTAATTTTAAAAAGTTCAGAAGGAAGAAGGTGTCCAATGAAACACGATTAAACCGTACTGTAGTTACCTAGGTCCAAATAAGGGAAATAAACATTAAAAGCAAAGAAAGTGGGGTAGCATGTGAGTATTAAATATCCTCTACGGCTAAAAGGGTAGGATGTAAAAAGTGAGGACTAGTGACAGAATCTCTTAAAGTAAACAACAGTTCTGAGAGTTTAATTTCATAGCATTGGATGGGCTAGCTGTTTCCCTTGGCTACAGGTGAATTTTTCTCCCAAGATAAAGGGAAAATTATTTATTGGAACAGACCATGTTGATTACCAATTTTCAATGCTTGCCGTATGCTTTTGATTGGATCAGTTGTGTTAGAGTGACTTTTTCTATTTTAATAAATCACGCCATTATAGTTCATCCTTCTGTCCTTCTTAATTTATTCCTTCCATTTCCTTCCTGAGTGGACACACTGGACAGTGAGTCAATATCTTTCGTGGACACAGTTATGTCAACAATAAATGCTCTAGTGCATGTAGTTTTTCAATATAACATTTATTTGTAGCAGTATGCGTTAATTGCACATTTTAATCCTTAAACAAGATTTAATAGTGAATATTATAGAACAAATATTGACATAAAATAAATGTCTAATCAGTTAAAGTAGGCATACTTATGTATTCTATTCTCGTATATTTGCTGCAAATTACTCTTGTCTCCAAGTGTTCATGTCTCTTCTGTACTGTCTTTAATTAGCACTTTATTGGCTTGGCTTCTGAGACATAGTTTCAGAGAAAACTTTCCTGGAGCTGCCAAATGGACACAAGTATGAGGTTATTAAATATAGTCTCATGAAGTAGATTTCTCTGTTCATCATTTGTATTGCTTTGAGTTTGAGAAAATGTTCCGAGTCAGATATACCTAGAGAGATCAAAGTCATCACAATGTTATATTTGAAAATATTGATTCATATGATTAATTATAAACAATAAACCACTTAGTTATATTTACATAATCTCAGTTCCTTGACCCTATATTCTGATGTAAGTTGTTGAGTTTTGCATAATAAAGAGGTTTTAATAAATGGTTCACTTGGGTTTTGAGAATTCTTGAAACACATAAACCATACAATCTGAAAACTGGGGACATTTTAAATAAGTGATATTTTTTTTTTCTATATTGATATTTTTTAATTGTGTTATTAGTTGTTAATTGAGTCCTTAATGAAGAGACAGTGGCATTGTGCATCCTTGTGCTCAACTATGAAGATCCAAGGAGCTAAATGCAATATGACAATACTCACACTTTTGGATTTTCTGTTGGGGGATCCCAAGTGTTATGCCACAGAGAATGATTAGTCATTCATTGTAGGGATTCTTCTTCATGGAGATTGTGTTTGCTGAATAAGGGCCATGGGCAGGGCCACCATCAGGAATTATGGGGCCCCTTACACAGCTTCAGGCATGGCCCCCTGGAGCAGAGAAGTGGGGGGGTGCTGCCGCCTGAAATTGAGAAGCGGGGGGGCTGCCGCGATTTGAGAAGCGGGGGGTTCCTTTACAAAAAAAGGGTGGAAGCCATCCGGGGGCCCTGGGGACCTCCGGGCCCTTTAGTAAAAAGAAACCTCTGGGCCCTTTAACCACTTAAGGACCGCCGCATGTACATTTACGTCGGCAGAATGGCACCGACAGGCACATCAACGTATATATACGTTGGTGCCTTGGGGAGGGATCGGGGGTCCGATCGGACCCCCCCCCCCGTACATGCGGCGGTCCGCGCGGCTGCAGGAGCGATCCGACAAGTGGGGGCGGCTATCCGTTTTCATCCGCCCCCTCCGGATCGCTCCCAGCCAATGCGCGCGCCCGCCTGACCTGTCACTTCCTCCTCCTGTGTAAACACAGGAAGGAGGAAGCGACGTGATCTCTCCCTCGGCGTTTGTTTCAAGCGCCGCTGAGGAGAGATCACTACAGAACAAGTAAGTCCTGCACCAAACAGCACACTGACACACACACAAACACATTTAACCCCGCGGATCGCCCCCCCCCCCCCCCCCCTCCCCATGTACTGCACTGAATGTTAATTCATGATGTTCCACAATGTATTTATGTCATGTGACAGACAGTGTGACAGGTCAGCAGCCAGAGCCCCGCCCCCCCCCCCCTAAAGTTTAAAGTTTTAAATCCCTAGGTGTAGCATCCCTCCGCTCATTGCGCGACTATGCTAGCAGAT